>JAQOWZ010000010.1:3750000-5000000 GCA_035578165.1 Stenolophus ochropezus
ATGTAGGTAGTCTCTTTGGTCGTTAAGGTTACTTAAAAAGTCCCAAATAAATACAGCCTTTGTCAACACAGGCAAGTTTAAAATTGAAAAGTGACCTGCGTTTTTTTGAAGACATTACGGGAATTTTTGTGAATGTTCATTAATTAAATTGCTTTTTTTAATTGTTATATTTTTCTTAGATTTTTTTGACACCCTTTTCCATTTAAAATTAGGTGCAACCCCCATTTTAGGGTTGAAATGCCATTGGAAATCCATTCAAGTGTCCCCCTTTATACTAAAATTGCTGTGTTCAAGCGTTTTTTGCTTTAAGTGTCCAGAAATTGCGCTGATAATTTTCATTGGACCACTCATAATCCGTCTGAAGGTCTAAAACTAAAACTCGTTTTTTCTAGGAGATGACTCTAACAGCTTTTCTCTAGTGACTAGACCTGGCTCGTCTAGTACAGAACTATTGACTATGACTGAACTAGACTACGAGAGTCCTAGGAAAAAATATGATTTAAGAGTTAGAGCAGCCAGTTCTCCTCTAAGAAGTGATGTTCATGTTGAAGTTATTGTCACAGACGTAAATGACAATGCCCCTGTTTTAAAAGACTTTCAGGTAAGAATTTGAATCCGTGTGGCGGTCGTAAAATAAAAAAATGTTCCTGGTTATTTTTATTTACTTTTTATATATTTATATCACTTTTTGAATATCTAAAATAGATCTGAATCCTTGTGGCGGTCAAAACATTTTTTGGAAAT
Source organism: Stenolophus ochropezus (assembly GCA_035578165.1). Taxonomy (NCBI): domain Eukaryota; kingdom Metazoa; phylum Arthropoda; class Insecta; order Coleoptera; family Carabidae; genus Stenolophus; species Stenolophus ochropezus. The sequence goes on from JAQOWZ010000010.1 coordinate 3,750,745, forward strand.
GAGTTTTGTCTTTACAGGCTTGTAACTCGTAAATTAGTTGAGATACAATAAAAATTCTTACACCAATCGATTCCTTGGGTTTTTTTCTATAAGATACACATTTTTTATATTTTTTTCTTGCATTTTTATGGCACAGCCGGTGAAATATATAAAAAATTGTACAATTTGGCACTTACAATTTTCAAATTTTAAGTTTATGGCCGCGTATCTCAAAAACAAGTTGAGCTATAACAAAAATTCTTGCACCAATCGATTCCTTGGAGATTTCTCTATAATATTCATGTTACTTTATATTTTTTCTTGCATTTTTATGGCTCAGCTAATGCAATATATAAAGAATGGTATAATGTGACACATAAAAATGTAATCAATTTGTAATATGGGACGACATAAGAGCTTTACTGCGATATTAAGGAATGTTCTGTCATAATATTCATTCTCTTGACATAAAGCAGTCCACAAATATTCTTGAGAGATAAAAACACTTTCTAAATTTTGTTTCTGAAATATTTTAACACTTAAAATATTTTTTTCGTAAATTGACAACTATTTGAGTCGGTCTGTAAGTCTGTGATTAAAAGATTTAAATCTGATAAGATAATTTTTCAATTAGTTTGACAAATTATGAATTATAAACCTACTAAAAAAATACAGAAGATCTAGTATAATGTTAAATTACCTCAATTTGAGTCAAAAATTATGATTTTTTTAAAAGTCTATATTGATATTCCACAATGTTAAACCCAATGAAACTGATTTAATTTATTCCAAAACAATTTGGGACAATGTGAAACCTTACACAACTGTCTGAAATTAATCCCAATTGACTTAGAACAGTGTTGACCCTTATATAACGATGTTAAACCCTAAATAATTATATTAAATTTGTCCCAAACAGTTTGAAACAATGTTAAACCTTCCACAACATTCTGAAATTAATCCCAAACAATGTGGAACAGTGTTAAACCTTATAGAACTATGTAGAACATTGTTAAATTAGTATAACTTTCTTAACTTAATCCCAATTAACTTGGAACAGTGTTGAACCTTATATAACAATGTTAAACCCTAAATAATTGTATTAACTTTGTCCCAAACAATTTGGAATTCTGAAATTAATCTCAAACAAATTGGAACAGTGTTGACCCTTATATAACAATGTTAAACCGTAAACAATTGTCGTAACTTTGTCCCAAACAATTTGGAACAATGTTAAACCTTCCAAAACTGCCTGAAATTAATCTCATACAATTTGGGATAATGTGTAACCTTGTAGAACTATCTAGAACATTGTTAAACCCTGTACAACTGTCTCATCTGAATCCCAATTATCTTGGAACAGTGTTGAACCTGATACATCTATGTTACACCCTAAACAAGTTTCTAACTTTGTCCCAAACAATTTGGAACAAAGTGAAACATAGTGCAACTGTTTCTACTTACTCTAGAACACTTGGAACATCTTTCTGCCTTCTACAACTGTCTTTTTAAGTCTTCCTAATAATTTCCAATAATAGTTATACATTAAAACTTACAATTTATAGTTTTTCACTCTAAAATTTTTCATATACAGCCAAAAAAATCCAAAAAGACCCATTTTTAGGTCCAAAATTTTGATTTTTGAAATAACTCCAAATTGATAGTCGCCGATGCGCTGATTTCAAATTTTCAAACCGAATTCAATTATCTCTTTCCGTTCCTGAGATATTTGACCTCAAAGTTGCACCTCAAAAAAGTGGGTTTTTTGGATATAACTCTAAAACGGGTAGGGACACAATCTCAACGACTATACCAGTGGATTCTACAGGCAAAGTTACATAAAGAAATGTTTTCTCCGCATATACGTTCTTTGGAACGATTTTGTGAAAAATGAGAAAAACGAAAAAACCGGAATTTCAGTTTTTCGCTTGGGAAATTTTTTTTCACCAAATCTTTTCATTTTCTAGACTTAAGTAAATACAGATGCGCTGATTCCAAATTTTTAAACCGATTTCAATTATCTCTTACCGTTCTGGAGATATTTGCGTTCAAAGTCAGACCTGAAAAAAATTGTTTTTCAGGAATAGTCCTGAAATGGGTCGAGATACGATCTCGGCGAACTCACCAATCGATTCTGCGGGCAAAATTACATAAGTATACCAATTTTCAGATATTTATTCAGGCGGATACAATTTTTAGAGCGAAAAAACGAAAATCGCAAAAATTGAAAAATCGCCTGATGAACCCCTTACGATTTTTTCCGATTTTTGGCCATTTTCGTTTTTTCGCTGTAAAAATTGTATCCATTAGAATATAAATCTGAAAATTGGTACAAAAATGTAATTTTGTCCGTAGAATCGATTGGTTAGGTCGCCGAGGTCGTATCTCAACCCATTTCAGGACTATTCCTGAAAAACTGAATTTTTCAGGTCCAACTTTGAACTCAAATATCTCGAGAACGGTAGGAGATAATTGAAATCGGTTTGAAAATTTGGAATCAGCACATTCTTCTTTACTTAAGTCCAGAATATAAAAAATTTTGGAGACAAAAAGTTTCCGAGCGAAAAACTGAAATTCCGGTTTTTTCGTTTTTCTCATTTTTCACCAAATCGTTCCAAAGAACGTATATGAGGAGAAAACATTTCTTTATGTAACTTTCCGCGTAGAATCGACGGGTATAATCGTTGAGAATGTATCTCTACCCATTTTAGAGATATGGTCAAAAAACACTCTTTTTTGAGGTGCAACTTTGAGGTCAAATATCTCAGGAATGGAAAGAGATAATTGAATTCGGTTTGAAAATTTGAAATCAGCGCATCGACGACTATCAAGTTAGACTAATTCCAAAAATCAAAATTTTGGACCCAAAAATGGGCATTTTTAAATTTTTTTGGCTGTATATGAAAAATTTTAGAGTGAAAAACAATAAATTGTAACTTTTCATGTATGTCTATTATTGGAAATTACTAGGAAGACTTAAAAAGAAAGTTTTAGAAGGCAGAAAGATGTTCCAAATGTTCTGAAATAAGTAGAGAGACTTGCACTATGTTTCACTTTGTTCCAAATTGTTTGGGACAAAGTTAAGGCACTTGTTTAGGGTGTAACATAAATGTACTAGGTTCAACACTGTTCCAAGATAATTGGGAGTAAGATGAGACAGTTCTACAGGGTTTAACAATGTTCTAGATAGTTCAACAAGGTTTAACTTGTTTTCGAAAAGAAGGTGGTTATTCCTGTGTTTGTACTGCTGGTTTTACCGGTTCAAATTGTGACATAACTTTAACTAAAGACGCATGTAAAAGAGATATTTATAAGAGTGGTTCAACTTGCGCTCCCCTTAAAAAAGGAGGGTTTATTTGTGAAGACTGTTATCCCAATAATGGGTATGAACATTATACAAAATTATGTGAGCTTAAAAGTATAAGCTTTGGAAAAAGCTCGTTTCTTACTTTTCCAAGTTTGAAACAGAGACATCGTCTACATTTGACTTTAAAGTAAAAAAAAACTAAAAGCTTTTTTGAATTTTTTTAATGGATTTCTCTGTTTTTTTTTTTATAAGACACATTTTTTATATTTTTACTTTAACTTGTACGGAACAGGTTTACCAAAATAAAACAACATGCAAAATTAATAAAATTAAGTTTTATAAGCTTGTAACTCAAAAACTATTAAAGATATAGTCTTAAAATCAGAGCATGTAACCGGTTAATAAAAACCGGTAACCGATATTTTCAACGAAAATTGCGAACTTTAACCGTAATTTTAACCGATATTTTTCAGGCCGAAAATACCGGTAACCGTTAACCAAGAAAAAAAATAAACCGGTTTTAGCGAACTTTAACCTTTATTTTAATATCATTTAGCGACAAAAAATTTTAATATTTTTTTTATATCTGTGTTTTCTATTTGTATTTGAACATGAGTCATGACAGGTTTTACAATTAACATTTTATTGGAGAATCATAAATGTAGGTAGTTTCTTTGGCCGTTAAGGTTACTTAAAAAGTCCCAAATATATACGGCCTTTGTCAACACAGGCAAGTTTAAAATTGAAAAGTGACCTGCGTTTTTCTGAAGATATTACGGGAATTTTTGTGAATATTCATTAATTAATTTGCTTTTTTTAATTGTTATATTTTTCTCAGATGGTATTTTTTTATTTTTTTAAATTAATTATTCAGTAATTTTTTTGAATCAAATTTTTATAATTAATTTCTTTTAATTAATTTAATTATTTTTTAACCGATATATTAACCGGTTTAAACCGGTTTCTAATTTTCAAAAACCGAACTAAAACCGTTATTATTATAACGTTCTCTATAAGGGTTAACCGTTAACCAGTATTTTTTTCGGTTACATGCCCTGTTAAGAACTGATTCTTAATATACACGGTGTTCGTTTTAAGAGGCTAACCATTGAGATCTCGAGTACCGTAACAGATACGATATCGGTTAAATTGAGGCAAAGTTGCCGTATTACTTGCCCATTTCAATGATATAATGAGCATAGCTCATCTATACATAATTTCTAATGGCTTATAAATGGAAATCCGTACATATCTCGTATTTCTCGGTTGATTCTTCTTTTCCATGTTCCGTCTTCTTCTTTAACCCCTCCAAAAACTATCCTCAGTACTTTTCTTTCCCAAACGTCTAATTTCTTTTCATTGTTTTTATTTAGTTCCCATAACTCACATCCATACAAGACTGTCGGTCGAATAAATGATAAGAACTAGTGTTTCTCATTATTATTAAACTTTATTTGACATGAGAAATTGTTTTTCACAACCAATAATAAATTATTATTAACCATGGTCGATAATGACAACTGTCACTCCAAATCCAAATATTGTTTGAATCATTTAACTCAAGAAAAGTATAAAGTATGGACTCACAATTTAAATTTGCCATATAATTTAATACGTAAATCAAATAAAACCAAATTAAAAATCAAAAGTGAGATTGACAAACGGAAACCTCAAATACAGAAACAAACACATCCTACTTTTTTTGTTAATATTAAGAAACAAGAAATATTCTCTATATACCGTTCTCTAAAAGTGACGTTTGATGTCTCTTTACTTTAAAGTAAAGTTAATGTCTTAAAGCTGCATTATGAACTGATACAACTTTAACTTAAACTTAAAGTATTAAAGTAGACTTAAAACTGATTATGAAAACGGGCGATAGTGTAAATACAGTTTAAATTAAGTAGAGCAAGGTATGAGCATATATTGTGTTCTTGTTTTCTGTCCTGTGATCAGTCATCATCATTTATTCATTATCAAGTAATCAACCTTCCTTATTAAATGTGGTAAGGGGAAAATATACGTAGTACATCTTCAACAGCAACTGTAATGTAAGACGTAAATCATCAAAGTTTGGTAGCACATTACAAAATATTTAAAGAGTAATTCATAAGCATAATCCCTTAGTGATTCCTCATCTCTGCGAGATAAGCCCAGGCTTCATTCAAATCGTAATCCGTGGTGTTGACTGCACTCAACAGGCGAGTGAGCTGTGATAAATATTCCATTCGCTTGTTCCTCTTTAATCCGAATTTATTTCCCACTTCCAATTCATCAGACTTGGAGTTCACACGTAGGGAGTGCACAGCTTTCTCTGCTTGAGTGCTCCGCTGCTCTTCACTAACCAGTTACGGTCGGGTTTATGTTCACGATGCCTCACATAGGGAATATCAATAAGGACTTTGTCTTACTGATCTTTGTCATTCGGACAATTATAGTATATGCAGTATTAGGAACTAGTGTTTCACAAGAGTCTTGTATTTTTTTTGGTCTTGCAAAAAATGCAAGACAAGATCAAGACAAGAGTTACAAATTTCAGAGCAAGACGAGGTAAGAAATTGTCTTGCAAGAAAAGTGCAAGAATAGCAAGATTTTCTTCAATTATTGTACTGTCGCATTTTTTTGTTTTGCTAATTTTAAATCTAGATTTATTATAAGAAACTACTTATAAATTAATAAAAATACAAACACATGTAAGTATTATTAAAAAAAAATCACATGTAAATGAATATTTCGTTTTCAAAAAATATAAAATAATATGTCGCTATTGTGCTAAAATATACGTATAGTACGAGTATGAGCAGCTATACGATTTTTGTTTTTATAATTGTTTATTTAATAATAATATATAAATGTATTATAAGAAATTTATTTGATAATTGACATTGATATAATCTACACAAAAAATTATGTGTGATAAAAAATTATTTATAAGTTCAAGGTTATTTGCGAATTTTAACATGCAAGACCAAAAATGATAATCAAGAGAAGATATACTTAAATTTCTCATCTTGCTTTTCGAGACAAGACAAGAAATTACTAAACAAAATAAGAAATCTTGTCTTGTGAAACACTATTACTGATCTTTGTTGTACGTACAATTATAGTATATTCAGTATTAAGAACGGTAAGGACATTTTACCGATTGAAGAAAATTGGAAGAGGAGCGAAGAACAATTAGAAATAGGAACATTTTCTGAAACTAAATCGTCAGAGTGCGCTAAAAATCCGGGTTAGTATTGCCAATTTTTTTTTCCAAGCCCACTAGCAGTGGTTTTTCAAATCAAAAGAAAATCACTATACTCTGTTTTTAAATTATAGACAGTAACTAGAAATTCTAGTGAGAAAATCAAAGCCTGTGATTGGCTGCTGCGCCATTTCATGAAGCCACATTTAACCAGCAAGTTAACCTTCTCAAGCGTCATTGAATCGTCAAACTCTCAGTAGTTGTCAAATCTCTTGTTGAATTTGCACGTGTTTTTTATTTCATTTCTCTTTTTGTGATATTTCACGATAAAAACCAGTTCTTTTCAAAACTACTAGTATTTCACTAACGCTGTGGTATAAATGTGACTTCGTCTACTGCTGTCTATAGTTTAAAAACGGAGCATATAGATAAATATAGTATATTATTATACAAGTTTAACAATATTTTGCATTATTAAACTGTTTTTCATATAATAATAAGGCAATTGTTAACGCAAAGTATAAAAAATAATTTATTGTGTTTTTTTTATCTATGACGGATTCCAGAAAATATGGAGGTCCTTTTTGAGAATGAAAATAATACATTTTATAATTATTTAAACATTTATTCACTCGTAATAAAAATAATTAAAACCTAGAAGCCATCTTCTCCTGAAGAACAATCTTCTTTATCTATATTTTTAGTAGAATAAATCACCTTTGGTTTCTCTGTTTGGACTTCACTATAGTCTTGCCACATCGGTGTTAGAATGCGACAAAAATTAGCTACTTCTTTGAATTTATTTACTTGAGATATGTCTTAAAAATTCAATAATTCTTACCAAAATGCCTTGGTATTTTTTGTATTATTTCAATTCAGGAGATGAATTTGACGCGACTATTCATCAACTTTTGCAACGTTTCCTTAGTTTTTATTAAAAGTCTAAACTTAAATGTAATCAATATTTATCTTGATTTATTCATCTATTCAAATAATCTATATTTATATCTAAAATATCGATGTATCGATTGACCGGAATATGGAGACATTGGGATTGGAGTTCCACTAAGTTGGCAACACTTATCCGGGTTTTTCCCTCTCAATCCGACGTCTGGTCAACCTATACAAATATATAGCTACAGCTTTTGAACTTATTTAAAGCTTGCCCTTAAAAAGACTACGTGTTATATTTATACTGAGTTCTAAAAATAAAAATCATCAGTATAGATTATTAATGATTATCATCCTACAACCTTTCGGTTCCGAACCATGTGGAAACAACGATATTTTTATTCGTAACTTTATTGTCATGTATTATTATTATTATTTTTATGTATTAAAGAGGAGAGACCTTTTCAGTGGATTTTTATATTTTCATCTTTTTATAAATTACCGATTACCGCTAATTCATTTTTATACTCGAGTTATGTGCAGGTCAATGCTTTTATAAAGCTTTTCTACTTCACAAACTTACATTGATTTTCGGGCTATTCATGTATTTAAACGTAAAATGTCGGCAGTTATAGATCAGTAGCTAGAAATCTGTGGAATAAGTTTGTGCAAGCTGCATCTCATTTTATATCTCGTCGAAGCTTATAATGTACTTACATTCACCTCATTTTAGATACTTTTTTTTACTGATGGGAAATTAAATTTTGATCGTGCAAAAATATAAGCATTCATACACGGAACATAGGCGTTTAACGTGGGATTTATAAAATTCCGGTTCATTGTACACCCCGTAAAATAAAAAAATATACAGGATGGTGTCTCCAACACCCAAACATAAGGATTTAACATGTCAAATCATATTTCCGTAATTTCCAGTTTCCCTAATTATTTTAAATAAAAAAAACTTTAAATATCTTTTGCAGAGTATAAATTTATGCATCTGAATCATAGGCAAAATTAATTTTGCCTGTCCTATATGCTAACCGTGGTATTCTACTGTGTCTGTTAAATTTAGAGATCGTCTCTAACTGAATTTAAAGGTGATCTCTAAGAAAAACGTATTCTACAGTCAAATTTTACCGATGTTAGCGCTAACATTGTTCTGTAATACTAGAATTACATCACCTATAAAAACTAACAGTCACCGCTAGCTAGAGATCGTCTCTAAGCAACTTTAACAGTGACTGTAGAATACCACTGTAAGAAATTAGGTAGAAAAATGACGTAAATAACCCCAAAAATAGTATTAGCCATGGAGTTTAGACAGAAATAACAAATGTTTAACGGTTTAACTGACAAGTTAGCTGCGTTAAGAAATATAACAATTTTATATTGTTTTTTTTTAAATTCAAGATTAATTTATGTAATATTGTTCACTTCAACAGTAATTTCAAATAATAATAAAAATAAACTAACGTAGCTAACTTGGCAGATGAACTGTTAAACATTTGTTCATTTTTGTTTCAATTTTATGGCTACCGCTATTTTCGGGATGATTTTGGTCATTTTCATGCCTAATTTCTGAGCTTACAAGGTACGTAAAATTATTTGTGCTCTTTGATTTAGGTATTTGAAACTTTTATACCTAAAATAATTAGAGAAACAAGAAATTATGAATATATGATTTCATATGTTAAATTCTTATGATCTGGTGTTCGAGACACTACCCTGTATAAATAAAATCAGTAATATTTTTCCTGGATTAGTTTCTGGTGCATTTACTGTTTTTCTTAAACAAACTTATCCATTCTAAGTAGCAGATAGGTACAATTTTTCTAAAATGTCTGATATCCTAAGCACCGTACAAATATTCACTTTTTTGTAAGGTAGGTTATCACTCTATTCCGAACTAAAGGATTTATCCCTACAGTGCTGCAATATTTCCATCACCGTTTCACAAATTCCCATTACATTTTTCCATCCCCTATAGTGTTGAATTTAGGCTGCAGTAGGTAGTGGCCGCAACCTGATTAGCGCAACCTGGTGCGGAGGACGGCGCTACTGTCAATAACGCGCCATCCTGATACAGCCTAATTACCCCGCGACTAATGAGATTATATGCTCCATCTCTGCAGCCACGCGTGGACGCCGGCGCCACGGAAAGTCCTCCGAGAGTTACTCGCTTATAACCTCGACACTTCTACATGTGGCACTATACCTACATTCCGCAATAAGAGGAGGAATTTAAAAACTAATTTTTCTGTAAAAGGTAGGTACTTTTGGTGTGCAGTCGTTTAATAAAATTCAGTAATATGTCAATGTTTCGACTGTAATTCAGTTTTTATCGGGATGATAATAATATACAAAAACATGCAATCAAATAAACAAACATACATTCAATTTAAATAAGCAAACTTCCACAATAGTATAATATATTATATATTAATAATACTATAATTTTTCTACGATCACAATTACCCCAATTCTGTAAGGACGTTACTAGCTCCTAGCAACGTTACTAACATCAATAGCCAATAAAAATAGTAGACACTAAATAAAATATGAAAATGACAGCTTTTACAAATATTTCTCTTGGTTAAATTTTTTAGTAACGTTACTAAGAGCTAGCAACTTATTTACAGAATTGGAGTGACTATTGTTTTTTACTTAATTTATATTTTAATAATAAACATGTCTTCATTATATTACTTCCAACTAGCTAGAAGATAAAAACTAAACAATGGTATATTTTTAACAGAAAATGTAAAATATGAATTTATGTTTCACGTTGTCTATAAGTATCAAGACATTTGAAAATGTGTTTAAAATATGCTACGTATCTGTTAGCAATAACAAACATACAACAAGCAAATATCCTAATGGTTGTAGAAAAATAAAAAAATCTCCGAGGAACTTTTTTTTCAAAACCAAAAATATCAATGCGCTGATTTCAAAGCCTGCAATCCTATTATGCCTTTCCGATTTTATTCTGTCGCTTTATTTTCTAACTTTTCTTTATTTTCAAAACCCATAACCCCAATAACAAAGTTGTGTAGAGCTAAAACAAACTAAAGAACAGTATTGAACCAAAATTTGTGTCGACAAACATGAAATATCTCAAAAATACTCATTTTTGTGCCCAAAATTTTGATTTTTGGAAATAGTGTAGGTTGATAGATCTCGATGCGCTGAATTTTCAAACGGAATTTAATTATCTCTTTTCGTTCCTAAGATATTTACTGTCAATGTTGCACCTCAAAAAAGTGTGTTTTTTTTCTATATCTCTAAAATGGGTAGAGATACGATCTCATCATTTATAACAGTCGATTCTACGAGAAAAGTTACATAAAGAAATGTGTTCTCCACATATACGTTCTTTGGATCGATTTGGTGAAAAATGAGAAAATCGAAAAAACCTAAATTTCAAAATTTCTCCAAGGAACTTTTTGTCTCCAAATCTTTTCATTTTCTGGACTTAAGTAGATATCGACGCGCTGATTCCAAATTTTCAAACAGAATTCAATTATCTCTTCCCGTTCTCGAGATATTTATGTTCAAAGTTGAGTTTTGGCAATACCTAAAAAAACAGGTTTTTTAGGTATACCCCTTTAAGGGTTAGGTTTACGACTTCAATGACCTCACCAAACGATTCTACGGGCAAAATTACATAAATATGCCAATTTTTAGAATTTTATTCCAAATAATACAATTTTTAGAAAGAAAAAACGAAAATGGCCAAAATCGAAAAAAATCGTAAGGGGGTCATCAGGCATTTTTCCGATTTTTGGCCATTTTCAGTTTTTTCCTTCTAGAAATTCAATCTGTTGAGATAAAAATCTGAAAATTGGTACACTTATGTAATTTTGTCCGTAGAATCGAATGGCGAGGTCGCCAAAACTTTAAACCTAACCATTTAAGGGGTATACCTAAAAAACCTGATTTTTTAGGTATAACTTTGAACTCAAATATCTCGAAAACGGAAAGAGATAATTGAATTCGGTTTGAAAATTTGGAATCAGCGTATCGATATCTACTTAAGCCCTAAAAATGAAAAATTTTGGAGATAAAAAGTTTCGAATCGAAAAATTGAAATTTAGGTTTTTTCGTTTTTCTTATTTTTCACCTAATCGTTCCACAGAACGTATATATGGACAAAACATTTGTTTATATAACTTTTCCCGTAGAATCGAATAGTAAAGTAGTTGAGATTGTATCTCCAATTTTAGAAATATAGGTACTCAAAAATGTTATGTTGATGAAGACTGATTTACAGTCGAAACGTTGGAGTATTTAGTGAATTTTATTAACTGACTGCAACTCCAAAAATGACCTTCTTTTATTAACATCCAGTCCATAAAATCAATCCTGTATTAAAATTTTCAGTATATGAAAAATTTATACGTGTTGAAAATGAAATCACTTTTATTGCAAATTGGCAGATTTGAATATTTATGTTCTTTCATTTTCAAAAATAGGATATCAGTATCACTTTCACCTCTAAATGATTGTACAGGTCTTTATGGTTGACAAACCATGAAAAATAAATTACCACTGTACAAGGATGCTTATATTTTTATGAATGAAAATTTATCAACATTCGTAAATTGAAATGTTCGTATCAGAAATTCCAATTTAGATATTTAAATGGATGTGACGCTTTTTTCGTTTTAAATTCTTTTCATTGTTCGATGTACACCTTTTGACCTACCGTTGCTTTGTATTTTGTCATTTAAAAGGTTTCAGATATTTAAATATAAAATACTGAATAATAAAGAGAATATAATAAACAAAAACTGAATAAACAGATTTTTTTTAACATTTTTCATTTTCATTCGGTTCATCTTTCCGATTTGAAACACAGTATCAAGTTTTATGACTTTTATTAATTGTTTTCGTGTATTTTTTTAAGTCTCTGCAAGGAACCTACAGTTTATAGTGGCTTCTGAACATCTTGGACACGGCACCACAACGGTGTTTATTTTTAGTTATTTTTTAATTTATAAATTAATGGGTACATTCATACACCTGTAAATTTATAAATTTGTAAATTTTTAGCTTATAGATGATCTGTACAACTGTGCAACGTGTGCAACTAACTTCACATTAAATATTTTGACGTCAAAATACAAAATTTTGAATTTTAAAATGGCAATATTTAGTAAATATAAATATATATACCGCAGATAAGTTATCACGGCTGACCTATCATGAGCTGGTAGTCGCGTTAAAGGTTAAATGGGATAGGAGCAACGCCGCTATTATTCGGGTATATTAAGGTTCAGAAAGTTCTAGAATGTTCAAGATGAGATGTCCGCAGCTATTAAATGGTCGCTGCTGGCGGCTCAGGAAGTTAGTATCGGTCAGAGTATGAAGAGAATCACTGAAGAAAGTCAATGTCGGTCAATACATGTCAGAGATATGTAAAGTAGAAATAAATAAATAGTTGGTGATATAAATGAATATTTGGTAATATAAATAAATAGCTAGTGATATAAATATCGTATAAATAAATATTGCGTATTTTTAAGTGTTTAGATAAATGTTCGTACTGTTTAAGTCTTTATTAATAATAATTACTTCTAAATTAGTGTTAATATTTATTTCTTTATTATTGTTACTTACTTTTACTATCTTTTTATAATTTACTGTTCGTTTATTAAATCTAGTTATATAAATAATCGTGTTTCAATTGTTTTTACATATTCGTTAATTAAATTGCCTTCTTTTATTCGTTCTATTTTTTTCAGATGTTAATTTTTTATCTATTTTTTTTATTAATTTATTTCCATTCATTTTTTCAACCGATATATTAACAGGTTTAAACCGGTTTCCAATTTTTAAAAATCGATTTTCGAACTAAAATTATTATTATTATAATGTTCTCTATACGGGTTAAACGTTAACCATTTTTTTCGGTTACATGCCCTGCTTTCAAGTGAAATAAGTATAAATGAAGTGCAGCAAAAAATGCATATAATTATCATACAAGAAAGTCATGTGGTGTCCACATCAGATTTTTAGTTTTCCACAAGTGTTAATTGTCGTAATAGCGGCCTTGTGGCAGCGTATGAGCGAAGTTCTCGCCGTGCGGGTTTCTTGTGTTTCGTTCTGTTTCCGTTTCCGCGTCCTTGCGGTTATTACGACGGAACCGGAGCCAAGTCTTCAGGTGCAGACGCTTACTTTAATTATTACCCGCGAGCTGTTTGAGAAATCTCCTAGCCAAAAGGAACGCTCGTGTTTGAGACCATCTCATAAGGATCTATTACTGTGCAAAAAACCTTATAACTTCGCAGTCGTGTCTGTGAAATTAAAAATGAGAAACATTCTAATTCTCGCTTTGCACAGCAAATAGTAACCGGAACTTGTGTTACTTTTAATTTAACACGAAAAATTTCCATTTTTGAAAGACTCATTTTCAACAAGAAATATGTGGTTATGGTAGTTAGGATTAGAATAGGTAAAATAGTATACCAGGTAAATTGTGTAAATTAAAAAAAAATATTCGAAGAGAATTACAATTCAATACTGTCTCCCTCAAAATAACTTCCTTGGGAAGTCACACAGTGCTGGAGACGGTTCTTTCTATCCTTATGGCAGTGCTGCAATTAGGGTACTGGGATCACCTTCAGCTGGTCGGTTACAGCCGTTAACTTGAGGTAATCTCAGAAAGAAGAAAAGAAAAAAAAGAGACTGAGGAACCACAGGAATGTTTTTACTGGACAAATTCTTATTAGTCAAAATCTGATGAACGGTGTTGTGAATCAACTTACAATCTGAATGCACAAGATTCTAGATTCTGTTGACATTTTCATTAGTCCTTAAACATGAAGACCTTCCGCTGCGTGTTTTATCTTTAATCGACTCTTTTTCTTCTCAAAATGCTAAAACCATCGAAAAACTAGGCTGCTTGAAATAACACTGTCTCCATAGACCTGCTTAAGTTTTGTAAAAGTTTCTATTGCACTGTGCCCAAATCTGAAGCAAAACCTGATAGCACACTGTTGTTTGAAATTGACATAACTCATTTTTAGACGTCTAGACATCAAGACAAGACTTTGAAAAATCTTCTCTTGTCTATAAATTTCAAGAATTTTCCAGTATTGTCTTGATAATCTAGACAAGACAAGACAAGAGTTTAGAAAATCTAATTCTAGATGGCAACATTGTTTCCATTGCACTATTCCCAAGTCTGAAGCAAAACTTGATAGCACATCGTTGTTTGAAATTGACCTTACATATTTTTAGAACGAACAAGAAAAAACTGTTGTACGAAAAAAATCGCTACGGACAACTAAATGACACTAAGAGATTTACGAGGAAGTTAGGAACAAAATAAAATCACTGATAAATCTTTATAAAAAAAAAACAAACATAATCAAAGCAGAATTATTACCTAGATAGGTTTTTGCGTCAATTTTAATTTTTGTATACGGTTGGTTTTTGTGTTTCTTAATATTATTTTAAGAATACTCATGGTTTATTACCCATTTCTGAGTGTGTCAGATCTATTTTACCACATATATCAGTAATTATTTCTTACATTAAAAATATTTGTAGTGCAATCATCACACCAGTTAAAGTGTTCGAGAGATGACATTCCGAAAGAGCCCTTTACGATATTTTCGATAAATTAACACAACCAACATTTGGTAAAAAGCCATAAGTAATCTACACGAAATAATTTAAAATTCATTTCTCCAAGTGTTGGAATTGAAGTTTCGTTGTGATTCCAATTTGCAAAATAAAATGATTTCTCCAATACGGCGAAACAAAGAATGGTGCTGAAGACACTTGGCAAGAAGTCATGTCAAATTAGGAATAAAAGGCGCGTTCACAAAGGCGGCGAGCGGATGCAGGCGGCGACGGCAGCGTCATCTGCACGGCGCCAACGCACAGGAAATTAAAAGTCGACGTGGAGCTCAGGCAAGACGCCTGCCCAACGGCGATGCCGCAAAAATTAAAATAAGACGCGCCCCGATGACGAGGTCACAGGACGTGACAAGTAAATCATAGAAGTAAATCATACGTAGGTGGAATGGGAAATGTTAGTGCGATATGTCTATCAAGTTGTACCATAGAGTAGTGATATACAGAAGTGATACTCCGTGTGGACCTTTAAATTTGTTGGCTGATTTATGCTCCAAATTTAAATTTTTGTTGATAAAATAATTTTTAGAATGTAAAAATACTAAAATTATAAATTTATCATTGTAATAAGAGAAAATTAGATAAAATAAATAGGTACATAATTATATTTTGTAAACATTTTTATTAAATCAATTAGCACAATTTTTTATTTCTTTTTTTTTTGTTTAGATTTTAAATTTGCATAAAATATTATGTGTCTTACATATAATTTTCTTAATAATCCAGTGCAGAATTTCGTAAGATGAAACCAATTTTTCTACTTACTCATATAAGCAGTAACTGCACCTTTAATTAATATAAATTAATTTTTCAATATTTATATAAAAAGTATTTTCTAAACAAATTATGTAATTATAAAAATATTCGTGTGTTGTTTTAAAATTTACAAACTCAAAATTCTCCAAATTATGATTTTTCTAATATATAAATATGTTGTTGTCCAATTCGAAATTTTCTTGAAAAAACGTCTCACAAGTTTCACACTTGTGTATTTTTAAACAATTAGTACAACTTTGAATCAAGGCTGATACAGCTTCTTCCACTTTGGAATATTATGAAATATAATAATTTCTTTTTGATAATTATTTTTCCTAATTTTTATCAAAGTGATAACATATTTGTTGCTTGTTAGAAATCGATTTCTGTATTTTTATATTTTTATTATTGTCCCCTTATTGAAAATTTTCTACACGCGTTAGTGATTGATAAACAAAGAAACTCGAGCCTCAAAGAGGTGACGAACCTTTCCGATTTTAAACGATGAGCCCTTTAAATTTGTTGGTTTTCCCCATCTCTCTCTAATTTCCGTTTCTCTGTATTACTGTCGCTTCTGTATATAACTATTCTATGATCAAGTGGGAAAGGAGCGACGCCGCTATTGTTCGGGAATTTTATGGAGTCTGGAAGGCTCTGGAACGTTATAGAGATTAATTGGCGGCAGGTATATAAGGATAGTATCGGATTGATTGAGTGACAGATTGTATGAAAAATAGAATATGTTCTGTTTTTTTCAACACATTACGATGGTATAACAATATTTCAACAAATTTGCTGTTTGTCTAAAACAGCCTTTACAATGATATTCCTTTAACTCTTCCTAAAGAGTAAGAAGATATAAATACATAATTATCAATATCTGTGATAAACCAGATCTGGTATATCTAGCCATAAGTGATATACACTTATTTAAATAAAAATTTTTAGTGCCTTTATCACATGAAAATGCAATTCTTTTTGAAACATGTGTAAGTCAGATTTCCACATGCTCCATTTGGTACGGTACGGTGAATAGAAGGTTAAGGGCGAGTTTAAAATGCACCTGTGTACATCTCGCTGCGCTGTGAACGAGGAGGATACAGATGAACTGGCGGAGACCGGAACTCCCCGCCGGAGCCGGAAACTCAATATGGGTAACTGGATGTGCTATTTACCAACTCAAACAGCTGCCATATTTAGCTCCTGCACTAAGGAACCTATTCCCCAGGCTATAAATATACCCGTCTATTGCGCAAATATATCATCTTATAAATATATAAATAAATATATAAATTAATTACTCAGTACTGACTGTATGAAATATAAATAAAATATAAATGATTATTTTTTCACCAATAGTGTTTTTTTTTTTCAAAGGAGACATTTCAGCAATTTTATTGGAGACAAAAGTCAGATATATATCAACTTTAAAATACATAGTTTTTTATTGAACTATTGACCATAATAAAACTTCAATATATAAATCATAAAATATAACAACTAACCACTATAGCTTCTCATTATACAAGTAATAAAAACTGAACATTACTTTACATTTTACAATAATGTACTTATTAGTAATTAAATGGGTCGATTCTGTTCACATCTATAAGATCTGTAAGCAAATCTGTAAGACCCTGTAACGCTTAGGATCTAAATACCAATTCTGACCATGTACGTAGCTTACAGAATATTTTAAATTTTTACAGATATGAAGTTTTGTCAAAAATGAAACAGCAAAACGGTTCAAATTTATTGGAATATTGTTGAAAGAGGATGACAATAGATAAATTTTTGTAATAATATAAAATTAGCAAATTTTATATTACTCAAAATTAATAATGAATTACGTGAATCTGACAGATACTTCAAACCCATTTGAAATTTTCTGATTTTTTTTTAGAAAATGTTTAGAAATAAAACTACACTGTTATAATTCATTCAAAATTTGGATGTACTTATTTATTTCCTTTCTAAGAGATCAGTGCATATTTTCTCTTACCATTTGAGTAATAAAAAATACTTTAGTCCTTAGATATACATTATATTTTTTCCGAAATCGTTAAATTATTAATTAAAAACATAATTAAATAGATTACGTGTTTGTAAAACGTCAGCTAGCTATTTAGACGGGGTTACCTGTGATAACAAACGTACTGTCAAAGTGTCAAATATTTCTTTATAATTTTGTTTTATGTTTACACCTGCTTAGACGTCGTCTGCATGAAATCAGATAAATTTTTATCAAAGGTTATTTTAGGTAGTGCTAAAATAAACTGCAAAAATATAATACTATTAAAATATAGGTTAATTCAGTTTGACAGATGAATCCGTAAAGTTAAATTTTGACATAAGAGTCTGTAAAGTTTTACTTTAGCTACTACTTTGGATAAATTCGAGGAGTGACATCATGTACTTTAGTATCGATTTTGAAAATAAATATTTTGTTTAATTAAATTTATATGTAGTTGAAACAATATAGTATTATTGTAAATAAACAAATTTAAAAATCATCATGTAGTGTACATAGTACATTTTTTTATTTTCAGTGCAGTTGTTGAGTACACGGTAATACGTCAACAAATTATGATTGATAAATAGACTGGATGAGCGATGATGCTTTATAAAGCTACAAGTCCCTGACACCACAGAATTGTAATTCATCTCTTTTCCTGTAATATTTTCCCCTGTGAAAATCAGTCAATAACGGTCAATTATTTTTGAGCTAATAAGAAATTTAAACGAATGTCCAATGATTCTTTTTTCGCTGCGTAATTTTTGTCTGAGTTGCTAATTACTTTGAAGCTCATTTCCTTTGATTTGAAACTGAAGATGGAGTTAAAACACACAGAAAAATTATTCAAATGAAGAATTATTTCATTATAAATCTGCTAACCCATCCAAATGTAGATCTTTTACCTCTGTGCTTTCCTCTTTAAAGATATGATGAGGGATTCTAGCTCAATCGAATTTAGAGATATTAGTTTAAAAAATAGAAAGTATATGCATAACAATGAATATTAATGAAGAAAAAAAATGATATAATTAAAATACTTCCGAAATACGGAGACTTTTTGTTATAGTGTGACGTCACCTATATGAATTGCATCAATATTTTGATTGGGGACTTTAAAAGACCGCGAATATTTTGATTGGCAAATGAAAAATCCCGCCATTAAATATAACGAATGAGCTTGAAGAACATATTGGGCGTGACCTTGAGTCACAGTAAACTTCAGTTGTGTACTTTTAAAGTGTTATTACTTATTAGTTGAATTTGTGTCTTTTATATTAACTTTTATTATTTCTTTTACATCTGTGACAGTATTATTTACGAGATTACTGCATAAATTACTTGTTTATGTGTAATTTGTTAAAAGTTTGCATCTTGCATCACTAGCGCCACTGCTATTCTCAAACAGTTTTTGTTTGATAATTGCGTAGGCTTCCACAGTCTGAGTCATGAGAAATATTCGATTTCCGGGAATGGACTGTGTCAATTTAAATATACGTGCAATTTTTAAGAATACCGACTTATACTGTATTCTAATATTAGTTTGTTTTTTATAAATATAATGTAAAAACAGCATACACTTCAAGAACATTTTGATTCGGATTTTCACCAATAGTCTTCGTGTCTCTCATACTTTAAAATAAATTAGAAAAAAAAGGTAAAATTTGGTATGTCATTATTTTAATTCTGTAGAAACTTAAAGTACATTTTGTATTGTTATTTCGCAGACATATATTTCTTAGTTTTAAAAGAAATTGAGGCCTTCATTGTCGTAAAAACACTGTTGAGCACTTTAATTTTTCAGTGTATCTGAAGGAATTGTAAAGAAAAAATATATGCTGTAACAATACAGAATACAAATGAACCCGTACAAATCACCGAAGAAAATAATATTTTGTTCTCTGATTTCAATACAATCTCAGAGCTAAATGTACACAATCTTGGATTTGTTGTTACAGCATACAACTTAGCTATTAACTAGGTAAGTTTGTTTTGTATGCATGATCTTGTAAATGCAACTTTATTAATTTTCCAGCAAACTTGTAGTGTAACATGACATTTATTAAACATTTGTAAAGTGATATTCGGTTTTCTCTACTGTTTGCTTAAACTAATTGTACATTTACCTCATTTTATTGGTAAGAAAAGTATATATATCATACAAAATATTACACATCAAATTATTGATAAATAAGCACATCTTCAAGTCCCAGACTTTTCAATTTTCTTACGACAATTTCTGTTGGTTTATGTATGTGACAGACACATCACGATTTCTCAATTAATATCAAAGATAGATAGGATTTTAACTACAATTAACCAATAAGAAATGTTATTTACTGGAAAAATACCTTGAAATACTATTTACTATTACTATTATCAAACGTACACACAGAAGAATTTTTTTCAGAGGGGTTTTCAAATATAGATTGTTCATTTTATGTTGTACACTATTGTTATTACAAAACAATAAATAAAAAAAAACTTATTACATGTCAAAGGGCCACTGTATTCAACATTTCCGTCTCGGTTCTTATCATGATATTTTCTCTTATCTTTTCGACAGTTTTGACAGTTTACAGGCTAATAATCTTTTTTGAGTAATATTTGCATGCTTTCCTCTTCTTAGGTAAGTATTAAATTTATTTCGCGTATTATTAACAAACTTGAGCAACTCATCATAAAGATCAATAACTTCTCTTAAGCTCACATCGATTTTCTGTAAGTTTTTTCCTGTTAAATTAAACCTCGAAAATAAAAATTCCTATATTATTTCCATGAACAAAGTTACTATACGTTCCAATTGACTCCAAATTCATTTTTTAAATGTGTCATTTTCAATTTTCAATAATGATTCATAAATTTTTGCTTTTTAATTTACATTGTATCTTAAAATCCTGAGTTATAAATGTATGTATTTTGAACCGCACATTTTTTTCTTTTTGTACATTTTTATCATATCAAGTTGTACAACCAAATTTAAGATCGTCCAATCATTTGTTGTCTACTTAGAATTTAAAAAAAAACCTAATTCGGAATCAGGAGAAGAAAAAATGAGTTCATTTCATAGAAATAATAAAACGATAACATAAAATTGACATGAATTATTTTTTGGTCTGGAGGTGTTGGAAGTTATAAGAGGAAGAAGATATGATATCACTGTGTATCACTATATATTATTATAATTATTAGATTCTAAACCGTAACTACATTGTAACATTCGAGGAGGGATAAACTGAGGCGGAGCTTGTTATATTTTGCACCATAGACAGCAATTAACATTCAATAATGTTTACCGGTTTCATGATATTTAATCTTTATTTACATAGACAAAAACAAGCAGAGTAGCTAAGTCATAATTATAAACTATATAATATTACCGTACAGAATTCTCAAAATAACATGGGACAATTGTCATATATTAATCCATACAGACTTGATCACGAAAATGTTACTCACAAGAGAATTTTGTAAAATGATATTTATTAATAACGTGAAACCAATAAACTATTGAACAACCCACCGATGTTATGAATCAGTCCATTCAATTCTCAATTGACATCTGCGGCAATTATGATACTCATAACTATCCCAGGTATTTATAAAGTATGGGCCATTTGACTGCTCAGATTTATTTATTTGCAACTTTTTACAATTAACTTTGCCCGTTGATCGACGACCAAATGAATATGAAATTAGTATGTTTTTTTATAATTAACATACCAGCATGCTTGTTATTTTCTACTACTCTTCGTTGTTGATACAAAAGAAAGTTACGTTTATATAGCACAGTGGTATGAAACACCAAAGTTGACAGGCTTACACTTTTCTTGAGTTTAATGAGTTACATAATATTTGGAGGCTTAATTTCTTTAAAAAGTGACACTTTGCATTACAGACCTAGGACAATAATAATGTGCTTTTCAAGTAAACGGTAGTGACAAACATTTACTTATGTCAAATAATGGTGGGAGTTTACACTAGTACCTAATGAAAAATATTATTATTATTATTAAGAAGATAAAAGAAATATAAAAGAAATTATATGCGAGGTTCATAATAGTGGTACTAGATATAAAAACAACTTCTATGTAAAGAAAACTAATAAACTGAGTACCCATAAGACATTTTTTTTAGTGTACTTACTCAATATACCTAATGAGCTACCAAATATAATAAAGAATTTAAATATGGCAAGCTTTAAACGAGAAGTTAAAAAAAGACGTATTAATTAGAAACTGTATCGATACTTCCTTCTTATTCATAGGTACCTTTATATGTATATATTTTTTGTACCTGAATAAATGTATTTATAATATATAATATATCATATAGCTAAGCTAAATAAACATATTATTATTATTATTATTATTGCTAAATATTTAATCCAATGATTAATAGCAAAAGATAATGTGTTGCATATGTAAGATTATTTCAGTTTTTCTTTGAATTAATTAAAATTTGCTACCAATCGCATATATTCTTTGAGTTTTGGTCTATTTTCCGTGGAGACGACTAAGGATTTGGGGAGAGACAAGAGGACACGACGTTGTCGATAGAGACACGTGCGCAGGAATGTGGAATCTGCTGTCGCTGTGCATGCTGCAGCCGAGGAGAACAGGAATTTATACACTCCTTACACGACGAGGAGGAGTAATGATTTCTCCCTACAGCCAGGCGGAGGAAACATCACATCATATCACATTGTGGTCTGGCCCAAATGTACGGCAAGGTATCTAACTAGGACTAGGTAAAGGTTCAAGGTCTTTAGCTAAGGATTAGGATTCCACAGTGGGGACTACCTTCATCATTTACGCATTTTTACCAACGTACATGTATGGAAGATAGTGGTCATAATCATTGTGTTGCAAAGTACGTCTTTTCAAGTATGGATAAAGTGACGAATAACTAACTTGTTAATAAATTTATTAGAAGTCCTTATCCGGCAAATAATGTATGTCTTTTAAAGTCACTTTATTCAGTGTATTATTATTTTGTAAATTAACATAACAAAAATAATTACTTCGATATTTGCTCCAATGAAATAGTGATTACTGGCTTCAAAGATGTTTAAAATCGGTGAATATGATGCACAATTTGTGCACATTAGAGTAAGATAAAAAATATATCTAGAATGTTTCAGGCATTTTAAATTGTCAAAATTTGATATGTAGGCAGTGGCGGAACTATAGGTGGGCCAGGGTGGGCCGGTGCCCACCTTTAAAAGTGTTGGCCCACCCTCGTGCCCACCCGTAAACAATGCAGGCATCAATAAAATATCTAATACCATTATTACAGTAATTTTTCTAAAAATTTGTAAAAAGAAAAAGACGGCGTAATCTTTGTCTTGAAATATTTAATTGGTATTATTGTGTCTGCACGGTGGTATTATAGTGCTTGTATAACCAAAAAATTGCGCTAAGGGCTAAGCCCATTGATGAGGCCGCTCTTTTACGTATAGAAACTTGTGATAGTCATTGCCGCGCGCTTTTACAAAGCATGCCGATTTGATTTATAATTGATGTCAACTGACCGTCTTCATATCTGCCACTACATCTACAATAGATCAGTGCACATGTAGTTTTCGTGTCTTTCAGAACATGCAGTTTATGTGAATTTTGATGATTAGTGCTAGTTACAATGAGTAAAAGTAAAATTATATATATTTTTTCGCACCGACTTCAAAAAAATTTAAACTTGTCGTTCCGTTTCCATGACACCTACTGAAAATTGCTTGAATATTGTAAAAATTATTTACTATTTTTTAAATATATAAGGGCATTTGGCCAATTCTTTTTGCCTCATTGGATGCAGTTTTTATTTCTAAACAAATACATATCTCACAGTTTGTTCTAAATTAATAGGTAATAAAGAAAATGAAAAAAGTAACATTGAATTTCCTATGTTCAGAAATTAAAGTAGACACTCGGTATATAACAATGGCACGGCCCACCAAGATTTTTCGGTGCCCACCGCGTGGCCCACCTAACATTGTCCCTCTAGTTCCGCCACTGTATGTAGGTTTGTAGTGAAAGATGCCTCAACTTTGCAGTGCAGTTTGAATGTTCCAAATAAAGTGGTACTGGTAATTACTTTCCCTTCTATACATTTTCCTTAGTAAAAGATTATAGAAGAATAATTATTTCCCTAGCAATAGAAAGAAAAAAAGGGTAAGTGTGTTAAGAATTCATATGTTTAAAGCACTTTTATTAGAGGTATTTTATCTATTAAAGTCAAATGATTAATATTTTAATAAGAAATAATGTTAAAATAATGCTAAACATTGCAAGTTATCAATTATATCCACAAGAACTATTAATTCTTCGTCAATCCATTTTGCAAAGTAGTTCACTCATTCCCTCACTGTACATGGTGGACGTTCTGGATTTATAAAATTATATATTTCTTCTAACTCTTGGTCCTCGAGTTTTGGAAATCATTGAATATATCTCTTTTGAAATGTTATTATGTGTATTATGATTTATTCCTTACTCTGTCTAGCACTGTTATTCTTTTAACTCTTCTTAAATATTTCATTTCTGTCGCCTGTATTTTACTTTTCATTCTATTTGACAATAAACATGATTCACACCCATATCAGAGAATAGATTTATACAGAAGCGACAGTAAGACATAGAAGCGAAAATTAGAGAGAGATAGAGAATGTGCACAAATTTAAAGGGCCCATTGTTTAAAATCGGAAAGTTTCCTCACATCTTAGAGAGAGATAGGGGAAGAGCACAAATTTAAAGGTCTACACAATGCTTCAAGGTCATACAACTGACTCGGGGATCATGAAAGGTACCGACACGGAGTGTCGCTTCTGTATGTAACTATTCTATGCCCATATGTCAGTATTAATCTACATATCGTGTTAAATACCGTCAAATTGTAACCATAGTTGAACCATAACCATGCAAAAATTATAATTAGATATTTTGTAAGTATACAATTCTTTTTTTATAATTTAAGCAAAACAATCGGGCAAAAACTTTTTCAAAACAAAATATTCTTAGTGTAACATCTGCAAGTTTACAGGTGTATCTTGCTGACCTTGTGTTTTGACACATAAGAAGTGGGGGGGGGGGTTCTTTCCGCCGCAAACTTCGGAAGCGTCGCCCATCAAAAATAATGAACCGGTTGAGAAGTTTGAGTGGAAGGCACCGGAGGCAAATAAGCCGCAATTTTTTCGTAATGAAAACATCAGATTTGAAAAAAAGCGCAAGAAATTTTAAAATAATGCAGAGTAATGAAGTGCAAAGAAACTGCCAAGTGATAAGCGCTTTTAGTTTACTTGGTATTATAGTGAATAATGAGGCTCTACAGCTTGTTATACGGAATCAGGATTGATATGTCAATTTAAAATTTATTCACAAAGCGACATAAAATATTATTGTGCAGTAAATTTGTGAAATAAATGTCCTGGTTTATTGTGTGAATTAAATTCCATCAATTTAATTGAAACTCCAATAATTTTCCTGTTATCAAACAATATGTTATTTTATTAAAATTAGAAAATGTTTGAGCATTTGTTAAACTTCAAGTTCTATTGTAACTTTATAACAACTTTCATATTTATTTTATTAAATCGATGATAGATGACATTTAAATCGCGACAGCGAAGCTGAAGTAATTTAAGAATAATTTCTGACTCGAGTTGTCGTTACTTCGTAAAAATTACCGATAAAATTCATAGCTTGAATTATATTTGCTTAGATTGTCAGTACATTTTTATTTCATTTTGAAAACTAAAAAATTTTACTTTAAGAAAAAACCAAATAACTTAATATTTTAATACATAATTTACTGTATTTTAAAATAAATTGAAAAATAAATACAATTTAAATTAAATTATCAGTACGTTTTACGATAAAATTCATAGCTTGAATTATATTTGCTTATATTTTCAGTAAATTTATATTTCTTCTTGAAAACTACAAAATAATATTCCTTTCTTCGTTTTAAAAAAGCTTTACTTTAAGATAAAACCAAATAACTTAATATTTTTATACAGAATTTACTGCATAAATTGAAAAATAAATACGATTTAATTATTAATACTTCTCGTAAATTTACTGTTGTAACAAATAAAAATTGTCTTTACGAAAATTATTTAAAATAGGATACAATATAAAAATTAAAGTAATATGACGAGTCAATTCATTTGTAACGTTTAAATTTTTTTAATCCGACTCTGATTTTATAATTTAAATATATATAATATGAATCAATAATAAGATAAACTACAAGTCAACCAACATTACATACATGTATAGCGGTTAACAGTTCTATTATAATACTATACGGAAATATGAAATATGTACTTTTAAAACTAACCTTTTTCAGCAACAATATCAACTTTTCCCGTAAACTTCATTTGTCCCATGATTATTCAGTAAAGTTTTGAACACTCACACAATTTAATAACAAAATCTACAACTATTATTATCATTATTATTATTAAAATACAATTGAACTCCACATATTGTCTGTCTGTGCATTAATTCAATGTTTATTTAGCTGGTTCATTTGTTTCAACATGGCAAATTAGACTAACTAACAAGTCAACTAAATATTACGTTGTATTAAGTTTTAATTTTAGTTTCCACAAACAAAAATTGTTGTAAAACATTTGGCAAGCACTAAATATTACTTTAAAAACGTATTTATATATTAAAGTTCACTTTTTACAAGATTTTTATTATAAACGCGACGAAAGCACAACGAATAAATGACAGCTTGTAAACAACTGATTGAGTCAAATCAGTGTACAGTACAGTAACTACTAGATTCAAAATAAAGTTTTCAGAATAGGCGGTAAAACTAAAATGCATTAAAAATTTAAATTAAATGTATATAAACATATAATATAATATATAAAAATATGCAAATCTCTAAAATAATATTTATGTTGCAATAAATGTTTTTGAATAAATACACTACAAATATTTTAAACTGATATTCGGCGAAATATTTTGATTAATATGTAAATAATATAATCATACATCATATCAATTTAATTAACATAAATACACTTGAACTAGTGCATACACTTTACATTGAACATTAATTTCATACCTCTAATTATACTTGTCAGATTTCTCATGAAACATAACCACAATTTATGAAACGTTCATTTTATTTAAAAAATAAGTTGTGGCTAATTAGTTTAGAAAATTAATTAATGTTGTCTATAGTTTTATTACCTATAAAAAGTTCAGCAAAAATTGTAAAACAGTCGTTTTTTATTTTCATTTTAATTACTGGTTTTTAAAGTACTCTTTGACACTTTTAAGATTGCAATTAATTCTAAAAAGGCTTAAAACTACATTTGTAGTAAATCAAAGTGTAAGATTATTAAGAAGTTTCAAAGAAATATTTCTTGTATACAGTATTTTACAAAATATTAAATAGATAACTAAATCAATTTTAAAATGAAGTATTATTTAAAAAAGACTATAATATGAAAATAAATATATAATTTGTGACAGCGATATAAATTTAGAATTTTAATATAAAAATTTAATTTTGATCCATCAATAGGTGGTCTAAATATAAGTAACAAATTTAATTAAATTTAATAAAAATTCCTATAAATATTTTGCAAAATATTTTCTGTAAAAATTACGAGAAAAAATTCTTAGTAGCCTACGAATGTCAAGTGTTAATTCTTTGATAATTTTGACATAAAATGTAGCTTTATAATGAGGAAATATGTACTTACAGATTATTAAATTACAGAATACCCGATGAGAAAAGTCACGTCATTGTGAAATTTATTCGTTTGATGAAGATATACTGTTATCATTTGTTTTACACTGTATGCGTGTTTTGTTTACCATAGCAACAATAAAAAATTGAACACACCAGCATAATATTAAAAGGAATTTAATTTATTTACATTGTACATATTTAATTAAACCGATTTTCAAAGAAATGTCGGCGCAAATTAAATTTTGTATTAAATTTGGAGGTTATAAATTATTTGTGTTAAATCTACTTTAATATAAGCGTAGGTATACTTGTACTTGAAAATGAAATATAGGTATTTTGGTTTACCACGCATTAAGTAGAATGCCATAATTAATTTAATTAATTGCACTCCAATTCGAATTTGCCAACAATTGACGTAAGTACGATGTAGGTACGTTATTATTACAGAACAATTCATTTCTGATGTTTTGTTTAACTGCCACTACATTTCTGCAAGGAACTCTCTACCTTAGTACTTCAAATAAATATCTAACAATTGCTAGTGAGAAAATATATCTAAATACGTTAAAGATGTAAAATTCGGCTGTCACACTTTTTAATTTTTTGTACAATTAATTGACATTTTGATTAATGTTGTGTAGGTGCACAAAAATGGTCATAAATCATAAATTAGAGATGTTGAAATATGTCCAAAAATCAACCAATGTTTAGTCACATACTAATGACATTATAACACGTATTTATATTCTAGTTAAAAAATAAAACAATAAATAAATACTTTAAATTATATAAAATTAATAAAAACATTCGTTTGTATTTTTCATTTTAACTGCTAAATTATTTTAGAATTCGAAAACAAATGCTGAACATGCCACATTAAATAAATAAATAATTTTATTAATGCAACTACAAAATTTAACAACAAATCGTTGTTCAAATTATTATCCAAAGCCTAACTGATATTTTTGGTTATATTTATTGCAAAATTTTTATGAGTTTTGTACTTAAACAATAATAAATTAAAAACAGTCCAATACAGTTTGTACCCTGATAATTTATTTCAGAATTTAAAATCAAAATTCAATCTTTATCACAGTAAATAAAAATATATTGCAACCACCGAAAAGACAACTAACTATAAATATACATAAAAGTTGGTGCTGCCTCTATTTCTATTCAATTTGTATACATTTTTTTTTCTGACATGAACCTAAATACTGATAAATTATTTTTGAAATTAAGTCAAAAGCTGAACAGTATTACAGAATTAACAATCAACTAAATAACTATAAATATTGTTTTCATTTCAAATTCAATAATATTTTTATATATCTTTCACTGTAAGTTATGAAAATTTTTATAACTAATAACAAACTAAATATACACATAATTGTGGTTTATGCATTTATTTCTATTATATTTGTACATAACTTTTATTCTATAAGTAATGAGAAAAATTTCAAATATGAATAAATATTTCTGAATTTTAAGTCAAAAGCAGAATACTGAATTGTAAAAACCGAACGAACAACAAACTAACCATTAACCATCTATATAAATGTTAAATCTGCTTTCATTTCTATTAAATTTTTATATACATAGACATCTGTCTTTAAATTTATACATATTTTTTACTCTTTAAGTTATGAAAAAAAAAATATATAAATGGAATTTAATATCTTAAATGCTGATAATAAAGAATTTTAAGACAACATCTGAACATAAAATAAATAAATAATGCAGCCAGTCCACGAACTAACTACAAACTAACAATAAATATAATAATTTTTATGTTTCTTTAAGTAATAAAGAAAATTATACTTTGGATGAAACTTAATATTCTACATATTGAATATATTTCTGAATTGTAAGTCAAAAGCTGAGTATTAAATAAATATTGGTACCACCAAATTAACCATAAATATAAATTTATTTATGCTTTTATTTCTATTAAATTTGTATACATATTTTTTTCTTTAAGATATGAAATTAAAACTTGGATGGAATTAAGTACCTATACCTATCCTAAATACTAGTAATACAATTATTTATGAATTTATATCAAAACCGAACTAAAAACATACTAGCCATCAATATTATTGTTATATCTGTTTATATTTCTAGGAAATTTTTAAATTTCACTCATTCAGATATGAAGAAAATTGAAATGAAAGCTGTACTTTAACTAAGTGTGTAACTGTTGTCACATTAAATATATAAATATTACTATCACCGAACTTAGTATCATATATACTGATAATATACATAGAATACTAATATTTAAGAATTTTAAGTGAAAAGAAAACATTAAATAAATCAATATTGTTACTACCAAACTAACGGGAAACTAACAATAAATATAATAGTTGTTTATGTTTCTTTAAGTTACGAAAAAATTTAAACTTTGAATGGAATTTAATATACTAAATACTGATAATATATTTCTGAATTGTAAGTGAAAAGCTGAATATTAAATAAATAAATATTGCTACCACCGAATTAACACTAAATATAAATTATTTTTTTTTTATAATATGATAAAAATGAAAATTTGAATGGAATTTAATACCTATCTATCCTAAATACTGGTAATGTATTTATGAATTTTAAGACAAAACCGAATAAACAACAAACTAGCTATCAATATAATTGTTATATCTGTTTTTATTTCTATTAACATACTAAATTTAACTCATTCCAAAAAAAATAATAAGATGAGAGCCACACTTTTACAATGGTATATTAACAATAATAAGTACCGTTGACTCAAGTTGCACTTTACCAATGTAAGTAAGAATATTGTTCATGTCTTTATTTCTATTAAATTTGTACCTATATATTTTTGTTCTTTAAGATATGAAAAAGAAAAATGAAAATTTGTATGGAATTTAGTACCTATCTATCTTAAATACTATTAATATATTTATGAATTTTAAGTCAAAACCGAATAAACAACAAACTAAAAGTCAATATAATTGTTATATCTGTTTCTATTTCTATTAAATTTTCAAACTTAACTCATTCCAATATGAAAGCTGCATTTTTAAATAATAGGTATATAAACAATTATAAGTACCTGTGACTAAAGTTGCACTATACTTCTATAACTAACTACAACTACCAGTGTATGTATATTAAAGAGAAGCAAGGACTACTCACCATGTGTTCTGGGACTCACTTGGTCCCGTGCAGACGGTACTCGTGGTCCCGGAGGTCGGAGAGCGGCTGCGGCCCCATGGCGAGTCCTGCGTCGCCTGCTCGGACGCCGCGGACGGTCTGAGCGCCGAGCGCCGCGGTGCTGCCGGCCCGGCGCACTGCGCAGCACGGACCACGGCGCTCTCAGAGCCAGGGGGGGGGGGGTTTGGCGTACAGGAGGCCCAATTACAATACACCTACCTCCCAACTACATATATATAGTGATGTTAAAGTACCGAAATTTATAATTTTTTATTACCATTTTAAATTCTCTTGTATTTTATAATTTTAGTAAATTACTATCGTAATTCGTAATAAAAAAAAAATAAAACTTTTAACTGTGTAAGAAAAAACAGTTGAAAGAAGTAACTTACAATTCCAAAAGATTAATAACAGTTACACATTAGTTATTTACATAACAAGCGTGGAAAGTGGTAAAAAGCAAGCGTGTGTAGAGATTGAAGAACGAGGCGTGTAGCGCCGAGTGATTTAATACACGAGCGTTGATATGCACTTTCAAGCGAGTTATGTACACTATTTTTCAGACGACAACAAGATATTATAATAAAAACAGCGTTTATACAAAAATGTCAATGTCAAACACAACTCACGAAAGCATTGACGTTTGGGTTTGAGGTAGGTATCACTAGTTAACCGGAAACTAATTTGGAAGTCTAGTACTTATTATTTGAACAATTAATAAAACTATCAGTACATATTGACTCTTTATTTTTGTTATTAATTCACTACCAATTTTAAAATGGTAGTTTTAAGCAAATTTTCATTAATTTGTTACATTTCATTATCAAAGTTCCATCTATTGACCACTAATCGTTATATCCCGTTATATAACACACTAGTGTTTTATTATAACATACGCCGTGTGCTATGTTACATTTTCTGGTGTTAATTACAGTGTAACTAGTTTGGTACAATCGTACAATTATTTACAAAAGAAAATAAACATAGACAATACAAAGTGAGTATATGTAGACGAAACCTTTAAACAGGTACAAAATCACATTCAGATTGAATTCACTGATTTACTCCTAATCCTAAGAGATTTAATTCCTTAAAATTTTGCACAAAGTCGTTATTTTGCAAAATACTTTTGAGTTCGCACGATTTTAAATTGCAATATACAAATAATAACTTTGCAGATCTGTCGTCTATTATTTTATTTCGATTTTTGTAAAGAATATTTCCAAAATACGTGATTTGGTAATTAATGATAATTTAAAATTGTAAATTACGGATAAATTACTGTAATTAACTGCATATATATCAACTTCAACATAGAAACGTGAAATAACGTTTGAGAGAATTTAATCGCAAGCCAATTTTTCCAAAATATCAACTTCAAAATTGTTTGCATAGTTTCAAAAGATATAGAATGAAGTGACATTTCAATCGCACGCAATTACCGGAAGATTATCTTAAATACTTCCAGGTATATTGGATTTACATATTTTTATTTGATAATTGATTTCTTTTTATTTTTAAAAGTGAGTCTATAAAGTTAATAATTAATAATATAATAGTTTATGTATGTAGTAATAACAGGGGAAGTAATTCCCACAGCCGCTGATACTGTATTTTTGCGTAAATCCGAAAATATTTGAAAAAATCTAATTTTGAACTCGAAAATTTTCAAATTTTATAAAATTTTGTTTGTAATATTTTTTAAAGAATTAGATACGCAAATTCCAAATTTACAAACAGAATTTAATTATCTCTTTTCGTTTCAAAGATATTTGCTGTCAAAGTTACACTTCAAAAAAGTGTGTTTTTTGAGTATATTTCAAAAATGAGTAGAGATACAATCTCAACTACATTACCATTGAATTCTACGGGAAAAGTTATATAAAGAAATGTTTTGTTCAATTATACGTTCTTTGGAACGATTTGGTGAAAAATAAGAAAAATGAAAAAACCTAAATTTCAAATTTTCGCCACGAAATTTTTTGTCTCCAATTTTTTTTATTTTCTGGACTTAAGTAGATATCGATACGCTGATTCCAAATTCTCAAACAGAATTCAATTATCTGTTCCCGTTTTCGAGATATTTGTGTTTAAAGTTATACCTAAAAAATAAGGTTTTTTAGGTATACCCCTTAAATGGTTAGGTTTACGACATCGGCGACCTCACCATTCGATTCTACGGCCAAAATTACATAAGTGTACCAATTTTCAGATTTTTATCTCGACAGATAGAATTTCTACAAGGAAAAAACTGAAAATGGCCAAAAATCGAAAAAATCGTCAGGGGTTCATCAGGCAATTTTTTCGATTTCGCCGATTTTCGTTCTTTCGCTCTAAAAATTGTATCCGTTGGAATAAAAATCTGAAAATTGGTACACTTATGTAATTTTGCGCGTAGAATCGATTGGTGAGATCGCCGAAGTCGTAAACCTAACCCTTAAAGGGGTATACCTAAAAAACCTGTTTTTTTAGGTATTGCCAAAATTCAACTTTGAACACAAATATCTCAAGAACGGGAAGAGATAATTAAATTCCGTTTGAAAAATTGGAATCAGCGTATTGGTATCTACTTAAGTTCAGAAAATGAAAAGTTTTGGAGACAAAAAGTTCCTCGAAGAAATTTTGAAATTTAGGTTTTTTCGATTTTATCATTTTTCACCAAATCGTTCCAAAGAACGTATATGGGGAGAATACATTTCTTTATGTAACTTTGCCCGTAGAATCGACTGGTATAATCGTTGAGATCGTATCTCTACTCATTTTAGAAATATAGCCAAAAAACACACTTTTTTGGGGTGCAACTTTCACAGCAAATATCTTAGGAACGAAAAAAGATAATTAAATTTGGTTAGAAAATTTGAAATCAGAGTGACGAGATCTATCAACGTACAATATTTGCCAAAATCAAAATTTTAGGCATAAAAATGAGTATTTTTGAGATATTTTGCATTTGTCAACAAATTTTGGTTACATCTTTACACATCTTTGATATGGGGTTATAAGTTTTGGAAATAAATGAAAGTTCGATAATAAAGCGACAGAATCAAATCGAAAAGGCGTAATAGGATTGCAGGTTTGAAATTAGCGCATCGATATTTACATAAATCTAGAAAATGAAAAGTTATTGAGAAAAAAGTTCCTGGGAGAAATTTAGAAATAAAGAATATGGGAAGAAAATATTTCTTTACAAAAGATATATTTTCTTCTTTTCAAAAGTGGGTTTATAAAATTAATAATTGATTTAAAATAGCGACAGTACTGACAAGCAATTTTATATTTTTTTCCTCTTAATAAAACAATTCGAAATACAATATCTAAAAAAATTAAAAAAGGCGTCATTTTATAAGTTGCAGAAGGAGTGGCCTCCTCGAAGATTTTATAGTTAACTATTAATCAAAAAATTACTTTACTTATACATTGTTATCTCAGCACCATCTCTATCGGACTTATCCTATAAATAGTACATTGTTTGTAGGTACAGTTAATTAATTACAAATAGTGGAAATCAGTAACAACTGCTTGAAATCTTCGAGTAAGTACCAGCCATGTTGCAAACTACTTCAAAGAAAAAGTAATTCAATTAGTAGTTTAACTACAAAGTGGTTCAACTGTTCAAGTTCATATACCAAAACAAGCAAATATTATTCAGGTACTCACATTATAATACCAAATATATATTTTATTTTTAATAAATAGAACAATATTTAAAAGCTGCTTCCAAAATTTCATTTTACTACTATAATAAATATAATGTATATTTATTTCCAAAAAAAAAATAGAATTTTTGAATAAAAATGTCTCCAGCTAAAAATCTAAATTTAAGTTTTTTTTATTTTTCTCATTTATCATTTATCGGTTATAGCGACAATTTTTTTTATTACTGTAACACATTTCAAAGTAAATTTAACACAAAATCACATAGTAGTGCAAAAAATTTCTACATTATAAATTGAAAATAATATACCAGTAAAGTCATTTACCAACGAAGTTAAACAAATTTTGTAGGTCTTGAAAGTACAAGATGTCTGTTTTAAGAGGCTAACCATTGGGATCTCGAGAACTGTAAGATATACGAAGTCGGTTAAATTGGGGCAAAGTTGCCGCATTTGTAGGCCATTTAATGATGTTTTTGTTTTCCCGAAAAAATGCATAGCGCACTAGATAGGAGTAAAAAACTGATTTTTTGACTTTCTTGTTTAACCGACTTCGATTCTCGAGATCTCAATGGTTAGCCTCTTAAAACGAACACCCTGTATAACCACATGGTAACATTACCACAAGCTTTTCCCCCAATTTTTCATAAATCTAGGATGTTTAATAACAATTACCGGATATGTGATTTAAATCAATGGTTTCTTTAAAAAAATCAATGTTAACTTATCACTTATTAACTATAGTGATTTAAGTTAATGAAACCCTTCATTTAAAAGTATAATGACATGTTGAATATTGTTATACATAAATTTATAGATTAGATATAAAAATAGAAGTATAGTAAGCTTGATATCATAACAGTAAGACTGCGGCGTGAGAAATAAAAATATTTAGGTGTGTGTGGTAAGTGCAGAGTGCTATATTTTACACTAGTGTCCCCAACTGCGGACGTAAATCTACACACATGAAAGCGAACGCGTTATATCCACTTCTCGTACATTTCTTCAGCTTCGCTCCCTGAATTCACACGATCTAATTAAACTCCTTTCAAGATATGCTGTTCAAACTTACACAAAAACAACTTAAAAATCTCATGTGTCCAACACATTACCTTCCGCCACTGTACTAATATAATCTATAAAAAATTATTAGTACCAGGGCCGGCGGAACGTGTGCACGTCAGGTGGGTAGTGTAGTATCAGTGTCTTCGGTGGCTGGTGAGGGTTCATTCGACTGGAATTTATTATATATTTAAGGTTTTTATAAGAATAATATCTTAAAGGTGTATAATAAGATATTTTTTTTGAGGTTTTCACTTAATTCTACATAGGTATCACATCTTTAAAAATTTTCAATTTTGCCGAGCAAAACCCGTCACTCGTTTTGCATTTTCAAAAATGAACTTATTCATCAGTTCCTCGATGTCAAGCTTCTCGACTACTTCTTGATTCGCATGCAA
The DNA here is from genome assembly GCA_035578165.1 of Stenolophus ochropezus. Lineage (NCBI taxonomy): Eukaryota > Metazoa > Arthropoda > Insecta > Coleoptera > Carabidae > Stenolophus > Stenolophus ochropezus. The sequence continues at coordinate 3,786,530 of JAQOWZ010000010.1, forward strand.
AATCGCTACAGGGTTTATTTGATTTTGCAGCATCTTCGAGGGCAAATAACTTCTTTTGGTTTCTAAGCATAAGGGGACCGGCAACCGGCAACTACTCCATAAGTCTCTTACGCGTTAAATAAAGATAGGCATATCAACACATTGCGCGGTGTAGTAACTAACTGCGCATCACGCGCGCTCTTTAAATATTGAATAAGACCGTCATTTTTGCAAATCATTTTAGACTTATTTTGTTCACATTTTTAATTTAAATTTTTCAATTCCCAAACATCTTTCGATATTTCCAAGAATATTAAAAAAATAAATTTAAAAAATGTATTCAAAATTTCCAAAATTTCAGGTGGGTAATTACCCACCCAGAAAATTTTCAGGTGGGTAGTGCTACCCACACTACCCTCGCCTTCCGCCGGCCCTGATTAGTACATTAAATATTCAGTTTTAAAATTAGTTTCTTCAGAATATTTTTAATTCAATTCATAACTGAAATTTCCTTGCATCAAATTTCTAATACTTTATCGGAAACCGAACAAGTTATTTTTGACATAACTAAAATCTATGCCTTGTATTTTCTTCCATATTTTTGTATTTTACAATAAAAAACTTCATATTTCCTTACTTTATCTATTTTGACAATAGCATACATATCAAATTTTGTAAACATATGAATAACTCATCTGTTTTAAGGCTGTTTTAGACTAGCCGATAAATTGTACAAAATCTTGCACCATTTTTGGTACAATTTAAATTGGCTAGTATCAAACAGCAAGTTGTTTGATATATTTTGTAGATCGTAAATGTGTTGAAAAAACAGAACACGTTCCATTTTTCATACAATCCGTCACTCAATTTAGCTGTGAGTATCCACATGTATGAATTATGTGATCTTAATTGTAAGTATTGATGGTTAATTTTCCTTGTCACATTGACATATTCAAGGAAAGTGCGCAGAATCAGAGCTAATATATTATACAAGTAATTGCATTCACTGGTATCATACAAAACTTCCCATATATAGGCTAGTCTAAAACGGCCTTTATCCATAAGCTTAAACGATGTGTAAAGTTAATATAATTAATATTTTTTCAGTTTAACCAGAAGTCATACATACAGTGCAATTATGCAGGCCATTAGAAAATTAAATAATCTTTATGTTTAATAATAACGTAATTTTCGAAAAAAGAAAAAGAAATTACAGTTAAAATCTAATCAGTTCATCATATTTGAATATAACTCTTAAATACTAAATATTATAATTTTTACATGGAATTATCGTGGACGAAATATCGTCACAGACACAAACACACACACGAACCTACAGACACCACGGTAAAAATAGTAAAATCGTATTCTCGGAATCCTAATCCGTGCTTATATGTTGAAAACTCATCTCGAGAAATTGACCAAAAACAATACCCCCCTCTATATATTGATAGGCGGGAGGTAAAAAATTACTGGGATTTGTGCAAAATTAAAAATATGTGCATAATATTTTTACTCACCTAATAAAATATTACTGTGTCTATATTAATTTTCACTGAAATTTACATATAGTTTTATGAAAATTAATAATTACATTTTGACAATAAATAACTTATTTACATATTGAAATATTGATATGTAATTATAGCATAAAATATGCACATAAATCAATTTTATTTGCACTGCAGGTTAAACTTAAATTATCAACAAAATGTTCATTAAACTCCTGTCAGATTACAAAATATTATTTGCGTCAAATTACCCTGCCCTAAATTAAAATCTAATTTTCGTCACATAAACTCTCAAAAACAACAGCCAGTAATTTTGTACACACAACAAAAAGATGCCAGTACAATAAATAAATAAAAAATATTTGATATTACAATCTATTTTTTTCTACAACCATTTAAGGCATTTGCTTGTTGTATGTTTGTTATTGCTACGGATACATTATAATATATATTGTAAAAACATTTTCATTTTTATATTCGTATGAAGTGAGTACCATAAATATATTTTGTATCGAAGATAGTATTCACCAAATCTCTCTTACAGGCAATCATAGCTGGTGAAGAGTGTACCACAGGATAATATTTGTTTGCGAAAAAGTCAAATTAAGTTATAATGCATGTGATTTTGATTTTTGCGTATATGATACAAGACAAAAAAATTAAATAACTGAATTTTTTTATAGATTCATTATTTGTAGTTTACGAGAAAATAATTAATAAAAATTTGGAGAAGGGATACTGTGATGTCAGCATGGTAGAACCATGCAACCATAGACCTACCGAAACACTGTACCTGTCTTTTTCCACGATCGTACCCTGAACATTAAATTTCTAATATGAGATGATCACATACCCCATTAGGATATTTAGAATTGAATCTAGACTCAAATAAGGAACGTTATTGTGATAAAATAGATTTCAATTTGTAATATAAGCAATAGTAACTATTTTTTGAGGTTATTTTCGTAGAACTGGCAATTGTTTCAATAATAACAACCCGAGGGAAAGTTATGTGTGGTTACTAACGGCTTTAATTAATCTGTACACATAAAAACAAGTTCAAAGGGCAGCGGGAAGTGTGTTTATGTGCATCAGAAACCACATATACGACATTTGCTTTCAACAACCATTCCAGGCACAAAACAAAACAAAACAAAAAACAACTTGAAAAGAACAATGGAAACTTTAAACGACGCCATTATAGCATCCCCTCGTATTACCTATTACTGGGTGTTTTGTAATTTTAAATTTGTTAAAATATTTCAACAAAAAGCATGTTTATTATAGCTGGAATTTTCTAGGTACTTATAATTGTTCTTTTCAACTTTTTCTTTATTTCATTTTGAAATCAAAAACTTATACCTGACTTATACGTCCTCGAATAATAAATGTGGTCGAAATTTATCTTTTATCGCTAAGCAATAGTTATTGTTACTCAAACAAATAGTTATTTTTTATACAAGACGATAAAATAATATTTTATGGACAAGCGGAAAGTGTTAATTCACGAGCGATATAATCGCGAGTGAATTATTTTTCGCGAGTCGATAATTTAATTTTATCGTCGTGCATAAAATTCTATTTTTTTCTATAGCAGGTTTTGAAGAGAAAAGAATTAGACAAATTAAATTATTATTTAAAAACAATTTTAAAATGTCAAAAGTGTGCGTTGTTATGGAAATGTACTTCTAATAAACAAAAGTTAAAGTACTTTATCTACCCTTGCTGTTAAAGTGTTACTTTATCTACCCTTGCGGTTAAAGTGCTACTTTATCCACTATTTTGAGTTGATAAAATTGCACTTTAACATCTGCTATAGAAAAAATAAATAAATTGTGGTTAATGAATATACATATGTGAAACTATACAATGAATTGAAATTTTGATTAATACAGAATTTAGCATTCACAGAACTTTTCAAATACCATTTCATATAAATTTTTTAAATTTTTGGAAACCAACTTAGTCTGTCCAGCCTGAAATTCCATTAATATTTCGTCAGAATAATCAGTACGTGACGTTCCATATTGTAACGTTTTATTTATTTAGGTGAAGTGTAAAATTGATTAAAACACTAATATTTATATAACTAAGTTTAATTAAAGCAATATGAATTATAAAGAATAAATAAAAATAACTAACACTAAGAATTAACAAATATAAACACTAATTTAAGAACTAATTATTATTACTAAAGACTTAAACACTAAGATAATTTATTTAAACAATTAAAACTACGCAATATTTATTTCAACACTATTTATATCACTGTCTATTTATTTATATCATCATCTGTACACTACACGTATTAACACAAGACTGTCCTCGCGATCTTTTGGTCGGGGTATTTATATTAAAATACATCATTCTAGAAGATTCTTTGATTCCTTGAAATCAGAACAATGGGGACCGAACGGACGTGTTCTGACCTGCACGCTAGCGGTCGCCGCCCGCGCCGCCGCCCGCGCCGCGACCCTGGGTTCGCTACAATATATATTTGACAGTGACAGTGACACTTGATTACATTAAATTTGTTTGAACAATCAATCTGACAATGCCAACTATCGATAAAGAGACCATACCATGCAATATATACCTACAGATTTTTTTTATTTCAAATACCAAAATGAAATAAAATACTGTATGTAAACAGGAAATTTAATGCTATCATTTTGCATCGAGCTTTAAACATTCCCTCGTGCTAAAATTTTTTGATTATGCCCTTAATACATAAATAAATATTACGCATAGCGAGTAGAAACACCTAAAAAAAATTTAATGTAAATAGTTTAAGCTTAAGGCACACCCAGAAATAGGTAATAAATCGTTATTACTAATATATTTCTTTATCTACAACTATTGAAATATGGGTATATTATACGTGTGATACTACATATAATATACTACTCATATTACACAAGTGTAATATGAAAAGTATATTACACGCTACACTTTTCTGTAATAAATAGAGCATGTAATGTAACATATAACATTTTAATAAACTGTTAATTTGTTAATAATATATTTTTTATCATAAATATCAATATAAATGATTATAAAAGTATAATAAATACAATTTGAATAGTTATTTTGACATTTAAGTGCTACTGTGGCGCCATCTGTTAAGCTATATATGAACTACTCACACCTAACTGAATATTTAAGAAATAATATCAGATTTTTTATATGTCTGATAGTTGTAGATAAAGTATAGTATTTGACTCGCATAATATGGCTACATTACACTCGGTTGATTAAAAATACTCGCTACCGCTCGTATTTGTAATTACATCCTCGTGTAATATAGCCTACATATTATGCTTGTTAAATAATATACTATTATATTTACTAAGTACTTTATTTTGACGACATGAAATTTTGTTATCTCTGACGGACTATACACCTTGCGCTAATTATTCCACTGTTTGTACTAATTTGTGTCCATAGTACACGAATCAGAGCAAATTTGGACACTACCCGCGTGGGAGTACACTCGGTTAGTAGGGCAGGAGGGCAGCAGGCAACAACCTGCCGGCCACTTGTTGAGGAGCGCCCCGACGCTAGCGACGCCACCGCCAGCTCTGATTCCCGCACAGCTGCACGTAATTGTTTTACGCGATACGCGATCTGCAGTCGAGCAGGCCACTCATCGTGACATATGATGTTGCTGGATTGTCTATTGCATTGTCGTTTCTACTAAATGGGGCACATATCTTATAACATAACTGTTATGGGATATGTTACACTAGGGCTGGATTCTCTATTGGGAAATATAAGCTCAATCATATAGGAAATTGTTGGAAATTAAACTAAGTGAACTACTTTTTGCCCTAATTCTCAATTTAAATAGCAAATAGTACTTATTCTTGTACAGAAAGGATAACCAGTTGTCCCTTCAAAGTTTGGAGAAACAGGAGTAAAATATTTAAAATAAAATAATCCAAAAACACTCCTTTTTTGGTTTAAAAATATTGGTTTCTAAACATTGCTACACGTCGATGCGCTGATTTCAAATTCACTAACAAAATTTTAGTACCTCTCTTCGTTCTTGATTTTGCTCACAAAATTGCTCATCTCAAAAAAATGTTTTTACCAGTCGATATTACGGACAATGTTACATAAAATAGTTATTTATGCAACTAGTATGTAAAGTAAGTGTTTTTTAGTCGAGTGCTGTTTAACGCATGAGGTGTACCCGAATGCGAAAATATTAGCACGAGATAAAAAAAAACATTATGTTACAAAATGCAATGCAAAAGTAAATTGAACCATTGATAAATGTGTTTACGTTGCCTAGCAACGGCTACTTTTCAAGCACTAGTGCGTAAAAAGTAACTCTTTACAAACTCAAAAGAAAGCATAAAACGTCTACGACAAAAAGTTTTATTCCCAAATACATACTTTGGAACGATTCAGAGAAAAGTAAGAAAAATGAAAAAACCTAAATTAGAAATTGTTGCTCGGGAACATTTGTCTCCATTTTCTGGAAATATCGATTAATTGATTCCAAATTTTAAACATAATTCTATTATTTCTTACCATTCTCAAGATATTCCTGTTAGACAAAAAAAATATTTTTTTTGAGGATAGCCCTCTTATTAATTAATTACAATACGACCTCACCATTCTATTCTATGGTCAAAATACCAATTATATTTTTATTTTTCATTTTTTTGGATCTAATTTAAACGTAAATATATCTACAACGGTAAGCAATCATCAAATTCTGTTTGTCTAGTTCTAATACTATGCAATTAGATCATCTAAATTAAATTTCTGGGAGAAAAACGAAATATTGCAGCTTTATTTATTCTCAAAACAATGAGGGACCTTTTGGCTTACAAAAAACGAAATTATTTAACGGTTATTCATAAATAAAAATAGAGAATAATTTTGTAGAGTAAAAACATAAGAAGTAAAATAAGAAATATTATACAAGGGTTTAAAATCATCGCCAGAAGAAATGTTACTTGTGAAAGGGTTGGTCCATGTAATAAACAATTGCACGTCAGGTGTGCCTGTGTGTGGGGGGTGGGAGGTGTCGGCATATTGGCCGAATGTACCGGAGGACACGCGTCTTTTTTCCCGACGTCGTTATCGGCGCCGGATCCGGCTCGGCAGCGTGCCTCATTGCCACTGACACCCAGACGGCACGTACGCCCCTGTCCTCGTTACGGGACAGTGCCGGAGGCGAGGGGTTCTAACCGGCCACCGGGGCATATGCACTCGTTTCATACTGTATCATATTCACGTCATTCATTATAATAAATTAAAAATATGTAAAACAGAAAAAAAATGTTCTTTCTATTTTTTTTTTTTTTAAATAGTGTATATAAGCAACCGAATTATTCTTGTTGACAACGAAAACAAAATGTTTCTGTGTGTTTATAAACAAAACGTCAAATTTTCTGCGCTATATTATGTATCCTTTTCTATAAAGAAGAATAAAATGTAAAATAACTATTCAACATTGCTGTCAAAATTTTGACTAGTAATTTTTTGTTTAAGTCTTACTAAAATTTAAGCCTTTTGGCAATTACTGTGAGGTATGATATTTCTCACACTGCACACTACCATTGAGTTTAGAATATAATTATATTTTAAACTCAATAGCCCGTATTACGAGCTCACTTTTATAATAAAATCGCGATTTTAACGCTCACTTTTACATCAAAATCTTTTGTAAAAACGAACGCTAAAATCGCGATTTTATTATAAAAGCGAACTAAGTCACTTTTATAATAATATCGTGATTTTAACTTTCAATTTTACATAAGATTATGATGTAAAAGTGGGCGTTAAAATCGCGATTTTATTATAAAAGTGAGCTCTTAATACGGGCCAAGGACACTACTCATTTTGCTTTCTTAATAATTTTCAAAAATAAAAAATTTGCCTTAAATTGAAAAATGTGATACACTAAGAAATAAAACATTGTACGTGATTTGTCCATTAATGAATTTCATGGTACTAAAAATATTGTACAAACATATTGCGTGAACTTTTTTTCCGGATTCGTTCTATTGTAGCATTCGCAAGTTTGCGCCATAAAATACTCATCCGGGAAAATGGCATTCCCACACTTGATATGTAAATAACTATTGTTAACATTGTTTTACAGCAAATTATTATCGACAACATATTCAAAATATATTTGAATATGTGGAAAAACCCTTATTATGAAAATGTGTGGTGCTTTTTCACATCAACTATTAATAATATTACATGTTTGTGTGTGTGTGTATAATCGTTCAAATATTTATCTTATTTTTATATATGCTACAAACAGTAGAATTTTAGTCTTTCATTCGGGAATTATAATTTATTTCTATTTTCTATTACAATCAAGATGGCTACGATGCAACCAGCATTTCATAAATGTACAAAGAACATCTGACTGTAGACTATTTTTAAAAATGAATTGAAATATAACCACCTACTTTGGATGAGTTTTTCAGTGAATATTGGTTTGAATAACGATGTACGTTGTGCTGTATACGCATATACGTATTTTCGTGTCTGTTTCACTTTCCCCAATGTTTTATTTGGAGCATTTTATGCCTACCCGACCAAAAGACAGGAAACAGTGCACTAACAACACCGACAGATCGGCGTCGTAAAAAGCACACCGTGAAAACCTTTATACTCTTTACAACTCGCACTCAACAAAGAACTACAAAAAATATTGTCGCTTCAAAGAATTCTATACTTTTGGTATACCGGAAACCAAAATTTAATTATTTCTTGTAAAAAGAGTTGAAGAAAAAAATATCTACGTCCATGAATAAATCTCAAACCGATAAAGATACTACGTTGCAATATCGAGAAGAATAAGATAACTTTTCAGACGAAAAAATATCAAAACTTTGTCAAATTTCATTTAACACTTATTCTGCGCAGTTATACGAAACAATCTGCAAAATATTTTCTAGGTGCATCTCTTTAAAAAGAAAATTATCAATTAAAATTAAAAACAATTATTAAAGAATTAAACAACAAATAATTTTCTCATAAATTACAATATTGTAGACCTTTTATCAGAAGGCCTCTTGATTTTATCAACAAACTTTTATTATTTCTTACGATATTTTTTGCTTAACTACAAACACGAAACCAAATGCGGCAAAGTAAAAAAAAATGTGTGCTTAAAAATAAAAGTTTTTCTGGGAATCTGAGATAAATTCCAAAGAAAACAGAAAATAAAACAATTTATTTATTATTATTATTATTAACAACTATTTTGATATATACAAATCAGGGCATATAACCGGAAAAAATACCAATGAAAAAAATATTCTATAAAACATTCCGAGAAATATAATTTTTCAATTGTAAACTTATGCCTAAAGCTGACGAAGAGACTACCTATTTTTATGATTCTCCAATAAAACGTAAATTGTAGAAACTGTCATGACTAATAAATCACACTCAAATACAAAATATTACATATTTAAAAATATAGGTATATTTAAAATTTTTCCCGCTAAATGATATTATTAAAATAAAGGTTAATGTTGTAATGGCTAAAACCGGTTTATTTATTATTTAGTTAACGGTTACCGGTATTATCGGCATTAAAATTGTCAATTAAAATTAAGATTAGTTTGCAATTTTTGTTAAAAATTTGTGAATTTAACAAACTAGTAAATAAATTATCAAAATATTTACTGTAACGTTTATTTATTTGGGTGAAGTGTAAAAATGATTAAAATACGAATATATAAGTTCAATAATCGAAATATGAATAATAAACGATAATAAAAATAACTAATACTATGAATACACAAATATGAACACAGTATTAAGAGTAATGATTATAATAAAAAGTAAAACATTTAACACTACGCACTATATATTTACACGATATTTATTTCCATCAACTATTTATGTTCACCACCCGTATTAATATCAGAATGCCTCACGGTCTCTTCTGCTTTGGCTTATATATCCCGAGTAATTAATCTCTAAAATTCTCGTACCTTCGATACGTTAGTACAGTAGAAGGGTTCCTAACGTGTCTCGACCTGTTTACCTGCGATCTTGAGATCACTAGAATGTCATATCTGAGAAGACTATTATTGACCATCGCCTTGTATTCCTTGATCGATAGGTCAATAATGATAGTCTTCTCGACTATGGTTTATATATACAATTTTTCTCTTTTTACAAATTATCTACAAGTGCAATTCTTATCCGTGAACCGTGAGTAAATAAACCGCAAATAAACTAGGTAGTTCTCAATCAACTGGGAGCCACGTACATGAGGTTGGTGCACTGTTGAACCGAGTTTGCAATTACAGTGAAAAATCGCCTGGAAAGCCTTTCTGTGTCGGAGGCGGATTACCACCAACTCCCACGCATCCATCATACCGTGCACATGCAGCGGTTATTGTAATTCCCACCTCACAGCGGAATTGTTTCAAGATGGGAGAAATACGCAAGAAAAAACAACCTTGGACGACAAGTTTCTGCCCTTTTATCTTTAAAATGTCGCTTCAAGTTTCATGTGGTTTTCAATATATATTTTTTTATTACTATCAGGGACTCGAATCGAAAAATATTCGGGTTCGGTTACGGTAAACGGTTTTTAATTTTAATTAATAAAATTTCGGTTTTGGTTGTCGGTAACAGTTTTTTGAAAAAAATTTATTGGTTTTCGTTTCTGTTAAGATAAACATAGTATATTGGGTCATAAGGGAAGATATGAGCATATTACATCCCGAAGATTTCTGAAGCACGAGCGAACGTAGTGAGCGAGGGCAACAAAAGCCAAGGGATGTAATATGCCGTTAGATTCCCGTACGGCACAAGGTATTTTTCCGTATCCTTGAGAAGATTGTATTAAATATATTTCGGTATCGTTAGAGTTTCGGTTTTGGTTAAAGTTGTAAGTAGTTTTACGTAAAAGTATAATTACTTTAATTTTAAGTTGCGCTTTAAAATATGAGTAGTTATTATTATTATAATAATTACACTAGAATTTTATAAAAATAAGTAAAATTTATAGTTAATATTTTCAGTTTACTACAATATTTATATTTATATCGTTTTTTTTTTTAAAAAAAACGTCAAAATATATGAACTCTATATAGGTATTTATTTTGAATTATTTTAGGTATCAATAGTTCACAATAATTTCTGAAAATTAATTATTTAATTATTTTAACACAAAATAGTTACTTATTTTTTTTTCTTTTTTCTTTTACGACGTATATCGACTGAGTCCTACAATCCAGTATTAGTTTGCATGTTATAATTATTATGTGTATTTTGTCGTAATCGTAGTTTATTTATGTTTATGTAATTTTTTGGACATACTGAATAAAATTATTTACAAAAAAAAATAGGAGCTTTTTAGTGATTTTTAATATGGCTTTTTTTAATTGGGTTTTTAAAAAAAACCCGGGCGAGTTTTTTTTTTCTTGGAAAATTGCAACAACCCTTGTTTTAGTACCGATATTTTTTCGGTTCGGTTATGTTATCGGTTACAAAATAAATTTATTTTTCTTTTCGATTTTCGTTTTCCATATTTGAAGAAAAAAAAAACAAGTTGGCACTAGGTCAATTCTAATAAAATTTCTAAATTGTGCCACAGAATAGATATTATCTATTTACAAAGATAAATACTTTATTTAAAAGTAAAACTGAATACTGCTATGACTATAAAGTAGAGTGGCAACTCGCATCAATCAGTTAAATGTACCCTCAAGTGCATTCGCAATCCGGGAGGGTCGTCCTCAGTCACGCATTGGGTGGGAGGTAAAAGTACCTCACAGTACTCAAGCTATTAGGGTCATGATCAGTGCACGAGGAGTATAAAATAAAATCTATTTCAATTATAAATACAATCACAAATGATAATGAAATTATATTTAAAATTTCAAAATATAAAATAAAATCGATTATAAAGTTCATTTAAAATATTCTAATGTTTATTTTAAAAATAGGATATTACAACTGCATAAAAATCTTTTCATTATAAGCAGTATTTGCAAGTGACAATATGACATTGACAAATTACGAAGCTTGGAAATTTTATTCTTATCATCAAGATATAATTATCTTTAACAGTATAGATGAGGCTATATTTAGATTTATACAAATACATAGAGTGAAATAAAAAAATATTTGAACACTAGATTTTCTTATTGAATACAGGTGTTAAAAAAGTTCTCAAATTTTGAAATTATGTAAAATAATATATTATTTTATAAGGGATTATGATAGTAATTCTTCAGGAAGATGAAGTGAATACTGACCATAATCCTGAGTATAGAACTATACGTAAATTTGGAAAAAAAAAAAAATTTTAGAAAATGACAACTTAAAAATTCACAATAACAAATGACTATACCGTCAACTGTCAGATGGCAAATAAACGTGGATAATTGATTTCTGACTCTGTGATTGGCCGAGAAGAGTGAATTATGAGTCATATTTCACTGTCTTCTAATATAACTACTATAAATAATCGAAAAAAATGAAATAATGGAGATATGTTTGTACAGGAGTAGAAAATAGATATTTATGCAACTAGTGTGTAAAGTAAGTGTTATTTAATAAAATGCTGTTTAATTGTAGCACGAGATAAAAACAGTACGTTTCACACGTGTCGCATATATATTTCCTAAAACCGAAATATTAATACAAAATAGTTTCTAAATAAAGAAAACAACAAATAAATTGACATTGCAAACTCTAAAGAGGGCATAACTATGTACTTTATGCCCGGTTGTAGGAAAAATATGTTTTTTAAAAAATACTGTCATTTAAACCGAATATGATTTTACCTATTTTTTTAAATTGAATCCAATTTACAATATTTAGTACCTAAATTATCGTATTTTTTTAAAATTTTATTTTTAAATATTAACTCATTTACGAAAATTTGTAATTTTGAACGTATAATGTTGATATTTTGTATTTATTTAAATATAATTAAATTTTCGGTTTTACATAGTTGTCTAGTAATAATAATAATCAATTAATTTGTGGGCTATACAAAACAATTCATTGCGATTTTCAGAAATGAATGACATTTGATATAATTATTTTGGGCAGCGTTAATTTCTGCAAATAGAGATGGCTGTTGCAGAAGCATTTATCGGAAAGAGAGATTTTCTTTTTGTGCCCGAGCAAGAAAGTTCCGTAGTTTCGACAATTAATTAATTTTACGCTATTGATTTCTGTTTCATCTCAGATAAATCGGCAACTTTTTTTTAATTTGTTCTTGACTGGAAAAAAGAACACCTTGCTATCTTTACAAATTATTAACGACGTCGCAGGAATACAACACTATCTATTCTATTATTTACAATCATTAAAAAGTAGAATACATTTTTAAAGTAAAATAGATTATGTTCCAAAAACATATAAATACATATTTTGTATTTAAAAAATAAAATTCTTATTGTAATTTGTAGTTTCGACTATTCATGTATTTCAAGAAACAATAGAAATTCATAAAACAAAATAAAGAAATGAAACTCTCCTTGTACTCTGCATATAATTATAAATTTAAATTCACTAAATACATTTGTAAAAAAGACAAAATTAAAATCTCTAGAAATAAAATTATAACACATACTATCTTATTTAAATAGTGTAAAGAAATAGGAAACAGGTAATACAGTTATACTAATTTAAACAAATCAATTTGAATTTCATTAGTTGCCTCATTAATGCACTAGTGCTGTTATAATACCACTAGATTTTTTATCAACTTTAATTGACATAAGAGCTTTTTATTTTGCCTGTTAAATTTCTCACGAAATTTTGCTCCTTAGCAATTTGACAAAAAACTGTTTAATTGAGACACTGTTTTTACACAGTAAAATTATAACATTCAAAAACGCATGTCGATTCAACATTTAATTCTTCATTAAAAAACTGTTTTAATAAAATCCTTCCAAATCGCCGTAAGGTTACAAGGTCAAGTTATTTTCATTTTTAACCGTTGTAAAAAGGATTAATTTTTTTTTTCACGACATGCATAGAAAAATATACAGTGTTACCAACAGTACGTGGATATTATTATAGAATGAAATATTGGAAAAAATCATTATTATATTAAAAGTTCATATTTAATAATGATATTCTTTTAAAAAATATGGCAATTATGTCTTGTTCTTTTCCTTTTTCACATTATTTCACAATTGAACTTGAATTGGCATATTCGTATTACTATTAAAATTGCACTGTTAAACGTCAAAGTTTACATAACCTAATTTTTTAGCCTATCATGTTGCTGCGCGTTTTTGATATTGGAAACATGTCGTTGAATTGAAATAATTTTTAAACTATTATTGTTAGTATATATTAGCGATTATAATTATTTATTGTATACGGTGTGATACATTTCTAAATTTTAGAGACTTATTGAACTAGTTTAAATATGTCGTTTTCAAGTCAAATTTGTCTTATTTAAACCAGTTTAAGAGCTAAGGTAATCCTGTTTTGTGAATCTGGCTGTTAATGTTTTGTGTAAAATAATCTTGAGTACTCTATTATAATTTTTCTATTTGGTTACCCCATAAGTTGAGATATATATAGAAATAATGAATATGCAGGAATCATTAGAACGAAGTTGATGAAAATAGAATTAGTTCGGTAATTGGTGAAAAATGTCATTTGGCGCGTTCTCGCATTATTAAAAATTCCTGCGTACTAATGCCGCAGCCGATATCGCACCGGAATTCACTCACGTTCTGTACAAATCCCAGCGGCTCGCTACCGGGACTGCATCCTTACATCGCAGCCACCATCTCAATTATATTCATTTCCGGATTACTTTTTATTTTATCCCACACAAACATTTTCATTTTTAAACAAAACAATATTGATGTAAAATAAAATTAATATAAATTGATAAAATATTAAATAAATAATAATAAGGTCTCTAATAGTTACTTACATTACAAGTACGGTAGGTTGTATTTTACAACACGAGCATATATCTAACGCACATGTAATGTATTATAATTTGTATCCAACACTGTGTAATTATAACGATCTAACTATGGTTTTTTAAGATTAATAATGTAGGTCATAACTCACTAGTGCGTTAGAAATAATAACTCACAGTTTGTTAGTTCGTATCATGATAACTACGTTATAAAGCCATTTGTACATTATTTTTTATTAAATGTCATTTTGAAATGTCAACTCTCAAAAAAAGTTTAATGTATTTTGTCTACGACCACTATGGAAAGTGGCACTTTTCTTACACTATATAAAGCATGAAAGTTTTTCTCACAATCGTGGGTTAAAGTGTGAGGAATCATTTGACACGGGGAATATAATTTCTTCCAGTAATTGCGAACACTGCGAATGCGTGAAGGTGCTCTTTGTGAGGTTACCTGCGCCATTCTTGTTCTGTAACGTTTAGCATTGATGTAGAAAAAGTATAGTGTGCCACTCGTGCAGAATCACGTATTTCCCACCTTGTATGATTACAACACTCGATTTTTTCTCGTGCTGATACTTTCACACCTTGTGGGAAACAGGCGACTTTCTGCACTTGTTGCACTATATACTACTTTCTACGATCATTAATGTAAATGATTGTACAACTTAAAGGTAATATAAGAGTCACATTACGGAAGACCGTGGAAAATTACGTTAGCTTTATAAAGAAGACAAAATTATTAAGATTACTTTAAGACATTACGATTAATGAAGAAATGAACAAGAAATGTTCTACCTAGTAGAGTTTTAAGTTTTAAATAGTTTCATTTTAGTATTTAGACTTCGACAGTTTGACATAGTTGTTTACATTCTGTAGTTAGCAATGTTAGCATTATTTTTTCAATTTTTTCAGTATATTGAGTAATCGTGATGTGATTGAAATAACAGTCAAATAGTGATCGTGTAAAAAGTATAGTACATAATTCGAGTTGTAAAGCAATTACGCACATGTGGAATTACAAACTCTTGTGTAAATTCTTAATATGTAATATACTATAAATATAAAACTTTAAAACGGTATTTTTCTTTTCATTTATAGAGTAAGTATTTTTATTAGTAATTTAGATTAATTTTCCCGTTGGAAATTCCTTGCCTACGTCTATGGGCGCGAGGTACGCGTTAATAAAGTGAATAACGCTCGCAGGCCAGCGTCTTCATACCCCAGTTCGGCGCCGTGCGGCATCGAAATGCACTTGATTGCGGTGCGACGCTCCCGGTACATTCCACCACGACACGACCGAGCCACAAACCCAATTCAACCACCAGCCATGTTTTATAGCCTCCCCAACCAACACGAATTATTAATAAGTGGAATACGCACCATCAGTACGTGCAAATATTTGTAGGTTAGAAATAGACAGCAATTTTCATATTACAAATTAACATAAAACAAATTATAATTCTCTCACATTGCTAATAGTTAAGTAAGTTAATCTTTACAGCTTACAAGGCAAGCTGGAAATTTGTGAGGCGAGCAACGTAGGAGCGAGCTCTTATAATCCAGTGAACCCAGTAAAGATTAATTGCACACGTGCCGCGTACAAAATTTTATTTCCACCTTCACCTTTCTTTTATTAATTTACCTTATTCTTCAAAAAAAGATTTACTCTACTTTGGACTCAAAGGTAGTTGGCGATGGTAGAACAATTTATAACTAGACCACAGCATAGTTACATACAGTAGCGACCTTTCATGTTCCCCTCGTCAGTTCTATGACCTTGAAGCATTGTGTAGACCTTTAAATTCGTGCTCTTCCCCTATCTCTCTCTAAGATGTGAGGAAACTTTCCGATGTTAAACAATGAGCCCTTTAAATTTGTGCACATTCTCCATCTCTCTCTAATATTCGTTTCTGTCTTACTGTCGCTTCTCTATAAACCTATTTTGTGGCTAGACGTTGTAAAATGAGTTTTGTCAGTGAATCAAAATGCACTATAAATGTTTATAATTACTCACATAAACCTAATTGAATTAAGTTTGTAATATTTATAATAAAATGCATAAAAAAAATCCTTATTTTCTATAATTTTTATGAGCATTATAAAATTTTACAAGGCTAGCCTTGTAAACTTTTACAGGTTAGTTACTGTAATTGTTTATTTACTTAGCTACCGAGAAGCCTGTAAAGTGACAATTATATAGAAGGTGGAAATAAATAAATTTTAATATCAAATCAATTTCTCCTTAATAAACCAGCTAAAAATATATCAAATATTACCTCTTAACGAAGTTTCAATCTCCATCATCGCGGATTTTAATTTGGAAATGACACTGCCTGCGGTGGTAGATAAATTATAAAATACACTTGGTAAAACAATTAATCACAACGAAGTACCAGGTTCGATCCCAAGCTACGGCTGATGATGTTGTTAACTACGAACGCACTGACAAATTATCCGGAAATGACATGATGGTAATTAACGCCACCGCGATGAAGTGAGGTTATGGATCGTCAACAACCAACTTCCAAGATGAATGCCCGAATAGAATACTAGTACATTATTATTTTCTTTTATCTACTTGCATTCAACTTTTCTAAAAATCTTTGACACTATTACAAAACAAGCATACATACAACATACAGTCTACGCATTTGAAAACAAATGAACTATGATCACAACAATGCGCAAACTAATCAGTAATAAACACGGAATATAATATATAAGGAAACAAAGCTGGTTATTTTAAGCATGCGAAAATTACAAACGAGTCGCAAATGTATAGTAATCACCCAGTTTCATACAATATTTTTATACTTTCGTTTCAATAAGTATAAAAATGTATTTGAAATTATGAATTTTAGACACATTTATGATATTTAGGAAATAAATAAAAGAAAATAATACAAGGACTCTTTAATTTTGAGTGATGTATTATATTATAAACCAAAAAACGATATAAATAAATTCCTCATCCGGTTTAGTTGAATAATTAAGGGATTACAAATCTTATAATTGTAGTATTTTACTGTTAATATTTCAATATATTCCTTCTGTCCATTTTGATTTCATTATTTCACTAGTGAAATAAAATGCAATAAAATTAATAACCTAACACAAATTGATAAAATAACGAGCCTCTTATTAAAAGGAAGTAGCAAAAATAGTTTTTCTAGGACCACCATGGAAATTGGTAGTTTTCTCACACTATATAAAGCTTGAAAGTTGTATATTCTCCATAATCGTAGGAAATAATTTCTCACAATAATTGTCAATACTGCACATGTGTGAAGGTACTTTTTGTGTAGTTACCTGCGCCATATTGTTTTTTCTTATGTCAAATAGCTTTCTTGTATGTATTTTTGATCTGTAACGTTAAGTAGTGTGGTCGTAGAAAAAGCATAGTGTGCTATTCGTGCTGAACAGGGCCGGATTTAGCACAGGGCCTTCACTAGTTGAGAGAAATCCGAAAAAAAAAATAGTTTTGATATCATAATTATTTTTGCAAATATAAAATTGCCTAAAGTTACACTAGTTTAGAAATTCAAAGCGATAAGTGTAAGAATAATTATTGTTTTTTATCATTTAAAAAAAACACAAAACTTGCTATGGAGTCTTATTTTTCTGAGTTTTAAATTTTTTTTAGTTGTTTTTGTGGCTTACACAATATTGGCCATAGGGCCTCAAAATTCTAAATCCTTCCCTGGTGCAGAATCACCTGTTTCCCACCTTGGGTGATTCTAGCACTCGACTTTGTCTAGTGCCGAAATTTTCACACTTTGTTGAAAATATGCGATTTTTTACACTTGTTGCTCATTTTAATATTTTTTTACATTCGTTCGCACAAGGAAATATTATAATGTTCTATTTCTATAATCCGTTGATATTTATCACGAAATTATTTATATACTCATACTACTAAGTTGTATATACAAAACATATAATTTATAGATGATATTTATAACTCAACATTATAAATAAATCATATTTGCTCTTTTAAAAACATATTTCTATAATATGCATTTTGCAAATAAGACTTGCATACCGTAAATGCAAATTAAATTTTTCTAATCAATTTATACTAATAGACAAAGTTGAACATGATCATTACTGCAATGATTATAATAGTTTTGTAAGTGTAATCATCAGATATGCTGAAAACTCTATTGTTCATATTTGATAATAGACGAAAACAAAGCAATAAATTCGTGCACAAATTAAAATCCATCATCAACATTTATTCCGTGATAATTACGTTCTAATCATAGCTGAAATCAAATTCCAATAAACGCACATCTACTAAAAAATTTACTGCATTTTGCATATAAGCTTGAATTGCATATCGTTAATGCAAATTCAATTTTTTAATCAGTTGTTACATTAATAGACAAAGTTGAACATGATCATTACTGTAATGATTATAATAGTTTTGTAAGTGTAATCATCAGATATGCTGAAAACTCTATTGTCTATATGTGATAATAGACGAAAACAAAGCAATAAATTCGTGCACAAATTAAAATCCATCATCAACATTTATTCCGTGATAATTACGTTCTAATCATAGCTGAAATCAATTTCCAATAAACGCACATCTAGTACAAAAGTGAAGTTAGGTGGTGCATCGCGGGAGCAGAGCAAGCGGGGCTCCATTGTTGTACCAAATTGGTTCAATTTAAACGTTGACGCGAACAGACACAACCACCTGACAGTCAAGAGGCGTCGAGAGCAACCCACGGCGTAATTTGCTCGAGCACTTGCGTCTGCGCTCGAATTAAAAACGTCAAATCAAATGCTTTGTGCCGTGTAGGTCATTACGTTTGCATATTGCACTGCATGAATTTCTTAACTGCCATACAGATCCATATTACTCAGAACTTCAAATTACCTATCGCTCTTAATATTGTAGAGCTCTTTGCTTTTGTATTTTCAATCATCTATTCATATACTTATATATTTTATATAGGAGAATAAAGACATACAAACCTTTATATTTTATTAAAAACTTACCATATGTGGTGTTCTTGAAGTATTCTGTTAAAAAAAATGAAAATTAAACCCTTGTGAAAAATTAGTTTAAAATATAATAAACAATGGTCACTGAGGTACCCATGGAGAAAGTAATGCTGAATGTACTATGGTCACTATTACAATAAACATAATTTATTTCAAATAATAAAAAATAATTGCAAACATTAAAATTGTAATAATATATTACACAAGAATAGAACCTCAAAGACGTTGCACAGATTGTGGAAATAAAATATATAAAAATGGATAATTCTACTTTTTAAGACCTGCAAATCGCTACTCATCATTCATTTACAGTAACAAAATATTTTCCTATGACAAACTTGCTTGTAGCTGTCAAACAAGAATGGGTAGGAACATCTAGAAATTTTTAAAATTTCAACAATAACATGTCGACGCTTCTTGTGAGAAACATCGAAATGCGATTAGTTTTTGTTCCTAAGGTGGCGGACCGATTAAACACATGACAAATGACTGACAAATGAAGTGAGTTTGCGAAGGTGCGATGAATGAATTGAGAGTGAGAAGAATCGATCCTGGATCTTGTTGAAAGAGACTTGTTTTAACAAACAGCAAGCTATCGGGCGACACCAAGCATTGCGAGCATTTCTCATCAAATAAATTAACCATTTAAATATTAGAAAAAATATATGTTTAAAAAACCTATTTCTAGCGACTCACATGATTCTCAATCATTCTGTTACATGAATTAGTTTAGCAAAATCACAGCGGGCCATGATGTATGTTATGTTTTCGTTTTACTCACTACATTACTGGTTTATAAAATTTGGAGCAAACACTGACAATAAATAATTATCTCACTTTTTCTCTTAATCTTCAGCCATGATTTTCATACAAAGTTATGGGCAGTGACGTAGGCAGGCAAAGCAAATTTACCAGAGAAACACTCAGTGAATCATGTAAGAGAGAAAGAGAGATATAGCACATAGACAGGAGTCTTGTAGTCCTGCACTTTCATCGTTCGTCGTTGAGTTCGATTGGGAACATTCGTCTCTACGCACTACAACTGCGAACAATTACCCACTAGAACTAGTTAGTAGTAGGTACATTAAACATAATAGTATAGTAGCGTGTATCAATATTTCGGATTTGCACCATTTCAAGAAAATTTAATAAAAAGCAGTTCCAGCTATAAATTTACATATATTAATAATAATATAGTATTAAATTGTGTAATCTTTCATAATTTTCTTTCATATAATAATATTTTTTCTTATTTATAATATTTATTATATACCTCCAATAAACGAGAGTTCGTAATTCTTAGAGTCAAAATTTAATATATAATATATAACTTCGTGGTTACCTGTACAAATAAAGCTAAAAAATAAAATAAAAACATATTTAAAATTAGCCGAACTTAGTCCGTTTTCGTTCTGGTCGCTGCGCATCATTCTATGTAAAAGTGTTTTTATTATGAACGTTTAGTGTCGTAGCGAAGGTGGCAGTCAAATCAGCTATGGGGCGGCGAGGCGTGGTTGCCTCCGATTTGTTTCTAGTCGCTCACAGGACACGTCGCACGACTGTTCGCCGCACCCTTATGCTTCGGCCATCTTCTTCTTCTCTTTCTTTTTCTTCAGGAACGACGGTGTTCGGAGACCCTTCTTCTTCTTTTTGTCTTTTTTCGGGGAACCTTCTGATACTGACATATCTTTTGTTGGCGAGCCCTGCTTAACAGATAAACGACAATTGAAACTTCGACGCTTTTACTAAATACCAGCTTTCATAATAGGGCCCTATACCATGCTTAAAAAAAATCTAAAGAACAGAGTGAAATAAAATTTTTAGTTTAAAGTGAAAATTTTAGCCAATTTACTTTTTGACTACCTTTCTTTTTTCAATTCATACAAGTTATTAGTTTGCACCTTCTACAAACACTTTTTTACGAGGAAATGACAGCGGTCCTTATTGTAGCTGGATCAGTTTTTCATATTGACTTTCAATTTTCATATAGAGCTTAATGTTGTCTTCAGTACTGCTAAATATGATTTTTTTCTCTTTTCAACATTAGAATGAAAATAAACTAAGAAATTAGGGAATTATTGATTTTATTCAATTTTGATCAAGTGTGCTTTGGAAACAAAATCGAAAATCTTTTATTTCAAACAAAATTTTGATTAATCATTTCAATTATTTAGGATTTTACCTCGGATTTTACCATACTGCTCATCGAAATAAGCAAATTACTTTAGAAACATATCTTCATTTAGGCGAATATTGAATTGAACTTAAATCTCTATTTAACAGTACTGAAGTCAACATTGAGTCCCAAAGAAAAATTGAAAGTTTATATGAATTTTTTTACAAAAATTTTAAGGACCGCTGTCAATTCCTCGTAAAACAGTGTCTGCAGAATGTTCAAACTAGAAACTTGTATGAATTAAAATAAGAAACTTATTTGGCCAAAAGTCCCTATTTCTCCCACTAATAAAGTAATATACTATTTCGTAACAAAAACAAGAACATATAGTAATATTTTTTAGGGCGAGCGATTGTCTTTCTTAAAATCAAGCAACGAATGAAATTGCTAAGGATATTGTAACAATAAAATATTTCTTATAGTTCGCGAGCGAAATAATATTTAAATGAAATATTTTCACTAATACTCATTAATTAATGTATATTTTTATATTCCACTGCAAAATTGCAATATTTCGATAATGGTATAGGACCCTATTCTAAATTGTAAATTGCCAATACCTCTTTACTGCTCTGCGATAATGTACTCATGTGTGCATCAGAATGATCTCCGTTTACCGTGTTTTCACCTGAAAATTTACACAATATAAACACATATTCCAAATCATAAATATCTCTATTAGTAATGTAGTAATGTTACAAGTTATATGTTAAATGTACTTATCTAGAATTCAAAATGCACGTTAAGCAAGCAAACGATACAAAAAAACACTTCACCGCGAGTTAATATGTACATGTGTATTAGAAATTGAAAAATGAAATACCTGGACCACAGAAGAGTAGAGTAAATAGTGCAAGCATAACTTAAATCGCGTGCCAACCAAACCATAAACACTTGCTATACAAAACACCTAGAGAAATAAAAACACAAACACGTACACAAAACACTATTATTAAATTTGAATACATAAATTTAATACGATAACAAAACAGGAAAACATAAATTAAACGAAATTCTTTGGTCAAAACTTAAAAACGCTTATTTTCTACAAAACAGTAACTATTGTACTTTATCAGTCTTATCGGTAAAATATCAGAAACTAGGAACTATAAAAAAACTGACAACTTAAAGATCAAAATTTAGCAGATTCATATCCCATCCAATTATCTTCTTCATCTTCTTCTGTTAAAGAATTGGCTGATACATAACTAGTCGATTCTGCATCTGTTTCTGGTGAAGGCATCTGATCTGTTACATATTCAGGTACAAAAGTAAACGAAGCTACACTTCTAGCTCTTTCATAATTAGTCTTCACATTTGGTTTAAGTACAAAAGTTATTTCGTTTTGAAAAACGATTTTTCTTCGACATTTACTCTCTTCTTTTTTACTATCGTTACTGTTGAGAGATTCTTGAGACTCATCAATAGATCTTGTTTTATTTTCTGGACTTGGCGATTCGAAATAATTTTTAGAAACATCTAATTCTTGAATGTCTGGTATTTGCGTGGAAGAATCTGTTCCTGAATTATTATTTGATTCTAAATTAAGAGAACTGCTTAATTTTTCTGGAGATTCTTTCGTGTATGTCAGAGGAGAACTAGAACTATTAGTTTTAGAAGAGTCATCACATAGACTTAAATCAAGATATAAATTCTTTCTAGGCTCTTCTAAAATTGGAGATAAAACTCTAGGAATGTCTGCATATCTTGCTGGAGCAGATAATCTTCGAACTTTTTCAGCTGATGGCGGTGGACTGTAATTTATAAACGAATTTCTTCTCTTCTTTTCATTTGGTTTGTCAGTTATCATAAACCAGTATTTTAAGTTCCCCGTTTTGTCTGATTTTTGGCTAAGAAAAGTAGTAATTCCTTCATCATTTTCTGGTTCTAGTGAAATACGCTCGTAACATTTATATGTGTTAGAATCATCATCATCGACTATACGTTCAACTTCGGTATTATCAAAATTAATATCGTTTTCAGTACGATCATCACTACTTTCAGATAAAGTATAATATAGTTCACAATTCTGTGGTGTGGAATGAAAATGAATATTATCAACAACATCGTTAAAATCATTAAATGGTAAATCGTAATGTGTGCATTGAAAATCCGGGTTTTCAATTTTGTCGAATAAAATATAAATTATAACTTTTAAGAATTTCTTTAACGTCACTAGTTTTCTATTTGCAATTTTTGTGTCGATCGTATTGTCTTTAGTAACTGGAATAATTAGGAAGTACTTTTCCAAACATTTTAAAACAGAATTCATGATGCATTGTTTCAAAGTTTTCATTTCCGTCTCTTGAGAAAATGAGTCAGTATATTTTTCGTAAATGACTAAAACTGAATCAAAGAAATCTTCAGAATCGTGGTAGCATCTGATTTCAGGAAATTCCAAGCTTTCAATTGTTTCTATGCAAACTTGCATAATAAATTTGTATATTCTCTTAGACATTAATTTTATGCAAGTGACACAATTTTTGTCTTCCCAAACTTTTTCGCAATTTTCTTCTTGTTTTTCATGTTCAGCTAACAATTGATCGTAGCCTCTAGATATTTCTAACACGCTTTTTAGTATCGAATCACCAGCAGAATTCATAATAGAATCAAATTTGTTAGGAGATTCTTCTGGAGTTGTACATGGACATTTAAGATAATCACTATTATCAGACAAATCTACCATTTCTATTTCTTCTTTTGACTCCTCTTTTAAATCATCGCCAGATTTATTTTCTTGAGGTTCATTTTCCCAAATACGAATTGTTTCAACAGCACTATTTGAATCAAAGTTATAGTTTTTAATCTTTTCCGCGAAATCAAGAACATTTTCAGTGACCTGGTGATCGCATTGTTCAGAGTCTGACATATCTACAACTTCTAGATCAGAGAAAGAAGTATCTAAATCTAATAAAGCTACATTACTGTTTATATCTCTCATAACAAAATCTTTTTGTTTTTTCAAAGCAGATTGTTCTTCATTTTCAACTAAATCATACTCGAAATGATGTTCAGAATCAACCGATTGAGTCTCTTGCTGTTCAGGTTGTCGATTGAGAACTTTGTTGAAGGGTTCAATAAATTCTTTGACAGTTTTAACCGGCATTTCAATGGTTAGTTTAGGCAGAGCGTTAATATTAATACAGATAGTGTCCTGGGTGTTATATCTAGCGGGCCTGGTAAGAGGGAAGTTGTTAGCCGCGTGAAGCTTGCTGAAGCGGATGAAGAGTGGGTGTGATTGCATCTCGGCGAGGTTGAAGTTCGCTACGTGAAAGTGCATGGGGTTAGGCGAGGCGTAACGCCCTCTGGGCATGCCCGCGTGGCTCCCGGTTCGGTAGAACGCGGGCGCACCAGCTCCCACCTTCACGCTTCTCTTTAACCCTAGAAAGCACCACAGTCCTCCAACAAGTTGTTAACACAAGCGACAATGCACGAGCATTGAAAAGCACATGAAATGAAAGCCCAAATTTCCCAAAATTAAATAAAAATCAAAATAAAAATGGTATTTTGAGAAATTTAATGGTGAATTTATTTAGCGTAAACCGTAACGAAAATTACAAATACAAATAACAATTTATGTAAATGACTTTTGTGATGTACCTTAACGTAACATAAAACAAGAGTACGATGCTATAAATCATTGCTGCGCATGCGTCAAAGTCTATTTTGTGATACTATATTTGGGACGCTGAACAGATGCACTAATTAAATTAGTGGGATAAATGTGAAACAATTCTGTTTATATTTGAAATGAAGTTAATACTTGAAGTATTTTAATAAATATTATTTGTAATATTAATTTCAAATAAGATAATCGTATGAAAACAACAAATACATTTGAAAGAGATACGAATGCAAACAGCAAACTAAATTGCGGACTTAAGCACCGATTCCGTTATTACCGTCCTCAGTATTCATGTAGATATATAAAAAAGGGTTACCAATAGCAATGTTCTATTCAAATTTAACGCTCCTTACTAAGAGGAGTTTCTTGTGCATCTGTTCGGCGCCCCAGATGTCAGAATAAATACTAATTATTATAATCAAAAAGTGTATTCCGCATTTTCTACTTTGTTCAATTATCCAGTAAAATATTTTGAATCTGGATCACTTATTTGATATTTCCTTTTTACTGGGTCAGTTTAATTTCTCTACTGAATGTACTGATTTTAAGGGGTTGAGGGAGATCAGAATGATAATTTCAGTTTGCTGTACTTTTGAATAGAATAAAATAAATTAGAGAAAGTATAAGTTTATAATGCGGAAACAAATATTACTTATGTTTTGGAATTATCATTGGAGTTATGAAAAAATAATAATAATATAATAAAAATTATAATTGCTACACGGGCTAAAATGATCCAAAGATATTTCATGTAGACATACCAATTTACGGTTAACCGGCGAATGCGCATTTTTAGCTTAAGATTTACTATGAAATTCTGTATGAAGTAGCTTGGAAAAATCATAGGTACGTTACGGCTTACGCTGTATAGATCCACCATATAAGAGCCCTGTTAAAAAATCTTTAAATCACAAAGAAAAAGAAAAAAAAAACATTAAACATCAGTGCAAACTACAGACAAGTCTTCGTGATGTAAAGATGTGTAAGGAAAATGTTGCCATTCTACCAAAAAATATACCTTTGTAGTTCTTGTTGGGATAAACCGGCGACTGTTGAGTCAGGCTTCTTTCCGCATTCAAGAGCATCATATTGACATTGCCTTCATCTAAAGCATGCACAACTTACTAAAATCTAATCAAACTCAACACATGCAATGGACTAATGCTCAAATAATACCACTAGCAAATGATAACTAAATATATAAGGATTGTAACAAAAATAAACACTATATTACAGGTAAGTTACACTCAGTTATTCTGTTATCAGCTCAGCCTGAATACTGAAACACAAACACGGGTTACCTCTTTTCCGCGGTGGTATCGGAGGTTTTCTGCGCTCTAATGTTGATAAATCCGATTCTGTATAAATAAAACATGCTTGAACATGCACTGGTGCTCCAGTTTAAAAGTGAATTCACATTTTTCATTTTAAATACGCATATATTAACACCTATTTTTTGTTTTACGAATGGAGAAATGACTTTACTTCATGCGTATCCCCGGCAGTCTACAATTTCTACCCCTACACCGATGAAGATGAAACTAAAGATGAGAATTTGGACAGCGATGAACACTTACCCGTCGTCCATCACTTTCGCTTATTACAAACTTGTCAAGAAGCAGGGGGGATAACAACCAATTAAAACTCATGTAGAGATAGGAGGACTTACAAACTAAAGTATAAGAGAGAAGAGCTTGAGAAGTGACTTACCGTCGCTAAGAACTACTTCTGGTTGGCTGGGTTTCGGCGCCTGCTTGGTTTCTATTCGGAGCACCCTTGGTTCTAAAACGAAAAAGAGGAGTCGTCATATTACTTTACTAGTGAGAAAAGTAGAAATTTACAAATACGGCAGTTGTGCATTAATATATTCATTAATTGAACACTACGAATTACTAAATTGATTTGAATTAAGTAGTTTTCATTTGAATATAAACACACTTAAAAATATCCATACAAAAATAATAATTTTAATTTATTCAATCACAGGTCGTGATTGCTACCAAAAATTTTTTAAGCCTGTGATTCATGATCACAGTTACCGTTCGCTATTATACAAACAAGTTAAACATTTTACGAACTAACACATTTCAATTAGTAATAAAAATTTGCGAATGTAACCGAACAATAACTGTGATCACAATAACGCTTTAAAATCATGCATATGAAAGTAGCAATCACAAATGTGATACAAAAGTAGCAGGACGGATTCTAAATCTCACTAAACAATTCCAATTAGTAACGAAAATTCCTGACTTTAACAGTACAGTAAACTGTGATCACAGTCACGCTTTAAATTCACAGATATGAAAGTAGCAAACCATACTGTGAAACTGTGATTCAGAGTAGCAGTTTCACCTCTTACTAACTAATTCAAATTAGTAACGATGATATCCGACTTTAACCCTACAGTAAACTGTGATCCTACAGTAAACTGTGATCACAGTCACGCTTTAAATTCACAGATATGAAAGTAGCAAATCATACTGTGAAAATGTGATTCAGAGTAGCAATATAACTCCTCACTAAATATTTCCGATTAGTAAAGAAGAATTCCGACTACAATCATCCAACGAACTGTGATCACAATCACACTTTAAAATCACGCTTACTGGAAAGTAGTCATCACAAATCACACTTTCGTTCATCACTAATATTTTATATACAATATATTCACAATTGCCATGAAATTCAAATTTTAAATAGCTTTCAAATAAGGAAAATAGTGGGAGAAACAAACATTTCTCGGATAGTTGGAGAAACACGTAGTTCTCCAACAAAATAAGAGTGAGGGAAGGCACATTTACTGTACGTATAAGATAAAATATATGTTATCGAAACTGAAATGGTTAATTTTAAATATATATTTTTACCGTCTCTGCTTTCTTCTTCGGTTTCACTGGTGGCAGAGGTAGGCGACCTCAAGTTGAGATCATCAACTTGTTTGCTAATTTGTGCTGAGGACAGTCCTTCTGATTCACTGTAGTCTGTATCATCTGAAATATAAACACCACTTACTTTTATTCTCAAACTACTGAAAATGACTTACATTCTCCTTTAGCTTTTCTTTCAATAACTTTTTTGTACTCATCCAATTCTTCGTCGGTGACTGAATCGAATGGATTTTTCGCGTATGGAGCTTTGTAAACCATTGCATGATGTTGGTACCCACGTTGAATGATTCCTTTTGAAGCAGCACCTACTACCACCACCTACACACAATTAAAATGAAATTGAGAATAAATAATATTTAGAGTCTAAGGCTAAATTATAATTTAAATAACTAAAATTACCTCTTAACCTTAAAATAAATTTTATAAAGTACTAAATACGTATTTCGAGAACTAAGTTCTCATCATCAGTAGTATAACTGAAAAAGATTAAAGAGAGTATTTAAGATTACTCACAATGTCAACAATGGCAGAGGTCCTAACAACTCTGATGAGCAAGGAAGGGTAATTTTAGTTATTTTAATTAAAATTGGGAAACAGAATTTAGAAGAACTTCTGACCTGATCTCCGGTTTGTGTAACACCGGCGTCTTGCATTTTCTTGGCTTCTTCCCATGTTACGCCCTCTAGAATATGTGACTGAGGACCGGCTGAGATTTTATCAGCACGTCTGTTATCTTTAATCTATTTTACAAATACGTTAAGTATCAGGAAGTAGATGTAATTTGTTGTTACGGACCTGTTGTTGGAGTAACTTGAACTCTTTGGGGTTCGTGTTCTTGGGTACGAATTGCAGGGCAGCGTCAATCTTCACTGGAGTACTTGAGTGTGTAGGTGAGCCGTCCGCGACCCACTGCAAAAGACAAAACCAGCACATCAGCAACCATCCAGACCGCGAGCGACAGCCGATCAAGCGATTAATCATCAAGCATGTCAGTACCAAGACAATGAACATTACAGCGGAAGATTGCAAGAAGCAATGTGCCTGTTGACACGACCTATCTGTACGTTGGCATCGCTCTAGTTCTAATGTACTGGTTTTGTCAACAACACAACAACAACAACGCACAAATATCGTGGGAGACAGGCACACGTACGTTTCAGCATTCGCTAGGTATAAACAAATTTCAAAAGAAGAATATGTCAGGGACTCGAACAGAGCTTCTCATAAACCGCAAATACTATTTTTTAAAATCCTGAATCAACGCGATTTGTTGTATTCTATTTTATTTACTTCTGATTATTAATCAGATATAATATTATTCTGTTATATTTAAGATTTTTTTTAATATACATAATGCGCAAGTCACAATTAGCTAAACGCATGCGTAGCTAAGTTTTGCAACGTAGTAGACCCTCGATATAACGAACTAATGCAGGTAAAGGTGTCCGTTAAAACCGAAAGTCTTTTACATAAATAGTACATTACTTTACTAGTGGGAGAAGTAGAGATTTCTCCCACAAGTAAAGTACCATATTTTTTCTTACAAGTACGGCAACTTTACTTGAATTTACTTATTATTTTAATGCTAAGAATGAATTAGTTGATTTGAATTAAAATAGTATTTATTTGAATATAAACACTTTTAAAAATATTAATTTAAAATTTA
Organism: Stenolophus ochropezus; assembly: GCA_035578165.1. NCBI lineage: Eukaryota > Metazoa > Arthropoda > Insecta > Coleoptera > Carabidae > Stenolophus > Stenolophus ochropezus. The sequence goes on from JAQOWZ010000010.1 coordinate 3,816,298, forward strand.
TTTTGTTCGCGCAAGGAAAAATACGTTTTCTGAATGTGTTTAAACTATATAAACTAGGAATGCACATGCGCAAAGCAATTCGAAGGATTTCAGTACGATCTTGACTGCATACTTTGTTCGTTATGTAGACACATTTAATTTTACTATATTTAATTTTTTTGTTAAAATTATGAATTAGAATTGAGACATGTCGGATATCTAAACATGTCTTTTAAACTAACGTTACGAAAGAGAAAAAAATAAATAATTATAATTCTAGACATATTTAAAGAAAAAAAAATCAGTTTGTTATACTTTTAAGAGTATTTTATATCGTACAATCAAGTAAAGCGAGAGAAGCGAACTGAACCGTTATTTCTGGCAATTCGAATCCCTGGAATAATAAAAGAAATTTAGAGATGAGCAATGCAGATTATAAAATGCATCCTGTTTTTAAACCGTAGGAAAAAGTTTATACCTTATTTCAAGCTTGCCTAACCAAGCAAGCACTAACAAAATGCTGAAATATGATTCCTTCACCAGAACATAAATGTAATTTAATACGATGCCCCTTCTTTGATACCTTAATTATTTTTTCGTCCAATTTGTTATATTTTGAGCGTAAGACACCCAAAATAAAACTAGTGAATTCTGGACTCTCGTAGAATTTTATCCAGTAAATATACAATGAACAATTTCGTTTACAGTCATAATGAATAAAACAAAGTTATACGTCATGCATGAAGTGTTAAACAGACTAAATAAACGAATTGTTTTGTAAACATTAACTAGATAAAACAGTGCAAATAATGTGTAAACATGGTGTAAATGAAAACCCGCAACCTTGCAATGACTAGCCCAGAAATACTAGAAGAACTATTTTTTAAAAATATGTGTGTATGTTACGTTTACAGACACTTAGACCAAATTATCCAAATGTACGTAGGTTGGAATTTCCAGTTACCTCATCTGCATTTTGTTCCACCCACTAAAAAATAAAACAAAAATAACTAAACTGTAAAATCAACATCGGTAGAAAATACTTAAAACTACAACACTAAAGAGAAACCTAATTCTCTCTAGTTATATTTATTTAAAAATATATACAAAGTATTAGTATTACGCAAAACTTTAGGCTCTTAAAGTTAGGAATATGGTACGGATTAAAATAATAAATTCACTTGAAACCAATTTTATTAATTTATTAAATTACGTTATTCCATTTATAAGCCAAGGCGTAAATATTTTATAGAAAGCACAATTCAACGAAAATATTACGGCTATCGTAAAAATAATATAGCACAGTTGTCATTAAATAAAAATAACACTTGAAATTGTTCTAGTCTCAATTTAAAAACATGCTTAATATGACTAGATATTATTAATTAATCGTGAGTATTGTGCTACCAGTCATAGTAATAACAATTAAATTTGAGTTGAACAGCATTGGCACAAACACCAAATTTCAGTTAATTGAAGCTAGCTAAAGTATCAGTCAGATTACTAACGGTTATTTATCTAGGGCTAATAAATATTTGACTGTTAACTTGAAAATTGGGTGGAATGTAACATGGCAGCTTGGCAGTTACGTAAATTACGTATCCATATTAAATATTACTCTTTATCTTCAAACTTAATAATTTCTACCTTAGTGATCTTCTTCGGGTCCGGAGTGCCGGTTTCCAGGATTTCCACTTTCTGGTACACGTTCGGCGAGTTTAGCCAACGTGTGCGGTCGTTGCCTTTCCTTCCAGGCTTCCAAATGCTATACACGGGAAAAAAGACAAGTTAAAAAGTTATCCTACCGCCGAATTTTGGAAAATTATGCAATATCTAACATCTTGTAGGTCAGATTTAATTCGCTGTTAAAGCATCTCTGGTTATTTTTACTTGCACTTTAATGGAAAGAACTAACCAATGTTCTTTTTCTGCCTGTTTTTTATGATCGTGCATATTCGGCGTGATTCGATTTACTTCGTAGTAGTACAAATACATTCTACTAGAGGAATAGAAAAAAAATACGTTTCTGTTTATTGCATGAGACTGTTTAACAAAGAAAATGTACGAAATAAAATTAACAATTTAGTAGAAAATCTGAAAAATTTGTACTATAAGAAGAAGGCTTATTATGGAAACAAAATGAAAGAGGAGACCCAAAACAATCGGATTGAGCAATCTCAATGCATGTTCTTTTGCACTGCCTTTGACATTATTGCAATCCTTGTTTATAAATCGCATCAAAACAGCGACCTTAGCCAGCCGATCGTGAAAACGTGGTGACAGTGCTTTGTTTAGTTAAAATATTCTGTGATACAAATAATAAAATGGACAGCAATTAAGACATGATTATTAATTTAAATGAAATTATATTAAAATAAAAATTATCGATAACTGTCACCAAATATGTTTTCCATTTTCAATAGAACTTTTTAAGTCGATAGTGATTGTTGTTATAACTATTAAGAATTACAAATAACCCAGAATTGTTATTTTGAGTGGTATCAGATCACACCAATCAGATTGGGATTGCTCGATCCGGTCTTTCCTGGTCGCCCGATTTCTGTTTTCCATGTCTTGTGGGATACTTATAAAATCCCTAAACAAATCTTTATCTTTTTTGTGCTAAAGTGATCCATGCTAAACTATGTTCTATGGTGTGTGTCAGTTATAAATCCAGCAGACACTAAATATTTCTTTTTCTTCGAACATAAAGTCTGTGCTTTAGTCGGAAAAGCCCATATATTAAGCTATAAACAATTTTATGTAAACGAAAAATGTAAATTCCTGCTGTAAATAATTATCTTTTCAAAATGTGTCCTACTTTTGAAAATTAGTCATCCCGAGGCAGTAGAAGTATTAATGAAAAGTGATATGGGTAATTAAAAGTGACAAAGCATTTATAATCGTAGAAAATAATCCTCATAAAAGAACGATTAGTTTAATGGCCTTAAAAGTTGAACAACCTCAAAATCAATACAACATTGATTTCCTCCACAGCTCCACACAATACAACTCACCCTTGTTTATACATTTCCTCTTCCTCGAGCAGATACCCGAGCGACGAGACAGCCGGCGGCACCTCCACATCGTTCCTGGGACGTGGTGGGTCTCCTTTGACGAGCGGGTTCCTGTAGATGTACCCAGTGCGGAAGCCAGCGTTGTCCAGCATCCTCATGAGCGCCTCGAACTCCACGCCGCCTATTCGCCACTTCCTCTCGGCGAGCTTGTCGGCGATGGCGCTGCCTTCGCGGATGTGCGTGGTGGCCGCGGTGCCGTCGGGAGCGCGGCGCGCCGCCTCGTACATCTGCTTGCGGGTTTCCTCGGAAACTAGAGCTAGGTTGTCGATGCCGACAGGCATTAGCTTCAGCTGGGTCTCGCATGCCAGGATGGTGTTGTAGACGTTGAAGAAGGCTTCTTCGACGGTTTCGCCGCAGCAGACAGCACCGTGGTTCGCCAGGAGCAAAATCTACAAAAAAAATTAAATCGGTTATCACATGAAACGGTCTTAAGGCGGATTAATGCACACATTTACATTTATTTTTAATTTATCTTTAATGATATTTATGCATCCCTTATAGAAGAAATGATTAACGAAAGTGAAGATTATTATTTTGTTGTATTATAATTTACTTGCCACTTTGACTAATTAACAAAGTATCGTGGCTATCGTCCTTAGTTTTCATTTTTAGTATGTGCCGTAAATAAAAAAATCCGATCTTATATTAATGAAGATTCTCAAATAACATAAATATTTAGGTGCAATTGTAAATAAAAATGACATTGGATCAAGCGAGATTGAAAGAAAAGTTATAGGAAGAAAAGAACTGGATTATCGAATTAATCAATAGTAAATTCGGTACAAATGTTAGAAGTAGACTACTGAAGACGCACTCTTTGAGTACCGAGATTAGAAGGATGAATGAATGAAAAGATTCGAAATGTAATGCTAGCAACAGAATTAATAATTGACGGAAGAGAATTACCAAGATTGAAGTGATTTGATCATTTATTATTATATATATATATATATATATATATATATATATATATATATATATATATATATATATAAATTAATTGATAGTCAAAACAAATATAAGAATGGATTTCACTAAGAAATAAAGAAGGTAGTTCAAAGAGATCTTGGCCAGAAGATAAAAGGAAAGGTTTAAGATCTAGATATCTAGAGCCCGTTTTACATTATACTTTTTTCCTTTATTGTCTTACTAGATATTTTAGTCAGATTTTCATTCGAGTTTCTTTCGAACATGTCACCCAATATCGGAGACCTTCAAGTTATTTCATTAAAGACATAAATACCAACTTAACAGAACAGCAAAATAAAAACAACAAACCCATGTAAGAACGACGAATGCAGCAACAGCTGGCAACACAATTTTGCTTGTAACTACGCATGCATGGAAAATATATGCGAAACTCATATAGATATAAAGCAGGACGTATATTTCTGTACTAGAATCTCGAACGATAATCGGTTGAAGATTTCTTATTTACATTAAACTGGATTTATACAAATTTCTCGGATGAATCTAGTACTATAATTTGTAGTATAGTATAAAGTATAATATAATAGGCTTTAGAAAAGTTAAGACCGAGAATATAAGTAATCTTCATCTGTGCCCCAATATTTCAAATTGGAACAGGGCTCAAGTAAATAGCAAGTTTAATTTGCACTTGTACAGTACAGATTGTAAGCCTACAGCTTGTAGTTAGTTCCGAAACATTCGGATTCAGCGGTATTTTTATTTGAGTAAAGATTGGCGAAGCCAGCGCCCGTATAAATAATTAATTCCAAATATATTTATTTCGGGTTTAACGACATGGTGATAAAGTATATTTCTTACCTTATTGATGGGCCCCAAGTTTCGGGCGACTTTCTCCCTTTCCTCTGGTTCAGCAAGCCCCCCAGAATAAGGATGCGTACTCACTTCCCCAATAACAACCGACTCTTGGGAAATAGGTAACAACCCGCACTTTAACGCTGACACAGCCATAACAGCCGGGGTGTGCACATGAACAGCACACTTCACATCAGGCCGTGCGGCGTGGATCGCAGCGTGTAGGGAGAACGCATTGACATTGACTCCGAAGTTGGTCGTTCCTTGCTCGACGACATTGCCCTGCATGTCGATCTTGACGAGGCTGGAGGCGGTGATTTCGTGGCACAGCATGCCGTATGGGTTGACGAGGAAGTGTTCTTGGTCTTGGTTGAGCCTGGCGGTGATCTGGTTGCTCACGCCTTGCGCCCAGCCGTAGAGGTCCATGAGGCGGTACACGGCGGCTAGCTTACACCGAAGAAGCTTTTCGCCTTTAGCGTAGCCCATGCTTTCCACACCGCGAATGTCGTTGATTGGCACCACGCAGTTCGGTCCCTTCAAAAAAAGAAATCAGTAGAGAAATTATATCTTCTGGGAAATGAAATCTTGCTAAATATTGTTAAGTGTCTTTTAGAATAAATTACAATTCATTTTCATGTTCCAACAATTTGAACCACAATGGTATATTGTGCAACAAGTACAGACAGTTGCCTATTTCCCACGAGATGGAAGTTTCGGCTCAAGGCAAAGTCGAGTGCTGGAATCACACAAGGTGAAAAATAGTCTACTCTGCACGAGTGGTACGCTACGCTTATACTTTTTCTACGACCACACTGCTAATATAGGACAGATATACACTAATGAAAGCTATTTGACTTAAAGGCGGGTTCTCACGAGTTATTTTTTTATTAACCATTTTAAATTATTCATTTTTCATAACAATTAAATAAAGATTTGTATACATGTACCACTTTATAATGATCATGGTAAGACTAATCATACACTGTTTCATTTTATAAATTGCATAAAAAAAGTAAACTCATATTGCAATGGAAATATGTAGGTAGTAGTTAAAAAACTAACAGATTTTAGATTATGATTATGTTGACATGCGCAAGTTTAAGTCATGACGCATTTTCTCTCATTTCATTTATTAATAATGATCATTAAATTATAAATCATTTCACTTTTTATGAGAAAATGAAATGATCACAAATTCTAATGAATGAAGCGTTGACATTCACTTTTAAAGAATCATTAAAAATGATTAATAAAATATGATTCGTGAGAACTCGCCTTAAAGAACAAGACTGAGAAATTAAACATTTCTCACACTACACATGCGCAGTGTTGGAAAATACTATGAGAAATGATTTTCTCATATTTTTACCCACGATTGTAGGAAATACGCAACTGTAAAACTTTATATAGTCTGAGAAAAGTGCGAGCTCCTAGTGGTCGCAAAAAATTGTTATTTCTAATATACTTTATTGATTATTACCATATATTTATACTTATTATTCCTACCGTTTTATTGGGCTATTACTTGTGAGTAGAGTACTTTTAAAATAAAAAAAATATGAGTGTTTTATGTTCCATTCCAAAAGTGAAAATTAAAAGTTGTTTATTTTGTTTTATTTTCTCGCTGATGTTGACATGTTTTAGATTATGTTTTGTTTATAAGATTTTGTAAACTCAACAGACAATGTAATGTATATAAATAATAAACAACAAAATAATTTCAAGAATTTAATATGCTGACACATATTAGTTAAAAATTTAAGATAAATTGGGTATGAAACTGCAAGTGTTATCTTACTTTGAAAACGTTGGCATGTTTGGGCACCCCCATCATGTCGGAAATCTGCTGCAGAAGATGACTGGTCCCGGGACCACCATCCTTCATCTGTGTTTCGATGATGCGTTCGAGCTCTTCACGGAAGAGCCGACTGTTCATGATAAGCTCGACGCGCTTGCGACGCTCCATTTCACGCATATCGGCATCGATATCCGCGGGACGCTGCTTATATCGTTCATCGTCGTCAACGGCGTCGAGGCCGTTGGTGTGGGGAGCCGGAGCAGATTCTGCTTGGCTGCTCTCAGTGGTGTCTGCCATCACACCAGCCCACTAATCTGAAAAACAATCACATCAATAACTACACAAGATCTAAACAAACATTTTGTTGGTTATGATTGCACACTTTTATTAGCCGTTAACACAACTTACAAATAAGTGAGACAACTTTAGCAGTGAACAACACTGTCATTAAACAATTATCTGATAATAAAAACAATTGAAATGTCACAAAACAATTGCGAAACTAAAACTGAGAACATTGCATTGCACATGCAATGCAACTGGTTCACAAAAGACAAATAGTGTAAACAGCGCATTCTAGTGTGAGCTGTGGCAGTATTGATGTTCCCTCCAATTTAGCACGACAGTTCATTGGTCAGATTCAAATTATGCGCAAATCTAAATTTAAACCGTTATCTTTAGGATTTCAATTATACGAAATATTTGTATTATGCGCGCTCTACAAGAGTGAGTAGTCTCTACTATAAAACTTATTAAATATGCAATCAATAAATCAGTCTGGTATACAGGATGTTACACCAAAACCGACCATCGCCATTATTTTCTTCATTATTATAGTTACAAAAATACTATTTACTTGAGAATCACTAGTTTAAAAAAATATATTCTTCTCTGATAAAATGTCCCCCTTGGTCTCCTACAACTTTATTCTACAGTATTTTTTTGTAAATACAATAATAAAGAAAATATTGTAGGTGGCTATTATTTATTTAATTAAATAGGACTTTTTTATATGGTTGACTAGCACAAAAAGCTCTGTTCAAAATTATTACAAACTACTATAAGCTTCACATGAAAAATTAAAATTAACCCCAATAATATGAAAATGGTAGGTGATAAAAAAAAATTGAGACTCGCATTAAATTTATTTTTAAAAAATTGTCTGGAAAACCTTTTAATTTTGGAAGTTATGAGCAAAAATTAAAAACTATTAAAGTTACATTTCTAGTAACCTATGTATTTTTTAGGAAAACGAAGACGTAGTTAAAAAGGTCCCTTAATGCGGCAACTTTGGTCTAATTTAACCGACCTCGTATCTCACTGTTCTCGAGATCCCCATGCTTATTAATTTATTTGGAGCACCCTGTATAATATGCTGTATAATGTATCTAATCAATATGTCATCAGATTGTCTTAATATGCCCTTGAACTCTAGAAAACGTCATTGTCCTGCTGCAATGTCTGCGGAGTGACCAGCATTCATTACGAATTAATGAACAATCAAAACGAATTAATTACAGCTGTAAACACTGCTGTTAAATGCAAGGTTATGTACGTGCACTCCATTATTGTTCCGTGTAAGTACTGCTTTATAGTCTGCGGCGGAACAGAAGAGGAAATTAATACAATATAATTAGTAACAAGTGCGAAATAATACGACACTTTTATTAAATAAAAGTCATTTATAACCTAAAATTAAATTTTGAGGTTTTTGTTAAAAGATACAAATTATAATCTAATTTTTCATTCTTTGTTGAAATATGACATCATATAACTCATTTTTCATGCTAAAATATGGGTCATGAAATGACTTTATATTTTCTGCTTAAAACCAGAAATGAGACATCAAAAAGATAAAACATGTAAAGTTTCATCAAACTAAAAAGATAACTGTAAAATTTACAATAGCCCGGAAAATAAAAATAGCAAAATAGGTTAATGTCCACAACAATATCTAATCAAGCTATTATTGGCGACAGATCTATTCCAAATAAAGCAACAATGCAAATGAGTAATCAAGTGCCATTTGATTTGATTATATTCGCATTGTTGTTGGGTATTGATGACTGATATAGTCAGATGTAGGAGGGAACCGTTATTCGAACCAGTTATTTTCTTTTCCACCTACAGCTATTGAATATCCTTTGTTAGAAAGTTAAGTGACAGGTAAAGATTAGCAATATTAACCTCAAATTTGAAGATTCGCCATATTGGAAACAAAAGAATGTGGCGCGGGAAATATAAAAAGTTTTGTACTGATTTTTATTATTTAATTTTTTATCGAATATTCAATTAAAATATCGTACCGAACATTCTCCGCTTATCATTAAATTGTCGATCACGTTACCGAACTGATAAGAAATGCCGCAGTAATAAAAATGCTTTTCCGTATGATGCATGTGACATTTGAATGTTTTTGAACTAAAGGATTTTTGTTTGAATATAAGCATTTCTTGTTTATTTTATGATGGAGTTATCTATTCTTAGATTTCTTATCAGCTTTGAAAGTGGGTAATAAATATTAGAACTTATTATCTGTATGTAAATATAGATAAATCAAGATTGGATACATTCAATAGTTCTTTGACAAAGAAGAGTAAATAAAAATGTTTAACCTGTATGTTTGATTACTCTAAAAAAAATTTTTTTACGTGGTAAATAATACCCTGTTCTGAATTTCTGACCAATACTATTGAATTCCCGTCTGGCGAGGGTGTGGTCTGGGACATGTGGATCCCCACACCAGGATACGGTGTAATGCGAGTCAATCACGTGATGTGGTGACGTCATCTGCCCTAAGTAATTAATGTTAAGTGGGTCTGAGCAACGGACGACATGACAGCAGACTATAAACCTCATCAAGACGTCATTCGCCCACCAAATCTTATGATTAAAACCAGAAAAGTGGAATTTATGCCTCATTTCACACACATTTAAAATATCTTATTGTCCCCATCTTTTAATTCTAAAGTCAGTAACATTTTCGGTTCATATGCATATATAAACAATTTACTTTAAATTAAGTGACATTTCTTCTAACCTAATATTTAAAACGAATATGAAATGATATTTTTCAACAATTAACGTAATCATAATCATACAAGACGAGTATAATATGAATAATAAATTAAAAATAGTTGTTTTAATTACTGTTTTACATTTTCAATAACATAAAATATTTTTTTTTTTTGGCAAAATGTTATGCTAAAATACTTAAATTGGTATCCCTAAAGAGAGTTTCTGGAAGATTTTGAGTTCTGTAATACTAGCCATAATGGGACGGAGGCGCGAAATATAATTATACGTGCCTCGTACGCTCAAAAATAAAGTAAGAAAATGACGGAAATCACTACAAAAGTAAGCCATTGAATTGAGACAAAAATTAACAAAACTTTGTTCTATGTTCATTGTCATTAAAAAAAATTAGCTAGGTTAAAATTAGTTAAAACATATTGTAAAAAACCTCATTTGTAGATATTCATTATATTTTGGAAATGTCAAAATCGGTATGATTACTACACTATATTTATGGCGGTCGAAAGTAAACAAAAAAAGTGCATAAAAGTCAAATATGGCAATTGAAGGTTATGTTATAGATCTTTGAGCGAATCTTAATCACTAAAGTTGGCATTACAATCACCATCCAACAATATATTTCCGTAAATGACGTAAGGAATGGTCAAAATTGATAGGTGTACCAGTTAGCACAATTGGTCGACCTTCACACATATCCTCATAATGTAATAAACAAATGACCCATTATACCTCCGCGAATTCGACAAAAAAAACGATGTCAATGTCAGTGCAACAGGCGGAATTTAATCAGCTGCTCGCGTTTGTTGCCGAATCTATTTCTGGCGATGTGTGGACTCTAATTTGCTTTCTGTTCATATCAAGAGATTTGCAGGTTAGATCATCGCTGAGTAAATTCCACATGCACGCCCATGGCTAAAGTGATAATTGGAAATTGCAACTTTAAGTGGGTATTTGTTATGGAGTTGTTCAAGGACGCGAAATTATTTCTAATTTCGAAAAACATTTTACAAGAATTGCACAATATACTAGTTCATTATTGTTACAGTTAATCATAAATTAAATGATTCACAGCAAAAAAAAATATTCGTAGCTAAAGTCGGTTTCCCTGAGTTGATTCAAATTGCCTAGGGGAAAGGGGATTGATGACATCATCTTTTGAAATCGTGTGATTCCGAAGTAAATAAATGTCAAAACTGACAGTATTATATACAAATATAATAATGGATGAAATATACGAAAAGAATTGTAGTTAAGTAAAGAAACTACCAACACCCAATGTAGCATAAACTGTAAAGGTCAAAAAGGCATTTATAAAAATACCGCCATTTTTTATTATTTTTTCCGTATTTGTCATGCTTAGTAGAAACTTTTTTCCAAATTTCATCAAAATCAATCCAATCGACAGGCTGGCCTTTGTTTTTTTTTATAACCAGCGTTCTTATTGTACAAAATTAGCTGATTTTCTGTAAAACTGATTAATTTTACATTATCTATTTTCTCCCTCAAACAAGGCGTCATATAATTAATAGAAACACCTTTTTGTCATCCCTCTAGTAGAATATATATGTACTACCACGAAGTACACCCGAACTGTGCCGAATATGCACGAACATATTTATTTTAAATACCTTGCATACTACAAGTAATAAAGTTTATACCACAAGTTCAATGTTAATTTATAAAATTTATTATACGTTAAATCCACATCCTGACAACATTTAAATACATAAAACAATAACCTAAAAATAAATATCCTTATTTCCTCAATTTTACGCTTGGTAACAACTCACAGTATTATATTCATTTTTATTTTTAAACAATACTAACAAATGACTTCTGATAAACATTTTCCTAGTATAAATCTACTCTGTTATCAAAATAATAATTATAATTTAATCTTTATGTCGCCAATAAGTACTTAAAATTTGCAATTTAAAATCATATGTGATAAACATAATTTATTAATTTGATTTTATTTGTATTTGTATAAATAAAGTATGAGTAATATGAATGTATTATAATATTTTTCTGGAAATCTTACTAGGACTAAAAATAAATATAGATATTACGTCGTTTCACTCAAATTGAGTGTAGTACATTTATTTTAATAAACTTGCTATTTTAAATGTATTATTTGCGTGCTATTGTGAACACCATAATGTAATAAACCATAGGCGCTCGCAGGATTTTTTCCAAGACATAACAACATAATACAATATTTGTGTTATTTTATCCTTCCTTGTATTTCTGGTACCTTTCACACTTTCTTTTGTTTTTTTGATGATCTTTAATGAACTAATATTTTTTTATGTACAGTATTCACTAGAAAACAGGTTCGAAAAAAAATGATTTAAAAAATAATCAAATAAATCATGACTTTTTGATTTTTTTAATTTTTAAAGATATCTATGTGTTACTGCAATTTTTAATTGTTTTAAAAGCAATATAAATATTTTATTTCATAAATGAAAACGAAATCTGTAATAAAACAAAAACAATTCATCTGAATAAAATTAGGAAGAGTAACTAAGAATTTTTATCTTTAGTTACACATTTAAATACTTCTATTTTGCTTCTGTTATATGAGAATTAAAGTAATAAAATATCATTCAATTTTAAGATATCATTATATACAGAACAAATTTCGATTATTTATAATAGTTTTGTATAGCAAAAAATTAAATTTGTATTTTTTTTTTAACTTTGATAAAAATAAATGATTTTTATTAAAAAAATCAGTTGATTTAAATATTGATTTAAATCAAATGCTTAATAAATCAGGCAAACCCTGCTAAAAACTAAATATTATGTTGAATTTAAATTATAAAAATATAATATAAATAATCTATAACAATAAGATAAAAAATAGACTTAGTTATCAAGCGAAGTTTATTGTCGCGAGCATTATTATAAACACTTTATATTGTTTATGTTTAATTTTCAAGAACAAACTATATTTATGTAAAATATGTTTAACTCTTTAAAAAAATATGTAATTACACATACCATATGATTGACATGCATGCAACATTTGTAAATTGTAAGACTGAAAATATCAATACACTGCATACAAGTATTATTTGCAACGTTAATCTAATCGGAATACTTCTTCATTAGCATCAGCATCTAAAAATAACACCCATGATTCGCATGCGAACAAAACGCGTTTTTAATTTACACTTCGTTGTAATTTGCCGCTTTTATGGAATAAGGCAACGGAGTACAACTCCGACATTCGATACACCTCATTTACCTTGTTTGCAAAACAAAACATGGATGATTTTTGCACGCTGTAATGTGATACAATAAATTATCTGGGATGTCATGGATTTGGTTTCAATAAAAATTAAAATATTATCGATGGAAAATCAATAAACAGATTCTTTTTATTGGGGTTATGTTTGCTTAACCTCATTTTTTTTTATGAGGTTATGTTTGCTTAATCTCAAGTTTATTTTGACAGTTCTCCATAAAAACAAAAATAATTCTTAACCTACACATATTTTTTTTTTATTGTTTAAATACCTGATGATTTTAAAATTAAATAAACTATTAACCTGAAGTATTAAAATGAGAAAACCCGGAAATTTTATAAGAAAAATGTCTAATAAATTTTCTAGATGTACCACAAAGATTATTAATCAGATACATACAAAATATGTATTAACATTTTTACATGGAAAGCATAACACTACTTCCTCTTTTAATTATGTATTTAATATATTTTTTCATAAGGAAACTAATTTTAATAAATATTATCTTATCAAAAAAGTGGGTTCATTATTAACCTATTTATTAATAATAATAACTACAGATTCATATAGTATTGTAGTGAAACGTATATTTATTTGAATATACAAGGTGTTTGTTTTAAGTTATTTAAATTATATCATTGAATTCTGAATAAAATTCCCTCTAGAATAAGCATATAAGAATAGAGGATCTTAAAGTTTGAGAACCACTGGTTGAAAAATAATAATTTTATGTTCATTGAAATAGTCTTGTGAAATAGATTTTTTTTGCTAGTTTAACTAACTTCATAGTTCTTATAGTTCTGGTGTTCTGGAGATATCCATAATGTACCACTTAAAATGAACATCCTGTATATAGCCGTGTAGTAATGTCCAAATCCAAGTAACAATGAATTTCGGAAAAAAAGAATAAAATTATAGTTATTTAAATATTAATGATAGTAACCACTTCCTATAGATATTAGATAAGTATTTTTGCACAATTGACGGAATTTAAAAATTAAAATTTAAAAACGTATTTTTGAAAAAATATTTGACATAAGTTATTATATATATTTAAATCAAACTTTGGTAGTTGCTATGTTTTATTTACAAATTATCCGTAAGTATTGTATGTATATAAAAGTTTAAAATATTTGTTCGAGCAAACATATTATTTTTTATTTAAAATAAGATGTGTTTATACACTTTTGATGGAAATATAATACATACATATTAAATATGAGTTTATTCCAAAATTTTAGGCATGGGAAAACAAAATGTCACACAAAAAAATTGCAAAGAAAAACTTAAGTATCACGTCGTCCAGTCATCAACAGGAAAACAATGACTTAAAGCATGTAATTATATTGCCATTTGTACGGGTACAGGTGTTTTAAAAAGCCCACTAATTTCTTCACGTTGCAAACTAAAAACAAAACTTTAACTCAAGATGTCAAAACGTATTTAAATTTGAGGTTAAACATTACCATTTTTACATTTACATTTTAAAAGTCTACAATATTTTTTTTCTATAATTTAACTCGTTACCCATTACTGGGTTTGTCAATTTTTTTTATCCAAAATGTTGGTACCTACTGATATTTAAAGTAAAATGATTTACAGCGTTAAAATAAGAACCAGTGCAAAAAATGCGTAGATTGTATTTTAAGTACAGTAAATAAAAAAATATTCAACTAGTATTTCTTTTTTTTTATTTCAGATAAAATCAAAACTGGTCCATTAAATAGAAATTTAGTGAGAAAAAAATAAAATAGCCAACAAAGCGTGGCCTTGGAATAAAAATAAAAGAGTATAAATAAAACCAAACACTGTTTAATAAACTACTAAGCAATAAATTTACTGAAATATTAATTCTTATCAACAATAAATTATATATTTAACTGTAGGTCTATTTCTTTTTGTTTTATTAAATAACTGAAATGACATTCATTCGCTGTTCTATTTATAGTTTTATAGTCGGATATTTAAATTGCAATGCGAGGATTTAAATTTTAAATACGAAACAGCTGAATAAAATTTCAACGCATGCTAGAGATTTCAAAGGAAAATATAAAAACTGCTACAATTTTTACATTTTCATGTCAAGTTTTTATCGCCTACTAATAAACCGTAAAATGTAAAATGTTTTTTGTTGTGTAAAAAAGAACTCAGTTATTAAATAAAGAATTGGTAGGTACAGTGCGTTCATATTTCATACAGGAAAATATTTTTATACTACAAGATAAAATAAATATACAATTTTTTATGGAATATTTTAATACAAGCACTCAAAACTATTGTGTAGAGCGCACCAAAGGGTAGTTTTTGTATGCGAAAACATTACAGCTTTTTTATCTATTATTGAGTGTGGTATTTTGCCGAGCTGTAGATTTCAAAAATAATTGTACCAAAAATGGTGCAAGATCTTGTACAATTTATAGGCTAGTCTAAAACGGCTAATGCACTTGTTTCAGAAGTTTGTTACATACAATCAGAGATTTTTCTGCTTATAGCTTATACCATTTAGCGAATGGTTCTGGTTCGTCTAATTTACGCGTCGAATTTATTATATTTACATACTTGATTTTGAGAACACACAAATCACTACAGATTGAAGCAGAGTTATTTCTGCTTAATTTGGCTAACTTAATGCAATGATTAAATTTACACATTCAGTTACATTTAAAACAAATTAGAACTCAAAGAAATTTTACTCTGGAGAAAAAAGATGAAATTAAGTAGTATTTGCCAGCAAAAGCAGAGCTTATTTTGTTTACCCTAGGAACTCTTACCAAAAAAGTTTGGGGTTCGGATACCGTTAACGGTTTTTACATTATTAAAAATTCAGTTTTGGTTATCGGCAACGGTTTTCCGGTTAAAATAAACAAATATTTTTTTTTTTTTTTCGATTAAAATTGTAAATTGTTTTAAGTAAAACTATGGTTACTTTAATTTAAGTTGTGATCTAAAAATGAAAATTGCGTTTTGAAATATAACATTAATTACACTAGAATTTTATAAAATAAGAAAAATTTATGCAAAAACATTTTCAGTTTAGTACAATATTTATATTTATACTGATTTTAGTACCGATATTTTTTCGGTTCGCTTATGTTTTCGGTTACAGAATAAATTTATTTTTCGTAGTCATTTTCGGTTTTCATATTTGTAGAAATAAAATATAAGTTTCGCGTTTCGGTTACGGTTTTATAAAAAGTCAAATATCGGTGCGATTTTCGGTTACAATTTCGTTACGTGCTTGACGTACGCCACTGGAACCTTTACCGTAGTTACTGGGTATGAGTCAGTGGCTTGCCTGTAAATAAAAACTGGTTTGGTGTGTGAAAGAAATGAACCTACTTACTTTGTAAGAGATAGCTACGCGGAAGCTTAGCTTACGTTACGTTACGTACGTGTGTGCTAACTCAGCACTCACCTCGGTAATGAATAACCAACAATTGCAACCAAACCGTAAACAATGATGCCAAGTGGTAATTAAATGCAAAACAACACGTGACCAATCACCATGCTGCTGTACTGCAACCATTACTCACTAATACTAGCTTTAATCTTCATTTGTCTAAACGTACTAGTATGTAGTACGTAAATTATTACTTCAGAACAGGGTTACTCAAACTGTAATATAAAATGTAAATATTTCACTTGGATTATTTTATTTTTAAAATAAAAATGACAGGTACATCTCGGAGACTCCACCATTTAATTCATTTTACGGAAAAACAAACATACCAATTTTTCCCATGGGGTCCTCCACTATTTTCTTTTATTTTTTTATATGAAACTTTATTTATGTTCTGTGACGTAGGATGTTAAGGTAATTTGGTTCTCAAACAGTAGGGTTCGCTAAAAATTTCAATTACATAAATTGATATATTTCAACTGTTTTAAAAACATATAAATATTTAAATTTAATAAAATAATTTATAAAAGATTTCGAATATTATAGTCCGAGTTTTGACAGTAACTGGCATTATTTTGCTGCCTGTCATTCAACATATCTTTCATTTCTATATCGTGAATATTTTTCTTCAAAAATTTTCCTGATCGCACAGTATTTAAAACTATTTTTTTCTAAATTTAGATTAGCCCTGAAATATGCTTTGTACTTTGTATTTAATTACCAGGTATAGATTAATTGTCAAATATGACATCTGACACTGACAGTAGGGTTAGAAGTAGCAAGATTTTGGAATTAGGTAGAAATGTGAGAGAGAGTAATATTGTGACGCAGATATTAAAGGTAATAAAAACTAAAATAACTTAAAAACGAATAACTTTTTTAAACTTTTAAACGACATTTATTTTTCCCCATCCCTCTAGTACAATTTATTTGAACTACCACGAAGTTTACCGAATCTCGCCGAAAAGACACGAACATAGAAAACATGACATAGAAAATGAAGAGATCTACTATTTTGCATTCTGTGGTTCTTATAAATTTCACACTGCTTAAATCGTATGTTTTCTACCAGAAGTTGAAACAGGGTAAACACATGTATATGCATATTCCTTTGCATAAAACACTGCACTGTTACAACCCATTTTTATGTATTTTCATTTCACATAACTTACAATATGTTCTCATGCATTTTCGCATGATTTCTTGCTTCATTTACACGCACAAGTTTTGAAAGAATGTGTAACTCAAGTCCAGCAGACATGGTGGCGCCGATAGTTAGAATATAGCGATACTTAGTTCTCATTTTATGTGCATGTTTACAGCATTACAATCTCTAACACTAGTTAGTACTTTAAGTGTAATTTTAAAGCTAATAAAGCTTAATGTTTCTACTATAATTTATAGGTTGATTAGACTCAACGTAAAAATAAAAAAATATAAATTACTCAACAATAATAATAAAAATTTATTTGCAGTTATAAGGAAGTTAATTTACAATATGTGTTGCAGCTACCAAATAATTTAAATACAGGTCGTGGTAGTCTGTCTTCCGTTTATAATTTTCTAATATTCCTTCTTACCATGTTAACTTGTAATCTTGTCTTGACTACATATTTATTTATAATTTTGTTATTTACCTGTTGAAGGCATAGTACTTCGCTGTCAAAACGATGTATTTTGAATAAATATTCACAGTACTTTTATTCAAATATTGTAAAACCGAAAATCATCGAATTTATGCGATATAAGAATATAGAGGGCATTTAGAGATTTAAAATTTGGGTTGACAAATCTATTGATTTGTTTTAATAAAAAATGGGTCAAGCAAAGTCTTTCTTAAAGTTATTATTTTGTTTTACAATCTAAATAAAAATGTTTTAACTTGTAAAAATATCTGGAATAAAATCAAATTTATGGTTAAAGTTCGTGATTTTTCGAACTAGAATTTTATTTTCCCCGCACATTTCTCATTTCCGTAAAGTCTGCGCTGTAATTTTTTGATAAGAGTCCAAAAAAATGTTGGAGTAAATTATGGTAATGCAGTTCCTTCCTTATTAGTTTGGTGGAACTGTTTTAAAATGCTATTATCCATAACGAAGTGGAATTATTCCGAATGCTAGAATTTCGCCTGTGTTAGTGCCGTTTGCCGTTCTATAAATACGTGAGTCTGTAGGTGTGTAGATAACCATGTCTGTATAGCAGACACATTCATTATACACTTGCATCAAATGCAGACTCTCTCTGCGCCACCTACGTATCTGGAACTCGCAATAAATCTACTCTATATACCTACAACAACACTATCTACATTTATTTATTTATATCACTACTTTTTGTATGTACCTTATCTACGTATTATTACAAATAAATATGACTACATTTTCATTTAGTTTTTAAATAAATCCAAGTGTTACTGCACTTTTTCAATTGTTTTAAAAGCATGGCATACAACCGGTTAAAAAAACAGTTATTAAAAACCGATAACCGATATTTTGAACAAAATTTGTGAACTTTAACCGTAATACCGAAAATAGCGGTAACCGTTAACCAAATAAAAAATAAACCGATTTTAGCGAACATTTACCTTTAATAAAAAACAGCGTGAAAAAAATTTAAATATATTTTTTTATATCTGTTATATTTTTATTTGAATATGACTATACGGGTCACGATAGTTTTTACAATTTACATTTTATTGGAGACTCATAAAATGATATTATATATATATTATATTATATTTCTCTGAATGTATTATAGGAATTTTTGTGAATAAGTGTGTTTGATTTTATATGTAGCACGAAACAAAATCACTTTTCATTGGTCCTTAATATTATTTTTTTTTAATTAAGTTTTTCATTTTTTTATTACCCTATTTCCAATTATTAAAAACCGGTTTTCGAACTAAAACCGTTTTCTTTATAACGTTTTCAATATGGGTTAACCGTTAACCGATTTTTTTCGGTTACATGCCCTGATTTCATTGAATTGGCGAATATATATTTTTCCATCTGTTTCTAGACATTTTATTTTTACTACAGTGATGATGTGATGAACGTTGTCGTTTACAGCCTCTATAAGGAACCTACAGCTTATAGTGGATTTTAAACTACTTGGACACAGCGCTATTATTAATTCAAATTAGCGAAGTCGGGATTTGAACCCCAGATCTCACACTCCAAATGAGCCACCATTGCCGGTATTTGTAATGTCATGAAAAATGTGTAAAATTTTTATTCAGCAATATTGGAGTCAGTCACCTATATCATTATTATTGTGGCAGACAATAAATTATCATTGAAAATTCCACGTTTGTCACGCGATTTTATTTCCAGCAATTTGCGTGTCGTAGGGGTTGTGTGGGTCATTGCCCCTGTGATGTAAGTTCGCCATAACGGCACTGCGTCTAGGGCTCAGCAACTTTTTATCCAGTAGCTTATCGCACACAGGCTACAAATCTATCTAAGCGTTTGACAGCTAGATGAACATACGTGCGCTGATTGTAAAGATGGAACAGATGGCATATGTGCGAAACCGTTACGGCGTTAGGCATTGTTTACCTTCTTTTTATAAAGCTTTGTTTTTAATACAGATAGTGAACTATGTTTAAAATGTACATATAAATACAGTAAGTATAAGGAATGTTGCAGTTACAATAATTTATACTGAAATTTGAAATTTAAAGAAAAACACAAAATTTAATGAAAAATAAAAATAATTGTATATGTATGGTATTAAAAAAGTTTTATTTCTATCCCAACAAATTTTGGATTCGCGTATTTTTAATTTTGATAAAAGTTGTTTCAACAAATTAATTTCTATTTATGCTATGTTAATATTTCTCTTGTTTATGCACCAGTAGTTCTTAAACATTCTGTCCTAAACTTAAAAAATATGTGCCACCATTTTTTTATTTACACAACGACAAATCATATCAGTGAATGAACAAATAAAAACATTCGGAACAAAATATGAACCTAGACTTCATAATCATTTCAACAACCTTGCAATTATAGGTCGTCTTAAATAGAAATGGACCTGTCAATCATTCTCACGCATCTAATGCAACAAACAAGTTAAAGAAGACGACAACGTATATATCGTTTTTAAACCATAAATGGGAAAGCATTTTACCAGTGGCACGAGATTTTTCTTTGAAATAACGGCTTCCTTTATCTCTAGATTTACTACAATAGTCGGCAAATTCTGTATTGTTTTTTGTTTATTGCATTTTCATTTTTCTTAAATCTTCGAACTAATAAAGCATCCCCATATATGAACTAAAAACTAAGTACACCACTAGTAAAAAAGTCAACGGAAGGTACCTTCTCTTATTGGTCTTATATTTTTGCACCGGTTCATTTCTACATATGAGTCGAACTATAGTATATTAATCTAAGATAAAGGAAAAAGAGGCTGAAGAAAAACAAATCATTCGGAATTAGGAAACTAAGAAACTTTCTCGCATGTTATAGTAATAAATTACTTATCGGCCAGTTAACCTAATCTGACGTAATATAACTTAACCTAACCTCACCAAACCTAAACTAAACTAATGTAAACTAACCTAACTTAACCTAACAAACCTAAAGTTATCTAAACTAAACTAACCTAACATGACCTAACCTTATTTTATTCAATATTGAATAAATACGTACATCAAATTTATTAATATATGAACATTTAAATTATGCAGACACCTAAGTAACATACTTTGGTGCGTTTTTGTCATACGTCTCAACAAAAATTCTTTGGATTTTTACACCTTCCGACGTACCACGAGTTATAACGAACTGCAAGTTACTTATTCTACTATATTATTTTTTTTTGTAGTAGTATTTTGACAAGGGTACGTATTTAACTTTTTAATGAAACCTTCCAATAAAACACTAAAATTTTAGTATCCATCCCCGTTCCAGGTTGCTGCGCATGACAGCGCGTTCCACTTGAGAAGTGTCGGTGATGTTCTATCGGACTTGTGGCCTTCCTGTTTGTGTAATGCCGGACACCGTGTACATACAGTACGGTATGCCTCTACGTCCCCGGTACGTAGTACATCCGACCAATGTATCGGAGCATACGTCACACAACATGTGCTACTGGTTACGAGACGTCAAGAAGATATTTATAGTAATAGGTTATGCGTTATACCGACAGGAAGCAATTATAAAAAATAGTGCTTTACATTTATTTCTGTCAAATATATAGATTAAGATATTTATTTGATTTTCTGCGCAGAAGTGAAATAAAATATACTTATGTTGTACTTTCATCTTCAGTTATGATTATTCATTCAGTCACAGAATAGGTTTATACAGAAGCAACAGTAAAACAGAGAAACGAGAATTAGAGAGGGATGGGGAATGTGCACAAATTTAAAGGTCTACACAATGCTCCAAGGTCATAGAACTGAATACGGGAACATGAAAGGTACCGACACAGAGTGTCGCTTCTGTATGTAACTATTCTGTGAAATAATAATAAATAGCACAAGGGTGTCTCATATACACATACATTACACAGAATTGTTTGATTTGGAGCAGAATTGTCAAGAACAAAAATTATTTGCCGAAATAATGTTGTGGAAACACAAATGTAGAAACTTATAATTAAATTGGGAAAATAGTTAATGTATGTAGTAGCAAGAGGGGAAGTAATTACAAAAGCCGCTGATGCTGTATTTTTGCGTAAACCCGAAAATATTTGAAAATATCAAATTTCTATCTCAAAAATTTTCAAATTTTACAAAATTTTGTTTATAACTTTTTTTAAAGAATTAGCTACGCTGATACCAAATTTATAAACAGAATTTAATTATCTCTTTTCGTTTCGGAGATATTTGCTGTCAAAGTTGTACCTCAAAAAAGTATGTTTTTTCAGCATATTTCAAAAATGGGTAGAGATATGATCTCAACTGCATTACCATTCGATTCTACGAGAAAAGTTATATAAAGAAATGTTATGTCCAGATATACGTTCTTTGGAACGATTAGACGAAAAATAAGAAAAACGAAAAAACCTAAATTTCAATTTTTCGTATCGAAACTTTTTGTCTCCAAAATTTTTAATATTTTGGACTTAAGTAGATATCGACGCGCTGATTCCAAATTTTCAAACAGAATTCAATTATCTCTTCCCGTTCTCGAGATATTTGAGTTCAAAGTTATACCTAAAAATCAGGTTTTTTAGGTATATCCCTTAAATGGTGAGGTTTAAGGTTTCGGCGACCTCACCACTCGATTCTACGGGCAAAATTACATAAGTGTACCAATTTTCAGATTTTTATCTCAACAGATAGAAATTCTACAAGGAAAAAACTGAAAATGGCCAAAAATCGAAAAAATCGTAAGGGGTTCATCAGGCATTTTTTTCGATTTTCGTCGATTTCGTTTTTCCTTTCTACAAATTGTATCCTTTGCAATAAAAATCTAAAAATTGGTATACTTATGTAATTTTTCCCTTAGAATCGATTGGTGAGGTCGCCAAAGTCGTAAACCTAACCTTTAATGGAGTATACCTAAAAAACCTATTTTTTTAGGTATTGCCAAAACTCAACTTTGATCTCGAATATCTCGAAAACTATAAAAGATAATTTAATTCGGTTTGAAAATTTGTAATCAGCGCATCGATATCTACTTAAGTCTGGAAAATGAATAGTTTTGGAGATAAAAAGTTCTTTGGAGAAATTTTGAAATTTAGGTTTTTTCGTTTTTCTCATTTTTCACCAAATCGTTCCAAAGAACGTATATGCCAAAAAAACATTTCTTTATGTAACTTTTCCCGTAGAATTGACTGATATAATCGTTGAGATTGTATCTCAACCCATTTCAGAGATATAGCCAAAAAACTCACTTTTTTGAGATGCAACTTTGATAACAAATATCTCAGAAACGAAAAGAGATAATTAAATTCCGTTTGAAAATTTGAAATCAGCGCGTCGAAATCTATCAAATTACACTATTTCCCAAAATCAAAATTTTGAGCCCAAAAATGAGCATTTTTAGGATATTTTGCGTTTGTAAATACAATTTTTGGTTGTTTAGTTGGTTTTAACTCTGTACAACTTTGATATGGGGTTATAGATTTAGAAAATAAATAAAAATTAGATAATAAAGTGACAGAATAAAATCAAAAAGGCATAATAGGATTGCAGGTTTTGAAATTAGCGTATCGATATTTACTTGTTTAGAAAAGTTTATTTAGGTACCCCAAAAGAAAATTTCAGCACACATCTATATATTTGAGCGATTAAAAAAAAATAATTAAAAAAAACAACAATAAGTGATATTACAATGACTTTTAAAAATGATATTACATAATCTTTCAAAGTCAGGTTAAAAGTCTTATAAAAATGCAGATTTTCTAATTTATGTAAATTGTCAACCTGTTCCTAAACAAGATTATTTTATATCCAAAAATAGATTACAGACTTTATAAATTATTTATTTTTACAAGCTGTAACCGCAATTCAAACGAGTCGTATTATATAATATGTACTTGCGGTTTAGTACTTTTAGTATTCGATTTGCTACGCAGTATTCTTGCTCTTTGGTGAACTCTGAAAAGTTAGGTTAGGTTAGGTTAAGCTGTCCTTTCACAGGTGTAATTTGAAAGTACTAAGTATTGTGACATTTCAACAACCATTTTACTTCTCACTTTTCAGCGAGAATTTCTAAACCATTATAAAAACTTCAGTTTTTGCTTAGCTGCTTAAACAGGTACTGGGATAAGAAACTCAATTACTTAATAACGTTCTTATGTACTTTTTCCTCGATTTTGATTCTCAAATAGAAATACTCTTAGCCATTGTTTCAAGTACTAAATTTCTATTTAATATTTGAAATTAGTAGTTGTATTTTTTGGAAAATCGGATATTAATATTTATCGGTTTCATGATATTAAGTCTTTATTTACATAGACAAAAATAAGCTGGATAACTAAGTCAAAACTGTATCTGTTCAGTAATATTATTGCGGTAATGCCTTGTCAAAATAATATGGGACAATTGGATATCATATTAACCCATACAGACTTGATCACAAAAACGTTATTGACAAGAGAATTTTATAAAATAATATATTTTTTTTCAAATGTCATAACAGTGTCATCTTTTGTTACGCGATTGACAAGGTTGAAGTTTAATTTCTACGACACCGGAGTAAAAATGTAGCTACTTCTACGCTGTCAGAGTAAAAGTAAAATAAATAAATATCCGTAGTAACTATGTAGAATTAGTCAATATAAATAACTTGAACAATAGAAACCTGTAGTCCTAAATGTCACTATAAAACTAGATAACCTAATAATAATTATTTGTATTAAAAAATAATTTAAGTAATATTGTTCACTTCAACAGAAATTTCAAATAATAATAAATGTAAACTAACCCAGCTAACTTGACATACACCGTTAAACATTTGTTCATTTTTGTCTCAATTCCATGGCTACCGCTATTTTGGAGGTGATTAACGTCATTTTCATACCTGATTTCTAAGCTTGTTACGAGGCACGTTAAATAAATTTTGCTTATTGATTTAGATGCAGAATTTTATGCTCTACAACTTTGAAGCATTTTACATAAAATAATTCAGGTATCAGGAAATTAGGAAAATATGCTTTGAGTCACCATCCTGTATGTATACTGAAAGCAATCAGAAAAAGTGTTTTACACTATTTTTCTTGGCGAACCCATTCGTTCTAATAATTCTCTGTTATAGAAAAACCATAGAAAAGGTAATAAAACATGAAAATCTCATTTGTTTTATTGTTATAGCAGACCTTGACATATGTTTAACCATTGTGATATTTATTTCCGTAATTTGCATGGAAAACAGTAAGATTGCAATCTTATTACTGTGAAATATATTCTACTCTCATAAACTTTCTTATTATACCGTAACATATACTGAGTTCCAACCCTTAAAATTGATTATTTATCGAATTATCCGTAGTAGAAAATAAGATACGCTTCACGTCATAACCCAATTACTAGACAATCTGGACATTGAACAAGTCTTGAATGCAAACGCTCATAAATAAACGGCAGCTACATCACAAGATGCAATACATCATCATTATTCCATTCGCTTCCAGTGGCGGTTCGTTAAAAGGGACGTAGATAACACACACTTCATACACAAATGTTGGTTTTCATAGGAAATGTATGTATGTTTTACTGGAAGTAAATATGTAATTAAATAATCAATTATGTTGTTGTAACAAATGGATGGTTCGTAGAAAAGAAATTTTTTGAAGTACGGCTATGGAAAGATCAAAATATAATGCAAGCCATTATAGTCAATAAAATCATAAAAGTAGGTTTAATTTAATAAATATTTTGTCATCTACAAAAATAGACCTCAAATTTCCAAGGTACCACTTCTAAAGAACGTTCTAAGCTTATACAAGATTATAATTTTATAGTAAGGATAATAGCCAATTGGAGTCCGAATTCGATTCCAAAACTGGATAAAATAATAAACTTTAGATAAGTAACAGCCAATTATAAATCTGATTCATATTGGGAAACAAATAAACAGAATAATTAAAAAGAACTAGAGTAATAAATACAATACAATTAGGAACAAATAAATAGAACAATTAAGAAGTAAATAAAAAAAATTATGGAGCAAAAATATATGACAATAAGAAAAACTACAATTTAATAATAGAATCAAATAACTTACGCTTATTTACAGCAAAGTATAATTTTTAGAGCAAGAATTTGGGCTATAAATAGGACAATAATTATGTAGATAAAATGGAGCTAATAATTAGAATAATGTCCAGAGAAATTAGAGCATATTGTAAGACAAAAAACTAGATCAATTTACAGAAAAATAAAACAAATATTAGGACAAGAATTTGAACAATAAAGAAATCAATAAATAGATTAAATGGAGCAATAATTTTCAGTAATGTCCAGTGAAATTAGAGCACATTATTTATTATTATCAAAATACTTTACAGAGAATATAAATAATAAAAGAAAAGAATATTGGAAAATAAAAAAAATGAAAAACATTTTTTATAGGACCACTATGGAAAGTGGAACTTTTCTCACACTATATGAAATAATATAAATAAACTTTTGGATCAAAATGAAATGTTTTACTATTACAAACAATTGTTATAAGATTTTAAGAAAAATGCCTTTTAAAAGAACTATTCGATAAGACACCAGAGTGTAAATAAGAAATAGTCAATGAATTTCCAAGTACACTTATTGAAGGCAGTCATTGATAAATTTCTCTGATGAAGAGTAATGGTTTGTTTACTGGAGTAATTCAACCAGATGGCGATTGTTCTATTTAAAGTAAACTGATAAAGCTAGATAACCGTTTGTTACACTTCATTTGAGAATAATGACTTCCTGATTTTTGCCGATTGGAATAATGAGGGATCTAATTAATATGACAGATTGCTGCTCTACTTACTTATCTTTATTCTACAAATTAATATGTTCACATTACATCATCTTCCTTACTTCAAATTATTCACATATTATTTAGAAGAATCTCACAAAAAAGATGAAACTATTCCGAAATAGCTTTTTAAGTAAACAAAAGTGGTTATTGCGAAAATTATAAAACGAGACACAGACATTTATAAAATAAACAAAAAAGACAATAACGAGGCCTCATTAATTTTGAGCGTTACCAAGTTACTACAACAAAACTGTTTGTTAGAACGATATAAATAAAATTGTCATTAGAATTTATTGAATTGTGAAATGAGTCAATACTTGTAATAACTGTGTTATTAATATTTGTAAAGAGAATGAGAACAAAATTTTCTATTTTTGTAGCTGTTAATGTTTCTATATAACCCTATTTTCAATTTTGATTTCAAGTGAAATAATAATTTTATTATATCACTAGTGAAATCATGAATTAATAAAAGAGAATAAGAACTAAATTTTCTGTTTTTGTAGCTGTTAATATATTCTATACTCGAATCTATATAAGTTTATTTTCTATTTTGATTTGAAATAAAATAATAATCTTATAATATCACTAGTGAAATCATGAATTAATAAAAGAGAATAAGAACTAAGAAATATGACTAGAATTATTAATCAAAGAAATTGAAAAAATTGGGATACATTTATATAGGAGTAGAAAAAAATATTAAACTGTGACATAGCAACATACAACCATAAAAATTTGAGATGCAACAAAGGATATGGAAATGACGTTATTTAACAAAGTAAAAATATAAATGATGTAACAGATTTTACGGAAAAAGCTATAGTTTACCATTTCCTTTTACATGTGAATTAATGAATTTTTTACAAGTATTTCATAATATCGTAGGTGGAAGATTTCTACATAATTATCTTCTCAGGATCGAAAGCATAGTTATTAATGTTGCCAATATCAAAACTAAACGGTACTATAATTTAATGTGAATACTCTAACCTATCTTTATGACAATTACATTCAGCTTATAGGATTACATGACCATGTGTGACATATGATAGAAAACATGGTGTCTGAGACTGATGTTTTTATAATCGTTCTTATCTGGTGCAGCCGAATTAAAAAGTATTCTCACAGTACAACATCAAATGAATATCACCAGGGAATATGGCGACGGATTGAGGTTATGATTAAAGTTGTTACGTCCAAGTGTGTCGTAGGTCTTTATTCATTCTTGGGTGTTGACCAGACTTCACCCTTCGGGTACTCTAGCTGGTGTGGAGAGAATATATCGTTAAAATTTTCTTTTGTTTCCATGTCTGTCTGATTTTTAACGAAAGTGTTATATTTTATATTTAATATATCTTGTACTATAGACAAACTAAGTCTCAGATTAGATTAAAAAGTCTTGTCTAGGTATCAAGACTCTAGATTGTTTCAGGATTCTACAATAATCTGCGCATACACTTTAGACAAGGACAAATAATTCTTTGGCAGCGTTCTTTTTCTATTTTATAAGCACTGTTTCAGCTCGGATGGAGCAAGCTTCACAGGATATATTTATATTTCGAAAATTCAAAATTTTTAATTAATCTAGATTGTTGAAAATTGTCTAGAATTTTCTCGTATTGATCTAGAATAAGAAAGTCGTGTCTTGATAATCTAGACAAGACAAGACAAGAATCTAAAAAGTCAAAATATAGACAGCAACATTGTTGAATCAAGTTATGATCGTAACTGAAGTAAAATTTAATTTTGAACAACTTTGTACGTTGTTTTTCTGCTCTAAATTTCTGAAATCCCATGTTAAAAGTCTTATATTCCGTAGGGATAATTTTAATTTTTTATTATTATGAAACCTTAGAAAGACATATGTTCTCGGGCGCAGCATCTAGGAGCGCCAAACAGAAGTTTCATAATTACAATTAATTTCAAAATGAAATGTTTTTTTGTTTTAAACTCACTTCCAGTGTCATTTTCGGTTTCATTCTGAAATATAATATTCGTAGATTAATTTATGGGACAAATTTGAATTCTCTTGTTTCTTGATTCTGCCCTTTTCTATTATTTAATTATATGTTTAAAGAATCATCTTGCCTTAGTAATAAATAAAAACAGAAACATAATAGGCCTATTTTATTTCAAAAAGTCCATAATTTAGTTAATTAACTACGTTCGAATTGCAAAGTTGCTCATATCTGGAATTTTTGTAAAGTAAAGTTAAGCACGTACGTTGTGCAATATGTGTTTACTTGATTAAATAAGTAATCATCATGTAAACAAGTTATCAAGAATCGTGATGTGTGTACATATGTGATTGTACCTGTCGGCGATATACTACAGATAAAAGTTTCTATTTCTAGATACTTTCAATTCCTAGACAAAGAATAATACCGTTCATTCCAGACTACACTAATCGAATTAATATTCATTGTTCAAACATGAATTTTAACACTTAAAAATGATAATTTTTAACAGTAATATAGATCTTCATCTAAGAATAATACCGTTCATTCCTGGATACAATAATCGAATTAATATTCATAGTACAAACATGAATTTTAACACTTAAAAATGATAATTTTTGATGGCAATGTAGATGAAGGTTATTTTTATTTGTTGAATGTTGAACTCCATTAGGGTTACTCGCATTTTCTTTGTTTGTTTTGATGTAATTTTTACAGTGTAGTACAAATATTTGTACATACAGTCACTCTGAATGGACGTCACCAAAATAGAATAAATAATGAAGCGTCTACACTCTAAATATAACGGCGCCTATTTAGGTATCTGGTAATGCAGCGAATAGTTGGAATTCTCAAAATTCGTATCTGCTGGAATTTCATTTCTACCTAGTTTACATTATTGATAATAAATATATCTCTCAAACTTTGTTATCAATTGCTGAATATGCCAATTTGTTGACATATTGATATCGTAAAAGATTTAACAAGACTTTAACTTGAAAGTACTCTCCGTACAGCAGTAAAGGAAAAAAGTAATTTATTCTTTTAAAGTTTTTTTATTAATATATATACACGAAATAAATAAAAAATATTATACTTAATTATAACACCTAAGTACGCCAATTTAGTCTCCGCATACCTGTAAATTATACAGCCAATGATCTTTTGGACCGCCATTCATTAGAATTATTTCCCTTAAACGGTTTGTCATACTTTCCACTAATTTTGTTGGAGTTTGGGAGTCAATTTTATTCTATTCTTCCATCATAAATGTAGTAGTTCTTTTATATTCTTTAGGAGTCTTGTTTTACACATTTTTTTAAGTAACTCAGAGATGTTTAATAGGATTAATATCTGGAGATTGTGGAGGCGTTTATAATTATTGTCTACAATTGTACAATAACTATTCTAGCAGTTTACGTGTAGTATGTTTGGGTTCATATTTTGGTGAAAGATATAAGAACCTAGTCTCTGATATTTGGTCAAGAATTCTTGCTAAAGGTCAAGTAAGACACGAGCGACACCGCTATTGTTTGGAATTTTATAGAGTCCGAAAGACTCTAGAAGTTTCCAGATTAATTACCAGCAGGTATAAGTGTCGCGGCTTGGAGAATTGAGTTAGTGTGTCTGACTGAATTAGTTTTATCGTTTGTGCTGTTTATTGAGTTGATTTGTTATTATTGTAATTCTAACACACGGAAAGAGAAGCTGTACAATACAAACAAGCGTTTCTAAGAGGACGTATTTTAAACAAATTTATATTGCTAATAAAAATTTGAGTTAAATAGAATGTAATGATATAAAAATTATTATAAAATGTTAAATATATTAACTACCTATTAAGTATCTGAAGGTGGATATCTGAAAGTATCTAAGATATTTAAAAGTATCTGAGATACTGAAAAATATGTACGATCCTTTCATGTATCTTAAGATAATTGACATATTTCGATATTTTCATTCCATATTAAATAAAATTTCTATTGATTATCCAGACTTCTAAATCTCTAAATTTACAATATTTATTTTAAAAATAGAATTTGACATTTGACTCCGATACCCAAAAACAAAATTTCTCTTGATTGCCTATCCGACCAATTTTATTTTACCCCCATCAATATTGTCATAGAACATCCCCAATATACGTCACGTTTACTGTTCTTGAAATAAGAAACAACGACCCTAACCCCTACAGATGATTGCGTAATTGAGTTTCCCCGTGCGTGGTTTGGCGTAGAAAGAACAAAGAAAGTGAGCGGCATGCGACATTGGGAAAGACATTGCGTCGCAACGCCTCACTATCGACCCGAAACAGGTGACGATCAGCAGTGGGAGCGGTTGCCAGGGTAACAACGCTGCGGACAAACAGCTGACTGCTCTGGAACCTCTGACCCCCAGAACTGGACCACCGAAATAACCCAGAATCGTCCGGTCAAATTGTACAAGATAAATTTAAAATCCATTAACCTTTTTTCAGACGACCACATATGAAAGTAACCATATTTACACTGTAATTAACACCAGAAAATGTAACATAGCACACGGCGTGTGTTATAATAACACACTAGTGTGTTATATAACCGGATACGACGATTAGTGGTCAATAGATGGAACTTTGATAATGAAATGTAACAAAATTAATGAAAATTTGTTTAAAACTACGATTTTAAAATTGGTAGTGAATTAATAACAAAAATAAAGATATAGTTTTATTAATTGTTCAAATAATACGTACTAGACTTCCAAATTAGTTTCCGGTTAACTAGGGATACTTAACCTCAAACCCAAACGTCAATGCTTTCGTGAGTTGTGTTTAACATTGACACTTTTCATAAACCCTGTTTTTATTATAATATTTTGTGGTCGTCTGAAAAATAGTGTACATAACTCTCTTGAAAGTGCATAGCAATGCTCGTATATTAAATCACTCGGCGCTACACGCCTCGTTCTTCAATCTCTACACACGCTTGCTATTTACCACTTTCCACGCTTGTTATGTAAATAACTATTTCATGACGTGCATAGAAAGCTCTAGTTTTCTTCTCTAGAGAGGAAAATGTACAGTGTTATCAACAGTATACGAAATAAAATTTATATTATACTTACTATATTGATAAATAAAATGATGTATTGACTTCCTAAATCGAGAAAATTATAACAACTAAGTACGCCAATTTAGTCTCAGTACACCTGTAAATTATAGTGTCAATGATACTTTGAATTTGAACCGCCAATCATTAGAATTATTTCCCTTAAACGGTTTGTCATACTTTCCACTAATAAATGTAGTAGTTCTTTTATATTCTTTAGACGTCTTGTTTTACACATTTTTAAGTAAATCACAGAGATGTTTAATGGGATTCACTGCTACCAACAGTATAACATGGATATTATTATAGAATGAAATATTGGATAATTTCATTATTATATTAAAAATTCGTATTTAATTATGATATTCTTAAAAAAAAATTATAGCAATTATGTCTTGTTCTTTTCTTTTTAAATTTTTTTTCACAATTTAACAACTTGAACTTGAATTGACATTGTAATATTGTAACAATTGCACTGCCAAACGTCAAAGTTTACATAACCTCATTTTCTAGCTTATCATGTTGCGCCTTTTCGTCCGAATAAATCAATTCTTGAAACTGTGTAAAAAATGTTGTGTCAAACACGAAATGAAAACACTTTTTCACTCAAAAAGACAAACTCGTGCTTGAGTTGTTAAAAAAATACGCTTTTCTCTATAGTTTGACAAATAACTATTGTTCTGTAGTAATTTTTTTTTTAATATTTGTAACTAGACTATGACGCCACGAAGTACAACGTTTATATGTGCATTAATTAATTCCAAATCCAAATCTGCTGCTCTCTTCAAACGCATACGCATAAGAATTCAACTCAAACAAAACAAAAATTATTTGTAAATAATTTGACAATTCGATTGTTCTGCGTGACAAATAAATCGGACAATAAACTATTCAAATTAAGTTGTAATCAATGTGAATTAATAAAAATACAATGCAATTATTTTAAATAAATGTCATGAAAATCATTGTCTCGGTTTAACATAATTGTAATAGCTATTAACATTCTTAGGATGTGTGAGAAAAATACCACTTTTCATAGTGGTCGTAGAACAATATTATTACCTTACCTATTTATCAAAATTACGTGGTATACAATTATGACTTAGTTACCCTGCTTACTTTAACTATGTAAACAAAAGCTTAATATCTTGAAACCAGTAAATACTATTACTACGAATCATTTTCATTCTATTTCAATGTGACCTATTCTTGATTGACAAGCTGTTTTGGGTTCAACTCATACATAAATATAACCTTATTTTCATGTTCGTATGCCGTACGAAAAGAATTACAAAGAAATTTTTGTATTCAACAAAAAGGTAATTAAAAGTACAGAAATGTTTTTGAAAAGGTCTTTTTATTTTCCAATGTAGAAATGTAAATAAAAGTGTAAATGAAAGTTGAAAAGAATACGCTTGTTTGTAGAGAAAGAAAACTTCTTTGAATATGAAAAATGTTCATCTTCGTACAGTGCGCGCAGCGAAAGATGGGCTACCAATGGAATGTAATAACAATACACTATGACACGAGAGCGTAAGAAAAAATATGCACTACTGTCATTGTTGTCGTCCATGTAAAAAATGTGCCGCTCTGTTAGTACAGTTGCACAAGTGAATAATGACATGAAAGTCACTTACACATGAGTATTAATTTTTTGGTTGATTGGTCAGTGACGTTTTAAACATTGGCGTGTAACACAAGATAAAACTGTCGCACAGAACAATTTATATTTTGACAGTTGTTTGAGAACTGCATTCAGCCGTTACAGGTACATTTTAAAACGAGAAATCTTGAGAAATACGTCGAATTACAAGGTAATATTTGTATTAATAGGTGTATTACTATAAAATTTAATTTATCTATATGTTTTCTTTTCAATTAAAACACTTTAAATTACAAAGTTTTGTATAACCGGAAATTTTGACAGTTGCTTCCGAGGCTCATCAAGTGACGGATAACTCGCTGAAATTATTTTTACGTATACATACTTAATAAGTACTCAACACATAGAAAATGAGGCACACGGCGCCCATGGATTTTGACGTAAGCGCACCCCCCTTACCGATTCCCCTGAGCTCAACTCTCGCTGCGCGGACTGTACACGTTTATTCCAGCATCCGAGATTAACCATCCTGCAATCACTAATTTAATTTAATTTCAGGAACATCTTGATATTAAATTATAACTGACAAACTAACTAAACACACCTGTAATCTGTTTGATTGGATTCAAATGTGTTATTAACTTGCAAGTTCTTATAGAGATTATGTATGTACATATAGATTGACAATCTACATTGATGACAGAAAAAAAGTGCAGTCTGTCATTAATCTAATTTGTATGCATCACCTGTAATAATCTGTATCTAATAACGATAAATATCTATAATTTACGTCCATGTTCATCAGATTACATTTTATTTTATAAAATATCAAAAGTAATAATAGGGGAAATAATCTATGTAGATCTAAAGGCTGGTTTATAGGTGACAGAACACAACATAATTTGTAACAGAAAATATACAATTTTCTTATATATTTCATTAAATATAAGGTAAGGGGGGAGAGATGGATCGCTAGAAGAGATGAACTTTTGGTTTTAAAAGTACATTAAAGTGATGCTCTCATAAAGAATATTAATTTTGTTGTTTAGAGACAGTGTTAGTAGCCGCTTGAAAATTAATGCAGTCAACACTGAATAACCCAAGATTTACTTAAAAATTGAAAAAAAAAAATGCTGTACCTTATATACACAATTAGTTAATTTAGTACTTCGATAGGATTAAACTAAATATTTATAGACATACTTTATAAACATGTGCATAAGACTTAACGCAACCTGAAAATGTGGTTCTATTTGTACACAGTCATAAGAAATTTAGGGGTCCATTTAACCTCTGCTCTGAGGACAGATGGACCACCTATACTGAGGAGACATTTTTATTGTTAAAAATATCAATTCAACCGGTCAACAGGAAAAAAACATTTGCACATAGAATGGTAGACGATCTAGTTGCTATTCCATGAGTTCCGAAGAACTGTTATGAAATGGTTAATCAGAGGGTGATGATAATGAAGAAGCTGAAGATTATGAAATCGTATATGCGGGATGCAAGAAAAAATATTTAGAAAAAAAACTATAAAGAAAGATGATTGGATAAAATGTGTAATTTATGGTGGTTGTTTGCCTGAAGAGTTAACCACATATGACAAATGACAACAATCGGTTAACGGGTTAATCTCCTCATAGCCTTGGTCCGTCTCACCTATATACCTAAGTGGAGGAAAGTTGGACCTTTGTGAATCTGAATAAAATATTTTTTTGTAGTTTTCAGAACGTAGTTTAAATTTTTTCCTTATTCTTATATGTAAATCTAGATTATATGTTGTTATAAATAAATTTTGTTTTTTAAATATTATTCAATATTATAAAGTAATAATTATTTTTCCTAAAAGTTTTCTTAATATCCCCAAACAATTACCGATCCATTCTCGTGTTTAAAGCTGAATTTATAAGTGCCAGAATAGACAACATAATTTGGAACAGAAAACATACAATTCAAATCAGAAAATAGGAAATTGATTTCCGATTCGGTAGACAAATAAAACTACATTTCTAC
Source organism: Stenolophus ochropezus (assembly GCA_035578165.1). Lineage (NCBI taxonomy): Eukaryota > Metazoa > Arthropoda > Insecta > Coleoptera > Carabidae > Stenolophus > Stenolophus ochropezus. Next base: position 3,851,717 of record JAQOWZ010000010.1, read on the forward strand.
TAGTACTAAATTGCATAATAAATAGTTTTTATTAAATAACTTTCGCTTGAATAAGTAGCTCACTTTATTTAAAAAAGTTTAAATATCAAAGTAATCAATAATTCATTCGATTTATAGTGAAAGTAAATGTTTCTTTAAATCAAATCATATTTAACTTTGACATTTAACACAGAATAAAAGAAATGAATAATTGTAGTAATGCCATTCGAAACAGATGAAATGAAATACTAGTACATGACGATTGTTTCGTCCTATCGAACAACGTTAAACAATATAATCTTCCCTCATAATTGATACAAACGTTCTTTCTATTATTGATATATGAGGTGTGTAAATTAAGTAAGAACTCATTTGGTTGTCCATAGCGATTTCTTTCGTAAAACAGTTTTTTTCTTGTGTATTTTATAATGAGTAACGTCAATTTCAATCAATGGTGTGCTATCAGATTTTGCTTCAGACTTGGGCACAGTGCAATGAGAACTTTTACAAAACTTAAGCAGACCTACACAGACAATTATTTCAAGGGGCCAGGTTTTTCGGTGGTTTTAGGCAAGATGAAACACGCAGTGAAAGGCCTTAATCTTCAAGAACTGATGAAAATATCGACAGAATCTTTTCGGTAGTTTTAGGTATTTTCAGAAGGAAAATAATAGATTGAAGATGAAACACGTAGCGAAAGATCTTTATCTTCAAAAACTGATGAAAATGTCGACAGAATCTGGGATCTTGTGCATTCAGATCATCGGTTGACCGTACTGAATAACTGGGGAAGAGTTAAAATTTGATTCACACCACCATTCATCAGATTTGGACTAATTTATGGGGGATGAGAAAAATCTGCGCCAAAATGATTTTAAAAAAATGAGATATTGACCAGTAAAAACATTTCTGTGGCTCCTCAGTCTCCTTATTTGCCTGATTTTCTTGTGACTTTTTCCTCTTCCCGACATTGAATAATCAACTCTAAAAGAACTCATTTTAAGATAGTTCAAAACATTTAAACGGCTGTAACCGACCAGCTAAAGATAATGCCAGTATCCGAGTTCCAGCACTGCCAAGAGGATAGAAAGAATCATGTCCAGCACTGGGTGGCTTCCCAAGGAAGTAAATTTGAGGAAGACAATATTGAATTGTAATTCTGTTCGAACATTTTTTTTTTAAATAACAATCTTATTACATAATTTACACACCTCGTATACATTAATTTATATTTTGTTGATTATTTATATCCAAACAAATTTTTTTTGATAGATTAGTAACATTTCGATGCTATATATTCTGCTGAAGAATAATGTACAGAAGTGGACGTAAACATAGCAAAAAGATAAACAGTTAAGGTAACAGGATATCCGGACATTACGTCATTCATTATCTGCGTTAGAGTTCACATGTTCACCGTTGATGGAACAATTCTTCATTGTTTTAACATTTCCCCAACACCGTTCATTCGATGCTCTTTTATTATTCTAATTCAATATTTACAACAAACAATAGAATTTATTGGCTATCCAACAAAACTGCCACACTTTCCAAAAGGCATACCTAACCAAAAAAATTTTTTTTTTAGATTTTTATTTAAGGTTTTTAAAATTCTATATTTTAGATGTTATTAGCATTCTTTTTGTTTTCGTTTCACTGCACGTAGATTTAAAGTGAAATGAACTATTTAGAAAATCTTTGAAAATCAGAAAAACCTAACCTCAACAAGCACAACAATGAGAAGAAGAAAAGTCATCCCTTCAATTCAGTTGAGACAAAAAGAACGACCAAATTAATGAATAACTGATGTGAGATGATATTTAGTTTAAAGAAACTATTAACGGTAGTATGTATAAATATAGGAGAAACTTATAATTTGCATATTTATTTGGTTTAAATAATTATCTAATTATAATTATAAAATATAAAGCACAATTATTTTATTTTAATTGACATTTGAACAATGAAAATTCCGGCTAAAAGCAGATGTAAAAGTCGTGAGATGTCATTGTGTAAGATCAGTTTACACGAGACTAAATACATGCCACTCTCTCCGAGAAAGTGATTCCGTTTCTTCATTCGGTTTCAGGATTTCCTATCGTCGCGGTCATTAAATCAATCTGAATAATTACATAAACCAAGTGTAAGAATAGTATATTACATGTGAGGTGGGAAATGTTTCATTACAGCCGAGGGCTTATTATATGACCGAGAGGCGAAGCCTCGAGGCTCAGATATAGCGCAAGGCTGTAATGAAGCTCCCACCGAACTATGTATACTATTTTATTCACAATTATCCAAATTAACTTCCACTCGTATATCGCCTTTTTCCTATAAACTAAATTAATGTACGGTAGTAGTCTATGAAAACAAATGTTTAAATTTATTTTAATATGTTTGACAGCACTGAGCACCTTACTTTTAGAGATTTATGACAGTATTACTAGGCAACCATAGTAAACACTTCCCCCCCAAGGGATTTTAAAGTATTTCCCACCCGTGAGATTGTCATTGCAGTTAAAAATGACATACGTTTCCAACCTTTGACAGGTTAGGAATTGACATATTACAATAGTGGTTGTGAATAAAGTCTATTTTCATGTTCAGTAGTTTTTCCTGCAATATGTTTACTTTATGTTGATGGGTAAAGTCACGTACTACATATGTAAATATTTTGACATGAAATAATTTGTTCTGGTTTTATTCGAAAATATTCCGAACACCAAAAAAAAATACTATACTATAATAGGGTTGGCAAAAAATATGATTTTTTAATTTTTTAAAGATATCTATTAGTACTATTGCACTTCTAAATTGTTTTAAAAGCATTATAAACATTTTATTTCATAAACGAAAACAAATACTATAATTAAACCGAAAATACGAGGAAGTTGGTGTTCTTAATCAAATATTATAATCAAAACTTGAAACGATTCATATGAAGAAAAATAGGAAAATTAAGAAAGAATTTTTACTTTTTGTGATAATTTAAATACTTATTTTTTCTTTTATTTATAACAATTAAAACGATAAAATATCATTTAATTTTGAGATATTATTATTTTGATTGTTATAAATAGTTTTGTAGCAAATAATAGTTATTTACATATCAAATGTGGGAACGGCATTTTTCTACATGAGTATTTTGTGGCGTGAGCTTGCAAGCATTGCAATAGAACGAATCTGGGAAAAAAGTTCAGGCAAAAGGTTTGTACAAAATTTTTATTTGACAGGTGAATGAACTATATAAATGTCTATGTTGTCTATCAACGCTTATTTATATTTCGTGCACTAGTGCCTGAAAAGTTACTCTTTACAAACTTTAAAGTAAAGTATTTGCTTTAACTAACTGTAGGAAAAAATATTATTTAAAACCATGTAAAACAAGTGTGATGTCATATAATAACAACTAAAAAAGTTATTAACACCTTGTTAATGGCAAGTATATTAAATTTGAAATTCTAATATTTTCCACAAAAACAAATAATTGTACCAATTAAAATATTTGAGATCCACGCCTCTTACAAGTCCGTCATAATATATATCAACTCACATACCAAGGCGTCTATACGCGATATGAATATTAATATCACACGTGAATATTTTTAGACTGACGACATGTTAACCATAGATAAAAATAGAAGCGGCTAATGGATCATTGACTATTAATTAATACAAACATTTTAAATTTTGTTTATACATATTTATAAAAAGAGAGTGTTAAGTGTTTACTCACGTGGATTGTGAAATTTAAAAATGGTTTCTCAATATATGAGCAAAACATGCAAGGAACAATGGGGTCATTTCTCATTTATATTTATTACGAAATATTATTTAAATTAATGTCTTCACTTTTACAAGTTTTACATAATGTCCATACAATTGCAAAAGTCTGAGAAAATTATAGAACTTATCTTTCTCTTGAGAATTATGGATCATTTATTTTTAATCGAAGAATGAATAAAATATAACTGCATACTATAATTCAATTCTTTATATAAGACAGATGTGTTTTTAATTTTAATTTCAAAGTTCTCTAAGTATGTGTCATTTCCAAACCTTCATAAAATATTTTTTCTACTCCTGCTTCGAAAATACAATTTTTCTACTCCTGCTTTGAAAATACAATTTTCTGGTTTGTTTTTCATGCTGAAAGTGACTCTTTGCAGCACGCAGTGCTGCAAAACTTTGCAGCACTAAAAAATGTTTGTTGCATTGTTGCTACCATGGATACGCATCACTTGCGCATCACAAATACAAAATTTGCAATAAATATCAAATTATGTTTAAGAAATAATTTTTTATTTCCTTATTTTTTATCTTGCAGGAGTAGAAAAAATAGTGTGTATAACACGCTCAGGCTGCAACTTTCGTTTTGGTTCGACAAAGATAGACTTTCAGCACTTGATATACAAATAACTATTATTTTATGTTTTATATTTTGGTTTAAGTTGTCAGATTTAATAAGAATATAAAATAAAAAAGAGGTAAGTTAAGTTAAGAGTGTATGTAATATATGTTTTAAATAAACACATAATAATGAACATAATTATTTGTCACAAAGAATTTTCTTGGTTGTATGAAAATCTACGTTTGTTTTTATAATTTCTATTTAAAAAAAAACTTACAATTTCGTTTCCCACTGCGTCTTCACTCGCTATCCCTCCTTTGTGGTGGGATCTGAAACAATAGAACATTTTTATTATTAACATTTTATTACAATATATTTTATACCCAAAAATGGGTAGGAGGTACAGTAAAAATAACACTACAAATAGATTCTTTGGGTTGAGAAACATAGGTATAGAAATTTGTATGAAAATATTTTCCTCTAAACTTAAATTACGATAGCTCTGAGATATAGCCTTAAACTATGAAAAAATATCTGGGATTTGATCACCAGTGACAGGAAAACCTTTACATAAATAAAAAAAATAGGTGGGCAATTAAATGTTTCTACTGAAGCAATTAACTTAGATTACTAGGGCGATAAATAGATCAAATAATCAGAGCACAATCTAGTGCAAATAAATAGATGAGGAATTAAAGAAACAAAAGCAAATTCTGGAACACAAAACAGAGCAAAACAAGAAGAAATTAGAGCATATTCTGGTGGAAGTAAATAGAGCAAATAAAGATATAAGTTATAAGATAAATTAGAACATATTTTGGAGCACATAAATAGAACAACATAGGAATACATAAATTGTACATTTACTTAAAACTATGGGAAATAGTAGAACTAGAATATGGAACAATAAACAGATCAACTATTAGATTAACTCGAGTAAATTCTGGAGTAAATAAATGGAGATTTTACGGGAGAAATTAGAACAAATTCTAGAGGCAAACGAATAAATTCTACAATTACGAAAAAAATAGGTCAAATATCAGGAATTGGATAAACTATTGCAAATATGGGACTGAAAAATAGAGCACAAAGGGTGAAATTAGAGCATATTCTGTATAAATAATTACAGCAATTACTGGCATCTAGAGTAAATATTAGAGTAAGAATATGGAATAATAAACAAATCAAGGATTAGATAAACTAGAGCAAATTCTGTGACAAATAAATACAGCAACTACGAGAGAAATTAATGCAAATTATAGGAGCAAATAAATACTGTAATTACGAAGATGTTACGACAAACACAAAGTAATAGTATGGGGAGATAAACAAATGAGGAATTGGATAAAGTAAAACAAGTTTTGAGACAATTAATAACAAATAATTAGAGCAAACATGCATAGAAAATTAAGAAATTATTATCACTACTTTCTTTTCGAGCATACAGCTAATAATATTTTTATCAATATTCCAAATAGTAAAACCGTTACAACCTTATCGTTGTTTATTACATAGTAAGTTATTTTCATATTCATTTGTTTCCTGTTATGAGTCCGATAAGCAAACTGTTTATTATTTCTCCGCAAAGTATTTATTTATTCAGGTGGTCAGCTAAATAATTCGTTCTCATGTGTGGGTTAGAATAAGTGGCGGAATAATATGTTTGTGATGAAGCCGTAGTACAAACTCTCTGTTGTACAACAAGAACAGGAAACTAAACACATTGCAAACCACAAAGACTTCAATGGAGGCAGAAATAGAACAAGGCGGATTTGCAGAGTTGTTGACATTTTGTTTAATGATTATAAATACGTTTCTAATTGGAACAGACAGCCATTAATAAAATTAGCTCGCTTTGCGAATGGTTAATATTATACCACTTTTTATATAAACTATTTTGCAAATCTATTATAGTTTTTGGGTAAGTTAGAATATAAATAAGTATACTTATTTCAGCTTCATTTATCGGTAATTTGTATTTTGATTTTGACATATTTCTCTTTTTATTTTAGACTCGATTTAAAAATAAACTCTTATTTATAAAATATTTTGTATTTTGATTTAAGATAAATATAAAACAATTAAGTAAAACAGCGTCTGTGTTAAATGAAATCTTGTAGTAATGAAATACATTTCTATCCTCTTCTTTTATTTATACTTAATCTTTAGAAACAGTTGACTGTGAAAGTAAAAACCAATCTACTAGAAGGTGAGACAGAATATATTCATATAGGTACCTAAAATTTATCTATTTTTAGTTCAAACTTTAAGGACTAGAAAAATATTAAACTAAAATAACTGAGTAAGAATAACATTTTTTGTTCATTTATGTTTACCCTTGCTTAGACGTCGTCTGCATGAAATCAGATAAATTATTATTAAAGGTAAATAATAAATAAATTAACCAATAATTTTATAGAATGATATATGTTTGTTATTTTAGGTAGTGCTAAAATAAACTGCAAAAAATAATACTATTAAAATATAGATTAATTGAGTTTGACAGATGAGTCTGTAAAGTCAAATTTTGACATGAGTCTATGGAGTTGTACTTTAGCTACTACTTTGGCTTACTTCCTGAAGTGATATCGTGTACTTTTAATATCGATTTCGAAAAAACAATATTTGTAATAAATGAAATCTTGGAATGAAATACAATTCTCTCTTCTACTTTTATAAACTTTAGTAAGAGTTGACTGTGAAAGTCAATAAAAACCAATCTACTAAAAGTTGAGACAGTATATTCATATACCTTAAAATTTCTCCATTTTAGTTCAAACCTTAAGGTCTAGAAAAATATGAAACTAAAATAACTGAGTAAGAATAACCTTTGTTTTATTTTTAAAGAAAATATTTTTTTATCTTGTTTATCATGTCAAAATAAATATGAATATGACTAATAAATACTAATGATACTTTTATACCATACCGAGTACCACACATACATTCCTTATCTAAATCTATCTTTAACAATAACCTATCCAGCATGTCTTAGAAGGCTGTGGCAATCATATTCACTTTCACACGATGCCCTTCTGGGGTCAATGACCTCTGGAATGACCTTCGGCCCGGCTCCCTTCACCTTCAGCCACAGCACTCTTGATTAATTCGTGTTTGTGACAATCACAGCTCACTGACAATGATAAGACGCTTGAACCTAAGGTCACGATTTTGGGAATGACTCGTCTATTTTGAAAGATGACAACTTAGAAGGATGTAGAAATAAATATAAATGCAACTCAAAACATTGAATGGGGTCATCCTAAAAAAAATATGATTTTTTTTGATAAAATCAGCGACTCTTACCGTGTTTATTGCAATATGAAATATCCTAAACAAATTTTTCATTTTTAGCTTTAATCAATAGGATAATGAAAAATATTAGACCAGTATTTTTATTTTCCCCCAAATTGACTTTTAATAATAAAAAAACTGCTATTAAAATGATATCCTTCAAAACACGGTTGAATTACTCCACTTCCCCCTTATCCAGTGGCGTATCAAGGTTCTTACCCAACTTCACTTCCTTTCAAACGCCAAATATATGTTTTAATTTCCAAACTTATTAAGATGATACAAAGGTCAAATGTAAAGTTAAACGTCAGAGTAAACTAACCTAAAATTATATAATGACATATGACAAGAACGCAGAGTATTTTTGTTTTGTTTTGTTTGAATATTGAGATTTGAAATCCAGGTCTATTTTCAAAAAATTATATCTTCACAACAATGTACATAAATGGCACGAAAATATTTGCCTACGACTATTAAGATATTTGCTTGTTGTATGTTTGTTATTGCTACGGATACATAGTATATTGTAAACACATTTTCATTTTCCACTGTAACTATAGACAACGTTAAGATATAAATTCACATCTGACAGTTCTGTCAAAAATCGTATTGTTTAATTTTTGTTTTGTAGCTAGGTGCTAGGAAGTAATGAAATATAGACATCTTTATTATTAAAATATAAATAAATTAGGAAATAATATCGTGGTCGTAGAAAAAGTATAGTGTACAACTCCCTTGAAATGTCCATATCATACTCGTATAAAATGTGTACCATTCTCTGCTTTTTGTACAAAATACTATCATATTGTCGTTGGTAGACTTCAACTTTTTGTAGACCAACTATGACCGCATATATTTGTGAGTTTTACAGTAAGTAACCTGGAAGTGGAGTTTTGTTTATTTGGCACTATTTAAGTAACCCAAAAGAGTTACCGAACTGATTCAACTGCCTCAGTTATTTTGGAGGGTCGGTAAATTCAAACCTAAGTTGTAAGTTTTTATATTAAAAAAACTAAACGACACAAGGTTTGACGTTCATTTTGACAAGAAATATGTGACATTATTTTAAATTTACCGCTAATTTTTATAACTACTAAAATAAAATGGAACATTCATTTGTAATAATTAAACGAGTTATCTCCAGTATTTTCCCCAACTTCACCGCATTGTCTTGGACGAACTATACATGTATATATTTCCAATTCTCCATGGAAACGAAAACAGGTTAAGCCTTGAAACAAAACCAATAAATAATGCCATCTAGTTTGTTCTCCGAACAATATAAATAGACCAGACAATAAAATCCACATAGCAGCGCTTCAAATCACATTCTCTCGACTTCGGCTGAACCTATAAAGCATCTGCTAATTCGAGGAACAGTCACGTGGTCACGTGACGCATTCCAGACAGGCACCACGTGCTGGAGGGTCAAACAACCTGCCTCGTCCCAAATGTGGAAATATTCACAAGTTATTACTACGGAACACGGGGCATGGAATTATGCATGGAACAGGTTTGTAATCAGCCAGTTATGAGGTTTATGACAGACAGGACAGCATTAGGGAAAATTAACAACAAAAACAAAAATATGGGACACTAATTTGACACTGTAGTATAACATATAAACAAGGTTTTTTCTCTAATGTTTAACAGCTAAACTGCTAATGATATATGCAGTCTAATGAGGGTGATATGACGGAATAAGTCACATACAGATAAACATTTTTTGTAATATACCAATTCAATGTTGACATTTTGAAACTGTCACTACAATTATATAGCATATCTAGGATAGCATCATAACCACCGAATATGTCAATTGAATTCCGAGCTCGGAAAGCCTGGTATGATCCATAACATCCGTGGTTTGTTCAATAATTTACCGGTTTCACGTTATTTAATAAATATTTTATAAAATTCTCTTTCGTCATCAAGTCTGTATGAGTTCATATGAAATGACAATAATTGTCTCATATTATTTTGACAATTCTGTACGGTAATATTATTACCATACTAACTTGTAAAAATTACATGGTATACAATACAGTTACCCTGCTTACTTTTTTGTATGTAAACAAGAGTTTAATATCCTACTACCCGTAAAAGTTATTGGTTTTTAAATGACATTCAATTTTTTTTTTTGCACAGCCTGCAAAAATAGACATTTTTATATCAAATTATCAAGGGACTAAAGTATAATTTTTATAACATACATGGAATTTATTCTACGAGGCGATAACTGAGGAGAATAAACCATGTGAGTAATAAAAAATACTTTAGTCCTTAGATATACCTACATTATATTTTTTTATCGTTAAATTATTAATTAAAACATAAATAAATAACATTACGTGTTTGTAAAATGTCAGCTAGCTATTGAGACGGGGATGGCTGTGATATCAAAAGTACTGTCAAATTATCAAATGTTTCTTATAATTTTCATATAAAAAAATAAAATACAATTTGACAAATATAAAAATATATAAGGTGTTCCATTGCTAATTTCACTAAACTAGTGGAGCTTTTTTTGGAACTAAATAATGTAGTTAATTTTTTTATGAACTATAGTTAATTTGACATTTCAGGATGTTAACTAATCTGGGTTAGTGGCTAATCTTTTTTTTGAAACCTCGAGATATAAATATTTATAGTTAATTCTTTTTATGAACTGGGACTAGAGCTCATTTGACATTTCAGGATGTTAACTAATCTGGATTAGTGGCTAATCTTTTTTATGAATCCGAGTATATATGATTTTGGTGGGAAATGTGAAAGTGAGGTTAGGTCTCAACGCATGTTGCGTTGTGCGTGTGCTGCCCTCTGCCCGGGGCACTGTGCCCGGATATCGATCCTGGTTTCCGGTGGCGGCAGCGCGGCGCCCTGGGGCGTCGCGTGAGGCAGGAACCGACGCCGGGAACGCCGCAGGACAGCACTGGCCCACTTACCCATTCAACGGACAATAGCGACAATTCAACCATTGTCCGAACTGGGACATGCATAATCTACAAATTAATGCAGCAATCCAGCAATTTCCTGGGGATATAATGATGTAGTGCAGATATGTTGAGATTATAGCTTAAATTTCTATTGGTTCTGCTTTTGTTCAACAAGAGGAATTAGGTAAAAATGTCGCTAGTATCTCAAGAATTAAAGATCCAATTTGAAAAATTAAAATTTTAAAGGTTATTCCAAATTTTACAATGTGTAGTGGAAGATCGAGCTAAACATGCGCATGCGTGTAATCGAAGTTTTATAACGTTTATTTATTTAGGTGAAGTGTAAAAATAAGTGAACTACGAATATTTATTTAACAAGGTTTACTAAACGAATAATAAATTATTAAAAAGATAATAAATATTAGTAACACTATGAAGAAGAGTATATTGTGTTTTTAAGAGTAAAAGTGATACTTTGTGTGGCGAGTATGGAAGTTTGCACGACGAGCGAAGCGAGTTGGACTATTGCATGCGAGGCACACAAAGACACTTACTCTGAATAACACATTCTATTATTTCTTCAAACGTAGAAATTTTAAAAATGAATTACTATTTGTCGTTTAAAATGTAGGTTACCTGTCAGTTATTCATATTTTTTAGTAACTTTATTCTTAGGTTATCTAGTTTTTATAGTGACATTTAGGGCGATTTTACAGATTTCTATTGTACAAGTAACTTCTTATTGGCTGATTCTACATACGGCGGCGAAGAAATTAAACGGCGGCTAGAATAAAAAAATATATTACGGCGGCATAGAAATTAAACTTCAACCTTGTCAATCACCTCGCAGAAGATGCCACTTTTATGACGTTTGAAGAAAAACAAATTTATACACCACTTTAAGAATAATAATTATTCATTATTATTTATTTTTTATATCACCAACTATTTATTCATGTCACCAACTTTTTATTTACATATTTCTACTTTACATATCGCTGACATGCACTGACGGTTTTCAGTGACTCTTTGCACACTTTGACCGATACTGACTTTTTATGAGCCGCCCGATGCGACCCTTATATATCTGCCGCCAATTAATCTCTAGAACATTCCAGAGCCTTGATCTTTAACGCGACTACCTGACCATACAGGTCAGCCGTGATGACTCATCTGCGGTGAGTCTCGCTCGTTACAGTATTTTACTTCTAGGTTGTCAAATATCACTACAAATCTTCCTCTGTATCATTTAGAAATGCTGATAATCATCTTCAAATATTGCTAATTTCACCAAACTAGTTGAGTTATGTTTGGAACTAAATAATATACCTACTTAATTCTTTTTCTGAATTTGGACTGGAATTAATTTGATATTTTACGATGTTAACAAGGGATATAACTAACCGAGTTAGTGGCTAACTTTTGTATAAATCTGGGTGTTATTTTTTTCATATGGAATCAGGACAGACTATACCTGAATTTCAACAGCATGCAAACCAAAGTAAAGGAGAGCAATTACCAAAATTGCTCATGAATGCCTAAAGCTATATTCAAATTAAAATTGTTTTACTTTACTAATTACAGAATAAATTTTGTTCTAAATGTATCAATTTATCACGCAATGTAATTTTTTATTACATCCCGTACTTATTTTTACAGGAATTAATTCAAATTAAATCGTTACAAAGAGTTGTATAGATATCATTTTTAAACAACTTAAATATATAAACGGGATTAAAATTGTACGCAATATAATCAACAAAATTTTAAGCTCTACATAATTCAAATAAAACCTATAATTAAAATTGTATTATCTTTTTAATTTAAATTTAAATTTAATATTGTTCTCATATTTAATTCATAATGCAAATAATTATTGTATATATTGATTTACATTTACTGACATAATGACAAATAAATATGTATATACATGAGCAAAAAATTAGTTTTTATTTTCATTTAATAAAGAACTTTTTTTATACGGAAGTATAAAAACTGACATCTAATATAAACAATACATACAAAAGATTTGAATGGAGTTCGTTAGAAACCATAACTAATACCTAATTAGTGAAAACAATATTACTAAATTAATAGAATTTGAAATGGTTCACAGTTTAATACAATTCGTCTTGCTTCTTTAATTCACCTATGATTTTTTTTACAAAAACATATTTAAGATATATTTTTGTACAAATAAAATAATCACCATTGATAAGTGGACTAATTAATTTTATCACACGTATATATATTTTATTGAGATTAAAAACTCGTTAAGAACAATTTTGTAGTAACTTCCAAATGTTATACCATGTTTTTAAAACTATAATCAGATCTGTAAGGGCCACTTTACATATATTTATTTAAAATACTTTCTCCATTTTACCTCATTTTATGTAATGTTAATTACATTACTAAAAGCTTACAAAATGTTTCACTTTTTTAGTTCAAAATGTATTTACGGTACAATTATTGTTAGATGGGTCAGAAAAAAATTAAAAATTCGTTTTTCCAATTAAAAATTAATATCTTTTTACAACTTCAAGTTATTTCCAATCATAGCTGTACATGAAAAAATACAAATTTTAATTTCTCACTTTAAAATTTTTCATATAGAGCCGAAAAAATTTAAAAATACTTATTTTTGGTTCAAAATTTTTGATTTTTGAAAATACTCCATATCGATAGAGGTCGATGTGCTGATTTCAAATTTACAAACAAAATTTAATTATCTCTTTTTATTTCTGAGATTTTTGCTCTCAAAGTTGCACCTCAAAAAAGTGTGTTTTTTGGGTATAATTCAAAAATGGGTATAGATACAATCTCAATGATTATACCAGTCGATTACACGGGCAAAGTAACATAAAGAAATGTATTCTCGGCATATACGTTCTTTGGAACGATTTGATGAAAAATGAGAAAAACGAAAAAACCTAAATTTCACTTTTTCTCGTGGGAACTTTTTCTCTCCAAAATTTATCATTTACCTGAATTTAAGTAGATACCGATGCGCTGATTCCAAATTTTCAAACAGAATTTAATTATCTCTCACCGTTCTAGAGATATGGACGTTCAAAGTTGAGATTTGGTAACACCTAAAAAATTAGGTTTTTTAGGTATACACGTTAAATGGTTAGGTTTACGGCTTCGGCGACCTCAACAATCGATTCTACGGGCAAAATTACATAAGTATACCAATTGTCAGATTTTTATTCTAACTGATACAATTTTTAGAGCGAAAAAACGAAAATCGCTGTAATCGAAAAAAATGCCTGATGAACCCCTTGCGATTTTTTCGATTTTTCATCATTTTCAGTTTTTTCCTTCTAGAAATTCTATCTGTTGAGATAAAAATCTGAAACTTGGTACACTTATGTAAGTTTGCCCTTAGAATCGATTGGTGAGGTCGTACACGTCCTATCTCGACCCATTTCAGGGCTATTCCTGAAAAACCTATTTTTTCAGGACTAACTTTGAACGCAAATATCTGGAGAACGGTAAGAGATAATTGAATTATGTTTGAAAATTTGGAATCAGCATATCGATATTTACTTAAGTTCGGAAAATGATAAATTTTGGAGACAAAAAGTTCCCGAGCTAAAAACTGAAATTCCGGTTTTTTCGTTTTTCTAATTTTTCACCAAATCGTTCCAAAGAACGTATATGCGGATAAAACATTTCTTTATGTAATTTTACCCGTAGAATCGACTGGTAGAATCGTTGAGATTGTATCTTTACTCATTTTTAAGATATACCCGAAAAACACACTTTTTTGAGGTGCAACTTTGAGAGCAAAAATCTCAAGAACGAAAAGAGATAATTTAATTCTGTTTGTAAATTTGAAATCAGCGCATGGATGTCAATCAATATGGACCATTTTCAAAAACCAAAATTTTGGACCCTAAAATGGGTATATTTGGATTTATTCGGATGTATAAACACAATTTTACACTAAAAAACTTTTTTATGGTTCATTCTTGATGTCTTATATTTCTTTTTCCAGAAAGTGTATAATTAATAATTTCCTTTGGCAATCTGTCTTAATTTTTTTGACTAAATATATTCTACATTTATTATTTTATGGCATCGCTCTATATTTCATACAATAAAGTACCACATACATACTTCCACATCTACTAAGCTCATACCGACTATAAATACTATTGCCCATATTATAAACATACATTTATAGAGCGCTTTAATTAAAAGTGACCTCTGACCTCAAAAGATTATAATGTAAAAGCACAGAATAGGTTTATACAGAAGCGACAGTAAGACAGAGAAAGGAAAATTAGAGAGAGATGGAGAACGTGCACAAATTTAAAGGGCTCATTGTTTAACATCAGAAAGTTTCCTCACATCTTAGAGAGAGATAGGGGAAGAGCACAAATTTAAAGGTCTACACAATGCTTTAAGGTCATAGAATTGAAAAGGGGAACATGAAAGGTACCGACACGGAGTGTCGCTTCTGTATGTAACTATTCGGTGGTAAAAGCGTGCGTTCATACGGGGCTACGATATAGACCCTCCAATAAAATTACTTAACCCCGCCACTGGACTTGAGAATAAATGAAGTTCCCTTGAACGTATTGGACGACAGTGAAAGAAAACACGGACCCGTGATCTATTTATAACTGGGTATAGTTAGTCAAACGAGTCAAGTGGCTAACGTAGATAAAGCCTTTGATTTATTAGAGTCTTTGGTTTATATCGGGTGGTTACAGCCAGTGACATCGCACATTTTTTATGTCTTTCGTGACAGGAAGATGTAACAATATAAAACATACATCAACACGAAAAAAAAATTGAGAAACATTACAGAAAAATATCATTAGAATTCAACAACAAAGGCATTATACTAAAATATAACCTAACACAAACAGAGGCGCACCTAGATATTTTTTTCGGAGGGGGTTTTCAAATACAGGTGTCCATTTGAAGTGGTATATTATTGTTATCTTGAGAATAATAAGAAATACAAACTCGGTTAAATTAGTAACAACTTTCTATATCAAGAGACTGTTTTAATTTATTTAGAAACATTTGCATAGTTTCTTGCCTCTTCGCACTTTTTTTAAACTTTAAACAATTTTATTTGAAAGATTTCTTTGTATCTCTTATAACTTCCAAGAAAAATCGCGTTCCCTAGTTTCATTTACACCCTGTATACTGCTTGTGACACGAAAAATGTAATAAACTACTCGGAATGTAAATTTTTAATACAACAACTATTCTCGTACGGAAACATGAACTTCGACTCCGCAAAATTCACCTCAGTTCATACCTTCTCAAAGGTTACAATATACTTACATTACATGCAGCTTAAATAATTATATTCTGTAATATAGAGCAATTAATTTCTAAAATAAATTATTTTTATAAAAAAAACCTAATTCATAGAATTTTTCTTTTTTTTCATTTATTAATTTAATATTTTTTACTGCAAAAAAAAAACAAGCTACTATTAAATACACTATTTTTTAATATGAATGCAAAAAAAACATGAATAAAAAACGCAATAGTGAGACACCTGGGCTACTACAACACCTCATTATGTATGAGTAATATTTTGGACAGAATCGCGTGTGTCGAAATAGATTTGTTTCGAAAGGGGCGTCAGACAGTTGCAGGCAGTGTGATCGAACTTGGCTGAAAATAAAAGGTCATGCACCCCTACAATAGTTTTTATCGATTCATAACAGAATAAGTTTTATGTTTTGGTACATTAAAAATTAATTTCCAAATTGTTTTGTAGATGTAATCAGTCCACAATAGCTATTAAATGTTATCAATACTCTAAATATTAATATTTATTTTGCGATTAGTCATTCGCAGTGCGATAGCTAATTACAAAAATATTACTAACCGAATGGAGTATATGATTATAATCGAATTTCAATATACAAGGTGTCCCAAATAACTTGTTAAATATGGGGATCTCGAGAACGGTAAAAAATATGAGATCGGTTAAATTAGACCAAATTGTCGCATTAAGGGACCATTTTAACTATGACTGTTTTCGTAAAAAAATGCATGGATTACTAGATATGAACGAAAATGTAAATTTTACGGTTTTTTATTTTTGCTCATAACTTCCAAAATTAAAAGATCTGATAGCTATTAAATGAAGAGAAAGAAAATTGTTCAGGCAGAAGTAGAGGAACCATAAACATCAGCGAGAGAAATAGGACACAAAATCAACAGTTTTGAGACGTTCTATTAAAAAGCACAGAAATGGCACAATGGAGAATTATTTGAGTACATGCCATAATATATATTTTTTATTTTCGTTAATTGTTGGCAATTAAATATTTACTTTCTTAGCTTTATTTACTTTATTCTAGCTAGGCTATTGGCGATGCCATCCTAGCGCTCGCTATCTAGCGAGAAAAATTGGAAGCCTAATACCCGGTATTCGTTTTGTTAGGTTACAGTTATTTCTTTGTTGAAATAGACTAATTGAAGTGATTTATAAGTTTATGAAAGTAGTAATTGATTATTTTGAACTCAGTATTATTTTATTGCATCTATATAAATATGAGTAACATGTACTGCTGTGTTCTGGGGCGTAAATAAATGCAAAAATGAATAAAGACATTTCATTTCATGAATTTCCTAACTCTGGTAAAAGTAGGGTGAACATAATTTAAAAATTTGGGTCGGAAGAAAAGATAGATAAACAATTAGCATGGATGTTAAAATTACGAAATGGAAAGAAAGTACAAATTAAATACATGTACGTGTGTTCCCGTCATTTTGATGATGATGCCTATTTTGCTAGGATAGATAAGTGAAGTGAATTATGATGAGCATTTCATTTAGTTGAAAGATAGTAACAATAATATCATTATATACCTTTTAGATATTCAAAATCATAAAAAAAATTTGAAACGTAATGCAGTAAGTACCTTCGAAAAATCTGCCGTCTAGCGTAGTTCCTTCAACGTCAGCTTTAAAATATGAACAAAACAATACGATGGCTTACGTTAACTATAAAATATCAGTTTTCACTGAAATCAGTAAAATTATTTATATGAAACAGTAACTAATGTTAAAATCATAATCTTTAACCTACAGTGCATATGTCAAATAATGTACACTATACCGGGTATTGAGCTTTCAATATTTGCCGCATACGTCGCTGACATCTACGATGGCATCGCCAATTGTCCAGAAGGTTCATGGCATTGAGATTGGGGTGAATCTCTATTCTTTTCAGGTATTTTTCTGTCATAGTTTTTGCTTCTTCTTTAACAGTACGCATGTTTAAATCGGTGTATATTGTATGATTATTTATGTACCAAGGAGCGTTTATTATTTTTCTTAATATCTTTAACTGGAATCTTTATATATAATTTATATTTGATTCCCCATAATTGTATATCATAGGTCCAAATCGGTATTTGGGCTACTTTATAAATTAATAGTTTATTTTCCAATTTTGATTACGCACATTTTTAGTAACTATTTTTTCGTAAACCACGAATAATGAATCGATTTAAAAAATACGGGATATTTTATGTTTTCGTGTAATCGTACAACAAAACCCTGCAATTTTTGCAATTTAGACAATGGTTTGTTTCTTTTGCATTTGGCGTTTTTCAGCGCGTGGAACAGTGTACTTGACACGCAATAGACAACCTAGCATTCATATTCGTAATGGCACAATGGTTCCAGGTCTATTCGCTGTAATTTCAGAGGCCATTGACTACACTTTTTAACGTTCTTTGTCTGCTTTTGTTCACAGAAAACAGGGACATACAAACACTAATGGTTCGTTGGACATTTTAGTTTCCCTAAACTAACCAATAACAATACCGTATCGAAATACTCAACTGTGGTGTTTCCAAGAGAACAATCATTTAATAAATTTATATTGAAAATTAATTTTATCTACAACTATTGAAATATGGGTACATTATACGTGTGATACTACATACAATATACTACTCATATTACACAAGTGTAATATGAAAAGTTATATTACACGCTACACTTTTCTGTAATAAATAGAGCATGTAATTTAACACATAACATTTTATTAAACTGTTAATTTATTAATAATATATTTTTTATTATAAATATCAATATAAATGATTATAAAAGTATAATAAATACAATTTGAATAGTTATTTTGACATTTAAGTGCTACTGTGGCGCCATCTGTTAAGCTATATATGAACTACTCACACCTAACTGAATATTTAACAAATAATATCAGATTTTTTATATGGCTGTTAGTTGTAGATAAAGTATAGTATTTGACTCGCATAATATGGCTACATATTATGTTTGTTAAATAATATCAGGGCATGTAACCGAAAAAAATACTGGTTAACGGTTAACCCTTATAGAGAACGTTATAATAATAAAGGTTTTGGTTCGAAAACCGGTTTTTGAAAATTTAAACCGGTTTAAACCGGTTAATATAACGGTTAAAAAAATAATTAAAATTAATTATAAAAATTTGATTAAAAAAATAGAGAATAATTAATTAAATTTTTTTTTTTTTAAATATCATCTGAGAAAAATATCAATTAAAAAAAGGAATTTAATTAATGAATATTTACAAAAATTCCCGTAATATATCTCCAAGTAATTTACAATCATAGTTAATCATGAAAACTAACAATATTTAGATTGCACCTTAAAATTTCGATTTTACAGCCGAAAAAATCCAAAATGACCCATTTTTCGGTCAAAAATTTTGGTTTTTTTAAATAGTCCAAATTGATAGTCGCCGATGAGCTGATTCTAAATTTTCAAACCGAATTTAATTATCTCTTCCCATTCCTGAGATATTAGGCTTCAAAGTTGCACCTCAAAAAAGTATGTTTTTTGACTATATCTCTAAAATGGATAGAGATACAGTCTCAACGATTATACCAGTCGATTCTACGCACAAAGTTACATAAAGAAATGTTTTCTTCGCATATATGTTCTTTGGAACGATTTGGTGTAAAATGAGAAAAAAGAAAAAAACCGGAATTTCAGTTTTTCGCTGGAGAACTTTTTGGCTCCAAATCTTTTCATTTTTCAGACTTAAATAAATACAGATGCGCTGATTTCAAATTTTCAAACCGATTTCAATTATCCCTTACCGTTCTCGAGATATTTGGGTTCAAAGTTGAAACTGAAAAAAATTGTTTTTCATGAATATCCCTGAAATGGGTCAAGATACGATCTCGACGACTTCACCAATCGATTCTACGGGCAAAATTACATAAGTGTACCAATTTTCAGATTAATATTCCAATGGATACAATTTTTAGAGCGAAAAAACGAAAATCGCGAAAATCGAAAAATCGCCTGATGAACCCCTTGCGATTTTTTTCGATTTTTGACGATTTTCGTTTTTCCTCTATAAAATTTGTATCCATTGGAATAAAAATCTGAAAATTGGTACAAAAATGTAATTTTGCCCGTAGAATCGATTGGTGAGGTCGCCAAAGTCGTATCTGAACCCATTTCAGAATTATTCCTGAAAAACTGATTTTTTCAGGTCTAACTTTGAACACAAATATCTCGAGAACGGTAAAAGATAATTGAAATCGGTTTGAAAATTTGGAATCAGCGCATCTGCATTTACTTAAGTCCAGAATATAAAAAATTTTGGTGACAAAAAGTTTCCAAGCGAAAAATTGAAATTCAGGTTTTTTCCGTTTTTCTCATTTTTCACCAAATCGTTCCAAAGATCGTATATGCGGAGTAAACATTTCTTTATGTAACTTTCCGCGTAGAATCGACTGGTGTAATCGTTGATACTGTATCTCTACCCATTTTAGAGATATGTTCAAAAAACACACTTTTTTGAGGTGCAACTTTGAGGCCAAATATCTCAGGAATGGGAAGAGATAATTAAATTCGGTTTGAAAATTTGAAATCAGCGCATCGGCGACTATCAATTTGCTTTTTTCAAAAAAATCAATAAATTTTACCTAAAAATGGGTTTATTTGGGTTATTTCACACCCTGGAATGGGTTTAAAGTGCTTAACAATGATTTAGGTGTACATAATTAAAAAAATAAGTTTAACACGATTATGTGTTGCATTTTATACCCAAAAATGAGTTGAAAAGTGTCTAAACATATTGTATAGTACATTTGGAAATTTGTCACACCTTAAAATGGGTAAAAAGGAACCCAAACCTGACCTAAAATTGGGTTTAAAGGGTGTCAACAATCAAAAACCAAAATTTTGGACTCATACCGGTTTAAACCGGTTAATATATCAATTTAAAAAATTATTAACATTAATTAAAAAAAAGTAATTATAAATATTTGATTAAAAAAAATTATAGAATAAATAATTTAAAAAAATAATAAAAAATTACCATCTGAGAAAATATAACAATTAAAAAAAACAATTTAATTAATAAATATTCACAAAAATTCCCGTAATTTATTCAGAAAAACGCAGGTCACTTTTCAATTTTAAACTTGTCTGTGTTGACAAAGGCCGTATTTATTTGGACTTTTTAAGTAACCTTAACGGCCAAAGACACCTACATTTATGACTCTCCAATAAAACGTCATGACTCATGTTCAAATACAAATAGAAAACACAGATATAAAAAAAAATATTAATTTTTTTTCTCGCTAAATGATATTAAAATAAAGGTTAATGTTCGCTAAAACCGGTTTATTTTTTTTTGGTTAACGGTTACCGGTATTTTCGGCCTGAAAAATATCGGTTAAAATTACGGTTAAAGTTCGCAATTTTCGGTAAAAAAATCGGTTACCGGTTTTTATTAACCGGTTTTTTTAACCGGTTACATGCCCTGAATAATATACTATTAAATATATTTCTAAATAAATTATTACATACACGTCTTTTGCACCCAATCAGAATTATTCATTTGATGTAAAAAAGCAGTATTTCTGCGGCAAAAATTAAGAAAAATTTTGAACTGTTGTTTGTAAAATAATCATAAGTAATATAATAAAAGCCATGAATTTATTAGAAAACTTTACGAATAGTAGTTGTGTAGTAACAAACAAACAAATATCAAAAATGACATGTAGATCAAGACAAGCTGGTGTGATTTAAGTCATTTTTGAACCGAAGTTGTTACTTCGCAGGAATTATGAGTAAATTTTGCTTATTAAATTCATAGCTCGAATGATATTTTCTCGATTATTTAATGAATGTCAACAGCTCAAACATAAAATATTTGAAATAAATAAATCAAATGAATCATTCTGATTGGGTGAAAATGACGTGCGGAATAATCAACCAAATATAATCTGAGCTATGAATTTAATATGTTATCGGTAAAATTTACTCAAATTCCTGCGAACTAACGACAATTCAGGTCAAAAATGTCAATGTTGACACTTGTTTGTATGTTACTACGCAACAACTATTTGTAAATTTTGTCCAATAAATTCATGGATCTTATTATATTACTTCTGATAAATTCATGGCACTTATTTTTTTTCTTATTTAATATATTTAATGCAAATTATACACTGATAGCTGAAGTGGAGAATATAGTTAAAAAAAAAAATTATTTTATTTACATTTTCTGGTTTTATATTCGTGCTCTACTTTTGTGCAAAAGTAAGTAAATATGCAAATGTAACAGTTTCTTTGTATGTAAATGTGTTGAAAGATTGAAATATGACTGGGATGTCACAAAACAGAACATTGCGTGCTGTTGCCAGGTAACCTGATTAAAATCAGGTCAACTGAAGATAGGTCAGTCGAACTAATCCACATCACAGGTTCATTACATTTAACTACTTCAATTTTAAAAACTAAAACACAATCTTTTTATCTTTTACAATTTACACCTGCTTAGACGTCGTCTGTATGAAATCAGATAAATTATTATCAAAGCTAAATAATAAATAAATTCACCAATAATATTATAGAATATGTTTGTTATTTTAGGTAGTGCTAAAATAAACTGCAAAAATATAATACTATTAAATTATAGGTTATTTCAGTTTGACAGATGAGTCCGTAAAGTCAAATTTTGATATAAGTCTGTGAAGTTTTACTTTAAATACCTTTTTGGCTAAATACGCGGAGTGTTATCGTGTACTTTAGTATCGATTTCCAAAAAATGTTTATTATTTATTCATGTACAAAATATTTAATGATAAATTTTCAACATTCTTCTTTAAATCAATGCTAACTTTGTTAGTCTCAAGAAAACATAGAACTTATTGTTACAGTAATGTTTAAATATATTTTGTTTATCTACTCGGACCAATTTTAATGAGCAATAATAACAAAAGAAAATGAACTAGTATAATAAAGTTTACATTTCAGATAAAGCTAATTTAAGAGTCATAAATTTTAAACACTAAAATTATAATTAGTACATTTTTTGTTTGTTTATATGACCGTAAAAATAAATGTATGTATCAATATGTTAATTTTTAACTAAAACAGTCTTAATTGCAAATATTCATTTATATAGCTGGAAACATATGAAAACAATTCATGTAAAACAAAATTTATTTTTGTTTTAAAGCCATTATTTCGATTAGGTACAATTCATATTTTATTGTTTAATAATAAAACAATCGTTCTCAGAAGTTATTTGTTTTAAGAGCGGCTATATAAATATATTAGCAATAAAACTTACAAACAATATGTTCGATTTCGATAATCGAACGTGATGTATCGAGGGAAAAAGTGGCTATAAATATCGAGAAAGAAAATCACCTGGTGCTGACCTTTACTTGCGATAAATACATAAATCTAATTCCGACAAAGACTTACTTTACGATTGTGTAAACGTAAAATATAGAACTTCTAACCTTTTAAGCAAATTACTTATTTATGGCAATTATTTAAACGTGGTTTTGTTTAACGTATTGTTACTACTTTTCACAAATTAGAAGCATTTGTTTCTACAAACAAAACTACACTTCTTACAATTGTTTTTCCGAAAACAAAAGTAGTATTTCACATTCATGAGTTCGTTTTCAGAAAATCTATTGTATTTCATCTACTCAGTATTGTATTTGATCATTTTGTCGGGTGAAATCGTGTGATTTCCGAAATAAATAAATGTCAAAACTGACAGTGTGTATACAAATACAATAATGGATTAAACATACAAAAATAGATGTAGATTAAACCAAGGAACCAACACACTGAAGCACACATTGTCGATGTTAAAATCGCCTTAAAAAAATGACATGAATAACATATTCAAATATTTGAAAATTGCCGTTTCTACGGTTACAATACCGTTTGTATTTCATTTTTTTTTCGTTGGTTAGACGCAGATAATATATACAGAATGTCCAACGAATCGCGGAACATAGGACTTGAACATGGGATTTAAAAAAATACTCTCTTTCCTGATAGATTTAGAGCAAAACTATAAGAGTACAAAATTGTTCAAAATCAAACTCTACTCCACATAAGATCATAATTGTTACAACATGTCATGAGTATCAGATTTCAATTTTCAATTGAATTCCGAGCTCATAAAGCGAGGATTTTAAGACATCTAAGGCTTGGTATGATTCATAACATTCGTGGTTTGTTCAATAGTTTACCGGCTTCACGTTATTAATAAATATTTTATAAAATTCTGTTTTATTTCCATGGCTATCTAATTTTGAACGAAAATATTATCTACATTTTATATTTAATAAATCTCGTATTGCAGACGTGCTGTTGCATCAATTATGATCTTATCTGATGTAGAATTTAATTTTAAACAACTTTATACTATTATAGTTTTGCTCTAAATATATCACAGAGGAGAGAGTATCAGCAATTTTTTGAAATCCCATGTTAAATTCCTATGTTCCGCGTTTCGTTGCACACACTGTACACCCCTGAACAATACGTACCAACATAATTTCGATACATCAGAGATTCCCCAACTGTGCGATGGCTTACTTTACAAAGCCTTTTGTAATGAAACACTTAAATAACCTTATAAGTTGTACATTAATGGCTATTTATTTACATTAGTGGAAAATTGATGACGTGAGGATCAACTGCGCGAAATAGACTGTACCCTTCCTAGAACTCGTAGTAGGTTCACTCCTCCGTATGACGTTCCCCATGGGGTTAGCCATGTGGAGGAGTATAACCTCAACTTTTCATAAAATTTAAATATTTCAAAAATACTTTTATGTAAGACTGCAGGTTAAAGTTTGATTTATATCAAAGTTTTGCGGCCATGAAGTACCTCTTTATAGTACCAGTAAAATAAAGTAATTTTCAGAAGTTCTTTCAACATTCTTACTAGAACACCATTTCCGATTCGAATTGTATGTTTCTTCGTATATATGCTTGCTTGAGGAAATAGTGAATCTTTATTATTTTTTCATTATTAGAAATCTTGAGACCGACACGCTTACATCTTGCTTCAAACAAAATTTTGACATTGACACCGGACCAAACAAATTCGTATTCAAACAACAGAAAAGCACACTTGATTCATTCTAAAATCATGAACATTTTACTTTTTACCTCCCGCCTATCAATATATAGATAAGGGAGGTATTGTTTTTGGTCAAATTTCTCGAGTATGAGTTTTCAACATATGAGCACGAATTAGGGTCCCTAGAATACGATTTTACTATTTTTACCGTGATGTCTGTATGTCTGTGTGTGTGTGTGTGTGTCTGTGTGTGTGTGTGTGTCTGTGACGATTTTTCGTCCACGATAACTCCAATACGACATATGTAAAAAATATAATATTTGGTATTTAAGAGTTATATTCCAATATGATGAACTGATTAGATTTTGACTACAATTGGTTAACCGGAAGTAGTACTTTACTTGAAGCTTTAAACCGTTTTTCCTAAAAAATACCTCTAAATACCATATTTTCGCAAATTTCGTTATTAGAAATACGAAGATTTTTTAATTTTCTACCGATTTGCATAATTACGTTTATATATAACTTCTAGCTAGATAGAAAAAAAAATATATAAATTATAATTATTTTACATATCGTTTAGGCTTAGGAATTTCGATAAAACAGAGTTATTCATATATTCACAAAATTTGACATATGATGTCAAATTTGATGTAAGTAAGTGTAAAATATAAAATAAGTAAAAATGAAGTAATTTTAAAAGATGGAAGAAATATATAAGGAATGTATTTGCATGCGTGAATCAAAATAAGTCCAGTTCCGGGTTTGGTAACGTCAAAAATAGCTATCATATTGGTCATACAAAATTTATGAAGGAAATTTTAGGTATGAAATGAAGTAAAAATATTCTGAACTGCAATAACAAACTAATTTTAAAACTACAAATTAAATGTATTGAAAAACTCATATAGAATATATTGCTACAATGGTGGGAGGTATTGTGTTGGACACACCAGATTTTTTTCTAAAAGAAACCGATTTTTTTCCGCAGTCGTACATAAAGTTTTATATGGAATTCGTACGTAATTAGGCTTTATTGACTCGCCCTATTTATTTACCTCGTTCGCTTCATTCACTCTGCCATAAACTGTAGGACAAGTCAATAAAGACTTATTGCATAAATAGCTATTTTGCTCTTTCAATTAAAGAAGAATCTGTTAGACATCAAAAGAAATATAGATAACTGTATCTTCATGGTTCACAGAATAATTTTTGAATCTGTACACAGTACACACATTGTATTAAAAGTACAGTTACGTAAAATTACATGCTTGTTTTTCACATACGAATTTTGTAAGCTTGCTCAGGAATATTTGTATAATTTTTGGTGCAATTAAAGGTTACCTCATTAAAAAGCCATAAATCTTGCTATGTTCGTGTTTGAAGGCCTAGCCGGGGCCCTACGTCTAGAAATGGGCCCATGTGTGGCCGAGAGGACCGGAGTAGCGGTTAGTTGTTGCGTGAACTCCGGCTCGGATGATCTCACCAGCCAGACCGGTTCCTACGGTTCTTCGGATCTGAGGATCGCTGGTGTTGCAGTTTAGAACTAAATTGCTTTTTACCAGCGAGTCATCAAGTTTTTTGTAGGTTAGTTAATTGAAATTTGCAATGATAAAAACTTATGACGCGATATTGTTTGATTATTCGAAGTAACACATATAATACTTTCATATGAACATGAACTGTTTTTAAAAAAAAACTTTATTTTTTTGTTTTATTTAATGGTTTTTGATAAATGTACAATGGAAATTCTCTATTTGTAGGTTATGTAGTTAATTGAAATTTGCAATGATAAAAACTAGATTATGGCAAGATATTGTTTGAAATAACACATGTAATACTTTTCATATGAACTGTTTCTATTCAAAGAACTAATAGTTTTTGGTCGACAATCATTGTTTTTGATAACACTATAGTGGAACTTTCCCAATTCGAATCTCAAGGAATAGGAAAAAACAATTTACGAAAAAGAGATAAACATATATGCGAAGAAAACATTTCTTTATATAACTTTGCCCATAGAATCGATTGGTCAAATCGTTGAGATGTACCTAAATACCCCTACCAATTTTTTTAAAATCATATTTAAAAAACCTTTTTCGCGCCTCTGTCCCATTATGACTAGTATTACAGAACTCAAAATCGTCTAGAATCTATGTTTGCCGGCCGAAGCACACGAGGTAAGAAATAGATGATTCTGCATGAGTGACATACTATACTTTTTCTACGACCACATTGCTAAACGTTACAGAATGAAAATACTTGCACGAAAGCTATTTGATTAAAAAAAAAAACAATATGGCGTACGTAACCTCAAAAAGAGTATCTTCACGCATGCGCAGTGTTGGTAATTATTGTGAGAAATGATTTCCCAAGATCATGGGAAATAGGCAACTTTGAAGCTTTGTATAGTGTGAAAAAAGGGAAAAAAGTGCTACTTTCGGTAGTGGTCGTAGAAAAAAACTAATTTTGCTCACTGTTTCGCGAGATGAAAGTAGAGCTTTCTATGCATGTAAAAAAACCATTATTGACGAGGTACAGGTATGGATAGATGAACCACTAACCAATAACATTGTAATTTGTGAAAAATTGATTGATGGAAATCGGCAAAACCAAATCAGTCACGCATTGTTGACGTAATATGATGTATGCGCTTTCAATTTGCGGTTATTTCCAACTAACATAAAATCTATTTACAGCAGCGAGATTTAGCACATGGCTCTCAATATTTCACCTTGACCATCTACTCTGGCAACATGTTATTACACCGGCAAACACACAAACGTGACACTTTCAATAATACCTCTTCCATTATTGCAATCATGCATTTCATATTACTTTGTTTTCTAATTGTTTAACTACGTACCTCTCAACTCGGTTTCCCTGTTCTTCCGTTTCATCGAGTCAAGTAGTTTGATGTTTTTGTGAATTACTTGACTTGACTTGACAATCAAGCTTTTCTTAAATTCACTATTTGACTTGATTGATTTTATACCTTAGCTACTTGAATTGATATCAAGCAATTTCAAGCTAGTTGATGTTACTTGATACCAAGATTGTATTTAAAATTTATAACTAGAACTAGAATTAAGTGAGGGGGAAATGAAAAATAATTGATGTGAAGTGAGCAAGAACTCGAATTATCTAGGAGTGTTTCATTAAATTAAACCCTAAATCCAAACGTCATCAATTTCTGCTTTTATTCGCTAGCTCATTATCGTACGTGTTACAGACAGGTATATTTTCTATCTGCGTCCAGACAACGACAAAAATGAAATAGAAACTTAAATGAAGTAGACATTTTCAATACATACTTCTACAAAATAATTCCTCTTTTTTACTGCGGCGCTGTTTAACGTCAAAGGCTATAGTACGTCACGACCAAATTTGAATTTATATTGAATTTGTAACAATTTATTCATTGCTTTTATTTGTCGTAAAACTAAGATAAAAATAAGAAAAAATATTAGAAAAAAAATATTTGACAAGAGTTGTACCTAATTCTTCAAATAAAGTGATCGTTTTTTTATAATTTATTTTCGATCGGTAAGTAACGTTCGAAATCACTTACTGATTATAAAAATATGAGATCGTGGAAAAAAATGTAATTATTTTAATTTTTTTGAGTACTCTACAAAAATAAAAATTGTACATAATTTTCCGACAATTTTTCACAGTAATATTTTCTAGGTTAGTCCAGTAAAAACAGCAACAATACATAAAAAATTAATTATGTTTTATACTTAGAAAAATAATTATTAGTAATGTACGCAGCATAAAATTTAATTAAATTTTATTCTACTCAGTGCATTTGCAATTGCAAGTAATAATTAAATAAACAATTGTTGTATGCACTTACAAAAATGATTAATTGGTTCAGATTAAAACATTTTTGGTATGTATTACTCACAGAAGAATTTCAAGTATGTACTTTATAACTAGGTTAATATTACTGTAGGTTGTTCAATTACACATTCCTTTTATAATTTTTACTATTTCTATCTTCATCTATATTCATCATTTCGTTTATTCGCTCTAATGAAAAAAATTGTTTAATATCTACCATTTTCCTAATTAAATCTTGCAATGGTTATTTTCATTTTTAAACAGTAAACAGTAACTGTTAAAACATGATCCTTAATCATTTTTTAATTTTATTTTGTAAATGACACATTTTCTGTATATGTAACCTAACCTCAATTTTATGAAAAAAAATGTGAAAGCGTCAACTGTTTTTGGCAAAACAAAAAGGCGATGAATCTGAACAACTGCCTCCCCTACAGAGGAAGTACGGTGCGAGAGAGACAGAATGTGGATGACAGTTACCTGTGACCTCGTCGGAACAGTTCACACTGTGATTACCTACAATGAGTGACGTCATTGGTACTCAATGTCGCACTAAGTGTAATCAGCAGCGAAAATGTTCATCGTAAACTTAATTTATTTTTAATCAATGCAACTAGTAGAAAAATAGCGAATTGACGTCACTCAGTATATCGTGCAGTTTGCATTTCACATTTAAGAGTACCTATAAGATTGTTAATAGACGTGTATTTAGCAAATTTTAAATATTTGTACGTATTGACAGAAAGTAACAATAAGTTTGTTCCAACTAACCTCCAACTCAGTTTGGAACGCTACGACGCATGCGCAGTTTGAAAAACGAGTTCCAACTAACTTCAAACTCAAACTCTGACCGATAGTCGGCTGTTTCTACTGATTTCTGACTGATCCCTAACTAATTCTCTGACGGTCAAAACAGTCCGAGAAGTCAGAGGATCGAGTATGTATTGTAAAAGTAAAACTAACCTAACACATTTGACAGTAATAACATTGACAGTTCAGCATAAGTTCGGAATTGGATTCTCCACTAGTTTTTTAAATTTTTTTTAAGTATCTAATTTGAAAGCGAAGTGTAGTTTCAGAAAGTCTTAATTCTTATTTTCTAAGCCGTAATATTTGTGACGTAGATATTAAAATTTATAATAACAGAAAAACATTATATAATCGAAATGTATTTACGTATATTTAATTAATTATTAATAATAATAAAGTATATTACATAAATAAATGTTTATAAATAGGGGCAACATACTTTTTTTCAACAGTTTATTGTTAGAGTTGAAGTGCGTATGATGTTAAAAAAAGGCAACAAAGATTAGAAATAAATATAATATAAATGCGTTCCATATTATAGTGAAACTACAGTACAAAATCAACCACAAAATTATCAAGCAGTTAGCAGGTAAGAAATTATCTTTCTCAAAAGTTAACACCGCTTTTTCGATAACACATCAAAAACTATTACCTTACAAGATTACAACAGAACATTATCACGTCGTTTGACACTTTTTGTGATATTTTTCACAAAATTTATCGCATTTGGTAAAGCACCATATTTTTCACGCTCCCAAGACTTAATGTACTCTTGTAATTACCATATAACTCATTTTTATGAAGGACAAAAGCTATGAACGGAAAGATGAGTATCTAATTTTTACTTTAAATTCACTAGAATTCGTTAAAATAAATTATACATTCATTGATGCACTATATTACTCACGAAACAATAATAACCTATATACCAAAATATACAATGATTTAAAAAACAAAATATAATCGTGACATACGATAAAATATTTGTTTTGCGAAATATTCGAAAAAAAAGACAAGAGTAAACTGTTACTTCTGGTTGATCGATTTTTACCAAAAGTTGATCAACTCGTTACATTGATGTCGCAAGCTTAAATATCAAGTTTTATTAAAATTCAACTGGTAAAATTTGTTGTACAAGTGCACACATACATTCAAACGGACAGAACAAAAAATAGTGCATTGTAAAGAACTTAATTCGTAGACACCCGTTAAAATATAAAAATCGATATGATTACAAACTTCACTTACATGTGACAGTCGGTAAAACTTTTATCTACGCACTTTAGAAATAAAAACAACTAGACATAAAAGCAAGTTTAAATATTTACAAAAGTCGTCTCCAGCTAAAAATAATCATTGAGTCAGTAAAAATCTCAGTTTACGAAAATAGCGTGCAATACTGTCTGAAATGCGGAAAGAAAAACGACCAAAATATGAATGAATGTCATTATCCTTATATTTATAACATATTAGTTCAAAAGTCTGATAACTTACTATTAATGATAAAACACAGATAATTTGAACTCTCACTATATCTAGCACCTAAATTAAATTAATAAATGCAACTTGATTACAATGAAGAATTATTTAAATTTATGCGTATATTTTATAATTACTGTAATAATGTCAACAAAATTAAGATCAAATCAAAGTACTTTTCCATAACCTAAAAACTTACATCAAAAAACAAAACTGCAACAGTAGAATCCAATGAAACAAAGAACAATCACACTAATCACAAATTTCACAATTGGAACATAATTTACTAGTCCACAAACACTGCACTCGACACAACCAAGTCAAAAGCTCCAAGCAGACTGAGACTGAATACGAATTGATATTCTGAGTAGAACACACGTCTCTCTCTGCCGGATGCTTAGCTTTATGTAACGGTGATCACTAAACCTCGAAATTCAACAATTGAAAGAGAAAACTTTTATTGTTGCTATCAACTACATAGCCTTTTAAAAGAAAATTAAATTCAAATACACAAAAAAAAAGAAACTTCAAAGGGAGGAAAGACAATTAAAAGTTAGAAAAATAAAAGTTTATAAATAAAGTTTAAATTAAAATAATTTTATAATGCCGAAGGTCAAGGAATAGATAAGTTTTCTGGCAAAATTTTGGGCTATGACTTCATCGAACATGGCGCTCTAATTTACAATTAATTTTGCAACTTTTTTGCGCTCTATTAATACCAACAAACATTATTTCCTTATTTAAAACTTAAATAATACTAATACATTCAACATGATTGCAATATTCTATATCCGTACTGTTTCCTATCTATAAATTTCTAATTGGAAAATATAAATATAGGCATATAATCCAATGTTCATTAATAAAATATCAAAACTAAATACGCATTTTCAAATAACAGTTCTGCACTTTTATTTTTTATATGCAGAGAGAGAAATTAACATTCCCGGCACGATTTCAATCCGGCTTTTAGCTCTAAAAAGCTAGGACACACCCCTAATAAAAATTTAATAATCTCCAATGAACTATCAATTGAAAATAAATGATGTAGGCATTAAATGTAGATTTTAAATGAAAATTATAAATACCTTGTTTGTATCCCACCGTAAAACAGCACCACACTTCGAACACTTTCTCTACACTGGCAAGCACACCGCCGGACTAGATATCAGACCGCCGTTGTTAGCAAAGCATACGCCCCATCAAGACAACATTTACAAAAATCAATAAATTACACTTTTACCGGACATAAAATAATTACTATTTTGTATGACTTATAAAATTCGCCCTTTATTCACTATAATTTTGTCGAGGTGCACTGCCAAATATGTAAAACTTTGGGTATTTCACTAAATTCGATAGCGTCATTCATGTACCCAGGACAAATTTTATCTGCGGAGTTGCGCACGCATCAAAAGTGTCGCACGGAAATATAAGCTTTAACGAAAACGTACATACTGACTATTTTCGCTTACAAATTCCAGCACGAGGATTTATTGGTATTACTCAGCCAGCGTTACAGTTACCTGACGGCATTTATGTGAACTACTAGCAGTGATACCACTCGACAGAAAACATCCCTAACTGCTGATTTCAAAAAAATATCATTTATTTTTAATCTTTCTAAGACTATTGTCTTATGTCACTAAGATTCTTATCATCTTAAGACATTTACTGATGTTGCTCTACAATAACATCAATTATATACGAAAGAATTTTCAAAAAAAAGTTATAAAAACAGGAAGTTTTATATTGGATAATATGTCAACACTGAGAAAAAATAACCAAAAAGAACGACATAAAAACGTTTTTAATGTCAATTTCGGGCAGAAAAATAAAAATTTTATACTGATAGTTCTACCATTCTATAACTTTCAAAGGTAAGTTTATATTATATTTTATATGTGTAGCATTTTTCTCGCATGTTTTTTCTACCTGTTTCGCCCTTGTATAGATTTTTTATTTCCATCCCCTATGTGTTTAGGAATGGGAAGAAGCCGTTCAGGTTCACCATCTCGAAGAAGAGAAAGAGACAGGGATAGGGAAATTCGTGACCGTGATAGAGACAGGGAAAGACATCGTGAACGACGAAGAAGAAGGTCTAGAGACAGATCTCGTGAAAGAAGACGACATTCTAGTGAAAGAGAACATCGTAGAAGACGATCATTTTCTAGATCGAGATCAAGATCCTTCGAACGAGATCGCGACAGAAGCAAAACTAAACTTCCAGTGGTTGAACGCCCACCTGTCACCGCCGCAGATCTGGAGGGGAAAAGCCCCGACGAACAAGAAATGATGCGGATGATGGGATTCTGCAACTTCGACACCACCAAAGGCAAGAAGGTCGAAGGAAATGATGTGGGTGCTGTTCATGTTATCCTCAAACGTAAATACAGACAGTACATGAATCGTAAAGGTGGTTTCAACAGACCATTGGACTTTGTTGCGTGATTGTTTTCTTTGATTGTTATATGAATGTTTGGTATTGGGCTACCTCCGTTACAAGTCCAGATTTTGTTTATATTTACAGTTGAATGTATCGTTACTCGGGTACAATTCTCTTATATTTTATACCGGAACACATTTCACAGAACTCACCACTGTTGTAGAATGGCATGTAGTTCTCCATAACTTTAAGAAATTCTTTAACCTCAGATAATCAGGATAATTTACCAGAAGGCAGGATAGTAGGTACCTCAGATTGTTTATAATGTATTAAGTTATATTTAGTATGTAAGTTACAGATTTACATTTGTAAATATCTTCATCTACATAATTATCTTAATGTAATGTAATTTTTAAAACTACTGTTTTTCTTTAATAAATGATTTTTTAATATATTTTTGTTTAACATTAAAAATTAAATCCTGACTTTCCAGTTTGTCTCTTTTTCTTCAGTTGTCTAGACAGAGGTCTCCACTATGTATAAATTTTGCCGCTCGATTTTCTTTTTGCCATTGTTATTAAACATCTGCTCAGGTTACTCATTCTTGTAAAATAATTGTAATTAAACATTGATTGTTTGTATTAAAGTTACACATTGACAAAATGACGACTGTAGAACCATTACAAGCTTTAAATTTAGGTAAGTACTTTGAATTTTCATAGAAAATGTGATTCTAACCTTAATATTTTTCAGACCCTTCTCAGCAACAAAGTTTTGTTAGATATTTTCAGTCTATGCCAGAGGTAAGTCTGTTATTTCATTTGTTTCATAAAACAAATTTTGTAATATCACTAAGGGCAGGTTTTTCCACCTCCGCTTAAATTGTCAGTTACCTTAACTATTGCTTAATAGAAAAATATCACATCGAAATAGTAAATAACGTATATTTTTAACAACTCGCATCATTTTTCGATGCTATATATTTCAATTAACCGATGGATAAGGTAACTGACTTCCACCATCGTTTAATAAAAAATATAGCATCGAAAGACTAAGTTGTCAAAAATGTACGTTGTTTACTATTTCCATGCGATATTTTTCTATGAACCAATAGTTAAGGTTTAACTTTAACCAGAGGTGGAAAAAGCGGTTATAAAAAAAATGTTTAAAAAAACAATTTTTTGTTGTAGCGCATGAATCAAATCTCATATATACTTGAAGTAGTAACATTTTGTTGTAATTGCTAATTATAAAGTCAATATATCATATATTTTATATAAAAAAATAAATCAATAATTGGGTTAAACCATATTTTAGGACCAGAAGTGAAATTGAAAATTAACATGAATGAATTTGTTCTATTTTTTCTATAAATTCTCTACTGCGGTTTTACTAATAATTGTAATGTATGCAACCTTCTTGACAGCAGGGTTAAAAAATTGTATATTTTAAATCTATATATTTATTATTTATAGAAAAATACATATTTAGTAATTGAAATAAATATTATTTCTACATTGTTTTGACCTGAAACAATTTTATTTTTAAATCTGAATTTGGCATTTAATATTGAGTTCTGTAGTAAGAGTTTGTTCCTACGGGTTGATGAATGGCATATGTAGAACCAGGTCTTAATTTCATGCTATAATGATTTCCACCACCACCTGTTGAAGATGACGACGAAGACGAGGAAGAGGACATGGAATAAGAAGTTGAATAAGATCCTCCAGTTTGTTCATCACAGTCAGCACTGACTCCATCGCCTGTTGTGTGAATGTGTTGTCCCGGTTGTGTGCTTATATGACGAATATTTGCATAGCCTTGTTGCTGCATCAATTCCCTCATCTTCATTTCGAGATTTTGTCTCATTTCTTGTTGCAATCTTTGCCTTGTTTCTTCAGTAGCGCCTGCTGGTATGGCTACTGTTTGGTAAACTTGTAGTTGGCCAGATCCTAAAAAAATATATTGTAATGATGTAAAAAAATATATATTTGAATATACCTGTTCTTCCAACATTTAGAGGAGAAAATCTAGGCTGGGAGCTACTACTATAAGAAGAAGATTGTTGAGAGTATAATTCTTGCATTTTTAATTCGAGTTGTTGTCTCATTTGTTCTTCCATTTGTCTTCTAACTTCTTCAGATGTACCTGCAGGTATTTGCATTGTCTGGTACACTTGTAATTTTCCTGAAAATATTTATTTGAAACAATTGGTAAAGTAAAATATGAAATAATATACCTCCGTCAGTTCCAACATGAACTGGAGAGAAAACAACTTGAGGTTGTTGTTGCTGTTGTGTAGAATATGAACTAGATTTCGAATAAGAACTAGAACTACTATAACTCGATCCTTGATTACTATCAGGAGATGGTAATCTAGCAGTGGTGTCAGTTCTTTGTGATAAATCTTGATTATCAGCATGTTGAGAATAGTCTCTACGTTGTGCTTGGTCGTAATTATTTTGAGTTTGGCTGTACTGAACAGTTTGATCATAATTAGATTGCTGATCAACATTGTCAAATGTTTGACTTTGTTGTGTTGGATACGTTTGAAGTCGTACTCTAGTTTGGTCTGGTTTTACTGTTGATGGTACGTCAGCAAATTCAGTTTTCTCAGTTCTTGATTTATAAGTTCTTTGCGACGATCTGTGAGTTTGGGAATCAGATACTGGTCTGTTGGAAATTGGTGTATATTGAGGACTGTTTTGATTTTCAGTTCTTTCTTGATATGTTCTTTGTGATTGTCTTGAAGTGTACGATGAATTTTGATTAACATTTGGTCTTCGTCGTTGTTGAGTCAGGTCGTCATTATCGAAACTATTATGTGTTTGTTGAGTTATGTCAGTATCTAAACTTTTTCGAGTTAAATCATAATCTTCATTTTGTTGCGGTCTTTGTTCAGTATTTGTTGGGTTTACTCGAACATGGGAGGCAGCGTGAAAAACTCTTCTACTGCTATGATTTTCACTTGTTTGATCAGCAGTAGAGATTTGGGTGTTTGGTTCTTCTGGTTCAATGGGTGATTCTGTTGTTAAAGCTCTGAATCCTGGGTATGGTACAGGACCTCTGGAAGGCCTGTAATCTTGTGGTACTGTACCAGTTGGTTGAGAGATGGTATAAGATCTTGACGTTTGTTGATTGGTTCTTGCTTGATGTGTAACTACATTGGTTCCCGAAGTAGCGGGTAGAGTAGGATTGGTTTGCGTACCTACAGGTCTTAAACTACCGTCAGGGTTAGTGGTACCAGACACAAAGTATGTTCTTCTAGATTGAGCATTTCTGTCAGTACCAGATGTAGGATATACATGTTGTGTATCATCATCATCAGTATTATAAGATTTTAAGTTTGTACTAGATGCAGTATATTGTCTGGATGTTTGACGAGTTGTACCCGAATGTAATTGATCTACAGGAATTATTCTTTGAGGAGTAGAATCGATAATTTGACTGGCTGGTACTATTCTTACTCCTGATTGAGAATCATCGTGGGAACCGCTTTGAAAAGTACTGTAAGTTCGTCTCGATTGAGCAGTTCCCGTTGTTGTTCCAGAAGGTACATTAGTTTGGCTTGCGGGTACTAAAATTATTCCGGAATTTTGTGGGACTGAATATACAGCTGGAGTACCACCAGTTTGGGAAGAACTGTATGATCTGGAAGTTTGTTGAGTTTTTCTTTCAGTTTTAGTTGCGGGATATACTACTAATCCTGGCTCTTCGTCAGTAGTATATTGTCTATTAGTATTAGTACCAGCATTGAAATAAGAGTGAGATCTTTGGTCTGATATTCTCCCAGAAGTATCATCAGAAATAGTTCCGAGATTAGCAGATGTCGGTCTGTTTCCATATCCCCTTCCTTGATTTTGATCATGTGACGTATAACTTCTTAATCTTTCTTCTTTGTGTTGTGAAGCAGACTGAGAAACTGAAGATCCACTTACAGCCGAATCGGAATAACCATTACTAACAGGCTGAGAGAAACCAGTGGAAGGAATTGAACTTTGACCAGTGCTGTAAGAAGACTGACTGCTCCATTCTCTCCTGTACGAAGTAGGAACTGGTTGGACCGTTTGAGAGCCACTTTGTAAGAATCTTGCGTCTCCACTGTGGTATCCTTGTGAGAGATGTTGATTTGTAAGATCTGGAATAGCTAGGCCTCCATTTTGACCATGCAGAGAAGAGTAACTTTGAGATTCACTCCCAGGGGCTCGATATTCAGAATGGTGGAAAGCTTTACGTTCTAGTGGTTTAGAAACGCCATCGTCAATTTTGGAATATCGGCCCGCTTCTTCTTTCTTGTGTTGAAGTTCATTGTTCTTGTACGATTCAGATTGTTCTTGGTATTCGTAATGTTGTTGGTAATATGGTTTTGGAGCTGCTGTGGTTAAAACCAATACAGCAAAAAGTACGGGAAGATGCCTCCACATAATGTCTTAATCAAAAAGAAACATATTTTAGCAAAAATTATTCCAAAATATATTTTCTTTATATTGATAAATTATATATGATTTCCTACCTTTATTAATTTTACTAAACACTTATTTTTCGTACTCTCTCGTGATAATTTCTTAATCTTCACTTGTCTAAGAAATGCTGAAAACTGTGTTCTTAAAAAACAAATCAGCAATTATATTTATGATGTTCTTATTTATTTATGATTTTATTTTCCCCTTCCATAACTATCTATAACCTTCTTATCATTTTTTTATGTTTATCAAGACCTTAAAAATATGCAAGAAATAATTGTTCTATATAACGTCGTAAACATCTTTTAGTAGCACAAATTTTTCTGTAAAATATGGTTTTTCAAGGAAAATAAATAAAAACATTTTAGAATAATCGTAGAAATGATTAAATTTGTATTTTATACTCAGATATGAGTAGAAACGAGTACTAGAGGAGTTTACTATTTTATTGTTTAAAAAGAAAATGATTGGATACAAAGAAACAGTATTTTTACTTTTGACAAAAAATAAGAATACATTAGTTAGTTATTACATATTACAAACAAATTAATTTCTTTTTCGCTTTTAATTTTAGGACAGCTATATTTATTTTAATGATTCTCTCAGGTCATTAGACATATCTCGGGTCACTTGAATACTGAGAAAAATTGCGATTGATTAAGAATCATTTGCAAAACCATTAAAATATAAATTAAATCGTAGTAGTTTGAGCAGCTTTTAATGTTTGCACGCGTATTTATTTAAATTTTCTAAGAATTGACTGCAATTGACCTAATTAAGAATTGGGACTAACTGATTACATTGATGTAAATAAGATGAAGTTCATGGTTTAGATCTCATTTGATTTTGAAAAATATTATTGTTTGACATTTTTATCTTATTTGATGCCATGGTCAAACTAAAAATGGATATATCTTAATATTACTTGATAATTTAACATTTTTAATATTGACCTCTTGCTTTATTTATTTTATTTATCGTTTTAATTACAAGTACAATTATTTAAAAAATACATACATATATAATAAAGTAAAAAAATAATCATTATGTACAAATATATACAACTGGAAAGACTTAAATAATTTAATGGTTTTCTACGAGTGGCTACGAGAAAGATCTTTTATCTGCTTCCATTATTTCGAAATATGTATGAAATTTACTACGATGTGGCATTAAATTTTCCGTAGAGGAACTTGGAGATGAACTATTCGTGAGATTTGTAGACGAAGAAGATCTTCTATCTGTTTCCATTTCTTCGGAATCTTCAAATTTACCATGCTTCATATTTCCTCTGGGAAAATTTGACATTAAGTTTTCAATAGAACTTGAATATGAACGTTTTAATCTACTATACGTGAGATTTGTAGGCGAAGAAGATCTTCTATCTGTTTCCATAATTTCTTCCGAATATTTAAAACGATTATTATGATTCATATTTTCCATAGAAAAACTTGAATTTGAAAGTCTTCTACTATATGTTAGATTTGTAGCCGAAGAAGATCTGCTGTCTGTTTCCATAATTTCTTCATAATTTTCAAAACGTTTACCATGATTATTTTCTCTTGGATTTGTAGCCAAAAGTGATATTTTCTTTGTTTCTATCTTTTCTTCGATAACTGTACAATATTTTCCACAATACGCATTTTCTTTTTCCAACAACAAATTTGGAAAACTTGTACTTTTTTCTTCAATGTTTGAATATGGTATCCGTAAGTTAAACTTCTCATATTCGTAAAATATTGCTAATTTTGAAATTAAAGAAGTTCTTGAACCTGTTTCTGCCCATTCTTGATGTTCATTTGTTAAATCCTCATTATTAGATGGTTGTGTATATTTTTCCGGAGGTTTTTCATAATGGTTATTCTCATTTCCATAGTTATTTTTATTGTCCACCACACAGTGAGATGTTTTTGAATAAATACATTCTAGAATATGTTCCGAAATACTGTGAATTTGTGTGTTTTCTGAGTATACCACGGCACAAAGTATTAATAAAATCTTCATTTTTGATCTGAAAAGAAATTCAAATTGAAACTACATCTACATGTGACAAGCTATGAGTCATCATGTTGTTTACTATATTTAAATCCCCATAAAAATATTTTATGTCTTAAATGGAAATACCCAACATACATATTATTATTTTGTGTGTTAATAATATTGTTAAACTACTATTATTATTAACATTAAGTATAAAATATTATTTGTTTATATGAGTGAAAAGATTTAAACATTTGTATTTTATTCGAATATTTATTAGGGGTATTTTTGTCAACTAGTGTGCAAATATTCTTACCTTAATTTAGTACACACTTTTGATTCACACAAAGAGAATACTTTTGAGACCTGTTCACCTTCAGTAGATGACACAGACTGAATTAAGAAATCAACAATAAAATGGTAGTTTCCTGGGTATAACCACATTGACGTTAAATAATTCTTACCGAATGACAAATTTAATGTGAAAGTTCATAAAATAATACTGTCCTATTTTCTGCTTTTTTCTGAGCGCCAATATATGAATATTTCTTATCATATCGAATTTGATATTTTAACTGATGTTTACAAATTAAGGTTTTACATAATGTTAAGACAATTTTTTTATTTTTGTCGGTCCGACCGGATGTATGTGTATACGTGTGAAACAAATTCGATTTTAATAAAACTTTGTAAAATCTATTATATAATGAATTTAAAAAATTTTGATAAAAAAAATTAGAGAGACAGTTTATTTTATATTTCTAGGATTTTACGAACATTTCGTAACAGATAAATATTTCGATAAAAATTATTTGATAAGTTTCTGCGAAGGATAAAACATTTTTTTTATATACTTGAGTTACAGGAATAACAAATGAAAGACAATTATAGAAACATTTTTTTATTAAAAATAATTATATACATATATTTATGTAGTAATAGTTTTAATGATTTTTTATTTAAATAAAATTAATTATGGCATTTGAAGATTAAAATAATTTTCTTTATTTTTTTTTAATAATACTTATTCTTCATATTATCCTAAGTTTTGTTTGACCTTATCTTTGGCATTTTCATAGGTACGGGTAATGGAACTTCCTACTCTCTTCCAGAATCCCGGTTTGGGTGTAGTAGTGGTTATTTCCTCCACTTCGGTATCTTCAGCTACATTCACGTGACTTTGGCCCAAGATTTCCTGGTTGCTCTTCTGGTTGAAGTCTAAGTCTTCGGTTTGGGGCTGTAAGTGCAATGGCTCGACTTTCTGGACTTGTTGGCTTACGTCAAAGACTTCCTGGGCAACTTGCTGGTTGTCATGGCGTTGTTGGAGATCTTCAGTTGTTTCTGAGGTAGGGGTTTGGCTTGTTTGGCCATATTGCAACGTTCCTGAAAAATAAGTAAGTAAGATATGTGCTGAAATTAAAAGTTTCCGAACTTACGAGAATAAGTGCCACTAGAGGATGACTGTTGTTGGTGTTGTTGTTGACTAGAGTGAGATCGGCTGTAGGAATGAGATCCACTGTAACTTCCGCTTCCTTGGGTAGCTTGAGAATAAGTTCTTCCTTGCTGTCTTTGGTTATTGAGGCCTACTACGCTTAAATCGTCTGTCTTTTGGCTTAAATCTTCATGTTGTTGTCCAAACTCTAACTGTCCATATTCATTTTGAGTACGTTGACTAGAATCACGGGTTTGTGATTGACTACCAAGTTCAAGCCTTCCAAAATCAGTTTGATGTTGTTGAGAAA
This sequence comes from Stenolophus ochropezus, assembly GCA_035578165.1. Classification (NCBI taxonomy): domain Eukaryota; kingdom Metazoa; phylum Arthropoda; class Insecta; order Coleoptera; family Carabidae; genus Stenolophus; species Stenolophus ochropezus. The sequence goes on from JAQOWZ010000010.1 coordinate 3,893,345, forward strand.
GATCTTCATGTTGTTGAGTTAAATCTTCTTGGCCAGTGTACTGCAATCTTCCATTTCCATGTTGTCTTTGAGACTGACCTCTGTGCTGACTTCCAAATTCAAAACCGGTTTGAGTTTGTTGAGTCAAATCCTCAAACCCAGTTTGAGTTTGTTGAGATAAGTCTTCGTGTTGCTGAGTAAGATCTTCTTGTCCACTGAATTCGAGTCTTCCATATCCTGGTTGTCTTCGTTGAGATTGGTCCCTTTGTTGACTTCCAATGTGGATTCCAGTTTGAGTCTGTTGGGTCAAATCTTCAAAGCCTTGAGTTTGTTGAGTGAGATCTTCATGCTGTTGAGTCAAATCTTCTTGTTGTTGACTGACGCTTCCGTGACTTCCATATCCCGGCTTTCTTCTCTGAGCTTGATCTCTCTGTTGACTTTCAATGTCAAATCCAGATTGAGTTTGTTGAGTTAAATCTTCAAAATCAGTTTGTGTTTCTTGAGACTGTTCAGTAACATGTTCCTGTCCACTGAATTCCAGGTTTCCATATCCATGTTGTCTTCGCTGAGACTGATCTCTTTGTTGACTTCCAATTTGGATACCAGTTTGAGTCTGTTGAGTCAAATCTTCAAAGCCTTGAGTTTGTTGATTGAGATCTTCATGCTGTTGAGTCAGATCTTCTTGTTGTTGACCACTGTAGTCTATTCTTCCGAATCCTGTTTGTCTTTGTTGAGACTGGTCTCTTTGTTGACTTCCAATTTGAATTCCAGATTGAGTATGTTGAGACAAATCTTCATGCTGTTGAGTAAGATCTTCTTGTTGTTGACCACTGTAGTCTATTCTTCCGAATCCTGTCTGTCTTTGTTGAGACTGATCTCTTTGTTGACTTCCAATTTGAATTCCAGATTGAGTATGTTGAGATAAATCTTCATGTTGTTGACCTCCAAATTCCATTGTACCAAAATCTTGAGTTTGTTGAGTGTCTTCATGATTTTGAGACAGATCTTCGTGTTGTTGTCCAGAGAATTCTAATGTTCCATATCCACTTTGTTGTTGATTTCTGTTTCCACGTTCAGTTTGCTGAGTTGATTGTTGAGATTGATCTCTCTGTTGAGCACTTACGTGCAGATTGAAATCTTTCTCTTGGGTTTGTTGAGTTAAATCTCCAAAACCAGTTTGAGTCTGTTGAGATAAACCATCAAAACCATGTTGAGTTTGTTGTGTAAGATCTTCAACTCCATGTTGGGTTTGTTGAGTCTGTTGTGTGAGATCGTCAAACCCTTGTTGAGTTTGTTGAGTCTGTTGTGTGAGATCATCAAACCCTTGTTGAGTTTGTTGATCCAAATCTTCAGTAGAAGTTTGTAACTCTGTTGTAATTTCTTTTTCAGTATTTCTTCCTTGTTGAGTTGTTTGTTGGCGTAACTGTTCTTCCATTTGAGCAATTTTATTAATTTGTTCGAACATGTCTTTAAGATGATCATTATTGGTGGAGCTAGAACCGACTGTTTGACTTGCTGATGATGGAGCAGAAGCTTCTGGTTCAGGCAATTCGTAAATTGGTTTAATATTTTCAGTGGTTGTGCTAACAGCTGGTATTGTGGTAACAGCTGGTAAAGCTGGTGAAGCTGGTGAAGATGCTCCAGTTGATTGACCTTCAGTTCTTATCCAGTAATCTCTACCTCTTCCTCCATAACCGGTTTGGTATAAAGTTCCAGAAGAAGATTGGGAAGTACTTCCAGATGATTCGAATGTTTGATCCATTCCATGATGATGATGGCGGTGACCATAACCATGACCATGGTGGAAATTACGACGATGTCCATGTCCATGTCCAAATCCATGACCATGCTCGTCAAAGTCGTTTTGTTGATCATCAGGACCACCATATTCTTGTCTCCAATCTCTTCTTACCGAAGCTTGTTGTCGGTGATAATTGCTTTGAGTACGAGGTCTTCCCTTAACACCAATTCGTGCATCATCAGAATCTGGGGCGTTGTACTGTGATTGCTGGTAAGAGGTCTGTCTTTGAGGTGGAGATCCACTGTCTAAATCGTGGAATCGGTCAAGTCGACCAGCTTCTTCGTTCTTCTTCTGAAGCTCATCGTCTAGGAACGAAGCGGATTGATCGGTGAATTGGTAGTTCTCACGAACGTAGTTCCCTGGGGCAGCTGTAGATAACGCTAATGCTGCGCAGAGTATAATTAAGGGCTTCATTGTTTACCTAGAAGATATTACGATTGGTATTTCCATTGCGAAATAAATAATAAGTAGTTTGCTAATTTATTCGTATTTAATCTTTAATTAAACTATAAATAGCATTGTGGTTAAATATATTCTTGTTTTAATTTCAATATCAAAAGTACACCCAAGGTTAAAATTGATAAATTACCAAAAAACTTTTTCCAAATTTGTGGTTTAAATTTAAAATTTATCTTCTTTGGTTTCATCTGAGGTTGCAAAAGAAATTTCCAAATCTGAACAGGAAGCAAAGAGATAAAAATTATGCAAAAGATATATATTTTGGTTTTGTTGCGGTTTTACTAAAAATTCCCAAATTTATGAAGAAACAGTTTCAAAACATTTAAAACAATTAACTATTTAAATATTAAAATAAAATTAATAAATATTATGAATATAGATGAGGCTGAGAAATATATGCATAAGATAAATAAATTTAAATCTATTATGTGTGCAATTATAACTAAAGTTTTTTATGTAAATAAAATAATAAAGAAAACACTATTCAAATTATTATAAAGGGACTTTTCACATCAAAAGGTAAAAAAATAATTTGGATTAAATATAAAGCAAAAAAATATAAATACAATTTTTTTTGAGTCAAATTGTCATGTTTAAATATTTATATTTTAGTAATGTACTATTTTATATATGGTTATTATAATGTATGTATATTTTAGAAGAAATGCTTACCTATTAGTTGAATAGACGCAGTGTAGTACCAACAAAAATTGCGCACTTGCGAACTCAAAAACGGTCCATTCAAAACTGCGCTGTTGTCGCGCCAATCATCAATTATTATATCGAGTTGATGATATTTTGTTTTCTTCATCCCCACCACAGGACTCCCGGCGACCCACCTAGAGCTACAGTTAATCATCAGTTAATTTTACATCCTTCCCATCTGGTTCGGTATGCGTCCTTCAGAAAAACACAAGGATGACAGTTCCAGAAATCTCTCTTTCACCACTTCGCAGAATACTCAAACTCTGTTCATTTCGCAACTATTTTTTTTTTCTTTAATATTTTGTTTATTTTCTCTAGGGTCGCTATATCTTGTTAAGGTCAAGTTTTATCAAACTAATTTAAAAATCTGGTTTGGAGGAAATGGTTTCCTTGTGGTTGGGCTTTTACACAAACTGAACAAAATGTCAACTCACAACAAAAAGTTTGTAACAAATTTGTTTTACTAAGAATATAAAACTGGCTTGCAAAATGAACATAATTTATTAATTTTGAGTTTTGCTTTCCTTGAAATTTAAATTGGACAATCTTCTATGAAGCATATTATTTCCAAATTTTATTAAAACGTTCTTGAATTAACTAATTAGTGTTATTAATTAACGGTTAATATTCCTTCAATTATTTTTAAATATAATGTGGGTTCAATACCAATCAACCTTAAATTGAAACGTTGTAGGTACCAAAAGTAAAAGGAAATTCTATATTTATTAAATTCTAAAGTAAAGAATAAATATGAATCTTTGTAAACATTATATTTTTATAATTGTATAATTTTTTTGCACTTTAATGTAATGATATATGTATAAAGAGCATTATTATTTGTATCCTGTTTCTCAATATGGAATACTGACGTAAGAAAACAAATATTGTATTATTCATTTAAACTGAATGAATAAGAAGTCTTTTTTTATTATTACATATTTAAAATTGGAACAAAGAAATATTGTTATTCTAAGAAAGTGTTAATAAGTAATTTATAATATATTAAAAAATATGTTTTTCTAATTTTGACATATAAAGTGTCACTTTTCAAAACTGACTGATGTTTTGAAACACCAATTCATAGATTAAGGAAATATATTTGTATATATTGCACCAATTTTATCTTAATCAGTTATAACTGAGTGAGGAAAAGTGAATTTCTTAACTTGAAAAGAGTGCCGTATCTAAACGTTAGTCAATTTTAAAATGTTACTGTTTATGTGCCAAAATTCAAAATTAAAGGAACAAATTAAAATTAAAAGAATTGTATCAAAATTAGAAAAAATCTTATAAGAAACACGAAAAAAAATGCAATTTTGTAAGGCATTTTATAACTGATTACATAAACAGCGGTTAAGATTGCCTGCACCATATTTTTTTTTATGTCTTAGCTTTCGGCATGTATTTTTGTTCTGTAAGGTTTAGCAGTGTGGTCGTAGAAAAGTATATTGTACCACTCGTGCAAAAATATTTCCCACCTTGTGTAATTCCAGCACTCGACTAATCTCGTGGAAAATAGGCGACTTTCTGTACCTGATGCACAATATTCTATTGTTTATCTATTAATAATGAAGAAATAGTAGATATCATATTTATTTCTGTGTTTTCTCAACATTTACAAAATCATCAAGTTTTATTTCTTTCATGACTCATTTTCAAATACATTGTGGTCAAGATTTATTACAAAGAAGATTTCCCCTGCAATTTGTAGTTAATGAGAGAATTAGAAGTTTGCATTTGTATTAAGATTTTCCATCAGATTTGCTCGGTTGACCTGTTTTTTGTTTTTCTAGTAAACGCTCATAGGTCATGCGAAACTATCAGCATTTGTTCGAGACGATGACGTTCTTGAATTAAACTTGTATCCAGTAAACTTGATTATAGTGATCTCATTTTCACTATCAATTTCTCGAAATTGGTTGTTATTGTGGGAATTTTCAATTTTTTTGATGCCATGGTCAGGACGGCATTAACAATTTTTAAAAAATATTTATGACATAATTTTTACTAAAAAGTTATCATAAAATTTGAGAATAGTAATTAGAAATTAAAATCAAAAAATCACAGACAGACAAACACTACTACACAGACAAACAGATAAAAGCAAACATTAAACTATATATTTTATTTTATCCCCTTGTAAAAATACTTTAAAATGTTTAATTACAAATCTATGATGCCAAGGTCAGGACGGCATTAACAATTTTTAAAAAATATTTATGACATAATTTTTACCAGGAAGTTATCATGAAATTTGAGAATGGTAAATAGAAATTAAAATGAAAATCACAGACAGACAAACACACTAGTACACTAACAAACAGATAAAGCATACATTAAACGATGTATTTTATTTTATAACCTTGTAAAAATACTTAAAAATGTTTAATTACTAATATTTATTGAATATGTATTAAAAAAACTGAAGAATACAAAAACATGTATGATTTCATGTACATTATTTCTTAAAACTTAATTTTTATATCTTTTGAACGTTGTACATATTATTCATTATATATTTTCCTGTTTTTATTTAAACAAACATATCCCATAAAATGAAGATAATTTATTTAAAATTCGTTCATTTTCTTAGATGACTCAATGTTGTTGTCCTTGTAAGAGTTATTTTCATTCAATATTCGTCATACAATTTACTTAAATTTTTCTGCTTCAGAAATTCATTAAAATCTTATGTCATTTTCCATTCATAAAACAGAAAAGATTAATTGTATTGTAATGAAGAGTTTTTTCAAGTCAGAAAAAGTGTTTTCTGAAATCTTGTTTTTTTTTGTTGTAATTCATGAGAATGTTAAAGTCGTTGACCACTTTATTACGGAATTTACACTTTCCTGCAAAAAAATTGGAAACTAGTATTTATTTATGCAATAGGAAAATATTATATTTTTCCTGATGTGACATATTTGTCTTATTTATTGTTTACTGTGCTTACTTATTTATTCAATGCCACTTTTTATTTAGAAAGATTTTCTAAATGTAATATATTTTATATGTATTTATTTTCTGATTCTAGAAACCATCTACCCTGATTCGAATTTTCAATCGCGTAGACTACTACACAGTCCATGGAGAAGATGCCCATTTGGCCGCCATGGAAGTTTTTAAATCTACCAATCCTATAAAAACCATGAATACCGTTCCCAAACTCGATTACTTAGTTCTCAGCAAAAGCAACTTTGAGAAATTTGTAAGAATACTTCTCTTGGTTAAACATTACCAAGTGGAGGTTCTTACAAATCAAGGGAACTCGAAGAACAATGATTGGCAGATTGAATTTAAGGGATCACCTGGAAATATCACTCAATTTGAAGATATTTTGTTTGAAAACACTGATATAGTTGCTAGTGGTATTATTATGGCAGTAAAATTAGACAAAAATAATGTAAGTACTTCTAGAATGTTATTTATCATAAATATTTTCTAAAGATAAATTTAAATTGCAATTTGACCTCAAAAAAATAATTAAAATATTTATTTACAGTTCATTGGCATGAGTTTGGTAAACACTGATGAAAGAATATTTTCCTTATCAGAATTCACAGACAATGAATTCTTTTCTCAATTAGAATCTCTTATAATTCAATTAAGTCCTCGAGAATGTCTTGTACAATCAAATGATCTTCAAAATGCCACCCGATTAAAAACTATTTTACAACGTAGTAATATATTGTCAACAACTATTAAAAAAATGGATTACGTCGCGGAAAATATTGAACAAGATTTAAATCGTTTGCTTTATTTCGAAGAAGGTCAACAACGAAGTTGTAATTCTTTTCCTGAAATGAATATGAAGATCGCTTTAGCTAGTTTGCATTCGGCTATAGTCTATTTGGAATTAATTTCCGATCAAGCGTATCATGGACGATTTAAAACTCACATTTTGGACACAAAACGTTATGTACATTTAGATCATGCAGCAGTTAAAGCGTTGAATATTCTTCCCAAAGAAGGAGCAAGTGCAGGAGAAAGAAAAAGTACAAGTATTATAGGTCTGCTGGATAGTTGTCGAACTGTACATGGACGTAGAACACTTCTTCAGTGGCTGAAGCAACCGTTGAGAGATATCAATGCGTTGAATGACAGACTGGACGTTGTAGAAGCTCTTGTAAATGATTCAACACTTAATCATCTTCTTCATAATGACTACTTGCGGCGAGTACCGGATTTAATGATGCTTTCTAAGAAAATTATTAGAAAAAAAGCCAAATTGCAAGACATTTACAAGTAAGCCATAAACTTTAATTGCATTCTATAACATTGTAGAAAAATTTTACAGTAGAATATGAAAATATACATTAAGTAATGAGTATTAGTGAAAATATTTTATTTAAATATTACTTCGTTCGCGACCTAAAAGAGATTAAATTTTATTGCGACGTGTTATTATGTGATATGTGATTATAAAAAGACAATCGCGCGCCCGCATTTCTTAGAATTTGCTGAAGGAAAAGATGCATGTGGCCAGGCAGTGCCAAAATGTTATTGCATGTTCTTGTTTTTCTTACGAAATTGTATATTGTTTATTTAGAAGGAAAGTGATATATTCCCGGACGTTTGTGCAAATAGTAATGCAGGAATTCGATAAGTCATTTTTCCTCAGTGGTACACATACTATTTTTTATTTTTTTGCTCAAAATTCAATAATTATGAAATAAATATATGATGTATTTTTTATTTACGAAAAACAATGAACTGCGTACCGACCGGAAAAATATTCCTGGACTGTAATTTTTTGGAGCCTAGCAAATACACTAAAATACCGAAATAATGCATTTTCCAGTTGGAAAACACACCGGACAGGTGTCAGTTTTCATCCGATCGGGAAAAAATAAATTTATACATAATAATATTTTTTCCATTCATAATATAATAGTTATTTATACATCTAGTGAGTAAAGTAAGTGTTTTTTAGTGTTGTTCACTGTTTAATGTGAAAATTATAGCACAGGATAAAAAAACATTGTTACAAACGTGTTGCATATAACATTTTTCCTACAACCGAAATAATAATAAAAATTAATTTCAAAAGTTAATAAAATCATTGATAATTGTGTTTACGTTGCCTAACAACGGCTACTTTTTACGCACTTGTGCGTGTAAATTAACACATTACAAACTCTAAGGAGAGCATAAAGTTGTACTTTATGTCCGGTTGTAAGAAAACTTATTTTAGTCTAACGAATATGAAAATAACCAATACCCTGTACAACTAACAGTTTGTTCATCGCTGGCGAGACATATCACGTTACAGGACAGAATTTTCACTTTACAAATTGGTACCTTGTTTATCACGAAATATTTTTCAGTTACGTTTTCACTAATATTCTCATTGCACTGTAATTCAGAAAAAAAAATGTTAAGACCCTATTTATGATGTAAAAAATGCAAAATGAATTAAAAAAACACTTTAATTTTTTGTAGAATATATCAGACAATTGATAAATTACCAATGATGGTGCAAGCGCTTGGAGGAGCAAACCATAAAACCATAAATTCCTATTTTGTTGAACCATTAAAAGGATATATTACAGACATGGAAAAATTCCAAACAATGATTGAAACAACTTTTGATATGGATTTAGTAGACCAAGGAGAATTTTTAGTAAAAGCAGAATTTGATGATGAATTAAAAGGTACCACTCTTTATTCCACCATTTCTTAATTATTAATGTCTTTTTTTTTAGAACTGGCAGAACGAAAGAAAACTCTACAAGAAAAAATTCAAAAGCATCTAAACACCGCCGCTTACGATTTAGGCTTAGAAAGCGGTAAAAGTATAAAACTAGAACACACCGACCAGTTGGGATATTTTCTTAGAGTTACTTTGAAAGAAGAACCACTTTTGCGCGAACATAAAAATTATAAAATTGTTGGTGCCGTAAAAGGTGGAGTACGGTTTACTACGGATAGATTATCTCAATTAAACGAAGATTACGATGATGTTAACAAAACTTATAAAGAAACTCAAAATAATGTTGTAAATGAAATCATAAACATTGCGGGTTCGTAAAAAATAAAAATCAAACAACCAATTTTTAATGTAAATATTTTTAGTTGGATATTCCGACACTTTATTAAGCATAAACTACATCATAGCTCAGTTAGACGTTCTTGTAGCATTTGCAAACACTACAATTTCTGCTCCCAAGCAATACATTCGTCCAAAACTTCTTGAACAAGGTTCAGGCCACACAAAACTGATCCAAGTTCGTCATCCACTTCTCGAACTACAAGATGGAATCTCATTTAATCCAAACAACATAGAATTTAAAGATGAATACAGTTTTCATATAATTACCGGGCCAAATATGGGTGGTAAAAGTACATACATTCGGTCTGTAGGGGTAGCTGTTTTGTTAGCGCATATTGGATGTTTTGTGCCATGCGATGAAGCTGAAATAAGTATAGTTGATTCTATTTTAGCTAGAGTAGGGTCAGATGATTGCCAAGCTAAAGGATTGTCTACTTTTATGCTGGAGATGGTCGAAACTGCAGGCATTTTGAGAGTAAGAAATGATAGTTTTTAGTGTCCGACCGAAACACGATTTTCAACCGGAACCGTTACCGAATAATCGGCTTCTCTTCTAATTTCTGCCAAAAACGAAACCGAACCTCATGTAGTTTAGTTAAAATTTTTATTAAATACGAAAATCTAGTATTTTATTATCATTCAAGGTATTATTAAATTATTAAAGTAAATAAAAAACGTCAATTTATTAGAAAATCCAGGAAACCATGGGCGCCGACTACATGGGGGCATCGGGGCTCATGCCTCCTAGGTAAATTTTGCTTGGGATAATGTCCCCAAAGAGACATTTTCCTTAGCGCAACATTTTTTTTACATCAGTAATAAAGCAATGAATTGTTATTATTTTAAAAAAATATTGTATCTCCTATTTTTAAATAACTGACTACTATTCTAAAATAGGCGTGAGTTTCACCCACAAAAATATCACCAATAAATTCTTTCATCGATGTACCTATGTATACAAAGTTACATTTTAAAGTTCCTACAGTCACAATTACAGATTGAATATCAGCCAATAAGAATCCACATGGGCCAAAAATTAGAGTAAATATTCAGAATGCCCTGATTCTTGATCTAATGAAACCAGAGCACATTCTGAATCATTGTTTCAGATTGTGCTCTGGTTTCAGTGGGTCGAAAATTAGTGCATTCAAAAGTGTTTGCTCTTCGCTCTAATTCTAGGTCTGCTGAAATCAGAACACATTCTGGAGCAGAATTGACTGCTCTAGTTTGAATGGGTCAAGAATTAGAGCATTCTAAAATGTTTGCTCTAGTATTTCGTTTTTCTTGTATATTTTAAATTTTACCCCAAGAAAATTTGGAAAAATCGGCGCCCGGGTACTGTACTAAAGAAGTAAAAATTTTAGTTATCTATCACCATCTCACAAATTACTATGATTATTACACTGACTTCGGACAGTTCTTGGCCGAAACTGAAACTTCGGTCGGACACTAAAATTTATATTCGGTTCTCAGTTATTAATTACATAATTTCTAGACTGCGACTAAAGATTCGATGGTTGTAATTGATGAGTTGGGAAGAGGAACTTCAACTTATGAAGGATGCGGAATCGCTTGGGCGATTGCTGAGTAAATACAAAAAATATTTCCTTAATTCTTATACATTAAAATTTGTTTTAGGCATTTAGCAAAAGAAGTAAAATGTTTTACTTTATTTGCAACCCACTTCCATGAGATTACAACTTTATCAGACGAAGTATCAAATGTTGTAAATAAATACGTAACAGCTCTTATTTCCGAAAACACTTTAACGCTTATGTATCAAGTTAAACCTGGAGTTTGTGATCAAAGTTTTGGGCTTCATGTTGCAAAAATGGCAGGATTTCCAGATAATTTTATCCAGTACGCAAATGGCATTCAACATAATTTAGAAGATTACAGAAATATAAAAGAGTTGCAAGATTTTGATGCTGAAGGCAGACAAAAGATATTACAAGTATGTAATAGTTTAATAAAATGTAGAAATATGTACATTGATTTGTTTTAGAAAGGAGACGAGATGATTCTAGAAGTTATTGAACAATGTAAGAAATTGGATCATAAAAGAATGAGCGATGATGAATTACAAACAAGTGTGAAGAAAATAAAACAAGAAATGCTCTCTTCAGATAATCCGTATGTACGGGCATTACTTGCAGAGTGATTCCATGTTACCATTTTTGTATTACTGTATATTTTCATAAATAAATATAAAAAATGTTCGTTTGTTGTTTTAATTAAAAAAAATCATTTCCCGCGAAAACGGCATGAAGAAGAAGAAATGACATAAGCGCGTGAACAGCGCCACATTATTATTTTGTTTTGATTTTGCGTGTTTTGGTTATGATGGAAAAAGCTTTTGACTCAAGTGTCATGTGCAATCTTAAGATTGAAATAAATTAAACTTACTACAAGTTATTATTTAATTTTATGTTGTTCAAATGTGCGTAAAGCTCAATATTTTTTAATAACAATAATGATTTCGGTTAGAATAGTAAATGTAGATTATTATATGTGTTATCCAATCAGTAATTTAGATGTGAAATATTCAGAATTTCGTGGGATTGAAGTAAGACAAGTTCCTGTGATACAAATCTATGGAAGTTCGCAGACAGGTACATTATTTTTCATTGAAATTAATGCATGACATGTAAGATTGAATTTTAGGGCATAAAACTTGTTTGAACATTCATGGAGTATTTCCTTACATTTATATTCCATATGATGGTTCAGAGCCGGCCGGAGTTTTGTCTTATAAAATTGCAACAGAATTAGATAAAGCTCTAAATATTTCTTTGGGGCAAGCAAGTTCTAATACAGTACATATCCATAATATCGTATTGGTATCTGGCATGTAAGTAATTAATATTTTATTGTTTAAATTTGTTTATATATGTGTCATATTAAAATAAATAAAGTTTGAATAATCGATAAAGTCTAATTACTATTTAAAATTTTACTATCACTGCTATAGTCTGACGTCATAATGATGCCGGTGTTTATTTGAATGTTTTGATTACCTTATAAGAATTAATTACAATAATAATAGTTGTTGTTTCTGTTCATAGACCTCTTTATGGATACCATGAACGGCAGCATCAATTTTTCAAAATATTTTTTTACAATCCTGCCATACTTAAAAAAGCATCATCCTTATTAGAAAATGGTGCTATTATTGGAAAAAGTTTTCAACCACACGAAACACATATAAATTATATTTTACAATTCATGATGGATTACAATTTACATGGTATGAGTTTTATTAATATTTCTCGAGCAATGTATCGTCCAAATCCAGATGATCCAGATTTATTGGACAATATTTCACCAAATTTGATACTAGGACGTGATATTTTACGTAGATCTATTTGTAAATTTGAACTTGATGTATTGGCATCAGATATTACAAACAAAGACGAAATTTCGTCGGGAAACTTAGCGATAAATCCGGGTATTGCATCTTTATGGGAAGATGAAAGACAGAGAAGACGAAATAAAGAAATGGATTCTCAAATATCTTTTTCTTTAACTCAACAAAGAGAGAATATAAAACCAACTACTTCGCATTTATTTTTTGAAGAGAAACTTGCAAATAAATTATCAAAAGAATATTTAGATGATAGCAGTTTAGATAAATCTGTATATCCAGCAGAAACTCCAGAAGATGTTGATATAATCAATGCATCAAATGCAGATCACACAATTTTAGATTCGCTGGACGAAACAATAAAAGAACATGAATTCGATGAAAACGATGCTAAATTATTAGAGATCTTACAAAATTTGAAAGACACTGCTGATGTAGAAGAAGATAGCATCTTATCGCAACAAGTGCAAGAACCAGAAATTTCTGATGAGGAAGACCAGAATTTGACACTTCTAAACGACGATATCATCGGAGAAAATGACAGCGTTTGGGAAAATTCTTTTTGGGATGATTGCGAAGAAATTCCCGATCATATCCCACAAATAGATGGTCACTTTGATAGCGACTCTAGTGATGTATATCAAAAGAAATTAAATAATCTAAAACCATCTATTTGCACTCATCAAAATGAATACCGTCCAGCAAATGAAGTTTACATCAATTCAGATTTTAACTTGCCAGCAAATAAGAAATTAAATCCAGGAATGAATAAACTTATTCTCAGCGAAAGAAAAACTAACCGATCGCGTATGAGCATTACAGTACTTAGCGATATTTGTATAAAATGCGCAAAAAATTCAAACAAAGAAATAAAAAAACCAAAATCTGATTTTAAATCTTTGTATGTACTCGACGATAATTGCAACTTTACTTTACAAAAAGAAGCATTATCAGAAACAAATAAAACAACAGTAAAAGTCTCAAAAAATTCCAAAGATGAAGCTGATAAGTCACAAGAAAAGTTACAAAAACTTGAGATAGAACTCATGTCAGTTATAAACACTTCTGAAAATGAAACAGGAAACTATAATACGACTGAAACAAATAGAACAGAACATGAAAAAGAATGTGATGAAGCGTCAGTAATATTACATGATGTAAATTTATCAGATGCGCTTTCCCCTGAATTTCTAGAAAACAATGAAATAAACGACGATAAAATAATAGAAATTAATACAACAGAAGACGAAACAGATGAGGAATACGATAATCTATCATTAAATTCTGTAGAAAGTCTACCAAACATTGATTCAGAATTAATACAGGAATTAGATAACATTTTATTTAGTCATCTAAATATTTCTGAAAATAGTTCATGTGAAGAAAAATCTCAAGATATTAGCGATAAAAATACTGTAGAAATTGTAAATCAGACAGTTGAACTTGAAAAAAATAAAGAGGAAGAAATTCTTGAAGATACACCAAATGAAACATTATTAATTGATCTTTCCATTTCTTCTGATGAATCTGAAAAAGAATTTGTAATAAAAGAAAAATTACCCACTAAAGTAATTTCGGAATCTGTGGAACCTGTACCAGATTTAGATAAAGTTTTGTTTGAGGATTTGATTTGTAAAGAGAAAACTAATGATACAAATGAGGACAAAACAGAGGAACAAAGGACGAATGTTATTACTAATGATCTAAAAGTTATCAATAAAGAGTTTGACAATCCAGAAAAAGAAGAAGTGAAGAAAGAAAACATGATAGAAAACGCAATACCTAATAAACTGAAAAAAATTGTTAAGAAGCCTAGTCCAGAAATATTAAGCCAATATAATTTGAGACCCGTTGCAGTAAAAAAGGACTGCAAATTTTGTATAAAGTGTATAAAAGATAACAATAAATCTTCTCCAAAACATAATAAGGAAGAAGTAGAAAATGAAACTTTCGAAATAGATGTGCCATTATCATTATACATGGCTTGTATTAGTAAAAATCCACAAGAATTTTTCAATCAGGTACAAAATTTTAAAATGTCGCCCGAAAGAGATAAATCTGAAGAAAAAGATCTTGATTCACAAAAGGAAGAAGAAACGAAAGTGCCAGAAAACAAAGATTTAAAAACTGAAATGGGTCTATCCGAATTCATTTCAGAGTTTGAAGAGTTTTCAGCGGGTGAAGAAATTAACAGTTTGATCGAAAAATTGGACAAAATATTAATGGAAGAAAAAAAATCCGCAATAGAAAAATCTAATCACAAGACGGAAAGTTCTATTGAAAAGACTGAAGAAAAATGTAGTTTAACTGAAGAAAATGTTCAACAAAAAATTAGTTCAGAAGAGGAAGCTAAAAATGTTGAGGAATTACCAAATAATAAAGTGGACCACATTGATAATAATCAGGAATACTTACAAATGGAAAATCATATAAGCGATTTAAGTAATTGTAGTCATAATTGTCTCAAATCAACCGAAAATTTTAAAGTAGATGAACAATATGCCAGCGATCAAAAATCCTACAAAATACATTTTAGTTGCAATACAGTCACATTATTTGAACAAGTCAAAAAAAGTGTATTACACTGGGTAAATTTATATGGACTTTCCGATTCTCCATCGTCTGCGTCAAACACATCTGATGACGAAATAGCATTCAATATCGTTCCTCCGACAGGAATACAGTTTTATAATTTGGATGGGCAAGCTGATTCTCCTTCAGATTCAACTTCTACCGGTCCAAAATCACCGAAAATGGTAAGAAGAAAAAAAAGTGTGTGTAAATCGGTTGGTTTGTCCAAAAAATCTCTTCGGAAACGAAAGAAAATTAAAAACTCATCGCAGAGTACAGAAAATTCTGTAGTAGATTTAACTTTGAGCGATGAAAATAGTTTAGATCAAATAAATGAAACAAATAGCTCAACAAAAATTACGGAAAATGGCACATCAGAGTCTAAACATGTAGGAAATGATTTATGTAAAAAAGAGTTACAAGTAGTTTTAATTCCTTTAGAATATTCTCATCCAAAAAAATCTACCACTGACAAATCTAGAACTTTGCGCAGTAGAAATAAATCATCTAATAGTTCAATAGATTCGTTGGAGGCAAATCACACAGACAAGAAAATTAAAATAGATGAAATATCTGCAAATAATCAAAAAATTCAAAATGAATCACCAACAACAATCATTAGTTCATTGAGTAGAAATATGGTTCTTTGTTCGTCATCTTCGGAAGAAACTCCTGTATCTGTAAAAACTAAACCCACTAGACGTAAAAGTATAAAAAGAAATAGACTTTCCACAAAGAAAGCAGATCGAAACAAATCATCATCGCAAAATTCCAATGATTCAAATAAACAAGAAATAATTGAATCACCAAAACTATCTGAAAAATTAAAAAGTTTAAAAGCAGAAGCGACAAATATTCCAGAAGAATCTGCGAAGAAACAGTCTGAGAGAATAGAAAGAAAATCCTCGGTTTCTAAAGAACCAAATTTGAAAGATTATAATTCTGATGACACGTCTAAAAAACCTTTTGTATTATTAGAAAGACTGTCCCCTAAACAAATTGAGCAAATGAGAATGCCGGAGAAATCAATTGAAATAACAGTTAGTAAACATTCTTCCCGGCGAAAAGAACGAATTAAAAATAATTCAGCTCATACATCGCCAATTAGAGGCAGAAGGAATTTTGTATCGCCGAAATATAGTCCGTTAAACATTATTCGATCGCCGAAAAAACACTCGAATTTAACAAAGAGTGAATTCGAACCGGACATTAAAAAACTAAAAGGTAAGATAAATCAAATTCGTATTGGAAGAAGTTATAATTTTTATGTGAACAGGTGCAGAATCAACTGTAAAAATCGTAACCAGATCAAGAAAGCAAATGGGTGCGGGTGAGTTGCAGTTCATTCCATTGTGAGTTTAAATGAATTATTGTTTTTATTATTGCTTGTAATTAAATCTAAGAGTAGTGCTGCTTGGTAATAAATTGGTCTTCTTAGTATTTGTAATAAATTCAAAATTTTAAAAAGACAATGATTCATTTTATAAATATGTTTGGTTGCAGATTTTCAGTAAATAAAAATTAACTTCTATACTAGAGAAAGACCAAACATAGCTTTAACTTTGCTTTTTTCTTTTACATGTAAGTTTAATTTTACAAACTGTATTTAAAGTTTTGAAAAGAATATTTCTTTTTTAGGAAACATTCTGAGAATGTAAAATCAGAAAATAATTCACTTGAATCTCGTGAAAGTAAATCTCTTGATACCGTCAAGAAAAATTTATTTAATTCAACAGTAATTGAGGAATTTAAAACCTGTACATATGAAAATTCAGCAAAAGCTGAACAAGTCAATGTAGATTTTGTACGCCGGTTAAAAGAAAAAGAAGATTTATTTGTTAAAGAACTCGAACAGAATTGTGGTATAAAAAGAAATAATCAAAATGCCACATCAAATTGTATTTCACCTGAAACCAATGACTCTAGTATAAGCAATAGTTATGAAGATTTATTATCAACACAAAATTTTTTAAATAAAACTTTTATCAAAAATGTACAAAATTCCTGTGAAGATATTTTATTGCCAAAAGATATTTTTAATAAAACACCTCCAATTTTAACTAACTCTTCTGAAAAAACTATTCGAAGAATAGTAAAAAAGAAAGATAAGAAACCAATATCACCACAAAAAGTGGATAATTTAGATTACTTTAATATAACTCCAGAAAAAAACTTATCGTTCAATACATCAAATTTTTATAGTCCCAGAGAAACACTTTCGCAGCAAAATGAAAAAGTGTTGGGCGATATTGATAATTATAACACAAAATCCTGCAACTTAACAGTTGCAGAAATGTATGATTTAAAAAGGGACTTTGCTCCACAACCCAGCACTTCGAAAATAAGCGAAGAGTTTGACGAAAATTCGACTAGTTTTTCGTTTGTCTATAACGACATTAGCTTAATGGATAACACATTTCTAAGTCCCCATTCTCAACAAATTAATCAAAATGTAACCATTTCTGATACAAATTCAAATATATGGATGCCGAAATATTTACCTCCATCCAGGGACGATATTAAAAATAGTTTAGCCCTTTACAACATTCCAGAAAATAGGTTTCAAGAACCATTTTACAGCGAATATTCCGATGTAACAGGAAAAGTTAATATTGGTCACAACGTTTTAAAAATTTCTAGTACTGCAGCTAAAGATTACGACTTTTTCGAATCATCTGTGGGTTTTATCGGAATTGAAAAATGGCGCAAAGAAAGATTCAAACAATTTTATTCTCCAGATGAAATCTTGAAAAATATTAAAATTACTTTAGCTACCTTTAAAAAAATAGTAATAACTCCAGTTAATTTACCGCCATCTCGAAGCGAAGTCGAATCGTGGATTCGGATGAAAAATAGCGAAGCCTGTGAAAAGCAAGTTGAAAAAATAGAAAAACCAAGAATCACAATTCCACAAAGTCCGGGAAATGAGAGCTTTAATGATTCTATGACTTTATCGCCTTGTACTCCAATTTCATCACCGCCTAGTCCAGTCGAATCATCGCAGGATTCTACTCCTGCGTCTTCCCAGTCTTCAAGAAGAGGAAGACCAAGAAAGAGGAGAACTTTACAGAGAAAAGTTTTGTTTTCACAATCAAAACAGCAAGAAAAACTAATAAACATAACGGAAAATCACAGCGGAAATGATTCTTGTCAAATAACTGGAGTAACTTTAAATAATACTCATGGATTCCAAATGTCTTTTGAGAATCTACAAGACGCTAGAGCCGTGTCAGAACACCAATATTTAACAATTTTAGTTGTTGAAGTTCATATTCGAACAAGAGGCGATTTTTTTCCCGATCCACAATACGATTCAGTTAGAGCAATTTTTTATTCTATTTTAAATGACGTCCCCGAAAATTCTTTACTTCCTGCGAAAGAAACTGGAATAATAGTTGTAGATACTTTACCAGGTACTCCTGGAAAACAAAACAGACCTATTCTAGAAGGAACTGGAGTAAAATGTGCAATAAACTACGTCAAATCAGAAATTGAATTAATGAACGAATTTATAAAATTAATTCGGAAATGGGACCCGGATATATTTATTGGTTTTGAAATAGAAATGTTATCCTGGGGATATTTAATAGATAGATGTAGTGTTATTGGAATTAATTTGCCAATACAAATATCTAGAACAAACCCAGCTATTATTAAAAATAAAACAGGAGAAATAAGACAAGAAGAGTTGAGATTGCATGGAAGAATAATTCTAGATGGTTGGAGATTATTCCGACATGAAATCGCTCTTCAAAGTTATACATTTGAAAACTTAATGTATCACATTCTTCATCAAAGAGTACCGGCTCATTCCTTCAGGAATTTATCTTTCTGGTGGGAATATCGCTCAAATTATTTTAGATACATAACGGTTAATTATTATATTACAAGAGTAGAAGGTATTTTGAAACTTTTATACCAGTTAGATTTAATCGGACGTACTAGTGAATTAGCCAGACTGTTTGGAATACAATTTTTCGAAGTACTATCCCGCGGATCTCAATTTAGAGTTGAATCTATGATGTTAAGACTTGCCAAGCCATTAAACTACATCCCAATATCACCGAATGTACAACAGAGAGCAAAAATGAGAGCTCCAGAATCACTTCCGTTGATACTGGAACCCGAGTCTAGATTTTATGTCGATCCCGTTATTGTTCTTGATTTTCAAAGCCTTTACCCTTCAATTATAATCGCATATAATTACTGTTTTTCCACATGTATTGGAAGGGTAGAAAAATTAGGAACCAATACTCCGTTCGAATTTGGAGCTTGTCAGTTAAAACTTCCAAGATCTCGCCTAGGAAAACTTCAAGGAAAAATTAATTTCTCTCCTTGTGGAGTAGGATTTGTTCAGCCAGAAGTACGACAGGGTATTTTACCACGAATGTTAAAAGAAATTTTAGAAACTAGGCTAATGGTTAAAAGTTCAATGAAGGAAAACAAAGAAAATAAACTGCTTCAAAGAGTATTACATAATAGGCAGCTTGGTTTGAAGTTAATAGCAAACGTTACATACGGGTACACTTCGGCAAATTTCAGCGGTCGAATGCCGTGTATCGAAGTTGGTGATAGCGTAGTCAGCAAAGGAAGAGAGACTTTAGAACGAGCAATTCACATGATAGAAACGACTGAAAAATGGCGAGCTAGGGTTGTCTACGGCGATACAGATTCTCTCTTTGTTCTTGTACCTGGACGAAGTCGCGAAGATGCTTTTAAAATTGGTGCAGAGATCGCCGAAGCCGTAACCAATGACAATCCACCGCCAGTTAAATTAAAACTTGAAAAAGTTTATCAACCATGTATATTGCAAACAAAGAAGAGGTATGTTGGGTATATGTATGAATCTCCAGAGCAAAAAGAACCAGAGTACAACGCAAAAGGAATTGAAACTGTTAGAAGGGATGGTTGTCCTGCAGTTGCAAAGGTGAGTTTTATAAAAAAAAATACTCGAATCAAACCGGAACTATATATTTATATCAATTAATTTATTATTAGCTGTGGCTTAATTTTTTTCAAATAAAAGTTTTTTTTTGCATATTTTACTGCAACTTCCAATATTTTTTTCCGAAATATTTATTTTTATTTGTTACGAAATAAAATGCCGCTTCTTGTTAACGATTTTAAGGCAATTAATAAGCTTGTTCCACATAATATTTTTCTTATTTTTCATCTCAATTTTAATACAAATAAGTGACAAAGAAATTGTTATAAATGCCATACAAACTCAAAATAAGTTGTGACGTATTTTAGCCTTTGACGTTTCGATAGAGTCGCAATGGACGTCTGCAGTAATAAAAATTAAAAGTGATGAATTATATCAAATATATAATAAACTGTAACAATAAGGATATAACAAAAATTATATGTAAAAATAAAAACAGAGTTCTCCCTGTTGAAAATGAAAACAACATATTTTTGTGTATTTACAAATTTTCTGAGCCATGTGTCTCTTATCTTTTTGCCCTTTTAATAACTTATTTTTAGTGAACTAAATATATACTTAAATAATAATAAATTATATCTGTGCCTAATAATAACAATAACAGTTTGTTCATTACTGGCGAAGATAGATGACATCTGAGGCCAAAATTTTCCCTTTAAAAATCGATATCTCACGAAATATTTTTCAGTCGCATTTTCACTATTATGCTTGTTTCATTCTATTCTTTCACAAAAATTGGTTCAGGAACCCATTGACATTAGTAACTTAAATACAAAGTTTCATTAAAATCGAATGTATAGAGGAAAGACATATTTAAAATAATTATGCTAGTTGACCGATATTTAGTAAATATTATATTTTAGATGCTGGAAAAAACCCTCCGTCTGTTATTCGAAACACGAGACGTAAGTCTTGTGAAGCGCTATGTCATGCGACAATTCGAAAAACTGATCACAGGTCGTGCCAGCATCCAAGACCTGATATTCGCTCGCGAGTTTCGTGGTTTTGGCGGGTACCGACCTGGTGCATGTGTCCCAGCTTTGGAGCTTGCTAAAAAATGGACTGCAGTGGACAAACGTCGCGAACCACGACGAAGTGAACGCGTTCCATACATTGTGGTTCACGGACCTCCTGGATTACCACTTATAAGATTGGTGAAATGCCCGAGAGAATTGCTCAATCCAGATCAAGGAGTTTCGTTGAGACCCAATGCCGTTTATTACATTACCAAAGTCATTGCTCCTGCTTTGAACCGGTGTTTGGGGCTCATTGGTGCTGATGTACTTGCTTGGTAAGTTTTTAAAATTTTGTAAAAGAAAATGTTTTAATATCAATTTATTAGGTTTAATGAGATGCCAAGAAAACAACTACATATTATCCCAACAGATATTCATTCAGAAAGCAACAAAAAAAGTACAATTTCTCAATATTTTGCAACAATGAGTTGTGTTGTTTGCGCGAAACAAACTCGTGATGGACTATGCGAAGATTGTATTAATAATCCTCAAAATTCGGTTGTTGTTCTGCAGGAAAAGCTTCGGCAATGGGAAAGCTCGTACGATGATCTACGGCGGATTTGTAATTCTTGTTGTAGCCGCGTGGAATATACGGATTGTACCTCGTTAGATTGCCCGGTTCTTTACCGGTTAAGTCAAACAAAAAAAGATTTAAAGCAAGTGCCTTTTGTAAGAAATTTACTGTCTAAATTCTAATAAGTATTACTAGAGTAAGATACATTTTAAAGTTACCGGAGTATGTGATTCTAAATATTTTCCTACTTAGAAATAATTTTGCTCTGTAAATATGTTGTATAAATTTTTATGTTTTATCTAGTGGTATATGATACTTTATAAAATTGTTTTTATATTTGTTAAAACTATTATACATATGTACGTATCTTTTAAAAAACAGATTTATTAGATAGTTTTGTATTTTTGCGAGAATAAATATTTAATTTATTGGAAATTCTTATCATGGACGAAAATAACACCGACCCGTATCCTGAACCTTTACCCAAATACGAATCTGATTTTCGTAAAAAGAAACATGGTCTCTGGACTGCTTTCAGTAGCCATTACTTAGAACCTTTTGTGGCAAAGGAACATGAAGTACGAATACAAAAAGAGCCAAGGCAATATATACATTATTGGAATAAACGACCTAGTGTCTTGCTTAATGATATGTCAAAAATGTTATTTGATGGATCAAATCTTCATAATGTCTTGTTAGAAACTGTTTACGTTTTAAAAGAAGCAACAAATTCCAAAGGTTTTCAATTTAATATTTGTTTTAATAATAATTTCCACTTATTTTAATAATTTAGGAGCAACAGTTTATATAGTAGATGATACAGTAGACGAAATTTATCAAGCTTTGGAAAGTTATGCTGGTAATCACAAAATAAGTTATAAAATAAAAGAAGGAACAAATGTAGCAGCACATGTTGCTGCAACTAAAGAATTTGTTAAAATTGATGATTTGCTAGAAGATATGCGATTTCCTGACGGACTTGGAGATGGCGGTAAAATAAATAAAAAAATATTTATCCGTACTTCATTTTACAAGTTACAGAACTTACGGTGAAGGGTGTGTTAGGAGTTCCAATTTTAACTCCTGAAGATGACTGCACAGCTGTTATTATCCTACACCGAGAAATTTTAGACGCTCCTTACGAGGAATATCACTTACGTCTAGTTATTGTTATGTGTGGGTGGATTGGGTCAACTATTTTTCAAAACCAACATAGAATTACTTTACAAAAACAGCAGGAATTAAACGAATATTTATTAGATTTAACAAAGAGCTATTTTGCTGATGCTATTTCTCTTAATAAACTTATAACTGAAGTTGTTGTAAGTGATTATAAACCATAATATAATTTTTACTAATTATTTGTTAGAATTTTGCAAAATTAGCTTTAAACGCAGAACACGGATCATTCTATGTGATAAATAAAAAAAATGACGAAATGTACGCTGATTGTTACGAAGAAGGAATCGATGCAGATTGTGATAAATTATTTAAAAAGAATTTAAAACAAAAACTCGATAATGAAAATGATATTATTAGCACAGTAGTATTAAAAGGAACATCAGTAAATATCCGAAATGCCTGTACAGATAGTCGTGTGGTTCAGACAGAAAATAAGGGATATATGATTAGATCAATTCTTTGTTTACCGATTAAAGGAGTTGATGAAGTATTAGGTACATTTCTGCTTTCTATTAAATAAAAAAACTGACCACAAGAATTTCAGGAGTAGTTCAAATAATCAATAAAATAACAGGTTCATGTTTTACAAAATCGGACGAAATATTATTTCATACATTTACCGTCTACTGTGCCTTTGTTTTGAGTTATGCTCGATTACATGAAAAAATGATAAAAACTGTAAGATTACATTTTTGTTTAACATTTTATACATTATTTTTTTGCAGAAAAACTTGAACAAAGTTTACACAGAAATGTTAAAGCAACACATGGAACCGTGTATTCATGATTATTATTTCGTTATTAACCACCCAGAATTAAATGCGCTACCAAATCGATTCAATCAGTAAATATATATTTTTAATTATTTTCAAAATTACAAGAATTTTGTTTTAGATTTGATTTTTATATACCAGAACCATTCGAACATTACATGCCACAGTTAGTGATACATATGTTTAGTGAAGTATCTAAAGATATAACTGAAGACATGGATTTGTTATCACGATTTGTTTTAATCATACAAAATTGTTATCATAATCACCCTTATCATAATTTTCATCATGCATTTAATGTTACTCATTGCATATACAATATACTTCGTAGGAATATGGACTTGTTTACAATAACTGAAGTAAATATATATTCATAATAATTAAATTGTATTTAACTAATTTTTGGTAGTTACGAGCATTAATTATAGCAGCATATTGCCATGATGTGGATCATTATGGAGTTACTAATAACTTTTTAGAAATAACAAATCATTATTTGTCTCAACTATACGACGAATCCATTTTAGAAAATCATCATTATCATATAACTGCTTTCGTAATCCAGGTAATCAAAATTCTAATTGTAAATGAAATAAAACTAAAGTTTATTTTTATAGTTTATGAACATATTTCAAAATTTCGGACCGTCCGAATTTAAAGAATTTATGGCAGAAGTCAGAGCATGCATTTTAGCTACTGATTTGGCTTCATACTTTAAAAAACGTGGAGGATTATATCAACTATGTGCTGATAATTCATTTAATTGGAATGATAATGTACATAGATCTTTACTTAAATCAATTATAATGACAATGGCAGATTTATCGGGGTTGTGTAAACCATTTGATACAGCGAAAATATTAATTGATAACGTATACAAAGAGTTTTACAATGAAGGAGACAAGGAAAAAGAAATGGGATTTTTTCCATTATCAATAATGGATAGAGAAAAAACAAATATGATTCCCGCTGATCAGGTGCAATTCATGACTGTTGTAGTATTGCCCTGTGCATTAATATTAGCAAAACTACTTCCGAATTGCGGAGTCTTGTACAAGGAAGCAATGTAAGATATTATAATTTGTATTATATATTTAATTAATTTTATTATTCGTAGTACTTTGAGGGATATATGGCAAGAAGTATGTGATAGTGAGGATAAATTATGGGCTATAGATCCATCTATGCCCGAAAACGACAATGGAAAACTTAATAATTCTCAATCCGAAATATTCGGTATCTTTTAAAAACAGCTAATAATTCATAACATACAAATTATATATTTTACTTTTTATAAAATTTATCTTATTCGATTGTAAATAAAATTTATAATCAAAATTATCGCGGGTTTTTTAATTCCCAAAGTTCCCGTTTGTTGTTGTCAACTTCTATATAGGTTATGTGTACAACAAACGTTTGATTTTTATAAAATAATGGAAGAATCTTCATCAGAAAATAATATAGAATCAAGTGCAATAGCATTTAAAAAACCAGTGTTAATAGGAAAAGTTGGACGTTTACCAAGAAAAACATCAGTTATTTCTGCTTCCAGTAAAACGATAGAAGAAACAGAAAAACCAGCAACAGACTTTAGTAAAGATGAGACAAAAACAGAAGAAAAACAAGACGATAACGGTTAGTAAATGTTATTTTAAATATATAAAGTTTACAATAAAATTGCAGAAGTTGTTACACAAGAAATACCCAAACAAGATGAAAAAGACGGAAAGGAATCAAGTGTTTCACTTAATTATGTTGAACCAATTTGGTCCGGAATACCTGTAGCTGATGTAGATTATAATTTTGAAGTTTTAAAATCTGGAGTTATTATTGAAAAGTTGAATTTAATGAAAAAGTCCTTTTGGACATTTGGACGATTACCAGCCTGTGATTTTTATATGGCCCATCCCACCATTTCAAGGTAAATATTTTTTTATTTTTAATAATTTTTTGCATTATAGTCTTTTAGATATCACGCGGTTTTACAGTACAAAGTAGATAATACTTCGGATCGTCCACCCGGTTTTTATATTTATGACTTAGGTAGCACACACGGAACTTTTTTAAACAAAAACAGATTAAAACCCAAAATGTACGTACGAATCCAAGTAAGTATTAATTTAAAAAAGAATTTCTTGCTATGTTTAAAAGGTAGGCCATATGTTAAAACTAGGCTGCAGTACTCGTTCGTATCTTCTCGTCGGACCAGAAGAAGACACAGAAAATGAATCCGAGTTATCAGTAACTGAACTCAAAGAAAAACGCGCCCTAGAATTGAAAGAACGCGAAGAAAGAGAACTGCGCGAAGCGAAAGAACTTGAAGAACTAAAGAAAAAGGAAGAAGAGCGAGGAATCGATTGGGGAATGGGTGAAGATGCCGACGAAGAAACAGATTTAACAGAGAATCCATACGCGGAGACAAATAACGAACAGCTCTACTTGGACGATCCTAAAAAGACCTTAAGAGGTTTTATGGAACGCGAAGGATCGGAGTTACATTATGAAGTGACTGAACGAGGTATGGGACAGTTTCTTTGCAGCGTCGTTCTGCCAATCGACGACGCTCGGGGACGCCCAATCGTCGCTGAAGCTTTAGTTAAAGGAAAGAAGAAAGAAGCGGTTGTTCAATGCGCTTTGGAAGCTTGTCGGATTCTGGACAGGCACGGAGTTCTTCGACAAGCTACACATGGTAAGATCTCCTTTTCTAGTTGAGTTAAAAATATATGCAAACCATACCACTACTTATGTCTTTTTTACCTATTTTGATATGTACGTTACTAATATTTTATTAATTTATTATTGGTTTACTATTGGAAATTTTGTAAAAAAAAAATATGTGTGTAACATTTTCATAACTATTGTAGAATCAAAGAAACGTAAAGCGAAAAATTGGGAAGAAAATGATTATTACGATAGCGATGAAGATACATTCCTTGATCGAACAGGTACTATTGAACGCAAAAGAGAAATGAGAATGAAATCTAAACAACAACAACAACCAGAAACGTATCAAACATTGGTAAATATTTTATCAATTAATTCAATTTGTTGTACTTAAAAATAATCTTTTAGGTTGTAAAAGAAGAAAATTTGTCCAAACAAATCCGAGATATAGAGAAACAATTATCTGATGCTAATCGGGCAAATTCAAATAAAAACTCTGAAGGCGATGTTGATTCTTTGGACCAATTCATGAGCGAATTAAGTTCTAACAAACCAGATAAATTTACTGTTGGAAAATTAAAGGTGTGTAAACATTTTTTAAATGAAATATATTTTATTAAAATTGAATTTCAGGCTGATTTAACAAAATTGAAGAAAGATCATGCAGAAATTGTGAAATTAGTGAATATAGCTCGTCCTGCGCATCTACCACCGTTAGTTCCTCAAAATACAAGTGCGCAAGATGGGCCTTCAACCAGTGGTACCAACAAGAGTAAAGCTAAAGCTTTGCCAATGTTTGGAAAACGTTTAAAAGTTAAGGTAACAGTCCCTGAAAGACCAGAACCTGAACCTTCCACTCTCGATGACAATGAAGAAGAAGAGGAAGAAAGTGACAGTGAAACCAAAACAGAAGATCCGTCTCAAGAAAATGAAGAACCAGCGGAAGACACTGAGGAAACACGAAAAGGTATTATGAAACAATTAGAGATAAAAATGTCTTTGTGTGATGAGAGAGCTTTGGCTTCTTTGGATAATAAAGTAAAAGCAAAAATCAGTAAAACAGTCACCAAATTACGTAAAATTGTAGAGGAAGAAGAAAGAATAGTAGTGGATGAAAAGCGCCTGGCAGTCCAGAAGAAAAAAATATTTGATCAAATAAATTGCGCAGACCCAAGAGACATAGACAAACAAATAAAACTATCAAACGTCTTAACTAAAATGACAGGAGAAATCTGTACAATTGGAGACCGCAAACTTAAAATTGTTGACAAAATCAACAAACTTGCAGACGACATTAACAACATCGCGGTAGAAATTCGAGCAGCGAGTCAAGTTCAACACGAAAAAGCGGTCAACCGAATGAAAGAATTTGTAGAAATTGCACATAAACAACAAACAGAAATATTCGGAGAACTAGACAAACTAGAAAACTCAGTAACCGACCCAGAAGTCCTAAACAAACTAAAAGAACTCTACGATTGGTTGAGTTGCCAGAAAATAAAAATGCTGGAAAACCTGGAAAAATTAAAAAGCGTAAAACTAACCGACGATTCCCAACTGCTGGAAGATATTATGGAATTTGAAATGAACTCAGACAAATTCATCACAACAATCCTAGAAGAGCTTAGAAAAATGAGACAAACCAACGCTGAAAACTGTGAAGCCTCTCCGTCAAAAAGATCAAAGACTGAAACTGATGAATCTGCACAAGATGACGAAACCGCTGCAGAAAATGAGCGGAAAAGAAAGAAAAATATGAGGCGTATTATGCAAAGACAAGAGAAAATGGAAGCGGAGAAAAAGAAACAGTATGAAGAAGACGCTCAGAAAGAAGATTACAACATGTGGGTACCTCCTGAAGGACAGACTGGTGATGGAAGAACTTCGCTTAATGATAAGTTCGGTTATTAAATGTAAATAAAAGTTGTTTTTAAGCTTGTATCTGTTAAGTTACATGTACTGATTTATTTTTGTAGCAATTAAAATACATGTAGTAAATTATAAATGACTGATTGTTTTCTCTTTTCTATTATATTTTTTAACGTGAAACATGGGATTTGTCATATCCGTCATCAATAATTGACATTTGATTGACAGCAATGTAAGTATTTAAAATAAAACAATACATTTAATTATTGCAAGAAATAAATCAACTAACAAACAAGTAAACATAATAACGAACAATGGAACAACAATAAAAAAAATCCCCAATTAATTGCTAAGTTTAGCCAAGTGTAATATTTTGAGGAGTTTTTTTAATTTGAACTTTTTTTGATCTAAATTTTGAGAGGTGTTTACATTTTATCCTCCACACATGTTACCCTTTACACATTTTATCTTCAAAAACATTTAACAGTGAACAATGAATGAAAGGCATAATTACAAAGTTTTAAAGATGAAACGTTGCGGAAGATAAAATGTGTGGATGCTAAAATGTGCGCAAGATAAAATGTGTGTTATGCCTAATTCACACGAGCAAGTTGTCATAAATTTGATGTGTGCAAGATTGAATGTATGAAAGACACAATGTCGAGCAATAGAACATGTGTGGATGATATAATGTATACGCCTCAATTTTGAAGATTTTTCTCGTGTAAACATTTGATTTTAAAGATTCCAATAAAAAAATCTAGTGGTGTGAGATCGGATGACGACAAAAATTAAATGGCAAATTCGTTTCCTATGTTTTTTTAAATTAGACATGCTTACATTGTTGTCAATCAAATGACAAGTCTTAACCGGGATATGACAAATCCCATGTTTAGCGTTAAAAATATTCGTGGTATTTAAATCAATATAAAATGGCAGTGGCACCAACTTGACAAACTTTCTTTTCTGACAGCTGACAGCTGTCAAACATCTGTCAAGTAGACAATATTCAAAATCAAATTATATATAATGGGGAACGAAACATCTCAATTATCTGGTTTAGAAATAGACGAAAAAGCTGTAGAAGTAACAGATTTTTGGACACATCATTCAGCAGTTATGCACAGTGATAATATTACTCCACTATCTGTGTTTATTGGCGAACCTCTAGTTGGGGGTGCTCTTTGGATCAACCAAACCCCTTTAGAAAAAGCTACAAAGGTTGTTATTAAATAAAATATTTTTTGGTTGAGGTTATGTTAATGTATATTTCCAGAATTTAATGTTGCACCGGCATCCATGCATATTGAAATATATTTCTTCGTGGAATAAGGGCTCAAAGCTTTATTTAGCAGTAGATTACGTTAAACCTCTTGCTCATGTGATTAGCAATCAAACCACTTTGCAAATATGTATTGGGTTGCACAGCATTTTAAAAGCGATTTTATTTCTTCATGACAAAGCTCTAGCTTCTCATAATAATATTTGTAGTGCCTGCGTTTATGTAACACAAGACGGTAGTTGGAAATTGGGTGGCTTAGAATATTTATGCAGGTTTCAAGATTTAAATTATGATTATTTAACAAAAACAAGAGCTCATAGATACGAGAAAGCTATAGACCCTGATGAGGATAAGAATTCTAAAAATGAAACTTATTTTAAAAGTGGGGCAATTGATAAATACGCTTTTGCAGTTTTAGTTGACGAAGTATTAAGAAAAAAGGGAAATGGTAAGTTATTTTTTGTGAAAAAGAGTATGGAATATAGTAATTCATTTTAGGGGAAGTTCCATGTTTAGAAGAATTTAGATCATTTTGTAAAAATCAATTACAACATCAAAATCCGTCAGAAAGACCAACTTGGCATGTAGTTTTACAGCACGAATTTTTCACACATAGTTTTATTGTAATATATTCATTCTTAACCGAATTACCTTTAAAGTCTGAAAATGAGAAGGAAGAATTTTTTACATCGCTTGCTTTAAAATTAAGATCATTTCCCGAAGAAATTGTTGCACGACAATTAGGCGAGCTTTTACTTTCTAGATTAGTTTTATTGGATAGAACTGCTCAGAGTTTATTGCTACCGTATATTCTAGTTCCAAAACAAGGTAAATATTTCGTTACAAGAAGTAACATTTGTTGTAATTCATTTTATTTCAGAAAATTCAGGCGATGAGCATATATTTTCGGAGGCTACATTTAAACAAATAATTATTCCAAAACTGCTTCACATATTTCGAGTAAGAGACGCACAAATACGTCTTTTACTGTTGTCGCATTTTAAAAAGTTTGTTGCCTATTTTACAAACGAACAATTGCAAAATCATATTTTGCCGGAGGTAATATAGAACAGCGTTTCTCAAACTATGGGTCGCGACCCGAAATCGAGTCGCAAAACAGAACTGTTTTGATCAAAAATGCAAATAAAAATGAATAGAAAAAATATATTTTTTCTACAACCGGTCATAAAGTACATGCTTTATACCCTTTTTAGAATTTGTTAAGAGTCACTTTTCACGCACTTGTAGCGCATTTATGAATGGTGTTATTTACTTTTGAAATTAATTTTTATTAATATTTCAGTTGAAAAATATAAAAAATGCAATTTTTTCTTCTTAAATTTTTGTTTTGAAATGGTTTAAAATGACTTTTCTGATGGAATTTTTAATTTTCCCACTTACGTAGGATTTTCACTCTCATTTCTAAAAAATTATTTGGATCCCGTGCTTAAAAGTTTGAGAAACGCTGACAGTATATTATAAAATTATTTTACTTATATTGATTTAATTTTAGTTATTGATTGGAATAAAAGATACCAACGACCATTTAGTGTCAGTAACTTTAATAGCTTTATCGGATTTGGTCCCGATTTTGGGCGCAGCAACAGTGATCGGTGGAAAACGTGCAAGATTGTTCAACGATGGTCGACCCGCAGCTCACTCTTCGAAGAAATCGTCAAAGAAAAGTTCACGCAGAAATAGCATTCCTCAAGAGCATAATCATGAACTTAGTGATTTAGATTCAGCTACAGTTAGTTCTCCAGCTTTGTATCTCAATCAAATGCTTGAATTACCGGAAAGACCAAGTCCGGATGGCGGCGAAGAAGAAATTTCAACCACAGAAATAGATCAATCAGCTGAAGATGATTTGGAGAATTGGTCGGATTGGGACGCGAACGAATCAAATCAAGTTGAAACTATCAACAACTACGTAGGAGAAACCAATCTTGTAACCATCGAACAAGAAGAAACTCCCGAAGTGAATAGTGATGAACCAATTATACATTCCTCTCAAAATATTTTAAGCTTAAATTCCGTGCCAAATCTTGCAAACAAAACTCTACCAGACATTTCGGAATTAGACATAAAAAATCAAAAAAATAACTCGGTGGAAAAAACTGATGATTTTGACTTTTTCCAAGACATGGAACCAGTGATAGAAATGACCAATATTGTTGTGATTTCAGACAAAATTAAAGAATCAAAAGATGATAGTGCGGTTTCTAATTTGAATGTGAATTTGATTTCCGATAATCATGAAGTGGGCGATGGATGGGGGGATGATTTAGATTGGGCAGAAAACTAGATTAAGCATATTTTTATGTATATATTAATATATTGTTAATAAACTTTTACTGTTACTTCGCATAACTGTTGATCTTAATTTATTTAATGTTATTTATCCTGCAGTTTCAAATAAGAATTTTGGAATAGAAAATTGGTTACAATGCATGCTGGGAAACAAAGTTGCCAGTGGAGAGTCCTTTCCCTTATTCAAAAAAAAAAAGAAAAATGGTTTTTGCCACTTAAAGAAAAATTTTCTTTTTATTAAATTTATTACTTATTTGTAGAGATTTGTTTATATCTCAATAAACTGTATTTTTATTTGATTGTATTTTACAAAAAACAAAGTATTATTAATTATATCAAATTTGCCGCCTCAAAAATGTTTCTTATTTCGTTTGTTGCACCACTCTGCGGTTGAGTATGAGAGATTGATTGCATTATTGTTGTATTTTATATTAATGACAACATTTTCTTAGGTATATTAGTATTTACTTATTTTTTTGAGAAATTTTCACGAAAAGAGGGATTTTCTTATTGAAAAGAGGGAATTTTCTTTGAGTTTACTGGCAACACTGCTGGGAAAGCATGCGCAAAAGTTATCAAATTTCTGTCCGTCTTTCTCTTGCGGACATTACTGACGGATGTTCGTAGATTTTCAGTGCAGTGACATTTATTAAATAAAACCAAAATGGTAAGCAATTTCATAAAAATAATCGTTATATTAAATAGTTTATACTTTAGTAAATGAAGTAGATTATTGTTTTACTATTTATTTAATTTATTAAAAGGAGATGATGTTCGATAAATGTGTAACGAGAAAGTTTGGTTATAAAGTTCACGTGTATCAAATGCCACATTGTTAATATTTTAAACTAAATAAACAACACTAATACCTTATATAATTTTCTTTTTACTAATACTTTATATTATTTTCTTTTTCAGGGTTTCGTAAAAGTAGTTAAGAACAAGCAATACTTCAAGCGTTTCCAAGTCAAATACAAGAGGCGTCGTGAAGGAAAAACTGACTACTATGCCAGAAAGCGTTTAATTGTTCAAGACAAGAACAAATACAACACCCCCAAGTACCGTCTGATTGTCCGTCTTTCCAACAGAAACATCACCTGCCAGGTGGCATATTCCCGCATTGAAGGCGACAAGATCATGTGCGCAGCTTACTCTTCTGAGCTCCCCAAGTACGGAATCAAGGTTGGATTGACCAACTACGCCGCTGCTTATTGCACCGGTCTTTTACTCGCAAGACGTCTTCTGCAGAAGCTTGGTCTCGATTCTCTGTACCAGGGACAGACTGAAGTTACTGGCGAGGAATACAATGTTGAAGCTGTTGACAATGGCCCTGGAGCTTTCAGGTATAAATATTTGATGAAAAAAAAATTTTGAAGTAAGAAATTGTTCGATATGATGACTTTAAGACACATGCGCGTCATCTGATTGGAGATGGAGGTTCATTTTTTCGACCCGAGCACATGTTCTATGTGCGAGGATCTCGGGAATTTGTTCCGACTCTTCAGCTTTCTGATTATAATGTGTCTCTGATTCGAACGAACTTTAACCCGACATTAATCGCACCTTCAAATTTTTACTGTGATTAATTGGTGCTTTCTTTTCGCTCAGTTTATCACATCACTTTATTTAAAGTGAATGGAACTGGCAGTTTTTAGAAGTCTAAAGAATGACAATTCAGGTCAATTTCAGAATTATTTTTAAAAATCTGTACTTCGAACTAGAGATAAAAAAAGGTCGCGTTATTTACATATTCATTTTTTTATAAATAGAATTAAAGCTTAGTTTATGCAATATTATCATAGTCATTGTCGTTAAAGAGAAAATAAAATTGTATTTAACAGTACTAAAGACAATATTGAGCCCCATAAGAAAACTTAAAGTTAGCATGAATTTCTCGAAAAGAGTTCGAGCTACAACATTTTGAAGACCGCTGTCATTCTCTCTTAAGTACTCAATGGTGTGATAATTGTGCGAGAAGAAAGCACCTAATGTCGGGTTACGAGGGTGAATAATCTTTCTGCAGTCCTCAGTGCCTCAGTAAATTGCCCTGTCTACATACGCGTCCGCGAGACACGGTTTGTAGCACAGGCTGACCGTGTGCGTGCGTATGTTTGATAGGTGTTACTTGGACGTCGGTTTGAACCGTACCACGACCGGAGCCCGCGTGTTCGGAGCCATGAAGGGAGCCGTCGACGGAGGACTCAACATCCCCCACTCGACCAAGCGTTTCCCCGGCTATGACGCTGAATCCAAGTCCTTCAACGCTGAGGTTCACAAGTCTCACATCCTGGGAACACATGTTGCTGATTACATGCGCTCTTTGGAAGAGGAGGACCCCGAGGCTTTCAAGAGGCAGTTCAGCCAGTACATCAAGCTTGGCATCAATGCCGATCAGGTACGGAATTATTTAATTGTGTATGGTTTACGTCCAACTAAATTACTGCAGATTGTTCAAATTACACTGTCGTGTCGCAGTTGGACAACATTAACTCTATTGTCACAAAAATGATACCTTTAAAATAAATGTACCATGTTTGACAATGGATACATTTCTTACTTTAATATTCAGTTTAAAAAATGTTACGAGCTACGGTTGCTCATTTAGCTAGCAAAATGCAAATAAAATTCCATAAAAAATAAAATTTCTAGAGTATTTTTCAAAAATTATCTTGGGGAATTTGGATGCGCCATAGCAAAAATTTGGACACTAGGCTCCACTTGGGATGCCGAACAGATGCACTAATTGCGCAGTACAGTGTACGCAGAAGTCAGCTCTACATGTTACAAATTTAAAAATGTGAAACAATTCTGTTTATATTTCAAATTAATTTAATATTTGTAGTATTTTAATAAATATTATTTACAATATTAACTTCAAATTTGACAGAGATACAAATTCGAAAAGCAAAATAAATTGCGGATTTAGCATCGATTCGTTATTACCGACCTTAGTAATATTTATGCAGCAGTGTAAAAACGGGTTGCCAATAGATATGTTCTACTCAAATTTAACGCTCGTTAGTGGGAAAAGTATCTTGTGCATCTATTCGGCGTCCTAACTATAGTTCTATGGGCTGTACTTTAATTTCTAGAAATATTTACGGGTCGCGTGTTTAAAAATTTGAGAAACACTGATTTACAGGATGGCCAAAACTTTGTAAAAATCAATTTTCCTGATTTTTTTTGGGTTTTCAAAGATTTGTTATAATTTTAAATAAGGTTCAAGTTTCTTTAATCAAGAAGTATTTATTGAAATCGTTTTAAATGAATAAATGCAAGTTTAAACCATTCAAATTAAAATTGTAGTTCATTTTCAATTTGCATTCAAACATTTTTTTTTTACTTGACTACAAATAAAATTCTTGACTTCCAGGTTTTGGCCGCCTTGAATTTATTTATAAAAAAAATAGTTACCTTCATGTTATTAGTTGTTATCTTCAGTACATATATGTACGTTGATATTTTTTAAAACCGTTCTGTTCAAGTGTCAGATGAATAATAAATTTATTTTGCAAAGATATTTCGTTTTATTAAAGTATTACGTATTTAATTATTCGAATAATTTGTATTCCTGTATGATTAAATAATTATTTTTTTCTTAGATTGAAAACATGTACAAGAAGGCCCACGCGAGCATCCGTGCTGACCCAGCCCCAGCACAAAGGGAAAAGAAGGAAGTCACGAAGAAGAGATGGAACAGAGCCAAGCTGACTCTGAGCGAACGCAAGAACCGCGTCGCCCAGAAGAAGGCGTCCTTCCTCAAGAAACTCGAAGCTGGCCAGGCCGAGTCTTAATTACAAAGTTTTTTGTATGTTTAAGCCGTTTCACATTGTATTTATGTGGGGTGGTGAATAAAAATAAAAAGTTTATGTAAATATTTTGTTTTATTATAAAAATTATTGAAGTACAGCTGATTGATTTCTAAGGAAGTTGTGTTCATTTAATATTCTTTCGCAAATAGACAAATTATCAAGAATATTTTGCAGGGTCCAATGTTTGCGCAAAAGCGCATGATCTAAATTAAAGTAACTGTATCTAATGCATTGGATACTTGTGCAATGTGCAGTAGATCGCAATTGCATTCCTATTTCGTGAATTATTGTTTTTAGATACATTTCATATTCATTAATACAGTGAATTTCTAAAACGAAATACGTTACAAATGCAAATATGATATATTTATTATATTTATACCTATTGTAAATTCTGGAGGTTCGAATTGGACACATTTAATTCCATACAAAAGTGGAATATTTGGATCACTAGGACGAATTAAACCTTTACATGCTAATTCGTACGCTGCTTGAGATTGTATATCAACTCCGCTTAATCTAAAAAATAATCTTAACAATTACATTCTTTATTATTAGACATTTACATACTCAAACATTTTTCTCTGATGAGAAGCCTGCATAGAAGCAGTAAGTGTATCAACGTGATGTCTTTTAATATGTCTAAAAGTAGATTTTTCTACAATTTTACCATCTTTAAAATAATTATCTGTAGCTTCTCCAAATACGCCTTTTATTCGGTACGCCCTTGTCGGTCTAGCTTGGCATATTTTTTGAGCCATTCTTGTACCATCATTGAGTCCAAGTACTACAAAATAAAAGTATAATTTGGATGAAACATTGTTTTATTTAAAGTTATTTACATAGAACTCCACTGGTTTGACTGCCAAGAAATGACGACCAAGTGCATCGCATATCTTTAGGTTGATATCTAGGCCCTGTTACTAAAGGATGGTCTGCGTAACTATCATGCACTTTTACTATTAATTCTTTTGTTGGATCTCCTTCTATTGCTACATTTTTAATAGCTGGTCTTTGTTTTAATTCGCAAAGTTCTAAAAATAGTCAATTATTTTCAAAAGTTTATAATAAATACTACAAGATTGTTTGTAATATTTAAATATAAAAATATATAATAATAAAGTAAATAGCATATAATTTGTTAGTAAGATCCCTGATCACATATACAATTGTATATGTGATCAGGGGTAAGATATATTTCAATACAAAAAATAAACCCCTTGGGAAAGAACAATACGATACGTCCATGTTTTTCACGCATGTGCAAGTGAGAAACGTAAGCAGGGTTTTAAATTAGTGTTGAAATAAACGTCATTCTAGTGCATTGCAACCGCTGTTCTTGCAAAAAATTGTGTAAGTAATTGTAATTATTGTAAAATAACATATTTTTAGTAAATTCTTACCTTTAGTAACGTTTGAAACAATAGTTTTTCGTACTTGATTGCATGACACTTCTGCCGGCTTATAAACACAAATAACACCTTTTAACGAATTCCAAACCGTTCTAGCATCATTTACAAGCATAGTTATTAATATTTAATATACTTTTCATATAAAATCGGTTTAATAACATAGATTTAATAAGTAAAATAAAGTGAGGTTAAACAGATTGCCGTTAATATTTTTATTGTTGTTATTGCGTAATCAGTAAATAATGGTGTCCCTAGTCAAACATTTTACCAAGTTAAATTTAAGTAAGTAATCAATAATGTTCACTTTGATTTAAATCACCTTTAAAAGTACTTTTTGTTTTCCTACAAACCACATTTCCAACTTACAGTGAACAGTGGCGTAACATAAGCTTTTTTACAGTTGGGTGGACACGCGCATTTTCCGTTAAAATGAGTGAAAATTTAAACAAAGTTTCCGACGTAGACATCGACCCAAAAGGTGTCTTCAAGTATATTTTGATCAAAGTGTATGCAGATGAAGCAGGAAAGGAGATTTCTAAGATGATCGTTCGAGGATACAAGGCCTGCCCATTTCATGGTAAGATTACAATTTATACTATTTTATTAAAATAATATTTGTAATTACATTAATTACAAAATGTAGCAAGAAACAGTAGCATAATTATGGGCACAATAATTTTTGATATGTTATATTTATGTACATACATATTATTTACAAATCGGATGCCAAGACATAGATAGGAAAATAGTTTTTTATAGGTTAGGAAATATAATTGACTATTATAATGTTAGGCTTTAACTGTTTTTTGATTATTATAGTCGAATTAATAAATTAGTAAGTTTTATTGGTCATTAACTCAGTACATTACATAGGTGCCGTTTTGCGCAATTACAAATAGAAGGTTCATTTTGCTCTAACGCCCCGGCTATTATTGCATAAAAATCGTACCAAATATTATATATAACTTTTTAACAAACTTCATAAGAACGACTTTGATACAATTTTTATTTTCATAAACATAGGATAACATTTTATATTTACAATCTAAACAGTATAGCGTTTTCTATGTTTAGCACATCAAATAACATAATACTGATGTTCTACTATCAGTCTTGTGACTAGAAATTAAAGTGTAGTACTTTAGTACTTTACAAATAAATATTTTAGTGTTATAAAGCAAAACTTATATTCTAGTATTTTACAAATGTGTTATTCACCGGGCATGTAACGGAAAAAATATTTTAACCGATTTCATGTCCTGGCTATCTACAAATAATTTAGTGTTGGATACATTATACAGGCTGGACCATCGGTCTGTTTTTCTTTTATTCGATTATTTCAAATATTACCGTTTTTCTTTCAAACCATATTTAGTTTACATTAATATGCTCATATATCTGCAGTGTAAGTTTTACTACCGATTGTTCCATTTTATGCTTTATATTATTTAATGAAACACCCTATAGATTTTTACAAAAATTTAAAGCCCTTTTTGAATTTTTCGTTTAACTCAAAAACGATTAGCCGTAGAATGTTGAAATTTTGTTTATACACTTCCATTTTTGGTTCCAATCAGACTCTTCAAAAGGGCACTTTACTTTTGGCAGAAACTTAATAAAAATAATAATTTCGTTGGCTTTTAATTTGATTTCTTGTTAATAAATTGATATTAACAACTGTCAGAATATATTTAATGAGAAATATGTGAAATCAATATATTTTTCTTTGCAAGTTTTTAAGCTATTAAAATAATTTTGTGTAATGCAATAAAGATTTAATTCTGTCGCTTTATTATCTAACTTTTATTTATTTTCAAAATCTACAATCCCATATTAAAGTTGTGTAAAGTTAAAACAAACCAAACAACAGAATTAAATCAAAAATTGTGTTGACAAATGCGATAAATGCCAAAAATACTCATTTTTGTGCCCAAAATTTTGTTTTTTGGAAATAGTTTACATTGATAGATTACGATTCGCCGATTTCAAATTTTCCAACGGAATTTAATTATCTCTTTTCGTTCCTGAGATATTTCCTCTGAAAGTTGTAGCTCAAGAAAATGTGTTTTTTGGCTATATCTCTAAAATTAGTAGAGGTACATTCTCAACGATTATACCAGTCAATTCTACGGGAAAAGTTACATAAAGAAATGTTTTCCCCGCATATACGTTCTTTGGAACGATTAGGTGAAAAATGAGAAAATCGAAAAAACCTAAATTTCATAATTTCTCCGAGGAACTTTTTTTCTCCAAAACTTATCATATTCTAGACTTAAGTGAATATCGATGCGCTGATTTCAAATTTTCAAACCGATTTGAATTATCTCTTACCGTTCTCGAGATATTCGTATTCAAAGTTGAGTTTTGGTGATACCTAAAAAAACTGTTTTTTTATTCCGAAGGATACAATTTTTAGAGCGAAAAAACGAAAATCGGCGAAAATCAAAAAAATGGCAAGGGGTATACCTTAGATTTTTTTCGTTTTTTGGTCATTTTCAGTTTTTTTCTTCTAGAAATTCTACCTGTTGAGATAAAAATCTGAAAGTTGGTACACTTATGTAATTTTGCCCGTAGAATCGAATGGTGTGGTCGCCGAAACCTTAAACCTAACTATTTAAGGGGTATACCTAAAAAACCTATTTTTTTATGTATAACTTTGAACTCAAATATCTCGAGAACGGAAAGAGATAATTGAATTCTGTTTGAAAAATTGGAATCAGCATATCGATATCTACTTAAGTCCAGAAAATGAAAAGTTTTGGAAACAAAAAGATCCTCGGAGAAATTTTGAAATTTAGGTTTTTTCGATTTTCTCATTTTTCACCTTATCGGTCCAAAGACCGTATATGCGGAGAAAACATTTCTTTATGTAACTTTTCCCGTAGAATCGAATGGTAAAGTAGTTGAGATTGTATTTCTACTTATTTTTGAAATATCCTCAAAAAACACATTTTTGTGGGGTACATATTTAATATCTCCGAAACGAAAAGTGATAATTAAATTCTGTTTATAAATTTGGTATCAGTGTAGATAATTCTTTAAAAAATATTAGAAACAAAATTTTGAAAAATTTGAAAATTTTCGAGATAAAAATTCTATATTTTGAAATATTTTCAGGTTTACGCAAAAATACGGCATCAGCGGCTTTGGGAATTACTTCCCCTCTTGTTACTACATACATAAACTTTTTTTCCAAGTAGTATTCATGACGGGAATATCAGATTCATTATAAGTTTGTTCATTAGTGTTTCCACAACATTATTAAATAGTTTTTGTTCTTGATAATTCTGCTCCAAATCAAACAATTCTGTATAATATATGTGTATTTGGGACGTATATGTATTCTAGATTTATTAATTATTATTTTCGAAATTCAAAAACTTTGCCAGGTATGTCAGGTTTATTGTATCACTTTACTAAAATATTGTAAAAAATATAGGAGTTCAATTGAAAAATATTGCGCGAAATTAGAACACTCCGTAGAAAAATTTATACTGCAAATATGTGGGAATTTTAATGTAAAATAAACTTTGAAAAAATAATCGAGTAAAAAAAATGCAGACCGGTGGACCATTCCGTATTCTAAAAAAATAATGGGACGCTAGTAGCAAAACGAAAATTTGCACAGCAATTATTTCTAACAATTATTTATATTTATACACAACAATTATCGTTAAGATGTCCGTCTACCAGTTAAACAACACCAAGCCCTTTGCAAACTAAATCCGTCTTTCTTATTTACACTATTATTGTTCCTTGTAGGTTCTTGCGGTTCTGGTTCTTCTATTTTTTGATCTTCGCGAACTATTTCATCTAAGTTTTCAGGAATTTTCTTGACTACTTTTGGTACTTGGACATACGTGCAAGTCGATTCCCGTCTTTTGCTTTTCAACGTAGGGTCTTCGTTTTCGATTATTACTTCGGCGTTTTTGGTCTCCTGATCTCACGTCCCGTCCTTTTCAGGTTTGACGTCTTCCTCGGGATCTTCTTCTGTTTTCGTGGCTGGTTTGAGGTTAAGTTTCACCGGTTGATCGGCTGCTGTTTTGGACAAAGTACCCAGTGTTTCATACTCGGGACATGTGTGCATTAAAGTGAAGGGTAGTTTTAGAGATAATTCTCCTCCCATAACACTAACTAAAAGCTTAACTTTTACGTAATATGAAACGTAGATTGCAAACACGTTTCTATCTTCAGGACTGTTGGAATTACAAGTTACTGTTGATGCTAAACTAGTTCCGGACTTAGAGTAGGAATCTTCTAACGCGATCCAATTCTTTGTGGAGCCTTTAGTTGGTTCTAGATTGTATACTTTGCTGAGACACATTCCTGGTCCGATTGGACAATCATCTTTTGAGTTGATGATTGCTACAACGTTTTTGAATTTGCCATTCGAGAACATGCAGACATCTACGTGCTGGACTACGAATACCTGAAAAATATAATTTGGTAATGAAAATTTAATGAAGTAGAATAATAAGAAAAGAAACGTCCTTGTCCCACAAATCGAATATCAATATTTAAATTGTTCCTTATTAATAAATATATGGAAACTGGAACGAATTTATATAATTGAAATATTAATGTAGAATTGGTGGCTCAAATTATTTTCAAATAAAAAATTTAAACAGTGACAGTTACCTACACTTGATTGCAATAATCAACGAACTTATTTTTTTAATTTATCTTTGATGATGATTTTTTTTAACTAAAAATAAAAATAATCGCTTTTTCTTAGTTACAATACAATAAATAATTATTATGTTGCAATATTACCAAACAAATTTTGTAACTAAGAAAAGTAATTATTTTGTTTTCTGTCCTTATAAGTTACCATTTAGAAAAATGTATGTTTGTGCGTTAATTGAAAAATATATAGATAGGCAAGCTTATAGGAAAATTTGTTTCACCTACATAACTGTAAGATTGGTTGCATTTGAGTTAATATTAGGGGCCTCTGCCAAATATTATAAAAAAAAAGATCAAACGTTAAGTAATTAATAATATAAATTAGTTCAATTATAAAATATATCAATGAATTGTGGGAAGAACTATTTGCTAAGCAACTCAAACAAATTAAATTTGTGGTTAATAAATATAATATGTTAAACAATGCAATAAAATCCGAGTTAGCCTGATCTAAATCAACTGACTTTTTAAAATAAAATATCATTGATTTTTATCAAAGATAAAAAAATATACAAATTATAATAAAAATTTAATTATTTGCAACAAAACTATTAATAATAACCAAAATGTGATTTGTACATAATATATCAAAATTAAATGTATTTTATTACTTTAATTGTCATATAACAGAAAAAAATTTAACTGCTTAAATGTGTAACTAAAAGTAGAAATTCTTTCTTACTCTTCCTAGTTTTATTCAGATGAATCGTGTTGGTTTTATTGCAGATTTCGTTCTCGTTTATGAAACAAATATTTGTATTGCTTTTAAATTAATTAAAAAAGTGTAGTAAGAATTAGATATGCTTAAAAATAAAAAAAATCATGATTTTTGCCATCCTTGATTTAAACAAATGAAAAAAGATCCGTCAATATTCAAACACGTTCCTCAATTGAAGTTTTCACAATGAATATATCCCAACACAATTCTCTATACTTTAATCCTAATTGTCCACACAAACAAACATTCTGGGAGCAAACAATAACATCCTTTGAATATTTCATATTGTTAGTAATTTCTGTGGTGACCACAGCTTATTACCTTGATTCTCCTGACGGTTTTGCTGCTGTTATTGTGCACAGAGACATGAACCTGCACAGGCTCTCCGTGTGAGTAAATAGCTCTGTCTAGAGCAGCTTCTAGAGTGATCCGTCCATCGCTGAGTAAGAACGGCTTGTCTACAGCTGCTCGCGGTGCTGGCAGGTCTCGGAATAAAGCCGAACCTCTTCTGGTTGCTGGAGTCTCGGTTTTTATGTGCTCCATTTGACTGCTCTGGAAAATAAAACGAAATGTAAATAAATTAGAAAAGGTGAAATGCATGAATTTCTCATGGTGTACGTATTGTCAGTAAAAACACAGAATAGTTACATACAGAAGCGACACTCCGTGTCGGTACCTTTCATGTTACCCTATTCAGTTCTATGACCTTGGAGCATTGTGTAGATCTTTAAATTTGTTGGCTTCCCCAATCTCTCTCTAAGATGTGACAAAAATTTCCGATTTTAAACAATGAGCCCTTTAAATTTGTTGACTTTCCCCATCTCTCTCTAATTTTCATTTCTCTGTCTTACTGTCGCTT
Organism: Stenolophus ochropezus; assembly: GCA_035578165.1. Classification (NCBI taxonomy): domain Eukaryota; kingdom Metazoa; phylum Arthropoda; class Insecta; order Coleoptera; family Carabidae; genus Stenolophus; species Stenolophus ochropezus. Next base: position 3,936,315 of record JAQOWZ010000010.1, read on the forward strand.
CTGTATAAACCTATTCTGTGGTATTAATATAACATGAGAGTGAGAATAAATTGAAAATAATTTGATAGACTGGAGAATTATTTTCAAATTTATCAAACTCACGAGTTATACAGGGTGTTCCACAACTTTGGATAAAAATTAAACGGTATATGTATATTGTACGATGTCCTGATTATAAAACAAAAATATATTTTTTAAAATTATACTAGACAACAAATAAAAAATTAATTATTCATAGTTTACGAGAGAATAATTATTAAAAATTTAGGGAAGGCTGCTGTGACGTCAGCATGGTATAATCCTGAAAGAAGGCATTTGGATTGAAAGCGAAAGAGATAAAGAGACATACTTTTTCCATGATCCTACCAAGCTGACGTCACATATCCCTTCTCCAAAATAATAATAACCAAGCTAATAACTATATTATTGCAAACTAATGTTTAGTTTTTATTATTATAATGACAAGCTATAGTGGTTAGTTTTTAAATGTTATGACTTATATACTGAAATTCGATTATGACCACATACTCCATGTAATTTATATAATTTTATATCATTTTTAACTTGTTTATACGCCCTCAAATGCGGGCGTAATTTGGATTTTATCGCCCGAGGGCGTATAAAGTTGCTAAGCAATTGTTACTCAAACAAATTAAAATTCTGGTTAATGAATAAATGTCAAAAAATGTAATAATTTTAATTTCAATTAAGTATGTATTTAGCATTCACAATACTATTCAAATTCTTTTCATATAAATCCATTCAATTTTTAGAAATTAGTTTAATCTGTACAGCCTCGTATTCCATTAGTATTTCGCCATCAGAAAATTTAAATCCCCTCATGCTATAATCTTTTGATTATGGCGTTAATACATAAATAACTATTTGATATTTCACTGATCTATTTTAAAGTTAATAAAAATGAATTAATAGATTAAAAAAGTAGTCGTTAAATTTATATAGCCAGTCCATCCCAAAGTTTTAGTATTTTTACTCGTATTAAAAGTTATAGACTTATATTTTAGAGTCATTTTGTATTTATTGCGGTCTATTTTGAACGTTAATTAGTTTTATAGAGCTTTAACTTTTTTTCAAAGGCAATAAAAGCATTTTAAAAGATATTTTACGACTATACCTTCACATTTTGTTCCGGTAACCAGCATGACATGTGCGTGTGTCACGATGTATAATTACAATGAATTGTGTATGAACATCTGAACATAATTTTGCGATAATAGCACTAATAAATAAACAAATGTGTTTTTGTCGGTATATACTCTTTTTTTATTTCCTGTTTTGTTTTTATGATGTGTAAATATTGTTATATGAAATATCTATATTTAACAACCATGAACTGTGGTTATAAACTACACGTGCATAAACAATTGATGTATTAAACAATATAATAACTAATAACCGCAAATATCAAAATGGGATTTTCACAATAATGAATTTATACAGTATAATTGTGCACCTGTAAACTGTAACAAATGTGTAACGTATATAATATGTATAACAGGATTTATTTGATTTGTAAAAGGTATTTTCATGTAGTGTATTTGCAGAGCGGTAATACCTTTATAGAAATAAATGACCAAATTAAACAAAATGTTTTTTAACTTAATTGTTATGTAGTATTTTTCATAAATATAGTTTTAACTATTTTTGTTCCCGTATAGTTGAAATTATTGTAAAATAAAATTTTATGTTTTTATATTTTATGGTTCATGTCTTCAGTTATTGACAACTATACAGATAATTAATACAAGAAAACGATTGAACACTGTTTCATGTATATTAGGTTAAAAATACGTCATTAATTTTTTTTTGTTATGAATTCATTGTTGTTTGTGAATCATTTCTTAATAAATTTTAAGAAGCTCAGGTGAAGTCTCGCCGAATCAAATAAAATGAAACCTAAGGTGCACTCTACACGTCAGCTCGATGTGTTGTAAAACACCTTTTATTATGTAACCAACAATACACGTATGCATTTAAAGCAATGTGGTAACATACATTGCAGTAATATTCCAAAAAATAATAATTTGGTATGGAAAAAATATGTTATTTTTTATACATTTTTTTTAAATCTGCAGTAATTTTTTTTCACGACACGCATAGAAGTTTTACTTTCTTTTCGCAAAATAGTGAGGAAAATTACTTTTCCCTCTCTAAAGAGGAAAACGTACAGTATTGCCAACAGAATAACATGGATATTACTATAGAATGAAATATTGGAAAAATTCATTATTATATAAAAAATCTTATTTAATAATGATATTCTTTAAAAAATATATGGCATGTCTTGTTCTTTTCTTTTTTCGCATTATTTTAAAGTTTGGCAAGAATTGGCATATTGGCAATACTGTAACAATCCCACGTGGGCTTCATTAGAAAGATCAAAATGTATTAATTTATATAAATTTATATTAAATCATTTGAAATATCCATAGTCCACATTAATTTCTAAAAATTAATTATTTAATTAGTATAACACGAAATACGTATTAAAACGGTTACATATTTTTTTTGTTGTCTCTTATGACGTATATCGACTGACTCTTATAGGCCAATTCTGAACAAATCTGTAAGTCTTACATATCTGTAAATCTGTAAAAAACTGACAAAAATGCATCTATTTTTGTTGATTAATATAAAATTATACATAAGAGCGACTACTTTCATTGCGATTTTATTCATTATTTACAGATTTACAGATCTGTAAGTTTTACAGATTTGTTCGGAATTGGCCTATTAGTCTTATTGGTTGGTGTTAGTTGGCATGTTATATTATATGTATCTTATAATCACAGTTTATTTATGTTTGTTATTATTTGTAAAATTAATTTTTAAGAATAGTTATTTGTGTATCAAGGTTCTAAAAGTAATCTTTTTGGGCCGAAACTCAAGTTTGCAGCCGAGGCAAAGCCGAGGCTACAAATCAGATGAGGCCGAAAAAGAACTTTTAGTCGAGGTGCACACAACATTTTTTAGGCGATTACAACAAGAAATTATGAATTTTCATTCAAAATCAATTTTTGACATCTGTCAAAATTTACTTTACGGCCGCATTTACCTTACGGCCGCATTTACTTTACGGCCGCTATTTTTACTCGCAAATTCATTACTTTTTCATTAATATTTGTAAAGGAATAGTTAAAATTTTACTTACATTTGTTATTATATTCTAAAATAATTAATCACATTAATATGAACTATGTAAATCAATAATGAACAAACCGGCGGCCAAAAATTTTGACTTTGACAGATGTCAAATAAAAATTGATACTTTAAGGTTGCCAGCAGATACGAAAAACAACAATTTATGTACCAGCCGCCTAAAAAATATATTTTTTTAAACCCGGGCGGTTTTATTGAAAATTGCAACAACCCTGCTAACAATAACAATGGGGTAGGTGACCAATTTCTAAATTTGGTATATGTGATAGCTTGTACAAAAATAATATACACGTATTTTTTTAAAATTGTTAATTATATGTTGTTTTGAAGTAAATAAATAATATATTACTTGGGAAGGGATTATGACGTCAACTAAGTTCATGAGAGGGGCGAAGGTAGACAGAGACGGAAATATGTGGTGTGAGTGAGATAGATAGGTATATTGCCACACCTTCAAATTTTAACCAATCAGCGTGCAACTTAGTGAACGTCATAGTAATGGACGCTGTTTCTATTTAACGCAAATTACTAAACAATTGCTGATAAATATTTAACTTTTTTAATGTCAACGTTCATAAATACACATACTTTCTATAATTTAATAGTTTTTTCATTAAAATTCTACCTTGGTCACCTACCCCATGCACTGCTAAACGTCAAAGCTTACATAATCCAATTTTCTAGCTGTTGCTGCGCCTTTTCGTCCGAATAAATCGATTTTTGTAACGTGAAAAATTATGTCTAATACGAAAATAAAGCACTTTAGTTTGACAAATAACTATTAATACTTATTTGTCATTACGTTGTCACGAGACGTTAACACATGAACATAAATTGCTGATAGGTACACCTAACAAAAACTCCATTATCCCTAGACTATACCTCATTACTTTTACTAATTACACGTGGGCGTGTCTACCCCATAACTTCCTATCCTATCCTACCCTCCCCTACCTCATTGTCGCTGCAGATGGGCTCGGAAGGCGGCCCGGAACTGTGTCTGGCCGGAGTGCTGTGCACGCTTCCCGGAGCCGCCCCGGAGCCAGTCACTCCGGAACCCGACTCCGTGGGCTCCGGTTCCTCCATGCCGTTCACCATCGGCGACTTCTTCAGCATGGAGGGTTTGGCTAGGTCGCCTGGGCCGGTTGTTGTTGCTTCTGATGCGCTTGAGTTCTGGAAAAGAGGGGAGAAATGTATAGTGTGGCCAGGATGAAATATTCTAACTTATAATTGTTGATATTGTGATTTTTCATTCATTCATATTAAAAATAAGAATTTTTAAGTTTTAAAGGTAAAGTTGTGTTTACACTTCTAAAATAATCCAAAAACAAATATTTTTGGATCTAGAATTTCAGATTTTTTAAAAATATTTATTGTATATTAATAGATTTATTTAAATTCCATTTATAATTTGACATCCAATTAAACTGACAATTTTCTCTAGTGAAAATTACCGGGGTAATTTTGCTACTAAATAGTTATTCGTGACGTGAATTTTAGCTGCAATTTTTGTTAACAAGAAAAGTTCATAAAAAAAATGGAGAAATTTTATACGATCTAATTTTTGCTATGGATCTTTTTATCGCTAAAGTTTTTCATTTTCTGGACTGAAATTAGTAACGTAACGAGGTGTTGATTCAAACAGAATTTAATTTATTTTTCCATTCTCTAAATATATTGAAAAATTTAAAAATTTTGGACCAAAAATTAAATGCTTTTGAATAATTTTTGCATTTTAAAATATTAAAAAAATCATATTGTAACGAGCTTGACTCATTGCCAATGACTCATCACTCTAAATTCAACTTTAGAGTTAGTCGAGTAGAGTAAGTGAAGTGAGTCGAGTCGAGGCAGACATGTAAAGTAGTAAATATTTTGTGGACAAAAATATTAATATTTTATGAAAATAAATACTGAAAATAAATGAATATTATAGTTAATAATAAGTACTAATATTTGAGTTTAATTTGAGTTACGTTATAGTATTTAATGATTATATTTTAAAATGATCTGGTTTAATAAAATAATGTTTTTATGTGTTAAACAAGAAAAGTTACATGTAAACAACAAAAAGTTCTTGTAGTTATTTTATTTTTTTATGGAGTCCAAATGAAATATCTTTTTGTCTCCAAGAGTTTAATTACGGTAAAGTTGAACAAATTGCTTTAAATGCAGTAGTCAATCTGTTGAAGCGAACTAAAGTGCTTCGCGTTTTTCATTTTGGTATGGGTGGCTTTGACAACACTGCATTGAAATGCAAATGTTTTTAATTGCGTATAAATTCAACAAGCTTTTTAAAGTTAACTTTGAAATTGAAATAAATGCATATATAATTTATAAAATAATAACATGTTTGTTATTTTATGTACATATTTTATTATGATAATGCAAATTTGTAATATGAGTAATAACTTTTTTGCTTTATATCGAGATTTAATAACAAAACTAATATAACTTTTACATTATAAAGTTACAGAATTACAGATTAAATTTTAATCTATTTTTAACGGAGCATACATTAAAATTATAATAATATGTAAAATGTAATAGAAGTACTTGTGACTGGCTTTAAACAGGGATGCATTCTAAGCCCTTTACTGTTCAACATAGTGCTTGATGAAACCATTAAAATATGCAAACCTAAATTAAAAACGTTCACGGTAGGTTATCGAAAGATGGAAACAATAAATATAACAGAGCTATGTTACGCTGACGATATGGCAATTGTAGGAGAAAACGAAAAAGAACTACAACATAAGGTAAATATATATATCGACGAATTGAAAAAAATATATCATGAAAATAAATATAGAAAAACGAAGACAATGATAATAGGAAATAAATATATGAAACACAATATAAAGATAGAAGAACAAGAAATAGAACAAGGAATAAATTCACGTATTTCTTAATCGAAAGGAGATATCTGCAGAAGTAAAGGTGGAAGTTAGAAAAGTAGTAGAAAGCTGGACAACAACAAAAAAACAATGAAGTAATCCAACGATCACTGAGATGAGCTTTTTGAGAAAAAATCAGAGAAAGACGAGAAGAAATATGATAAGGAATGAAATATACAGAGATCAGTTAAATGTAATACCAATCGAGGTGATAATACAACGGTCAACTAAGGTGGATGGGACATGTGCAAAGAATGAACCAACATAGGCTAACAAAAAGAATATTTGAAGCGAGGTAAACCCAGAAAAGCATGGAGGGATGAAATAAGAAAGGCAGCGGAGAGTAGAGGAATCAAGTGGGAAGAAATACCAAGGCTGGCAAAGAACAGAAAACATTGGAGAGACATTTGGAAGAACCTACCCTAAATCCGCTCTACTCCGATAACCGTACATCGAAAGCACAAAATAGTTACATACAGAAGCGACACTCCGTGTCGGTACCTTTTTTCTTACCCTATTCAGTTCTATGACCATGGAGCATTGTGTAGACCTTTAAATTTGTTGGCTTCCCCTATCTCTCCCTAAGATGTGACGAAACCTTCCGATTTTTAAAATAAACCCTTTAAATTTGTTGCCTTTCCCCATTTCTCTCTAATTTTCGCGTCTCTCTCTTACTGTCGCTTCTGTATAAACCTATTACAGTACAGTAAGACATAGAAACGAGAATTAGAGAGAGATAGAGAATGTGCACAAATTTAAAGGGCTCATTGTTTAAAATCGGAAAGTTTCGTCACATCTTAGAGAGAGATAGGGGAAGTAAACAAATTTAAAGGTCTACACAATGCTCCAAGGTCATAGAACTGAATAAGGTAAGATGAAAGGTACCGACACGGAATGTCGCTTCTGTATGTAACTATTCTGTGCCGAAAGGTAGAATGATTAAGTAAAGTAAAGAAATACTTGCAGATATGTAAATTTTAATAAGTCTTATTTTAAATTTCCCGCCTTACCTTGGCGGGCGATTCCTTCTCCTCCTTCCGCATCCGGAACATCTGCGTGCTCTTTTCTAGATCGCCGGTTCGGCAGCCATTTTTGGTGTTCTTGTCATCGCTGGTATGCCTGCCGAATAGAGTGGAGATTCTGGCTGTATGTTTCCCCTTCCCGTCTGTAGATTGTGCCCCCCCTTGGAGCATGTTGTACAGGTAGGGGGGCGGAGGCGCGGTGGCCCTTTGGACCACTCGGACTCCCATTCGGACTGTGGTCTTGCGTTGAAGTTTCTCGTCCGGTCGATCGGCTAAACAAAAGATAAACATTTTTTTTAAATATATAATATTATATGGAAAAATATTTGGTACACTCATTACATCAGTTATGAGACATTTTATAGTAAAGATATTGGGAACAATCTTTGTAATAAAATATGTTGGCTAACTAGTGTAAAATTGTGTTTATATTTATCGTATACATCCGAAATAATCCAAAAATACTCATATTTCGGTCAAAAATGTTTATTTCTGAAAATAATCCATCTTGATAGAGATCGAACAGAATTCAATTATCTCTTACCGTTCTCGAGATATTTGTGTTAAAAGTTTGTCCTGAAAAAGAGGTTTTTCAGGATAAGCCCTGTAACGGGGAGAAATACGATTTTGTAGACTTCACCAATCGATTCTACTGGCAAAATTGGTAAACTTATCTAATTTTGCCCGTAGAATCGCCAAAGTCGTACCTTCACCTCCTGAAGGGCTATTTCTGAAAAACCTCTTTTTTCAGGATAAAATTTGAATGCAAATATCTCGAGAACGGTAACAGATAATTGAATTCTGTTTGTAAATTTGAAATCAGCGCATCGAGGTCTAACAAAATGAACTATTTTCAGAAATAAGAATTTTGGACCTAGATTTTGGTATTTTTTGGATTATTTTGGCTATATATGGAAAATTTTAAAGTGATCAAACTAAAAACAGTAATTTTTCATGTTTTACTGTGATTGGAAATACCTTGAAGATGTAAAAAGATTTGAATATTTAATTGGAAATGTGAATTTTTATTTTTTCTGAACCATCAGTTAAAATGCCTACCATCTTGTGATATGTTTATTTAAATTGTTGAAAATTAAGATTTATTTTTATTTATTTATTTATAAACGTGATTTATTATTACAATTTATGCTCAAATAGCAATCTGTATTTATTTTAAACATTTCAAATTTACAAATAAAAATAAAAACAATAAACGATAAAATGTTCACATCATTTATTTTAAATGTAACACATTACATAAATGTGTAACATGTTTCATCCATCATTGTCATTTTATATCAATACCGCCAACTATACAAAGTGAAATTTCCCGAACAGCTTTTTCAAATTTCCTTCGCTTGTTCATATTTCATTAATTTGAATTCATAACCCCGTATGAAGACGAGAGACGAGAGACGAGAATAGATTATAATTTTTAATTCTGGAAGGGTTGAGTATGAGTTGATCTCTGGATAATTAATGCAATAATGGAATGAAATGAAGCGTGAAGATAGGAGCAAAAAGCGACGCCCAGAGTGCGTGTCCATTAAGAAAATAGAGAAGAAGTGGCTGAATTAATTAGCTGCTAAGCCGAGACCGGTGGGATCTGGGATGAAGCAGGGTTTATTCATCTTACATTAAATACTCTTTAATTAAATATAAATATTGTATCACAGCAGCATGCTACATCATAAAGAAAAAATGTTATTTTAACCCTTCATGTACAGATTCTAAAATCTGAAATGTGAAAAACAGGGGCGTCGTTAGTATTTTTAAAAAAGGGGCAGAAGTGTGATGCACATTTTTAGATTTTTAGTTAAACCAGTGATTTAAATTAGATTTTACTTTTTTTTTAAAAATCATTGATTTAAATCAATTGTTATTTAACATAGCATGTTTCTGAAAATTTGGGGGAAATGCCTGGGGCATTGTTGCATAAAAATCCAATTTAAAAACAATTTAAAAAATCAGATTTTTTTGATTTTTTTTAAAAGTTTAAAATAATTTCAATAACGTGTTTCACATAATAGTATTTATTATGAAAAAAAAAGTATTGTAAAGAATAAGTAAAAACTTAAAGAAACAATAAAAAACTACAGTAAAATCCGTTTATAACGATACCGCTTATAGCACCAAACTGGTTATAACGTCGAAATTGAGATCACTTGTTTGAAAGCTCATACGCTTACGTTAGTGTTGCCGTCTAGACAAGACAAGACAAGACTTTGTAAAACCTTGTCTTGTTTAGAAATATCAAGACAAGACTTGACTTAGTCGAAGTCTAGATTAAAAAGTCTTATCTAGATATTGAGACTTTAGATTAGATTTTACATGATATATTTATACGTCGAAAAACATTTTTTTAGTAATTTAGAGTCTTGAAAATTGTCTAGAATTTCCTCGTCTTAATCTAGAATAAGAAGAATTGTCTTGAAATTTCAAGATAATATTTTTGATAATCGTGTCTTCATAATCTAGACAAGACAAGACAAGAGATTAGAAAGTCTTGATGTAGACGGCAACACTAGCTAACGATATTTTACTTTTATCAGTTATAGCGACAAAATATTTGGGATCCCTTCGATGTCGTTATATATAACCAGATTTTATTGTAACACGTTTCAAAGTAAATTTAACAAAAAAATCACACATTGGTGCAAATATCCCCACATGGTAACATTACTCACTCACTTTGCCAAACCCCCCCACCCCCAATCTAGGATGTTAGTAACAATGGAGTCGTCCACTATTTTTTTATTATTTTATATGAAACTTTACTTAATTTGAAAGTGATGTATAATTTCAGAAAATCTTAATTCTTATTTGTTAAGATTTAAATGTTACAATGTGACAATACTTTCAAGAACTACTAAATCTGTTTAACTTCGTTGGTAAAACGACTGTATTGGGATATTATTTTTAATATGTATATTTTTTTTAATAGTGAGAATTAAACTAGAGATTATTCCCAGAAATAATCTCTATAGCTTTTGTTTTTGTTGACAATGATTCTTAATATTTTTCAACACTTATAATAAATTAATAAATATGCAATACATAGTTATATAACAAAGGACTTAATGTAAAATAAAATTATTAAGGTCATAATATTTTCAAATTATTTTCTACTTGCTTAAACATGAGACTTTAAATATTTTTTCAATGTAAATATTTAATGAATAATCTACTTCTTCAAAATTATTCAGAGATACATTTCTTTCATCCTCTTAAATATTAATATATTTAAAGCTGCCATTTAAATATACATAATTTTACATATTTTAAATTTCTTTTAAATTCAGCAAAAAATATATTTTAATAATAAAATTATGTGGGTGTACAGAAATATTTCAATATCCTTATAAATTTCATAGACACTATTGACAGTTATTTATAACCAGCAATCAATAAATTAAATCTTTAGAAATGGTGACAAGTCTTTGAAAGCATTTCAGTTGAATACACCCCTGGCCTTCAGATACGTTCATGAGATTAAATACAGGGAGACTTTACTAACGACGCGATAAAGATAAAATTCGCGATACATTAATTAGTGGAGATAAAATTAAAATTCATGAAGTGGTTCGGATTACTGACAAAAAAATATAAACTCGAAAGCCTGGGGTGAAACTAATGCCTGGTGACGTCATTAATGGCGGTAAAAAGCTAATATGCGACGCATAAAAAGTTTTAATTGCTAGGGTTAATTTTGATACAACGTAAATATAGTTATAGGTACTTGATATTAATTTGCGTTGAGTAGCTATAGATACAATATTTGATTTAAATTCATAAATCAATTTTTATTTAAGTACTTAACATTGAAAAATAGTTATTTGTATATCAATTTTTTATTACTCATATTACGGCTATCGCTTCGTAGAATAAACCATGTGAGTAATAAAAAAAATTTTAGTCCTTAGATATACATTATATTTTTTCGAAATCGTTAAATTATTAATTAAAAATATAAATAAATAGCATTGTATTTGTAAAACGTCAGCTAGCTTTTGAGACGGGGATGGCTGTAATAACATACTTTCAAAGTATCAAATATTTGTTTATAATTTTCATTTATGTTTACACCTGCTTAGACGTCGTTTGCATGAAATCAGATAAATTATTATCAAAGGTAAATAATAAATAAATTCACCAATAATATTATAGATGAGTCCGTAAAGTTAAATTTTGACATAAGAGACTGTAAAGTATTATTTTATTTAATACTTTGACTAACTTCCCGGAGTGATATCGTGTACTTTAGTATCGATTTCGAAAAAAATAAAGTTTTAGATTTAAATATAAAATTTCTTTTCAAAACGTTTTACACATTGCATATGTGTAATGCATAAAGGCTCACTGTGTTAATTTTAGTTTTAGTTGTACGTTTTAATCTTAATTGTCCGTTTTAATTACAGTACAGATGTGCTGTTTCTTGCAATTTTTTAATCGTTTTTATTTTATTTCATATCAATATTGAAGTTATAAAATTTTTGACCACAATGTTGGTTTAAAGGGTGAACATTCTGGTCTATTTTTATTTTTATATTGTTGTCGTTACTTCGCAGGAATTATGAGTAAATTTTACCAATTAAATCCGTAGCTTGTAATATATTTTTTTGATTATTTCACGATTGACAACAATTCAAACATAAAATTTTTGACATCAACAAAATGTAACCATTACTATGATACTGTAGATTTATCAAATTTCATCACTGAAAAACTATGGTCATCAAATGAAGCAATCTCATTGGGTGAAAATAATGTCAGTGGAATAATCAAATAAATATCATTAACAGTCAAATAAGAAAAATACAATTTAACATTGTTTTCTGGGCGTCACAGCGCATTGTTTTCCGTTTGTTTTGAAAAATGAATACAAACTTCCTTGCAGCACTAATTTTAAAATAATGATTTAAGTCATTATAAGAATTACTTGTCATCAATCAGTTTTCATAGGTGCTATTTTTAGCTAGATATGAATCAGCATTAGTTGTGTGCCATTTATCAAGGCAATAAAGGTGAAAAATAGCACATTTGTCATTTGTACACAACGCGGTGTGTAGCGCAATCCCTTGTCGTTTTCGATGTGTTCGAAAGCGTCGTTGATTGATGGCTGTGGATCTCCCTTTAACTGTTGCGTAAACTCGGAAAGAATTTCACGAGGAATTCATAGTAAAAGTTTTCAAGGCGTACGAAGTTTGATTACACATAAATATTAATCGATTCGTTTCCAAGTTAATGACAGATGCGATGCTTATTTATTTATTTATTTACTACGTACGTTACTTCCTAATAATTTAATAGATATTGTAACGCTTATTTATTTATTTGGATGATGTGTAAAAATAATTGAAATACGAATATTTATACAACTAAATATAATATAAACAACTAACACTATGAATGAACAAATATAAACACTATTTTAAGAGTAATAATGGGGTAGGTGACCAATTTCTAAATTTGGTATATGTGATAGCTTGTACAAAAATAATATACCCGTATTTTTTTAAAATTGTTAATTATATGTTGTTTTGAAGTAAATAAATAATATAGTACTTGGGAGGGGATTATGACGTCAACGAAGTTCATGAGAGCGGCGAAGGTAGACAGACGGAAATAGGTGGTGTGAGTGAGATAGTGCTAACTTAGTGAACGTCATAGTAAAGGACGCTGTTTCTATTTAACGCAAATTACTAAACAATTGCTGATAAATATTTAACTTTTTTAATGTCAACGTTAATAAATAAATATACTTTCTATAATTCAATAGTTTTTTCATTAAAATTCTACCTTGGTCACCTACCCCATTATTAATAAAAGCTTAAACACTAAGATTATTTATTTAAACATTTAACACTACGTATTATTTATTTACCCGATATTTATTTCCACCAACTATTTATGTTCATCACTCATATTAATATCAGACTGTCGTCCGGTCTTTTCTGCTCCGGGTTTATATACCAGAGCAATTAAGTTCTGAGATGTTCTCGCATTTTCGATGCCTTAGCACAATAGAAGGGCGGCGAATGTGTCTCGACCTATCTACTAGATACCTGCGGCGAGACCTTGTGTGAATTTAACAAATATTTCATTATACAACCTGTAAGACTTTCACACATTATCTTCTTTTGTTATTTCTAGTTCTATTTCGTTGCAGTTACGTTTGTCCTTCGCAGATATCTTTCTGCTTATAGCGAAGCTTAACGTACAATCACAGAATAGTTACACACAGAAGCGATACTTCGTGTCGTTACCTTTCATATTCCCCTTTACAGTTCTATGATCTTGAAGCATTGTGTAGACCTTTAAATTTGTGCTCTTCCGCTATCTCTCTCTAAAATGTGAGGAAATTTTCCGATGTTAAATAATGAGCCCTTTAAATTTGTGCACATTCTCCATCTCTCTCTAATTTTCGTTTCTCTGTCTTACTGTCGCTTCTGTATAATATAATTCTGTGGTACAATTCTGAACTATCTAATTTATGCGCCGGATATCTTTGAATGATTTACAGAACAGACAAATTACACTTCACCACTAGCTGAAGCAGAGTTATTTCTGCATACCTTGGCTGTCTTTTATGCGCTAATCAAATTTACTTTTTACTTATTAACTCAACTGTCTGTCTTTCTTATTTCAGTCAGTGGCATCAGATGTCATCGCGTTACAACATTATTTACATTTAATATAAATTTAAAAAAATATAATTTTTTCAAGTCGGCAATAACTTTTGATAATTTCCCACAAAGGTTAATTATAACCAGGGCATGTAACCGAAAAAAATACTGGTTAACGGTTAACCCTTATAGAGAACGTTATAATAATAACGGTTTTAGTTCGAAAACCGGTTTTTGAAAATTGGAAACCGGTTTAAACCGGTTAATATATCGGTTAAAAAAATAATTAAAATTAATTAAAACAAATTAATTATAAAAATTTGTTTTAAACGATATTTCTCTGGAACTAATGAGCGGATATGAAAAATAAAAAAACTGTTGAGAAGAGAATTGAAAGGCCTTTCGAACTGTGTCATGTTTGACACTCTTTTCCATTTAAACTTTTTGAGGTGCAGTCCACCCCCATTTTAGGGTTGAAGTTATGCCATTGGAACTAATCCATTCAGGTGTTCCCCCTTTATAGTAAAAATGACGTGTTCGAGCGTTTTTTGCAAAATTGATGTTAAGTGGCCACAAATTGCGCTGATAATTTTTATTGAGCCATCCTGTATATAGAAGGTGGAAATAATAATATAAGAAACAGTGAATAAACAAATAATTAGGGCAAATGAACTTTATCTAAACAAAAGAATGTCTGTAAAACAATTGATAGTTGTTAATTGGACCACGAACCTTGGCCTACAACGGAAATGATGACCGGAAGTACTTATATTTGGAAATTTTGTTTTGATAATTGTTATCTATATTCGCAAATATATTCCAAACCATATCCAAATAAAAATTAATATCTTTTCTCATCTCCAAGTAATTTACAATCACAGTTAATCATGAAAACTAACAATATTTAGATTTACACCTTAAAATTTTGATTTTACAGCCGAAAAAATCCAAAATGACTCATTTTTCGGTCAAAAATTTTGGTTTTTTAAAATAGTCCAAAATGATAGTCGCCGATGAGCTGATTCTAAATTTTCAAACCGAATTTAATTATCTCTTCCCATTCCTGAGATATTAGGCTTCAAAGTTGCACCTCAAAAAAGTATGTTTTTTGACTATATCTCTTAAATGGGTAGAGATACAGTCTCAACGATTATACCAGTCGATTCTACGCACAAAGTTACATAAAGAAATGTTTTCTTCGCATATATGTTCTTTGGAACGATTTGGTGTAAAATGAGAAAAAAGAAAAAAACCGGAATTTCAGTTTTTCGCTGGAGAACTTCTTGGCTCCAAATCTTTTCATTTTTCAGACTTAAGTAAATACAGATGCGCTGATTTCAAATTTTCAAACTGATTTCAATTATCTCTTACCGTTCTCGAGATATTTGGGTTCAAAGTTGGAACTGAAAAAAATCGTTTTTCAGTAATATCCCTGAAATGGGTCAAGATACGATCTCGACGACTTCACCAATCGATTCTACGGGCAAAATTACATAAGTGTACCAATTTTCAGATTAATATTCCAATGGATACAATTTTTAGAGCGAAAAAACGAAAATCGCGAAAATCGAAAAATCGCCTGATGAACCCCTTGCGATTTTTTTCGATTTTTGACGATTTTCGTTTTTCCTGTATAAAATTTGTATCCATTGGAATAAAAATCTGAAAATTGGTACAAAAATGTAATTTTGCCCGTAGAATCGATTGGTGAGGTCGCCAAAGTCGTATCTGAACCCATTTCAGAATTATTCCTGAAAAATTGATTTTTTCAGGTCTAACTTTGAACACAAATATCTCGAGAACGGTAAAAGATAATTGAAATCGGTTTGAAAATTTGGAATCAGCGCATCTGTATTTACTTAAGTCCAGAATATAAAAAATTTTGGTGACAAAAAGTTTCCAAGCGAAAAATTGAAATTCAGGTTTTTCTTTTTTCTCATTTTTCACCAAATCGTTCCAAAGATCGTATATGCGGAGAAAACATTTCTTTATGTAACTTTGCGCGTAGAATCGACTGGTGTAATCGTTGATACTGTATCTCTACCCATTTTAGAGATATGTTCAAAAAACACACTTTTTTGAGGTGCAACTTTGAGGCCAAATATCTCAGGAATGGGAAGAGATAATTAAATTCGGTTTGAAAATTTGAAATCAGCGCATCGGCGACTATCAATTTGATTTTTTCAAAAAAATCAATAAATTTTACCTAAAAATGTGTTTATTTGGGTTATTTCACACCCTGGAATGGGTTTAAAGTGCTTAACAATGATTTAGGTGTTCATAATTAAAAAAATAAGTTTAACACGATTATGTGTTGCATTTTATACCCAAAAATGAGTAGAAAAGTGTCTAAACATATTGTATAGTACATTTGGAAATTTGTCACATCTTCAAATGGGTAAAAAGGAACCCAAACCTGACCTAAAATTGGGTTTAAAGGGTGTCAACAATCAAAAACCAAAATTCTGGACTCATACATGGGTATTTTTGGAATATTTCAGCTGTATGTGAAAAATTTTACAGTAAAAACCTAAAAATTGTAACTTTTTATATTCAACTGTAATTAGAAATTACTAAAAGTTAGTTACAAACAGGGAAAGTAACCGAAATAAATACTGGTTAACGGTTAACCCTTATAGAGAACGTTATAATAATAAAGGTTTTAGTTCGAAAACCGGTTTTTAAAAATTGGAAACCGGTTTAAACCGGTTAATATATCAATTAAAAAAAATATTAACATTAATTAAAAAAAAGTAATTATAAATATTTGATTAAAAAAAAATATAGAATAAATAGTTTAAAAAAATAATAAAAAATTATCATCTGAGAAAATATAACAATTAAAAAAAACAATTTAATTAATAAATATTCACAAAAATTCCCGTAATTTATTCAGAAAAACGCAGGTCACTTTTCAATTTTAAACTTGCCTGTGTTGACAAAGGCCGTATTTATTTGGATTTAACGGCCAAAGAGACCTACATTTATGACTCTCCAATAAAATGTTAATTGTAAAAACTGTCATGACTCATGTTCAAATACAAATAGAAAACACAGATATAAAAAAAATATTAAATTTTTTTCTCGCTAAATGATATTAAAATAAAGGTTAATGTTCGCTAAAACCGGTTTATTTTTTTTTTTGGTTAACGGTTACCGGTATTTTCGGCCTGAAAAATATCGGTTAAAATTACGGTTAAAGTTCGCAATTTTCGTTAAAAATATCGGTTACCGGTTTTTATTAACCGGTTTTTTTAACCGGTTACATGCCCTGATTATAAACTATGATACATTTGAATATAATCTCATTTGTTATGCAATCGGCGAAATTAATGAAAATGCGTACATCATTGCATGGTTGAAATGTAAATTAATATCATATGAGTATTTTAATGAAATTATATTAAACAAATTTTATGTGAAATGGAAAATTACGCCATATGTTCACAGGTAAATTATTAATTAATTCAAATGGGTACCTACCTACAAATCTAGATGCAAATTACTTTTTGTAAAGTAAATAAACCGGAAATTATATTCTATTTTTACTTGAGATATGGAAAATAATATAATTCCAACAAAATAAATGTTTATTCTGTATTTACCTACTATAATGAAGTTATTGATAGAGCAATTTTTAAAAATTTTATAAAATGTTTATTTACGATAGTGTGAAAAAATTGTTTTTAGTTGTAAATTTTTAGTTCGTAAAACATTTGTGTAATAACAAGATTTTTATTATTCAATGATTACGCAGTAACGAGTGGTTAAAATTTTATAAATGTTAAATAAAAAACAACCGCACAAAAATCGGTAGCTAATTTGAACATTTTGTTTCAAAGCAAACGTGTTCAGTGATTCTAATTCAGATTTGAAACGATTTTTCCACATTTTTCGAGTTTCCTAAATTCTACCGTAGATAAAATATTGTACGATACAAGATACATACGAGGTGTGTAAATTAAGTAATAAGACTGGCAACATAGCGTTCGATCTAGAGGGGAACCAGGTGAACATTTTATGTATGCTTCAGTACGATTTTGAACTCGCTAGAGTTATTTGATTGTCCGTAGCGATTTTTTTCGTAAAACAGTTTTCTAGTGCGTACTAAAAATAAGTATCGTCGATTTCAAACAACGGTGTGCTATCAGGTTTTGCTACAGACTTGGGCACAGTGCAATGGAAACTTTTACAAAACTTAAGCAGATCTACGGAGAGACTTTTTTTGGTGGTTTTAGGCATTTTCAGAAAGAAAAGAGTTGATTGAAGATGAAACACGCAGAGGAAGGCTTTCAATCTTCAAGAACTCATAAAAATGTAGACAGAATCTGGGATCTTGTATTTATTTTAGTAATTAATGATTTTGTTTTAAAAGGTTAATATTACGATGTTCCCCAAAAAGACAATTTCTTTTTGCGGTTTCTATATTTATATACAAACAAAACCAAATAAAATCGAAAACAAAATACGAAATTTAAAATTCGTTCATCAATTTGATATTCAAAATTCGAACTTCGAAATTCGAAAAGTTCCAAAGTATTTTTTTCGAATTTTGTCAACAGCTATATTTATTAAAAGGTTTTCGTTTTCTAGATGATATGAGTATGAAAATGAAAAGGGATTCTCTATCCCAAGTTCTGCTTTAGTATGGCTCCAACGTAGATCGTGTTGCGGTTTCAACTGTTTGTGATTGTCAGAACATTAAAATATGACAGTTGAAATCCGATAGCGGAAAAGTGGAGCATCAAATTGGCTGCACGCGCACAAATTGCATTTGTTTGAAAATTAAATTTCCAATCGAATAGGAAATCCAGTCGCATTTCCTGTATTTTTCTATAATTGCAATGGTGTATTACAGCCTGTTTGCTCATGAGAACTTTAATTAATTTTTAAACCTATATACCTTTTCAATCGAGTTGATTATTATTTTATTGCTTTTGTTTTTATTGAAACTTATAATTGAAAACCAGCAATGTGTTTCATATTTAGTTTTTCCTGCTGATATATGAATGATTTAATTATTTATTGTAGTAGTATTTACTTTTTTAACAAGGTAAAACATTTTTGCTATCACCTCCTACAAAGTTATATCTACAACATACCTAGTTTTGTTATGACTATCATTAATACTATCAACCTGATCCGACTTGAGTACGAAAACATTATTGATAAGATTATAAAATAATAGTTCTCAATAATGTTTTCATTTTCTGAAATTGCTAATCTATTGAGCAAACCATGGATATTATGAATCATACTACTTGGATGCCTTAAAAAGCGACATCTGCGACTGTTATGATACTCATAACAAACCTAGGTATGTTAATAGCTATAACATAGTTATAAATATGATAGTCAATAGTGTATTCTTTAGCGTTGGTGTATTGATATAAAAATTTATTTGTATTTTTCAACTGCTGTATAAATATATCCCCATTATTTAAATTTTTCGATTAATTTTAGCAGCAATATTTCAGGACAGTGAAATATGGCTCATAATTCATCTATCTCGGCCAATCACAGAATCGGAAATCAATTTGTTCAAAATATCGGTTACCGGTTTTTATTAACCGGTTTTTTTAACCGGTTACATGCCCTGATTTTTATGTTTTCATTTTCTAAAATATTTATGCGTTTTTCCGAATTTACAGGAGTATTATAATCCTTTTATAGTAATATAATATAATTTCAAAATAAATTGAATAAACTTCAACGTTACAGAAATTGTAAAATGTCAGTAAACATCGAAAACAAAATCAAAAAAGTTGATAACTTGAAAGCTCAGGAAAACTTTATTCATTCAGGTGTAGAGTATATTTTTAGTTGTTTTTCTTCGTGTAAAAATGTTCCACAGAAATTAAAAAAACGACGTCGATGTCTGATAAAAACACAGATTAAAATATTTTTCACTACAGCCATTCAAAGCTAGGCAAAATGACTGGTACTTTCATTTTACGATATCCAATTTATCTACCATTAAAACGAAATGAAAATAGAGAAGCATTGTACATTTCATTTAAAATATTTTAATATTGGTTTGTGATATATTTATCATTGTTTCTCAAACAAAAATATACCGCGGACTAGTGTATTGTAATAATAATAAATCTGTTATAAAACAAATATTAACGAAGATTACAGAAAATGAATAGACATTACATGCGAATAGAATACTATACTTTTTCTACAACTATTACATGAAAAATATATGATTATTATAACCAAATATGTCATCACAGTTTGACAGATAAATAACAATAACTCGCGTCACTGTTTCACAGCATACTTAACGCAAGTCAATTTTTCTAGTGTTATTTGGTTACAGTTTAAGATTAAAGAGAAAAGAAAGGTATGAAAAATGACAAAACTAGTATAACTTTGGCTTTGTATGTAGAAAAACTTACTTAAAAGTAATTTGGTTTTTATCCTTTTGACAGGTAAGATTTAAATTTGATATAATGATCTAATAATATTATTTCATCGAACTGTCAATATTATTCAATTAGCAATAGTAACGAAGGTCATTAATTGATAATTAATAAATAAAGTTATAGGTATGTATATTTCTTGACAGTTGTTGATAAAACTTAATTTCTTATAACTTGCGAAGAAACATCTTATTTATTAATTTTGCGATAAAACAGTTATTTGCATCAATATTTTTAAAAGCATTTTTTCTGTATCATAATATGTTTTTTATAACTTTATTTTTTTTTGTTTTCAGGTGAGTATCTAACTTCTGTATTTCTAATCGCCTATACCTAATATGTAAGTACAAATATTTTAAAAGTATTTTTGAGATTTGGGTCCTGCATACAATAACTTGTTTTAAATATTTTATGAATTTACCAACTACGTAAATATTTAACAGTTATTTTTTACCCTAAAGCTGTTTTAGAGTTTTTGTTGGCATGAAAAATAAAAAGGGTAATTTTGCAAAAAAATAAATAAGCTGTTATGATAATGAAAGCAGCGGTATATTGCGCGTATGTTGGGGACTGGGAATATAATGCGTCATAATGGCTGCCCCACTGACCCAGATTCGCATCTTAGCATTGATCATCCGATACGACACGATAAGTTGTCGTAAAAACCTGATAGGCCCTCTATATCATACCTAATCACCTTACATTTCATTAAAACTTCACACTTGCAATTTATCCTTTGCGATTAAAGCATTTTTCTCTCTATAAAAACCTTCTATTTTCTTAAGTAATATAATGAGAACCATGAATTTATCGTGTAATTTTACGAATAGTAGTTGCGAAGTAACAGACAAACGAGTGTCAAAAATGACATGACAGATCACGTCAGAGAAGATGGATTCAAGAATAATTTTTATCCCGAGTTGTCGTTAAATTCTTAAATTTACACTTCAAACATAAATTTTTTTATGTAAATAAGATATAACCATGACGATGTTATTGTGGTTTTACTATTTTTCTTTTTCACTAAAGAAAGTAGGGTAAGTGGGAGAGAAATGGACCGATTGCGAAGTGTTAAAAATGGCAGATCATTTTTGACCCGAGTTGTTACTCGTAGGAATTATGAGCAAATTTTACCAATTAAATTGTAATATAATAATAATTAACCATGGTGATGTTATTGTGGTTTTATCATTTTTTTTTTACTAAAGAAAGTAGGGTAAGTTGGGGAGAAATGGACCGATCGGAGAGATGGACTTTTAGTCTTAAAAGTACATTAAAGTGATATTTCTTATAGGGAATGTTAATTTTTAGTTTAGAGAAAGTGTAAGTAGCCGCTTGCAAATTAATGCAGTCAACACTGAATAATCCAAGATTTACTTAAAAAAAATCCAAAACAAATGTGGTTTTTTAAATTAATTATTACTTTAGTAGGTTTAAACTAATTATTTATGTACATACTTTATAAATATGTGCATAAGACTTAACGTAACCAAAAAATGTGGTTCTATTTGGACAGTCATAAGTAATGCAGTGGTCCATTTAACCTCTGTTCTGAGGACAGATGAACCAAAGGATTATTATTGTTAAAAAAATCAATTCAACCGGTAAAAAAAAAATTTCGTATATAGAAAGGTAGACTATCTAGTTGCTATTCTAAGAGTTCTGTAGAACTGTTGTTAATTGGTTAATCAGAGGGTGATGATAATGAAGAAGCTGAGGATTATGAAAACGACGCGAGATGCAAAGAAAATTATAAAAAAAAAAAACGATAAAGAAGGATGATTGGATAAAATGTGTAATTTATAATCGCTGTTTACACGAAGAGGTTACCACATATGACAAATGATAACAATCTGTTAACCAGTTCATCTTCTCATTGATCTGTCTCACCTATATGGTGGAGAAGAGTTTCTTTATTCTTATAGGTAATCCTATATTATTTGTTGTTATAAATAAATTTTGTTTGTCAAATATTGTTCACTATTATAGAGTAATAATTATTTTCCAAAAAGTGGTCCATTTCCCCCCCATAATTTATTATAACAATTATTATAGCAGGAAGGATCAAAAGAAATGTTACAAATATTTATTTTCAACCTGAAATATATGTTGCCATATGAGTTACTACATTTATGTATTGCTGGTCATCGTTTAAAAAATGTAAGAATTAAATTGGAATATTTGATGTCCTTTAAAATTTATATTTTATTACATACTATAGCTGAGTTTATTTTAACGAGAAACTTGGGATTTGTGACATCCATTAGCCAGGTTAAAATAATACAAAAACAACTGCTCATAATGTACTGCAAATATTATTGAATATAATACAAATTAATTCAATAATATTTGCAGTACATTATGAGCAGTTGTTTTGTTCCAACTGTTTACTCTAGTTTCGTTGATTATTTATCATTGTAAATATTTCATCCATTTTGCATTAAAACAATATTTGGTCTATTTTTATATGATCTTGTTATTGGAACTATTATTTTGACTTGATCACGAAAACGTAACTCACAAGAGAAATTTATAAAATAATATTTATTAATAACGTGAAACCGGTAAACTATTGAACAAACCATGGATGTTATGAATCATATAAAGCCTTAGATGTCTTAAAATCCTCGCTCTCCGAGCTTGGAATCCAATTGACATCTGCAGCGGTTATAATACTCATAACTAGCATATGTATGTTAATATCTATTACGGTATTGTCGCTTTTGTCACTGACCTATGAGATCCACTATGAAATAGCCCTTACTTAGTTTTCCAGAAGCAATTTCAATATTTTAATGAATCCAATTATAGCTCCAAGATACCTAGTTGGTTAGGTGTCCGTGTGGTTACGGTTGAGCTTTTATACAATATTCCGATGATTCTTCGTCCTTTTCACAGAGTCAACAGATGTCATTTTCAGCTTTACCAATTTTGTACAAATGGTATTGTAAAGGACAATAAGCTTTTGCTGAGAGTTTGTCGCTCCTTGGTGTTTGTCGAAGCTGGAGAAATGAATTTTCTTGTTTGAGGCCTAGAAGGTGTTTCCACAATAAGGATATGACACATTCCTCCCAGTTTTTGAATTAAATTTTGATCGTTGCTAAGTTATCATTTATTTACCGATACCCCGGTCGGAAAGAAATTTTGTTACCCATCAGTAACTTGTAAACCTAACTTATTGTCTTGGAAACCTAATCAGTAAAAAATTCATTTTGGAATCATAAACTTGTTTTTCTACGACCACTATGGAAAGAAGTATTTTTCTCGCACTATATAAAGCTTGAAAGTTGTGTATTTCCTACAATCGTGGGTTAAAGTATGAGAAATAATTTCTCACGGTATTTTGTTTTTTTATGTCAAATAACTTTCGTGCTTGTATTTTTGTTCTGTACCACTTAGCAGTATAGTCATAGAAAAATTAAAGTATACCACTCGTGCAGAATTACTTACTTCCCACCTTGTGTGACTCCAGCACTCGACTTAGTCTCGTGCCGAAACTTTCACACCTCGTGGGAAATAAGCAACTTTCTGCACTTGTTTCACAATATACCGTAGTGATCCCAAGGTCACGTCGCGTATCTGTCACGACTGGTTCGCGCGATTCTATTGTTCTGTTATCCAGAGGGTACAAGAACAATCTCGAACTTAATTGTGCTACTATATAAACCCCGAGCAGAAGATCTGGAGGGCGGTCCTATATTAATATGCGTATAGCAAACATAAATAATTGGTGGAAATAAATATCATGTAAATAAATAGTGCGTAGTGTTAAACGTTTAAATAAATAATCTTAGTGTTTAAGTTTTTATTAATAATTGTTATTCGTAAATTAGTGTTTATATTTTTTTACTCACAGTGTTACTTATTTTTATTATGCAGAGCGGAGAGCTTTAAATATTTCCTCGTGCTATAATTTGTTGATTATGCGCTTAATACATAAATAATTATTAATGCTAGTTCGTATAAAATAATTATAAAGATGTATGGAAATATGTACCATGTGTCACTTTTTTGAGTAAAATTTGAGTGAAATGTATTATCTAGTAGGTAGTAGATATAACAATTTGTTCATTTTACATATCAGTTTTTCGTTTTTACATGAAACTAATTTTGAATATGACAGTTCACTAGAAATTGAATTATGCTCGAGATAAAACTAAAAATGTTCGCAATATTGGAGTTGTCATTTCGCGTTTCACATTCTATTTCGTTTTTCATTTTAAATCCCCACACAAAAGTATTTCATATGTACGCGATTAACTTTTCAGCGCAGAAATGAAACATTTAAACTAAATCCACATTATTAGAAAGATTGGAAATCTCCAGTTTAAACTAAATCTGCGTTATTTCAAAGATTAGATATTTGGTTGTTGTAGTAGTAGGCTAATTAAAAAGATCCGAATATTGACGTAAATAAAAAATGCGTAATGTCATATATTTGAGATTGTAATTGAAAACTATTTTTATAAATAAATAAATTAATATAAAAAGGTATCGTATTCTTCTAAACCTCTAACAATTGGTAGTAGAGCGTAGTATACAGAAGAATAAAAAAAATAAAAAAAAATGGATCCAATAAATGGTCAACTAACAATAACTATTCCATATGGAGTATAAGACTGGAAACTTTATTAGACTGTAAAGGACTTTATGGTGAGGTCATTTTACAAAATGAACCAGTTATATTACAAGGAGGTACTCAAATGGAAAGGTCGCACAACGATTGGATAAAGAATAATAAAGAAGCGTATAGTTTTCTTATCTTCAGTCTATCACCTGAATTAGCAATGGCATTTAAAGTCATAAAAAATATAAAGCAATTATGGGAAGCTATTAAGGAAAGATTTGAAGGAACAGTAGAAGAGAAAACTATAGATTTGATGCTGGATTTATCAAGATTAAAAATTAAAGATAATGAAAGCATTCATGAGTACTTGACAAGAGCATAGGGTATTACAAGGCATTTAATAGATTATGCAAAAAAAAATTCGCAGAGAGAATTGCTTAGTTATGTCATTAAAGGTCTACCAAAGAGTTATAATACAATTGAACGCCCTTGTTAATTAATCCTGGTATAAATTTCGCAGATATCAAACATTCTTTAATAGCGTATGAAAAAAAAATTACAAGAAAAAATAACCGAATGACATGCATATAAAACTCATTTTAAATTCAAACAATAGCATATTGTGTTATTAAGAGTAAAAGTGATACTTTGTGTGGCGAGCATGGAAGTTTGCACGACGAGCGAAGCGAGTCGGACAATTGCATGCGAGGCACACAAAGACACTTTTACTCTGAATAATACATTTAATTTTTCTTCGAACGTAGAAATTTTAAAAAGTAAATTACTATTTGACTTTTAATACGTAGGTTACCTGTCAATTATTCATAATTTTTACTAACTTTATTCTTAGGTTATCTAGTTTTTATAGTGACATTTAGGGAGATATTACAGATTTCTATTGTACAAGTTACTTCTTATTGGCTGATTCTATATACGGCGGCGAAGAAAGTAAACGACGGCTAGATAAAAAATTATATTACGGCGGGGTAGAAATTAAACTTCAGCCTTGTCAATCACGTCACAGAAGATGTTACTTATATGACGTTTGAAGAAAAAATAATATAAAAAGGTATTGTATTTTTCTGATCTTCTAACAGTTGTGATAGTTAATGGAAAATGTTTCCTATAAAGTATGAATTTTGTTTTTCTGTGGAGACCGAAGGCAATTTTTTCTATTTTTATCGGACGGAGTGGACGATGGGAGAACAACGGTGATCCTTCCGCTCGTTGGATGAGCCGGTATAATGCCCAGCTCAGTGCGGCCACCAAATCGATGGCATTGCTTGTTGTTCTACCTTTAGCCCATTGTTGGACCTGCGTAATTTCAAATCCGCCCCGAGATTTTATTTCACAAAAAAACAGTTGTTATATCTAAACGCCATTTGAGATTTAATCTAAAACTTGTCACACTAACTTCTTTAGGAAGTTAGTTATGAATTTAAAGAATGGTTCTGGAATTTTTTTCACAAATTGAAATTATTATTAATATGCCTGTTTCACTATCCTGCTTTTTTAAAAAAATCATGTTGCATCTTAATTTTAGTTGCGAATAGAATATAATAAAATAGAAAAATGTTAAATTATTGATATTTTAATATTACTAATTATCAATTAAAAATTCACTGTGTTCAAAACGAACGCTATTTTGCTGACGAAAGCCGTACGACTAACGCATGCGCACAACAGTCGTAAACAAGTAGTTGTGAAGAACAAACGTTCTTTTCATACATCATTCGAATGTTTGTGTTTGACGCCGCTAATTTTGAAGAAGTTATTGTGTATTCAGAAAGAAACGAAATACGCCAGGTATTATCACTACGCCTGTTTCACTCATTCCAGACTTCTCTTTCTAAGTAGTGAGCGTGACGTCACTTTATAGTACTGTTTCTCGCGAGAGTATATTTTTGGAACTTTGTGAATTTTTTGTGGCTATATGCAGTATTTTTTTGCGAAATAAAAAAATACGTATGTCATATTTTTAAATATAGATTAACATATAAAAAAATCAGAAAAGCATAAACAACCCTATTAGTGCATTTTGTGTCAAAATAAATAGAAGTATATTGCTGGAAAGTCTGAATCAGAGTCGTGTAATTTAAATGAGTGACATTGGGCTCGTTTTGTCCTGCCATCTCTTGGTTGCTCCCCAGAACCTTAACAAATAATAATTTAGTTGGCTTTAATTTTTATACAAAACATTTGATTTCTTACATATTAATAAATTTAGTACGATTGACAAAATTGACAACGTCAAAATATATTTGGTGATAATTAGTTTGAGTTAACGTGAAGGAAAAATATATGAGAAATATTTTATAAACACTTGTCCCTTTTCTTCACAATTATTTATTAAAACAAAATGTACATTTCAACTACACTGTAGTCATCTTCAGTTGTACAAATATGATATTTGTACAACTGAAGATGACTACAGTGTAGTTGAAATGTACATTTTGTTTTAATAAATAATTGTGAAGAAAAGGGACAAGTGTTTATAAAATATTTCTCATATATTTGGTGAGAAATATGTATCAACAACACTCTCTTTGCAAGTTTTTGAGCGATAAAAATAATTTTGTGTAGTGCAATAAAGAAGTGTTGAAACATCTCGCTAAAAGTTTTGTTTTTGATATACAGCAAAGTCACGTGACAATCTGAACTGAACCAACTGATCTTTCTCGGCGAGTGGATTACTTAGGATCAATTCGTTCAGTAGAGAGGGTAAAGTGATCCAGTCAAATGGAACGAAAAATAAGTGATTCAGTTTCAAAAGTATAAGTTGGATCAGTTTAATGTGGCAAATGGAATACACCTATAGATTCAGAAATCAATTTCGGAGTAGCAGTTAGAACATTTAACATGTAAATGGAAATGTAATATTAATGTTTAAATAAATTACGTATTAAAATTAAATATTTGTATGTTTTTGAAATTATTTATCATAATATAAATTGAACTAAGTACCTGTAATAAATTACTTAAAGCAAATAATTGGGGGAGCAAACACCGAGTGGCGCTGAAAACAGTCCCAATTGATATCATGGTAGTTTCGTTATTATTAATAGTTTCAGTTGATATAAATCAATACAAAACTGCTTCAAGCATAGCTTAAACTTTTATCACCATAAACGAGTTATCTTAACTCTGCACTAAAGTCGAGGTTAAGTAAACTCTTTCTTGTGAAACATATTTTTAAATTAATAACAGGGCATGTAACCGGTTAAAAAAACCGGTTAATAAAAACCGGTAACCAATATTTTTAACGAAAATTGCGAACTTTAACCGTAATTTTAACCGATATTTTTCAGGCCGAAAATACCGGTAACCGTTAACCAAAAAAAATAAACCGGTTTTAGCGAACATTAACCTTTATTTTAATATCATTTAGCGAGAAAAAAAAATATTTTTTTTATATCAGTGTTTTCTATTTGTATTTGAACATGAGTCATGACAGTTTTAACATTTTATTGGAGAGTCATAAATGTAGGTCTCTTTGGCCGTTAAGGTTACTTAAAAAGTCCAAATAAACACAGGCAAGTTTAAAATTGAAAAGTGACCTGCGTTTTTCTGAATAAATTACGGGAATTTTTGTGAATATTTATTAATTAAATTGGTTTATTTAATTGTTATATTTTCTCAGATGGTAATTTTTTATTATTTTTTTAAATTATTTATTCTATAATTATTTTTTTAATCAAATATTTATAATGACTTTTTTTTTAATTAATGTTAATAATTTTTTAAATTGATATATTAACCGGTTTCCAATTTTTAAAAACCGGTTTTCGAACTAATACCTTTATTATTATAACGTTCTCTATAAGAGTTAACCGTTAACCAGTATTTATTTCGGTTACATACCCTGTTTGTAACTAACTTTTAGTAATTTCTAATTACAGTTGAATATAAAAAGTTACAATTTTTAGGTTTTTACTGTAAAATTTTTCATATACAGCTGAAATATTCCAAAAATACCCATGTATGAGTCCAAAATTTTGGTTTTTGACTGTTGACACCCTTTAAACCCAATTTTAGGTCAGGTTTGGGTTCCTTTTTACCCATTTTAAGGTGTGACAAATTTCCAAATGTACTATACAATATGTTTAGACACTTTTCAATTCATTTTTGGGTATAAAATGCAACACATAATCGTGTTAAACTTATTTTTTTAATTATGAACACCTAAATCATTGTTAAGCACTTTAAACCCATTCCAGGGTGTGATATAACCCAAATAAATCCATTTTTAGGTAAAATTTATTGATTTTTTTGAAAAAACCAAATTGATAGTCGCCGATGCGCTGATTTCAAATTTTCAAACCGAATTTAATTATCTCCTCCCATTCCTGAGATATTTGGCCTCAAAGTTGCACCTCAAAAAAGTGTGTTTTTTGAACATATCTCTAAAATGGGTAGAGATTCAGTATCAACGATTATACCAGTCGATTCTACGCGCAAAGTTATATAAAGAAATGTCTTCTCCGCATATACGATCTTTGGAACGATTTGGTGAAAAATGAGAAAAACGAAAAAAACCTGAATTTCAATTTTTCGCTTGGAAACTTTTTGTCACCAAATTTTTTTATATTCTGGACTTAAGTAAATACAGATGCGCTGATTCCAAATTTTCAAACCGATTTCAATTATCTTTTACCGTTCTCGAGATATTTGTGTTCAAAGTTAGACCTGAAAAAATCAGTTTTTCAGGAATAATTCTGAAATGGGTTCAGATACGACTTTGGCGACCTCACCAATCGATTCTACGGGCAAAATTACATTTTTGTACCAATTTTCAGATTTTTATTCCAATGGATACAAATTTTATAGAGGAAAAACGAAAATCGTCAAAAATCGAAAAAAATCGCAAGGGGTTCATCAGGCGATTTTTCGATTTTCGCGATTTTCGTTTTTTCGCTCTAAAAATTGTATCCATTGGAATATTAATCTGAAAATTGGTACACTTATGTAATTTTGCCCTTAGAATCGATTGGTGAAGTCGACGAGATCGTATCTTGACCCCTTTCAGGGATATTCCTGAAAAACGATTTTTTTCAGTTCCAACTTTGAACCAAAATATCTCGAGAACGGTAAGAGATAATTGAAATCGGTTTGAAAATTTGAAATCAGCGCATCTGTATTTACTTAGGTCTGAAAAATGAAAAGATTTGGAGCCAAAAAGTTCTCCAGCGAAAAACTGAAATTCCGGTTTTTTTCTTTTTTCTCATTTTACACCAAATCCTTCCAAAGAACATATATGCGAAGAAATCATTTCTTTATGTAACTTTATGTAACTTTGTGCGTAGAATCGACTGGTATAATCGTTGAGACTGTATCTCTACCCATTTTAGAGATATAGTCAAAAAACACACTTTTTTGAGGTGCAACTTTGAAGCCTAATATCTCAGGAATGGGAAGAGATAATTAAATTCGGTTTGAAAATTTAGAATCAGCTCATCGGCGACTATCAATTTGGACTATTTTAAAAAACCAAAATTTTTGACCGAAAAATGGGTCATTTTGGATTTTTTCGGCTGTAAAATCAAAATTTTAAGGTGCAAATCTAAATATTGTTAGTTTTCATGATTAACTATGATTGTAAATTACTTGGAGATGAGAAAAGATATTAATTTTTATTTGGATATGGTTTGGAATATATTTGCGAATATAGATAACAATTATCAAAACAAAATTTCCAAATATAAGTACTTCCGGTCATCATTTCCGTTGTAGGCCAAGGTTCGTGGTTCAATTAACAACTATCAATTGTTTTACAGACATCCTTTTGTTTAGATAAAGTTCATTTGCCCTAATTATTTGTTTATTAACTGTTTCTTATATTATTATTTCCACCTTCTATATACAGGTGGCTCAATAAAAATTATCAGCGCAATTTTTGGCCACTTAACATCAATTTTGCAAAAAACGCTCGAACACGTCATTTTTAGTATAAAGGGGGAACACCTGAATGGATTAGTTCCAATGGCATAACTTCAACCGTAAAATGGGGGTGGACTGCACCTCAAAAATTTTAAATGGAAAAGAGTGTCAAACATGACACAGTTCGAAAGGCCTTTCAATTCTCTTCTCAACAGTTTTTTTATTTTTCAAATCCGATCATTAGTTCCAGAGAAATATCGTTTAAAACAAATTTTATCAGGTGTTTAAAATTGCAATCAAGTAGGCTTAAACAAATGAAAAAATCGAATATCAGTATTTTTCCTGTAACGTTGAGGGCCGAAATAATAGGATAATATACTTTTATAATCTCGTAAATAATACAGTCAAAGATGTAAAAGGAATAATAAAAGTTAATATATAAGACACAAACTAATAGCACTTTAAAAGTACACAACTTAAGTGTACTATTACTCAAGATCACGCCCGTTGTATTCTTCAAAATGTTCCATGTCGATTATCTTTTGTTTTCTGCTAAAATATTTTAGAAGTAACTCGTGTTTGGTATCAAATGAAAGGATTATTTGATGAGGGCTGGCGTGTAGAAATGACAAAAAAATTCCTTGTCGAATGTCTTTTGTTTTCAGCTAAAATATTTCAAAAGTAAGTCGTGCTTGGTATCAAATGTAAGTACTCGACTATGTTTGGCGTGCAAAAATGTCAAAAATCATGACAATCAGCTTTTGTTTTTGGCAAAAAGTTGTCAGAAGTATGCAGGGCATGTAACCGGTTAAAAAACCGGTTAATAAAAACCGGTAACCGATATTTTGAACAAAAATTGCGAACTATAACCGTAATTTTAACCGATATTTTTTAGGTCGAAAATACCGGTAACTGTTAACCAAAAAAAAATAAACCGGTTTTAGCGAACATTAACCTTTATTTTAATATCATTTAGCGAGGAAAAATTTTAATATATTTTTTTTATATCTGTGTTTTCTATTTGTATTTGAACATGAGTCATCACAGTTTTTACAATTAACATTTTATTGGAGAGTCATAAATGTAGGTAGTTTCTTTGGCCGTTAAGGTTACTTAAAAAGTCCCAAATAAATACGGCCTTTGTCAACACAGGCAAGTTTAAAATTGAAAAGTGACCTGCGTTTTTCTGAATATATTACGGGAATTTTTGTAAATATTCATTAATTAAATTGCTTTTTTTTTAATTGTGATATTTTTCTCAGATGATATTTAAAAAAAAAATTTTAATTATTCTGTATTTTTTTAATCAAATTTTTATAATTAATTTGTTTTAATTAATTTTAATTATTTTTTTTAACCGATATATTAACCGGTTTAAACCGGTTTCCAATTTTCAAAAACCGGTATTCGAACTAAAACCGTTATTATTATAACGTTCTCTATAAGGGTTAACCGTTAACCAGTATTTTTTTCGGTTACATGCCCTGATTAATAAGTTAATAAATTCAACTCGCATTGACGAAACCGGTGTACAAAATGAAGCAAAAGTGCTTGTAAAGAATTGTGAATATTAATTTATCTCAATAAATTAATATTAGCTTTTTTATAAATAAATCTACATAATTTAGTTCTTTACATCTATTTTTAGTATTTTTAATTTGCTGTTAAAGATAATAAAAGCGATGAAATAAATATTAAATATCTAAGAAATAAGATTAAAAAATAAGACCATTAACGGGAATTTTCCAGCAGAATAAAAGATCGTACTTTATATTAATTATAACATCCTTTATAAGACTTGGAGCTAGATAGATATAAATGTGAAATAAAAAGTCAGGCAACAGTTAATTCATATTCTCATTCTCTGGTGTTTAACCGCTCTTTGTAGCCATTTACCACGAAAAATACGTTCCGCCAACCAGAAGCCAGCAGCTGCGATGAGAGCAGACATTCATTATAAAACTACCCAACAAAACAGCGAAACAAGCCACATATAATACCGCAAAAACATGAGAGTAACGAAGATGTGAACTAACAAAGACTCAGCTGAATATTGGATCGCAGAGGCATGATATACGAAAAACAAAACCACATCGATGTATACTAGATAAACAAGGGAGGGGGGGATGATGTAAATCGTACATCCAATCACTCTTGTTGCTTTATAGTGGCAACCAATCGTAATGAAGTACCCTACTACTCAGTAACTTCTGTGAATCGGAACTTTAGTGTTCGAGAGTCCTCTACCACTTACTATAATGCAAGTAAAATTTGACAGAAAACAAAGACCTGCGGTACTTGAAGTCTTGTTGTGTCACATATAATTAATAGTATATTACACACCAAGGTTGATAATACTACCATTATCGTGTCCGAAGTTGCGAATAACATGGATACAAGGCACTGATCATGATGATTAATATTATATTATATACCAACATTGCGAACATTGTCATTATTGACCTAGCGCTAACATTGTATCCTGAAGTGTAATGTAACCGAGGGGTACAAAGTGCTGGTCAATAACTGTAATATATAAATAGTTTTTTTCATTACTACAATTAATTACCAACCAAGATCAAATTCAAAGCTTTGGAGTTGAATATTTACTTGTTTCATAATATTCACAAAAATGAAATAGGCTGCATTTATTTTTATATCACGTTCTATTTTGTTACGAACTGTTTTGTTACTTATTTAAATTAAGTAACAAATTTAAATTGTGAATCCATAGTTTATACTTTTCTTGATTTTAGTGATTCAAATAATATATGGATTTGAAAGCTTGAGTTTCTTTAAAAAGTGATAGTTTGCATTACTGACCTAGGTCAATAATAATTTATTATCGAAACGGTTATTATGGTGACCAAATAAACGACAGTGAGAATTGATTTCTCATGTCAAATAAAGATCGGTATCTACACTATATTTTCTGCAGTTGCTCCTCACGTCATCAATTTTGCTGCAAGAATTATTAAACTTTTTTCTTGCATCCTTATCGTGTATGCATGGCATAAACGGGACTTTTATTCGCTATCTCATTATCGTACGTGTTATAAACGGGTATAGGTATATGCTATCTGCGTTTAACCAACAATGAAAATGAAATAGAAATAGTAGTGTAACCAATGTAACGAATATTTTCAAATATTAAAAAACTTGAATATGTCATTCATGTCATTCCTATAATTTACGAAGGTGATTTTGGTGTTGACAATTTGTGCTTCATTGTGTTGGTAGTTTCTTTAGTTTACTCTACAACTCTTTTCGAACGTTTCATCTATTATTATATTTATATAAAATACTGTCAGATTTGACATTTATTTACTTTGGAAATCAAACGATTTCACCCGACACGATGATGTCATCAACTCCCCTTTCCCCAACGATTTGAATTACATTACAATTGATGTCGTGAGGATCAACTGCGGGAAATAAATTGTAGGCTACTGTGAAAAAATGAAGTGTAGTAAAGAGTGAAGAAATAAAAACGTGTGAGACAAATTCCTCTACTTTAAGCAAAACATTTCCGTTTCCCAGTCGTTATAAATTCCGTTTGAAGTCTGCAAACCTTCCCTAACCTCAAATCTTGAGCTCAAAGCCAGGTTTTATTTTACAATCTGAGATGATTCGCGAAAATAAAATGTATTTAGAGTTTTTCCGGTCACGTTAGTTCCTCGGGCTGTTAGGAGGATGTAAATTATTCATCGTCTCAGTCACAGTCGAGCAGTTTTACACATGATGTGTTATTCATATTGCCGGAGAGGGATGCCGGATCCAACATTTATACAACGGGCTGGCGGCTGACGATGGCAGGAAAAGTTAAAATAACATTACATTGCCGCCAAAAATATTTCATACCTACTTCACACTTGGATTTTTATTACTTTTATTGTTAAACTACTTGTTCTTTCTATGGCAAAACAATCTTTAAGTATCTAAGTTTAGTGGTACTTTACTTGTATTTTAAAGGAGTAAAGGATGTCAGGGTACAGCCACACTAAAAATCTACAGTTTATAGTCTTGGGTGTCGTGTCGACTTCCTTGGGGGCAATATACTAGAGCAAAAACTTTAGAATGCTTTAATTCTTGACCTACTGAAAACAGAGCACAATCCACAACAGACAAAACTTCGCCATATTGAGCTATGATTTTATGAGGCCACTAGAGTAAACATTCTGGTTTCAGCAAGCCAAGAATTAGAGCAAACACTTCTGAGTCCTCTAATTATTGACCCACTGAAACCAGACCACAATCCAGAGCAGATAACTCTGTGTAGAATGTGCTCTGGTTATATCCTGAGACGCGCATTATTATCGGTCATATGGATTCCTATTGGATGATATTCAGCCTGTAATGTGGATGAACTAATAGGAATTTTTAAATGACAATTTATACCAGTAGGTAATTCTTTAAAATCGTTGTTTTATAATCAGCACATCGTATAATATATACCCTTTAATTTTTTGTGCTAAGTTGTGGAATATCCTGTATAAGTACGTACGTGTAAATGATTAATCCTGGAATGTTGAAACCTTGTATATGAGACTGATTTGAGCATCGTATCTCACATTCAATGAAATAAGTTTAAATGAAGTGCAGTAAAAAATGTTTATAATTTAATAGAAAAATAGTAACGAATAACCAAACAACTTATTCCAAATCGGATTAATTATTTAACTATTTAACACTTCATCTCGACTATGATAATTAATACATAGTTCTGGGAATGCCAGGTCTGTAAATTTGGGATAATAACTTCATATAATTTAGGAAGGGTCAAATTCCTGGAACATCTGTTGGTGGGTGAGTGATGACGCGTGGTGAGCTAATTCGGTAATCCGAGTCCCGGAAGATCCGGGTGTAGTTCTCCTTTAATATTCCACTTCAAAAAAACCACCGAGAGAGAAGACCCGTAATTGTATGTTTCAAATAAAAGGAGATTAGTTTTTTATAGTTTGCAATTAACTCTATGTTCCAGCTTTTACAATGATTAGTTTTTTCATATTTATACGTAGGTATCATGGACAATGGCAAATCGAAATGAAATGTCAAATGTACACAAATATATGCTAAAATTAGAGTAAGCTTAGCGTTCCAAAAGTGTTTGCGGACAGAAAGTAATAACCTCAAAAAAGTGACATATTTCGTATTAAAATTAGTACTAAAAATTGAAAATGATGTATAGGTCGATTCAAAAAGAAATTAAGTAATTATAAAAAAAATAAGTATTTGAATATTAATACATACTTAAACCGGTTATATTTCTTTAGTTATAAATTAACAATGCAATGCGATAGCACGAACAACTAGGAACTAGACCAGTGGTTTTCAAACTTTTTAATGTGAAGACACCCCAAACCGATAATATAACATTTCCGGCAACCATCACATTATGTGCATGTAATTTTAAAGCCATTTTATATTTAGGAAAACATGTGATACATGAGCTAGATGTAATTTACATAATTCCTTTATATTTGGGTGTATTTTGGACAAACATACTTGCATTTCATGTTCAACCGACTTCAATCGTTCTCTCTTTTTAGTTTTGATGTTAACAAACGTAGAAATGTTAGGTCACATTCACACAAGAGGTAGAAAATTGAACCAAAGTAAAAGTGCTTTGGCTTCTATATTGCGATATTTATTCTGAATAAATATCCAATAGGATTATAATGAAAATACAGAATATTTCATTCGCAACGTATTCAGTCAAAACTATCAATAGATATATCTAGAAAATAGTAGCAAATTAGAGGTGGGATGTTATGATATCAGTTGAAAATATCAACTTCCAGGGAGTATTTAAACTACAAAATATACTTACTATAACAGTAATGGTTATTTATAGTTGATGCTTACTTACATATACTCATACGTCATACATATATAAAGAACGCTCTACAAGTCTACCCTGATAAAAATGTCTTTAAATTCATTGCAAATGAGAATTGTCGCCATGGTGACATTTGACATTTGACGTTTATAATTGATATTTTCACAAGTGCAGTTGTTATTTGTAGTTATTATGAGTTATAGAATCCCACCTCTGTATTCTTAGTATTAAAAAATGTTTTAGGTATTCTTGTAAACATTTCCAACTTGCCTCAATGTCAAAACTTATTATGGCTCAAAAATAGTTCTAATTTTATAGGACGATTTTGAGAAATTTTCATGTCTTATTTTTTGTATGCTGGAATTTACTTTATTCAGTTCTTCAAATATATTTTTCAACAATTCACAAAATTCTTGTTCTAAAAATGTGTGTAGGTAGTTCTACTTTAAATTCATGAACACGATTCAATAATCATTCTTTGGATTTGGACAACCAACATCATTATGAAAAAGGTTCAAATGCTCAGATCTAAGAATTATTAAAATACCTAGGATGCTAAATTTCACACCATGCCTGCGGCACCCCTACAAGTAATGAAAGGCAACAAAAGGTACCAAGGCACCCACTTTGAGAACTAGTGAACTTGACCAATATCTCACTAAAATGCGTAATTTTTCTAGAACAAATTCTGAAAGTACAGCAGTATTCAAATTTACCCATTTGCGTAAATTGTAATCATAATGATATATTATTATAGATACAGAATTCCTGAATAAACTCATTATATTCAATGAAAAAGAAAAACATGTAATGCTTGTGTCAATATAAGAGAGTATTTAGATACCTACCTAGATTGTAATCATATACTCGCCACGTGTATTTCAAGAGATAACGGTTATAGCGATATAAAATGACGTAACACCTGTACTTTATCCTCTGATATTTACTCTCTGTCTAGGATTCGTCTACTCGTGGATAAAAGTATCAAAACAGTTCTATCTTTCATAAATTACAAAATTGCCCTTCAAATGCAATTATTTCACATTTACCCTCGGAATACTAAATCAAATATTAGTCCACTTTATCGGGACCATAAACGTTTGTGTAATGTGGGGATAATATTCAAATAAATTATTAGGTTGACAGAGAAAAAAGGCAATAAAAAGGATAATAAATCAATAAAACAATCATGCATGCAAAAAGTTTGTAACAATGAAAAACAATAATTGAAATTCAACAACCACATATTTTATTATTAATGAATAAATTCATCACTTGCTTAAACAGGGTGTCCGTTTTAAGAGGTAAACCATTGAGATCTAGCCGCATAAAACACATGTACATTAAAATGAAAATAAACTAAGAAATTAAACAGTTATGGATTTTATTCAACTTCAATATTTGAACAGTTCAATTCAATTAATATTCTTCTAAATTTATACAAAACGGAAGCATATACCTACGTAGTCTTTCTGGGTAACACTGAAGACAACTTTTTTTACATTTATTATACTTTTTCTACGACATTATAATAGTTATTTATGTATTGAGGGCACTTAATTATGTGGTACATACAAGGTTTTATTTCATTTTGGTACTTGAAATGAAAAAAAATCTGTAGATATATATTCCATGCTGTGGTTTCTTTATAGATATTTGGCATTGTTAGATTGTTTGTTTTTAAACAAATTTAATATAATCAAATATTAATGGAATTTGAGGCTGTATAGACCATGGTGGTTTCTAAAAATTGAAAAGATTTATTTGAAAAGGAATTTAAATAGTTTTGTGAGTGCTAAATACCTACTTACTTAATCGAAATTAAAATATATTGTTTGACATTTATTCATTAGCCACAATTTTAATTTCTTTGAGTAACTGTTGCTTAGCAATTTTATATGCCCTCGGGCGAAAAAAGCCAAATTATGCCCGCATTTGAGGATGTATAATAGTATATTGTGCAACAAGTGCAGAAAGTTGCATATTTCCCACGAGTTTGAGTCCAAAATGAAATAAACTACTTTTAATATTACTTCGTTGATTCACACAGTAAGGTTTTAATCACGTTAATAAACATTTGAAACATTTGGGTAGAGTGTAGAGAATTGTATGGGAAATTCAATCGTCTGTTGAAAATACTAATTCAACTGATGAAATGATTTCTACTAGGGACCACAATGCTATTTTATAGATGACATGAAACAGATTTGTTTATTTGCACTGTAAAAATGAATGTAAAATTTATATTCAAACAAGAAATGCATTTCAAAATTAATCTGCTATCCAGAATTACAATGAAACATTATCATAGAAATTTAATTTTGAAGTGTGACTGTCACTGTCAATTAAACTCCAACTAAAATTTAATACTTCGATTTTCTCCAATTAATTAAATCTATAGATTTAATCACTAGGTTATTTTAACTAACGTTTATAGTACAGAAATCGGCCAATTAAATTAATTTAACCCAGTGGGTTAGTTAACTGGCTTTTTTAAGACCGGGCATTAGTTCTTTATCATTTAATTTTGAACTGTCAATTCTTAATTATGGTCCTTTTTTGATTCTAATATTTATGTCCAATTCCATGTTCAACAAATTACAAATTGTGTACCTATACCTTTAGTGCAAAACTCGTTTAGTAGATGGCGTTATTAGTTCCAGTTCGACAGTTGCAGTTGACGTTTAGCGTCCTGTAATAAAAGTGTAACAGTTTCCTGAGTTTAGTGTTAATTTAAAAGAAAATTGGTCCAAGGTACATTTCACTGAAAAAGCTTTCAGGTAATGCAGTTTAAAAATCCATTTCTATTTAATGCTAGTTTCTTTTGTTCTGCTACAAAATTGTTTCTACCTTGTTTTTTATTACTCTACTAATGGTAATTTTGTTGTTAATATAAGTATGTCAACCTGTTATCATTTTAAGTAATTAAATATCGTATATATGAGAAGTATCTAATTGAGGTTAAATAGTTAAAAGCACTATATCTAGGATAGGTGCATTAAATATTAAAATAGACAATTAATTAGAATACTGTTATCTTGAAATGATCTGTAGCTTTTAAAGTTTACTTTATTGACTTTATGGTGTAATATTTTCATAACTTTAAAATATAAAACTAGACTCCAGTAATAAATAAATTAATATTTCAAAAAATTGCTAAAAAATTTGATGTGTGCAACTCATTACTTCCCGCCACTTTAGTAATAGGTATGTTCTATAAAAAAATTCTTTATTCTGAAATTTCCTTGCATCAAATTTCTAACACTGTATCGGAAATCGAAGAAAACAGTTATTTTTTGCTTAACTAAAATCTATTCCTTGTATATTTCGTTCATCTTCTTGTATTTTACAATAAAAAAATTCGTATTTACTTATTTAACTTATTAATTATTATTTACGTCAAATTTGACAACAGCATATGTGTTAAATTTTCTAAACGTATGAATAACTCATTTTTTTTATAGAAATTCCTCAGCTTGAACGATGTGTAAAGTTAATATATTTTTTTTCTGTTTAGCCAGAAGTTATACCTATATAGTGTAATTATGCAGGTAGAAAGTTAAATAATCTTTACGTTTAATAATAATTTGCTAAAAAAAGGAATTTAAAGGCGTCTTTTTAGGAAAAACGGTTTAATGCTTCCTGTAAAGTGCTACTGCAAGTTAACCAATTGTAAATCATATTTGAATATAACTTAAATACCAAATGTTATATTTTTTACATGTACTGTATTGAAAACATACGGTAAAAATACTTAAATTTTTTACCCTAATTCGTGCTCAAATGTTGAACACTCACACTTGAAAAATTTGACCTAAAACAATACTTGTAAAAGGACCTTCCTTTATTAACTGTCGATAAAACTAATCCTTATTTATTTATGTTTTCAGTTTTAACAAGTTCAATTCATTAACCCAGCAAAATAGCTAGATGAGTTGAGTTAGTTCGAAATCAGTTCTGGGTTACTTCAAACATACCAAGTAAACATAATTAACCTACTAGGTTATTTAAAAAGTCCCAAATAAATACAGCCATCGTTACTACTGAGAAGATTAGCCAAATTATGAAAAAACATAACCTAGAAACAAAAGCACATCGTGAACTTTTGCGTGACGTGTCAAACAAAACGCGATCTTCTAACAAGCAAACCCCATCGATTGGATCTATTTAGAAAGTAGAGCTGAGCTTGAGAAATTCCAACCCCTTTTATTATTTCTTGAAAAGATTCTTCGTCATTTGTTCATGTGGTCTGAAAAGGTAATTATTCCCAGATTTCCGTGACCCTATTTTTTTACCTTTTTGTGTAATTACCTAAAGGTAAATAGACCGGTATCAGAATCGTAAATTTACAATGGTAAATGGAATTGGGATTGCACGAATCTCTCTGCTCAAATTAACAAATCGATTCAGGACTACTGAAAACAATTCATTATTCTTTTATCAAATTCAACATGCGATGCGGTACCTAACAAGTAAAATACCTAAGATTGCAAAAATATTGTTACAGAGGAAAAACGTTATAATGATTGACTATGAAATTTTGATTGTAATAAAATGTTATGAGACTGAAATGCCGAAGAGAGTAGGTGTTTATAACGCTGCCACCAGGTTATTTTTATAATTTAGAATAACCAAACTAAATTTAGAGAATTTAAAATACTTGGGAGAAACAAAGAGATAATAAAAACTAAACAACAAAATATATTAAAATAAAATGAAGTAATTATAAATGTGATAAAAATTACAGGTTAAAAATAAAAATCAATCGTTATAAATTTAGGAGTTAAGTTACTACAGAATGGTTATATGCGAGGAAAAGTAAATTTAAACTTACTTATAGTTAATATGTACACCGCGAGTCATGATTGACTCTTCTGACTGATTCTGACTGCTTTCGACTGATTGCTAGATTAGTCTTGCTAATTTCGTAAGTTTACTTGTGACAACTTACCCCATTTCAACATTTAC
Source organism: Stenolophus ochropezus (assembly GCA_035578165.1). Lineage (NCBI taxonomy): Eukaryota > Metazoa > Arthropoda > Insecta > Coleoptera > Carabidae > Stenolophus > Stenolophus ochropezus. The sequence goes on from JAQOWZ010000010.1 coordinate 3,977,719, forward strand.
CCCCTTTTTTTATTCTTAACCTTTTTACTGGTTATCTTCTTCCTGGGCGTGTAAAATAGGCTACACACAAAAAACATCTAATGGTACACTCTCGCAATCCTGAGATTTACAAAAAATATAACTAACTTGCGTCTACTAGAAACTCAGAAATCGCTTTCTTAACAAGAGGAGTGAGTTATGGCTGTCCCAATGGAAACTTTCAAAAGTAATCCAACAATGAACTTAAATGCCAAACGAAATTTTAAAATCCTTTTACAAAACTTTGATTTATTACCAGAAGCTAGTCAATAGCAAAGATAAATAACAAAATGATGAATTATTTGTTATTATATTATATTATAGTACCTACAAAATGTTTTTATTATTAATTATACCCTTAAAAAATATTAACTATATCTTGGATTCAGATGGTCAATTCTAATAACTGAGGATTTTCCATTACCACTGAAAATATACTAGTAACGATACTTTTCTTTCGATATCATCAGTATTTTAATATCGATACCAATTTAACCCAACGTCGCAAAACTTTAATTTATTTATCAAATATAAACTTTTTTTTTTGTTTTTTGTTTTGAACGCGAAACTACCATTTTTGTTACTTTTAGGAAAAATGGTTACTAATTGCTTTTCTTGGTTCTTGTTATGAAGAAGAATGGAGCATTTAATTTTAATGTAAAATATGTTACGTTTTCTTTTTCGATACTTGCATGTATCGATATTTTTCTTTCGATCCGATACTCTTATCGATAATTATTATTTGATATTTGTGATACCCAAGTATCGAAACTTTCTCAGTATCATATTCTTATTAATAACTAAGTTTAATATATAAATATCTATTATGTCTGACTGTTACATTTAATATGATAATATAATTGTTTTGTCAAATACATTATCCCTAAATTATTGTAATGCGAAAGTTTGTTCTTCTTTTGTTTTATAAAACTTATCTCTCTTAAAAAAGAAAAGTATATTAAAGTGACAATGACGAGTAATTTAGACGTAGCAAAAGTTTTAAAAAAGTTTCGCAGTTTAAATTTTTAAATATTTTATGAAATTGAGGACGACATGACATTGTTGATAAATTATTTATGAAGTTTCAATGAAAGTAAAATGACGGAGTTTATATTTTTATCTCAAATAATCAAATAAGTTTTGTTCTTATTTGACTGTATTCAACACTGAATAAAAGCAAAAATAAAATTTCAATTTTTTCTGATAATTTTTGTTATTGTTATTTTTAGAAACACTATCTACACATGTATTTTTAGGCCTTTGTGCCATCAAAAACATTTTTAATTTGAATCGAAATCATAAACGGATATATATTTTTTATTAATACTTATTTCAGTTTTGATACATTCGCCTGTAACTGTTTTTTAAAATGTTTTAAAGGTATATATCAAATATCAAACGAAATGTAAAAATGTAGGCGAGCAAAAAATTCAATACATACACAAGATTTTGATTGTTTCAGAGCTTTAATTATTTTTCAGCTTTTGATCTAAAAATATTTTCTGTTTGCTTTGAGAATAGTTCTCGTACTGATATTAAATCGGACTATACTTGGGACGCCGAACTGATGCACTAATTAAATTTATGGGCAGGGCCTTACGCAGTACAGTGTACGCAGAAGTCAGCTTTACACGTTACAAATTAAGAAATGTGAAACAATTCTGTTTATATTTGAAATGAAATTAATACTTGAAGTATTTTAATAAATACTATTTATGATATTAATTTCAAATAAGATAATCGTATGAAAACAACAAAAATATTTGACAGAGTTAAGAATGCGAAAATATATTTATTCACAATCATTATAGTAATATGCCGATTCCTAACTTTTTGGAGGTTTGGAAGTTAGTCATTCCTAACTGTATTGACAAATCTCTTGGGTTGGAAGTAACAAATTGCACTTCCACCTCTTGGGTAGGAAGTATTTATGTAGAGGTTGCCTAGTAACATTGTCATAAATCTCTACAATAAAATAGGTTAAAACAAATTATAATAGTTGTCAAAAAATACTGTACCTTATGTAACAATTAACCGTAAGGATGTTTGTGAATAAAATAGTATACATACCTCGGTGGGAGTTTCATTTCGCCTCGCGCTATATCTCACCTCGAGGCTTGGCCTCTCGGTAATATATTTAAGCCCTCGGCGGAAATGAAACATTTTCCACCTCGCATGTAAATAACTATTTCTATTTCATTTATTTTTATGTATTTTATTACCTACTGCTTTTGAATTTCGAATTCGAATTTTCCGAAATTCGAATTATTTTTCCAATGTAATTTCGAATTACATTTTTTTTCGAAAATCGACAGTACAGGTGAAAACGAGTTACCAATAGCAATGTTCTATTCAAATTTATCGTTCGTTCGTGGGAGAAGTTTCTTGTGCATCTGTTCGGCGTCCCAAGTATAGCAGATATTCTCCCCTATTCTGTAAATCAGTGGTTAATTTTTAACCAGCTGTTAATTTTTTTCTTCAATGAAAATGGATAGCACTGGAGAAAATAAGAAACATCACTTGTAATGTTTGTTTTTATTTGTCAAAAATGTTAGCAACTGATTAAAAAATAACCACTGAGGTACAGACTACGCCCCATTGTCAGTAGTGGTGGCACTTTTTATCTAAAAAATGGGTTTACGGTACACAATCATTGCATATTTAACTGATGGGTCAATAAAAAATAAAAAATTCACATTTCCAATTAAAATTTAATACATTTTTACATCTCCAAGTTATTTCCAATCATAATAGAACCTGAAAAGTTAAAATTTTTAGTTTTAAATCTAATTTTTGGATTATTTCGGGTGTTATAAAATTGCTGATAAATGTGATTAGTTATTCCGTCGTACGGTTCACTGAATAATTGAGGAAAAAAGTCGGCAGTCTATTTACAAGAGTCGATGTTTGTTCTCTCGGCTAATTTAGTTTTAATCTCTTGTGGGACATAAGAAATTCAGGAGACTGCGACAGCTCAGCAGAGGAATTCCACAGTGGGAGACAAATTGTCCTTAAGAGGATTCCCGGTGTCTATTGGTATATGGTAAAATACATGTTAAGCATTTTTCTATTTATTCAAAAACCAGAAAAGAAACTAATATGAAATAAATTCATATGAATTCTACAAATATAGATGCATCCGCCTATGTCAATTATATTTTAAAATTTACAATAGAATCGCGAAAAAAAATTATTAAATATTAGACATAAAGGTACTTCTTTATTATAATGTCTGACGGTTATCTAAAGTATTTTTTCGACAAATAAGGGACATAGACTTGTAGAATAAAGATCTATAAATCAGTATTTCCAATCAGAAAACTATTTGAATTAACCATTCTTCTTAAAACAGAAAAATTGTAACATACAAATTTCTTGCATTTTTCTCCAGTGTTAATGTTCTCCCACTCCTAGTTTTCTTATTGTAAGGGTGGGTTATACCTGTGGAAGAAAGACAGAAACTTAAAGTACACACGTATTGAAAAGAGTCGACCGAAAAATGATCTGTTAATTCTTGTACAGTGGAAGAACTTGTGAACGTTGTCGATACTAGAAACACAAAATATGAAGTTAGAATTTCTAGCTTCACCGGGAATCCTCTTAACTGGAACGAGAAGTTGTTTGCTGCGCACTCAGATACAATTTGCATTATTAACAAGTACTCTTCACACGAAAATGCAAATACATATTCTTAATCCCATTTTAAAAGTAGTGTATTATGCAATAAGTGCAAAAAGGGTGTCAACATATTTACAATATAGTACCTAACAAGTTGATGCCGTAATTTTCAAAGCCGCTGATGCTGTATTTTTGCGTAAATCGGAAAATATTTGAAAATATCAAATTTTTTAATTAAAAATTTTCAAATTTTACAAAATTTTGTTTGAAATGTTTTCTAAAGAATTAGCTACGCTGATACCAAATTTACAAACAGAATTTAATTATCTCTTTTCGTTTTGGAATTATTTGCTGTCAAAGTTGCACCTCAAAAAAGTGTGTTTTTTGAGAATATTTCAAAAATGAGTAAAGATACAATCTCAACTACTTTACCATTCGATTGTACGGGAAAAGTTATATAAAGAAATGTTTTGCTCACATATACGTTCTTTGGAACGATTTGGTGAAAAATAAGAAAAACGAAAATACCTAAATTTCAATTTTTCGCCTGGAAACTTTTTATCTCCAAAATTTTTTATATTTTGGACTTAAGTAGATATCGATGCGCTGATTTCAAATTTTCAAACAGAATTCAATTATCTCCCCCCGTTCTCGAGATATTTGAGTTCAAAGTTATACCTAAAAAATCAGGTTTTTTAGGTATACACCTTAAATGGTTAGGTTTACGACTTCGGCGACATCACCATTCGTTTCTACGGGCAAAATTACATAAGTTTACCAATTTTCAGATTTTTATCTCAACAGATAGAATTTCTAGAAGGAGAAAACTGAAAATGGCCAAAAATCGAAAAAATTGCCTGATGAACCCCTGACGATTTTTCTCGAGTTTTGCCATTTTCGTTTTTTCGCTCTAAACATTGTATCCGTTGGAATAAAAATCTAAAAATTGGTACAGTTATGTAATTTTGCCCGGAGAATCGATTGGTGAGGTCGCCAAAATCGAAAACCTAACTCTTAAAGGGGTATACCTAAAAAACCTGTTTTTTTAGGTATTGCCAAAACTCAACTTTGAACACAAATATCTCAAGAACGGTAAGAGGTAATTAAATTCGGTTTGAAAATTTGAAATCAGCTCATCGATATCTACTTAAGACCAGGAAATGAAAAGTTTTGGAGACAAAAAGTTGCTCGTAGAAATTTTGAAATTTAGGTTTCTTCGATTTTCTCATTTTTCGCCTAATCGTTCCAAAGAACGTATATGCGGAGAAAACATTTCTTTATGTAACTTTTTCCGCAGAATCGACTGGTATAAACGTTGGAATCGTATCTCTACACATTTTAGACATAAAGTAAAAAAACATACATTTTTGAGGTGCTACTTTGACAGCAAATATCTCAGGAACGAAAAGAGATAATTAAGTTCCGTTTGAAAATTTGAAATCAGCGCGTCGAGATCTATCAAAGTACACTATTTCCCAAAATCAAAATTTTGGACACAAAAATGAGTATTTTTCACGATATTTCACGTTTGTTAACACAATTTTTGGTTTAATACTGTTGTTTGGTTTGTTTGAACTCTATACAACTTTGATAAGGGGTTATAGGTTTTGAAAATAAATAAAAGTTAGTTAATAAAGCGGTAAAATAAAATCGAAAAGGCGTAAGAGGATAGCAAAGTTCCTCAGAGAAATTTGCACCTAATCGATCCAAAGAACGTACCTATATGCGGAGAATACATTTATTTACAAAATATACATTTTCTTCTTTTAAAAATTAGTTTATAAAATTAATAATTGATATATAATAGCGACCTTACTGACAACCAAGTTTTAAAATGTCTTTATTTCATTTTGGAATCATAAACTTGTTTATATGTCCTCAAATGCGGGCGTAATTTGGCTTTTATCGCACGAGGGCGTATAAAGTTGCTAAGCAATAGTTACTCAAACAAATTAAAATTGTGGTTAATGAATAAATGTTAAACAATACAATAAATTTTAATTTTGATTAAGTAAGTATTTCATTCATAGAACTATTAAAATTCCTTTTCATTTAAATCTTTTAAATTTTTGGAAACCAACATGGTGTGTGCAGCCTCATATTACATTAATATTTCGCCAAAATAATCAGTACGTGACGTTCCATATATATTTGATAGTGTCAGTGATACTTCGATTATATTAAATTTGTTTAAGAACAAACAATTTAACAAGCCAACTATTTAAATAAACCACAGCATAGAATATAAACTATAATATATATATATATATATATATATATATATATATATATATATATATATATAATATAATAATAATAATAATATATAGATTTTTTTTTCATTTCCAGTACCAAAATAAAATAAAAAGTTATATGAAACACGGGTATATTCAAGATTAAAACCCTCAGAAAATTTAAAGATAATCTTTTGATTATGCCCTTATTACATAAATAACTATTACAATATAGTTAAATAAATGTTTCACATTCGAAGTATACGTGTTTTTCCTTTGAATAAAATAGTTTGAAATACGAAACAAGATCGAAAAAAATCTGAAAAGGAGCGTCATTATATAATTAGCGAAAGGGCGCCATCCTACCGCCTGAGGATTTTGCTTTATTGGCGCCGAGTGTCCCTTCCCCATTGTCCCCTACGTGTCTGTGCCTGTCCGTGTTTGCGGAGCTAACTTCAAACACTTGAGAGGCTTTGAGTGTCCAGTGCGAGTCCACCTGAGACGGTTGTACGGGCCGGGCTAGTAAACGACTGTTGCTTTGTGATCTGAGCACATGTCACCGTAAATGAAATCTAAACATAGCGCAAGCTGCTCAATGGAAGGCTGCTTACACAGGAAATAAAGTAATAGTGAAATACAACACTCTCAGTTTACTAAACTTAGGGTTTGTTTTCTGCAAATACTTTGGCATGGAACTGATTGGTTTTTTAATTTTGAGGGAAACTAGTTAATGTAATTCAGTCATGTTTTGTTTTAGACCTTTATTACTTTTCGTAACTAGGTAGTCTTCTTCATCTTCAAGACGTAAAAAGTCGCTGTAATAGAACATTGTGCAATAAATGCTGAAAAACACTTATTTCCCACAATATGAGAAATATTCGGCACGAGATAAAGTCGAGTGCTGAAATCACATAAGGTGAAAAATAGGTGATTTTTCATACTTTTTCTATGACCACACTGCTAAATAATATAGAATGGAAATATACGCTCGATAGATATTTGACATAAAGTACTATACAGCATAGGTAAACTCAAATGGAATACCTATTTGCAGTCGCAGTGTAGCAACCTAAAAAGGTGGTTCTGTCTATACACAGTCATAAGTAATTTAGTAGCCTTTTTATTTTTAACCTCTGCTCTGAGGACAGATAGACCAGAGGATTGTTATTGTTAAAAGAATCAAACAATCAATCAGAAAAAGTCATTAGCTTATATAAAGGTAGTCGATCTAGTTGATATTTCATGAGTTCTGAGGAACTGTTGTTAAATGGTTAATTAGAGGCATCCATTAAACCTCTGCTCTGAGGACAGATGGACCATCTATTCTAAGGAGATATAGACCAGAGGATTGTTATTGTTAAAAAAATCAATTCAACTGGTAAACAGACAAAAATCATCAGCATATATAAAGATAGATCACCTAGTTGCTATTTCATGAGTTCTGAGGAGCTCTTGGTAAATGGTTAATCAGTGGGTGATAATAATCAAAAGACCGAACATAATGAAAACGAATGAGCGGTATGCAAAGAAGATTAGAAAAACGATAAATAGGAATGATTAGATGAAATGGGTAATTTGTGGTCGCTGTTTGCATGAAGAATGTACTACATATGACAAATGACAACAATCTGTTAACCAGTTCATCACTTCATAGCCTTGGTTCGTCTCACCTATATAGTGGAGGAGAGTTGGACTTTTGTGAACCCAAATTAAATATTTTTTTATAGCTTTCGGAAGAGTTTTTTTTTACTTATTCTTATAAGTAAGCCTAGTGTATTTTTTTTTATATTATTCAATATTACGGAGTAATAATTATTTTTCCAAGATGTGGTCCATCTTACCCTATAGTATGAGAAAATACTAGTTTCCATAGAGGACGTAAACAATTTTTCATCTTCTGAAGAAAGCAAATGAGTTATGACGTTCTGCGATTGGATGTAAATGAAAGATTGGTTATATTGACTAGATAGATTTATGCGAGATGAAGTCATATTCAGTTTAAATAATATTCAATATTATGGAGTAAATTATTTTGCCAAGATGTGGCCCATCTTAACCTGTAGTATGGGAAAAATGGTGTTCCCACACTTGATATGTAAATACATATTTCATCTTCTCAAGAAAGCAAATGAGTTACTAAAGCTAGTAGAGGCCAAAAGTAATTTATCTCAAGACATACATGTAGTCTTGTCTGTTTAATCCACCAGTGAGTATTGAGAGCTTGTGTATATAGTTTCGGGTTATGATGTTCTGCGATTGGATGTAAATGAAAGATTGGTTCCATTGATTCGCTAGATTTATGTGAGATGAATTCATGTTCGGTTTAAATATTATTCAATATTAGGAGTAATAATTATTTTTCCAATATGTGGTCCATCTTATCCTATAGTATGGGAAAAAGGGAGTTCCCACATTGATATGTAAATAACTATTTCACCTTCTGAAGAAGGCAAATGAGTTGCTGAAACTGGTAGAAGCCAAAAGTAATTTATCTCAAGGCATACATGTACTGTTGACTGTTTAATCCACCAGTGAGTATTGAGAGCTTGTGTATATAGTTTCGCGTTATGATGTTCTGAGATTGGATGTAACTGAAAGATTGGTTCCATTGATTCGCTAGATTTATGTGAGATGAATTCATGTTCAGTTTAAATATTATTCAGTATTATGGAGTAATAATTATTTTTCCAATATGTAGTCCATCTTATTCTGGTAGTACGGGAAAAACGGGGGCGTATACATTTTATCCTCCAAACATGTTATATTGCTCGACATTATACCTTGTACACATTCAAAATTGCACACAATATGTCGTGCACATTTTTTATTGGAAATAATTTTTATCCTACACTCATTTTATTTCAATTCATGTTTTATCTAGTACACATTTTATTTTACATTTTATCTTCCTCTCATTTATATCCTTCTGAAGAAAGCAAATGAGTTACTGAAACTAGTAGAAGCCAGAAATAATTTACCTCAAGACATACATGTACTGTTGACTATTTAATCCACCAGTGAGTATAGAGAGGTTGTGTATATAGTTTCTTGTTATGACGTTCTGCGATTGGATGTAAATGAAAGATTGGTTCCATTGATTCGGTGGATGAAGTCATGTTCAGTTTAAATATTATTCAATATTATGGAGTAATAATTATTTTTCTAAGATGTGGTCCATCTTATCCTTTAGCACAGAATAGGTTTATACAGAAGCGACAGTAAGACAGAGAAACGAAAATTAGAGAGAGATGGAGAATGTGCACAAATTTAAAGGGCTCATTGTTTAAAATCGGAAAGTTTCCTCACATCTTAGAGAGAGATAGGGGAAGAGCTCAAATTTAAAGGTCTACACAATGCTTCAAGGTCATAGAACTGAAAAGGGGAACATGACAGGTACAGACACGGAGTGTCGCTTCTGTGTGTAACTATTCTGTGCCTGTAGTATGGGAATAATGGTGTTCCCACATTGATATGTAAATAACTATTTCATCTTCTCAAGAAAGCAAATGAGTTACTGAAACTAGTAGAAACCCAAAGTAATTTACCTCAAGACATACATATACTGTCGCCTGTTTAATCCACCAGTGAGTATTGAGAGCTTGTATATAGTTTCGCGTTATGACTGCGATTGGATGCAAACGAAAGATTGGTTCCATTGAGCCGGTGGCTGAAGTCATGTTCAGGTGTAATCACCGGCTTGAATCCCGGCGGGGCGTATTGTGCCGCGTGGTTTTGTGTCAACGTCTGCTGCTCTGTCAAAGTGAGACCTCGGCGCCCTGTTTGCCAACACGGCTCACACGGCTTGATTAATAGCACGCGCTGTTTGCCGAGCTTCGATAACATAACTCCTATCCGCCATTCAACAAGTAATGCTGCCACATTACATGCAAATATCTACTCCCGCTCTGATTTGTCTCTTCATGTTCTCAGTGAAAGACTTCGTTGGGTGTTTCAGCTTTATACTTTGTAATGGGACATGTACATATGCCACATTACATGCTATTATCTACTCCCACTCTTAATGTTCTCAGCCAAATATTTTGTTGGGTGTTTCAGCTTCATACTTTGTAATGGGACATGTAATCAAATTTTGATTTTTACACAGTTAATATGATGCTAGCCAATAAAATAAAATACCCATATTTTTTAATCGATTCATTATTCGTAAATAAACCTTTAAATTTGTTCCCTTCCCCTATCTCTCACTTAGATGTGAGGAAACTTTCTGATTTTAAACAATGAGCCCTTTAAATTTGTTCACATTCCAAATCTCTCTCTAATTCTCGTTTCTCTGTCTTACTGTCGCTTCTGTATAAACCTATTCTGTGCTGTGAGCGTAAGACATATACTCTACCTGTCTTTTTCCACGATAGTAACCCAGAAGGGTTGGGAAGCTTGGTGATAAGGCGACAAAAATTACTCCAAATACTAGGCATCACTTGAAGGGAAAGAAATGAGACGTATTTAACAAATTCATACTGAAGTAATTGAGGGTCATAAAGCGCTGGTCAATAATGGTCTTCTCAGCCGTGATTTTTTAATTTAATTTAGAGAGCATATTTATATTGTTAATCTATACTTTACACTTTTCTTGAGTTAAATGATTCCAACAATCTTTCGATTTAGAGACTTGAGTTTCTTTAAAAAGTGACAGTTTTCATTATCGATGACGGTTAATAATAATTTGTTATTGACCTAGGTGGTCATGGTTACCACGTAAACAGTAGAAAAACAATTTTTATACTTTGTGTTAAACAATTGCCTTATTATTATATCGAAAAGAGTTTAATAATATAAAATATTGTTAAACCTCGTGTTACACTGTTTTTGATATTTCTGTTTTGATATTTCTTAACAACTGCACCCCACTGTCAATGTCAAATTGATAACCACAAGTATTATTAAATGTTTTTGAATACAATTTATATTATTTCTGAGTAGGAAAACCGAATGAAAAAATATATTTAAAACGATATTAAAATTTCATAACTCATAATCTATAGATATTCAAATATTTTCATAATATTTTAAAATCATATTGACAGATAAATGTGCCAAACTTTATTATGAACAGAGTTACTATATTTCACATATGTATCCTATGGTTACAACTCTGTTATTCTTTTTACTGAAAATTTTAAGATTTTTGAAGCAAAGCAAGGAAAAGTATAAAAAAATAGTATATTTTACTCGTTTTATAAGACGTATTGTTCCATTCGTGTTTTTGAAGCTCTCCTCACTGTGCTCGTCGAGTCCCAAACAACTAGTGGAACAATATACTGTCTTATAATAACATAATAATATAATATTGTCATGTCAAATAATGGTTAATAATAGTTGGTATCTAGGCTAGTAGCACAGAATAGGTTTATACAGAAGCGACAGTAAGACAGAGAAGTGAAAATTAGAGAGAGATGGGGGAAGGCACAAATTTAAAGGGCTCATTGTTTAAAATCGGAAAGTTTCGTCACATCTTAGGGAGAGATGAGGGAAGGCACAAATTTAAAGGTCTACACAATGTTCCAAGGTCATAGAACTGAATGGGGTAACATGAACTGTACCGATGCGGAGTGTCGCTTCTGTATGTAACTATTCTGTGCTAGTAGTGAAAAAACCTGAACTCGTTTCCACAAGATCTGAGCTACCCGGAGGTGAAATAAAATATTCTAAATCACGTTTTCCCGTTAAAAGCCCCGCGCCTAAATTTAAACGGATGGGGTAATCTATTTACGCTGAGATTTATGATAGTGAGACACTGTTACCCTACATCCGACAAGAGTTGCGGTTGTGGGTAATTCCTGCGAGGTCTCGCCGACTCCTCGATAAATCCCGGCAGCAGCGATTGGAAAATGTCAGGGAATATCGAACCTCCGGTTATAATAAACACGGATCAAACAAAACCTTATTAAACCGGGAATTTACTCTCAAAGCAAGGATAACAGGTCAAAGGAAATTCCTTTTTTATTTTAATTAACTCTTATGAAAAATTTATATCAGATTCTCAAATTAATTGAAAAAGAAAATAGACATTATAATTGTACTAATTGTAATACAGTTCTTTAGACAAGTCATGCATTCAATCATTGCGAAATCCAATTACGCATCGTCTTCATATCAATATGCAATTTTCTGTTTCAAAATGTTGGTTTTATACAGGTGGTTTTATTTTGCGTGTCCTGCGATATTTCCTAGATAAAAATATTAGTGAAAAGTAATTTTTTTTCAAACAGGAACATATAATTTTTTTATACAATTTCAAAAAGGAATTAATTTTCTGTATACTACGATATAATACATTTATAATCTTACATCTTACAGGTAAGAAAATTTTCGAGAGAAATGCAAGAGAAATATTATTATATTCAGGGCATGTAACCGTTTAAAAAACGATGGTAATTTTATATTTTTGTTTAATTAATTTTTTTTTCATTAATATTTTTCATTAACCGGTTTCTAATTTTTTTAAAACCGGTTTTCAAATTAAAACCTTTATTATTATAACGCTCTCTATACGGTATATAACCGTTAACCAATATTTTTTTTAGTTACATACTCTGATTATATTCAATTTAAATTTCATAGGAATAAGAATACTTTGACTGAAACAAATGAAAACGATAAAAATACATAACTTAAATTTTAAAAACTAATACAAAATAGTATATTATTTAACAAGCATAATATGTAGGCTATATTACACGAGGATGTAATTAAAAATACGAGCGGTAGCGAGTATTTTTAATCATCCGAATGTAATGTAGCCATATTATGCAAGTCAAATACTATACTTTATCTACAACTAACAGGCATATAAAAAATCTGATATTATTTGTTAAATATTCAGTTAGGTGTGAGTAGTTCATATATAGCTTAACAGATGGCGCCACGGTAGCACTTAAATGTCAAAATAACTATTCAAATTGTATTTATTATACTTTTATAATAATTTATATTGATATTTATAATAAAAAATACATTATTAATAAATTAACAGTTTATTAAAATGTTATGTGTTAAATTATATGCTCTATTTATTACAGAAAAGTGTAGCGTGTAATATAACATTTCATATTACACTTGTGTAATATGAATAGTATATTATATGTAGTATCACACGTATAATGTACCCATATTTCAATAGTTGTAGATAAAAATATTTATAAATATAGATGATTCTAAAACTTGTTTCATACAACTATGTCTTTTTCATATTTTTAAAGTCACAGTATTTATTTTATTTGGTCTATTTTGTTTCTTTTTTTATAAACATTTTTATTCTGTTGTCCAACTGAAATATATGTGGAAAATGGTGTTCGTGATTTTAATGTAAAGTAACATGTGCATTATTTTTAAATATGTTACGTATGCAGGGAATTTGGTTGCATAATTTACTGTATTCCACGACAATGACCAGTTACCGCTCCAGTGTGCCCATTTGCGTGCATTTGTTGGAAATAATTGCGTGTTATCTTTTATTATATTATCTTCCACAATTTTACAACACAACACTTTGTAATTATGTGAAATATTTATGCCTGCGTGCATAAAACATTCATACAGAAATATTTATCATTTATTTCAAAAATGACATAGGTAGCTACATATTTGTGTACTTTTTTATTTAAATCCATTTGTTATTTTTGTGTGTAATATATTAACAAATAAATAACAAAACAGTTCATGAAATTCAAAATTTATTTATATGATGGATGAAATACTGATTAAATTTTGGTACTATACTATAGTTTACTTTAAATCACGATTTGAATTAAGTGTAAGGAGAATAATTTTTTTGTTTAACTGTTTCGAATTATATCTAGAATATATTCACTTTAAATATTTCATGTTCATTTTTGTATTAATTTCTTCATTAGTTCAATAAATGAAAATTCCCTTTCAAAATGGTTCTGGAACTCTCTGTTTGCCAACTTAAATATTTTAGCATTACATTCCGTCAAAATTTTTAATTTAATTTTATTGGAAATATAAAACCTTAATTAAAACAACTATTTTTGATTTATTATTCATATTATACTCGTCTTGTATGATTATGATTATGTTAATTGTTGAAAAATAACGACTCACATTCGCTTTATTTTTTTAGGTTAGAATAAATGTCACTAATTTTTTAAATAAAACAGTAATAATATTTATTTAATAAATTAAAAGTGTCATTGGCGCAAAAAATCTTGTGTACCACACGCTCAGAAACTATTTTGCGAGATCTAGCACTTGCAATATATGCTCGCTCTCCCAAAAGTTCAGTTTCTGTACTAGTGATACAAATAACTATTTAATACTTAATTTTCTTCTTTTAATTATTTGACTGACAAGCTGTAGGTTTTTAATTTTCCATAATAAATATGTTATTTTAGACTAATAATATATTACATCTGTAAGAAGACGATTTTCTATTTTATTATAGTAACCGATTTTAATAGCACTACTGAAACTTTTAAACCTATTCCCCTGTAAGTATATATAGTTTATAATAGCGTTACATACCGATGTAGGCTCTGACGTCATAGCTGGTCCCGATTGGCGCCCCATTGTACTCCTTGGCGGGCACCAGCTGCACGCTGGGGGGCGCCATGGGGGTGATCTCCATTGTGAAGGGGTACGCGTTGGGGCCCAGGCGTTTCAGCAGGGCGTCCTGCAAAGCAAGCAAATTCAATCACTTACGACGTCAATCAACATAAAATGTAGAATTCAATAGTGAGCTGTGATAATTTAAACAATTCTATTATCTTGTATTTTGAATTGTGCATGAAGGTGTGATACTTAAATCTGTTTGAAATTTTAAAATTTGTATACTTTGTATTGTACCTATTTTTGGATTTCTAGTGTTCATGTTGCAATCTTGACAGAATCACAATCCATCAGGAATATCTAGTTGAAACAAACCTATATGTATTGTAACGTTTATTTATTTAGGTGAAGTGTAAATAATGATTGAAATAGTAATATTTATATAACTAAGTTTAATAACCGAATAATAAATTATAAAAAGATAATAAAAATAAGTAACATCATGAATAAACAAATATAAACACAAATTAAGAATAGCAATTATTAATATAAACTTAAACACTAAGATTATTTATAGACACGATATTTATTTTCACCAACTATTTATTTTCACTAACTGTATTAATATAAGACTGTCCTGGCGATTTTATGCTTGGGGTTTAAATAGTAGAACAATGAAGTCGGGAATGTTCTCGTACCCTCTAGATAACAGAGCAACAGAAGCGCGCGAACCAGTCGTGACAGGTCTGCTAGCGGCCCGCGATGTAATCGTAGGATCGCTACACTATATTATACTTTCTCGAACGTCACTGATACTATCTAACCGTAAACTTGTCATTACAGGGCAGTTGTTATGACAATCACAAAAATTTGTTACTGCGCTTGTGACGTCGGTGACTTCTTCTTTCAACAATCAGACTTTACGTGTTCAGCTCGTTTAGCTGTACACATCGCGATCAGAGCCGTATGCTCTGATATCAGACGATGGAACACGACTCTTACAAAATATGATAAGTTTTCGAGGCCTGAGTGGATGCATCCTCTTCCCTTCTTACAATGATTATAAAAATCTATTGTCGGAGAATTTCCCAGGAATGCAGAACAACAGTTACGCAATAAATTTTAATCTTTATTACCAAAAATAAACACACATCGTTTCTGGATTTTTTTCGTTTACTTTAACATAATTATGGAAAATATTCTATTTTGTTACAGTACTTTCTTTAATACCTATGTGTACAAAGTTATTTTATCAAAACACACAATAATGAGAATGTAGTATGTTTGTATGTATATAAAAAAGGTGTTATACCAAAAAATTTTCTAATTGAGTTCTTTGTTCTCGCGAAATTTTATTTCAAAGTTTCATACACTAAAATGGGCAGAGGTACGCCGCTTATGGCAATCAAATCTAAAGAAATAATTACATAGGTATATCAAATTCCAAATAAGTATTTCAACTAGTTCAATTTTTACAAAAGAAAGTAAAAATCCTGAAACACGGTGGAAATCTGAAAAGTCTCGTGAATTGAAGGAATTTGTATTTGTTTTTACTTTCGCAAGCCGTGTAAGCGGTTTACATTTTCCGGCGGATTTAAAAAAACAATGTTTTAAAACGACGCGTAATTGAGTTAGTGAAAAGTTCTCGGCGTGTTAAACTGACTTCTTTATTCAATGTTATCTCTAAGTGAAATCTATTGCAATCTGCCGCTTTTTCATTATTCTTTCACGAGATAAAAACATCTCGTGCTTTTTATTCCTCTCTAGGAATAGACGTTCGGGAGAAAAATTTCCTTACGACTTACTTTGTCGCCAATTGAGTTAGCACTCATATTTCTTTATTCAAAAGAATTCCCATTGGGAAACTAACTGAATCGCACTTCGCGACAAGAAAAATAAAAACTTGTTTTACTTTTCACGCTCCGAAGATTCTTATTTTGCAAAATTTTTTACACCTTTTCAAATTTTATTTCAGAATTACTAATACCTAGTAATAATTCTAATTTACATTTTAAAAATACGGGCAGCGATGGGTTACTTACTTAGTGTAAGATTGGGGTTCAAAAATTTAATTCTGTAAATGACTACAACAAAAAATGTTTTTAAATGAGTGATTTTATACTTATCTAGATACCAATATGCAAATATACGTCCTACATAACGTTGTGTTTCCAATATGTGTAACATATTTTTTGTCTCTCTTGCCATCACTAGTTAGTAATCAATCAGCATGAAGCAAATTGTATGATGTCGATATATCCGTAAGGTGTCCGTAAGATAATGGAATTTTTTTTCTACCAAAGAAAATATGTCCCTCAAGGCTCCATATTAAGTCCAGGCTTTTGGGAATAAATATTATGATAGATTTTAGTGTACCCCCGACCACATGACATTTACAGACGACGTCGCTGTCAATACTAAATTTATGGAGTTGAGACAAAGACAGTGCATTAGAGATAGTCTATTTTAGCATACGATGTGTGGTATTTTAAAGGACAATGACCAGTGAGGACACCTGCCATTATCCTAAGGTCCTTTTTGCTGAGAGCTAGTAGCTCCTTGACGTTTGTCGTAGCTGGAAATATGAAATTTCTTGCTTGACTGAGGCCTGGAGTGTTTTTCCAAAATGAGGATATAGCAGATTCCTCCCAGTTTTTGACCACCTTCTTATAGTGGCTTTGTGGAAGACTACCTGAAGTTTCTGTCTCTTTTGCAAGTTCATCAGCTTTCTCGTTTTCTAAGATTCCCTCGTGCCCTGGTACCCACCATAAGATGATGTGGTTTTTCTTGGATAACAATTGGAGGGTATCGCTGTAGTATCAGACTCTTTGATACTATTGGTACTATACTCGAAAAGCTTTTTAAACCCAAATTTCGTAAGGGGTCATATTTGAAATATGTACAATTAAGTTTCAAGGATATTTTTAGACGAATTTAAATAACAAACTTTTGAAACTTTGCTATCTTATTTAACATGAGATATCAAACAAAATTTTGATATAACTCCATGTTCTATATTGTAAAAACATTACATTTTAATAAAGTTATAACTTAAACCAAAAGTTTCAAATTTCAGCCTTGTGTGCTTGTAACTTCACAATAAACCAAATGAAATTTTCATAACATTAATTTCAAATTCAAATAAGAAAATATTTAACATAAATATTCAGATGTATTATATAATTTTTTTTAAAATTGATGACATGCATGAAGGTTACATTTTCTCGAAAAAGTGAATACGTTAAACACAGTCTCCCTTGAATATTTTATGCTAAAAATAAATTGGATATTTTTAAATATGTTGCGTAAAAAATAGAAGAAGCCTGAAGTAAACATCCTTGCAAGTGACATGCGTAGAGTCCTGTATTCATTATCCTAATAACTCGCAGGAGTTTATTGAAAGCGTATTAATTTTGCTTTATGCATTTGCGGTTTCATGTGCTCCAGTTCCATCTTTATTGGACTGTATTTAAAACGTTCCACTACCGTGATTTGATTGGCTTCATTTATATTTGTATAACGGTTTTCTCCCGGGCTATTTTTACAATTTCATTTTAATTGAAGAATGATTTCCTGATTGGAATTTATAATACGTTCAATACGTATTTGAAACAGTGATTTTGTACTCTTGATACGTACACTACTAAAATATTTGTTGTCATAGCAACGACATATTTTGAAGCATTGTCCTTGTCTGAAGTATAGAAATACCAATGATGCTACCTCACTTGCTATCACTTTCAAAAATAATTTCGAAAAAGTACGAGGTGTGATGTGAGAATGACCCAAATTTGTAGGAAAGGATAATAACATGACGTATCGTAGTTTTTTACTTACGATCCTTACACAGAATAGGTTTATACAGAAGCGACAGTAAGACAGAGAAATGAAAATTAGAGAGAGATGGGGAAAGACAACAAATTTAAAGGTTTCATTGTTTAAAATCGGAAAGTTTCGTCACATCTTAGAGAGAGATGGGGGAAGGCACAAATTTAAAGGTCTACACAATGCTCCAAGGTCATAGAACTGAATAGGGTAAAATGAAAGGTACCGACACGGAGTGTCACTTATGTATGTAACTATTCTGTGATCCTGAAACGAAGCCCCAATTCATGCACTGGCAGGGATCAAATTCACCGAGAGCCAAAAAGGCTCGAATGAGCAAATAAAAATTCAAAGCAATGATGATTGTTTTTTTTTTTCGATGGGATTGTGTACACCATCCCTGGGTTACCAGAAAATGAAACTATTAATCAACATTACTACCTTTACTATAGAAGTCCCACATACAAAATTTCAACATTCTATGGCTAATCTTTTTTGAGTTACTCGAAAAATTCAAAATACCCTTTGAATAAAGTGGCCTTTTAACACTGCCGATTGCGATAAAAAAGGGAGGTGCATAAGCACAACTAGATGTTATAGCAGTCGCATATATAAAATTTCAACAACTTTTTAAGTTATGCGAGATACATACGAATGTTCAGACGTCACGTCCAAAACAAGTTGGACAAAACGGATATTTCCGTTGAAATCTTGTTCGTCGTACAAGGAAGTAAAAAAAAAACAATAAATACATGGGACTATAAAAGCCCAAGTTTATCAATCGTAAATCTTATTTATGATTATTTTGTGATACCTTGGAGAGAGTATATAAGTCCGTAAATATTTAACTTCCTTATCAAACAACAACAAATTATCTATGATCCACTCGGAGCTTTGCTGATAATAAATAAATACAGCGTGAGTTATTTAGTTGGTTGGTTGCCAAGGTCACGTCGGCGCCGACTCGCGTCCTTGAGCTTTCCAAGGACAGGACGTCGAGACGCCAACAATCATACGCTATCCTAGAATCCTTTAACTCTAACAGATGCCTAACGGAACCAAAATTTGAATATGGAAAACTAGCAAAATGGGAAGAGATATTGATTCGATGCTATCGGTTGTTAGTTTGTATTCCAAGAGGATAATCTTTGTAGTTTGTACTTCATTTGCAGAACATGAACTGTTTTAGTTTTGTTGCTGTGTACAAAGATGTTCAGGAATAGAATATGAGTATGGATACAAATGCAGATACTGGGCATCTACATGCAAATGTAAAGTTTAAAGAACGATATGACGTAGTTTTGTAAATACACAAATATAAAGCTAAATTTGTATATTAACATATATTACCCGAAATTTAAATTTATTCATTTAAATCTATGACAAAATAAAAAGACTCCGTGGTCTAACGCAGTGTTTTTTTCCAAGCGTATACGCTTGATGTGACGCAGCATCGTTGTTTATTCTATTGATTTATTAGTAAAAGATATAAAACCAAATAAAAAGCTCAATTTATATTAATATATATTACCCGAAATTTAAAATTATTTATTTTATTCTGTGACAAAATAAAACTTCGTGGTCTAATGCAGTGTTTTCCAAACTTTTGATCCAAGCGTGTATGTTTGCTATGAAGCACCATCGTTGTTTATTCTATTAATAAATTTTATTAATATATTAGTAAAAAAAAAATTAAATATAAAGCTCAATTTGTATTAACACATATTATCTGAAATTAAAATTATTAATTTTGTTGAAAGTATTGATTTAAATTATTATTATGCTTTTATGTTTAGAATTCTCAGCACACTCATTTTGAATTTTTATGTAACTATGTTTATGTCACTAAAAACAATGTTAGTTGTTAACCAATATATTTCATGTATGTCAATAATTTTCGCTAATTAAATAAAAACTAAATACTCAATCTGGAAAAGGATTCGGTGTTTTATTGTGAAAACCAACAAATTTTATAAAGACTCCTTGGTCTAATGAAGTGTTTCTCCATCTTTTGACGCAAGCGAATATGCTTGATATGACACAGCATCGTTGCTTATTCGGGGTTAATACAGCTACGTTTCAAAATTTTAATAATTTTTTAGTAAAAAAAGTTATGTAAAAATTATAAAATAAACCCTTCGAGCAAAATGCCCTTTTTGCAATGCCGATTTTAATAAAAAGCGAGATGCATAATTTATATTATATTAGTCCCCTATACTATACAAAATTTAAAACATTCTACGGCTAATCGTTTTTGAGATGAAATCTGAACACCGAAATTTTTCGCGATTACAATACTTCCTTTACTTCGAAGAAAAGAGTAAAAAAAAGCAACAAAAAATGTAAGACTAAACCGACCTTAAGAAATTCTTTCACATTATTTGATCAGTATAAATTTATGTAAACAAAATTCTTCTTTTAAATTGTCACATATCCGGTAGATTCATATATTATTCCCGTCATTTCCGGAACGACATTGGCCCAAATCCAAGCTTCATATTTCAAAGATTTAAATCGCCGTTATTTTATTTTTTGCAAGCATGAAACAATATAAACAGTTACATATTTCAAGTTTATGATGTCACTAACATGAACATGAACAGGCGGAATATAATATTCGCAGCGATAAGATTCCTTCGTTTTATTGGTAAGGTTAGATTAGGTGTGTTTACGGAGTTTAAATTCATATCGTGACCTTAATAAATCCTCTTTTATGTGGAGATAACGTCTATATTAAAATTTCATTGACGCAGAAAGCAGATAAAAATAGAAGAGCTTAATATGATAAGAATAAAGTTTAAGCTGCTTGCAGAGAAAGCGCATTTCTGGAAGCTCCAATACCAGCATAACGACAAGGACAAGACGTTTCAAATTTGTATAAATAACCTAAAATTCCTTATAATCACTTCAATTATTCCAAAGTCTCTAGTTTCATCATTAATTTCGAATGAAATTCCCGACAGCAATTTTAAAATAATGCAAAGCTCATTAGGTTGTTCCGGTTATCTGCTCGAAGTACTCGGAATACCCGGAGTGCTCTGCTGATCGATTCTAATTCCGAGTCATATAGAACACGGATTGAGTGGAATACAAATAACGAGATTTGAATAACGCAACGATGCTTAAATTATACAAACACCAAGTCAGGCATTTGTGTTGTAAATAACATCAAATAAATTTAGCAGAAACATCCCCACCTACAGCAGAAATACGTTCGTAAACATTCACAGAGAAATAAAAACAAAATATTTTTTTCTATGAATATTACGGGTATATTATCATTTTTTAATAACGTAGTTGATGAAACAGAAATTTATAATAAAATTAACTATACAGGATGTGCAACGAAACGTGGTACATAGGAATTCAACATGGGATTTCAAAAAAATTGCGGATTCTGTTTCTTGACAGATTTAGAGCAAAACTACAACAGTACAAGATTGTTCAAGATTAAATTCTACATCAGATAAGTTCATATTGATGCAACAGCATGTCTGCAGTACGAGATATATTAAATATAAAATGTAACACTGTCGTTAGAAATCAGACAGCCATGGAAATAAAAGAAAAAAAACCTATGTGACAGTTTAGTGAAGTATCCCTGATTATAATTCTTATTATCTGTATTTTACTATTATTTAAGTTAAATTTATGTCTTTTTTCGTAAATAATATAACAATATTAAATATAAACTGTTAAACTATTAAATAAAAAGTAAGATAAGTATTTCAAATAAAACAAATTGTTTATTATACTTTCGAGCGAAACATCCATTTTTAAACTAATTTCAGACTATAATAAAAATTAATAATTAATATCATATTACATTAACTACATTCACATTTCATTAACTGTCATAATTATATTTTCTTTTATTTCCATGGCTGTCTGATTTCAAACGAAAATGTTACATTTTATATTTAATAAATCTCGTACTGCAGACATGCTGTTGCATCAATTATGTGGAATTTAATTTGGAATAACTTTGTATTCTTGTAGTTTTGCTCCAAATCTGTCAGGAGAAAGAATATGCACAATTCCATGTTAAAGTCCGATGTTCCGCGTTTCGTTGCACACACTGTATATACGTAGTTTTTTAAAATAAATAAATCATGGTTTTTTTACTTTTAAAATTTTGAAAGATTAAAGTGTTACTGCTTTTTTTTTAATTGTTTTAAATGCAATAAAAAAAATTCATAAACGAAAACGATTTACTTGAATAAAGCTAGAAAAAGTAGCAAAGAATATTTACTTTTAGTTACAAATTTTTTACAAAGTTTGTAATTTCCTTCTGTTAGATGACTATTAAAGTGATAATATATCATTTAATTTTAATATATTATTATATACAGAACATGTTATGGTTATTATTAATAGTTTTGTAACAAATAATTAATTTTTTTATTATAATTTGTTTTTTTTTTGATCTTTGATAAAAATCAATGATGTAGTTATTAATATAGAATATGTAATTAACAGATTTACAAAAAATAATGCTAGAATGAAGAAATTCATTTTACTTGACTGACCTTTAAATACGTCCCTTTTATTTTTTCATGACTGATGAACTGGTTTTGTATATTATGTCTACGTATATTTTTTTAAAAACTATATTGTAATAAAAATACACCCACATTAACCTTTGCTGTATAGAACATATTTTTTTAAATAAAAAATATAAAAAATGATATTTTAAAAACAATGTTTGCTGGCATAAATGAAATTATATGGAAATATTACATTAGAAATAAAGTTGAAAATTAAATATGTTTATAATAAAAAAAGGAATAAAGATTCATACTTAAACACAGATATATTATAGTCACTTTTAAATGTAAATAGTATTTGGAATAATTGAAGCAATTATTAGTTTATAATTAATAAACTTGCAATATGCACTTTAAACTTTTAATTGCAATTAAATTTCTCACAACTTTGTTATACTAAAATAAGATTCACATAAATAAGTTTTAAAATTGTAGCACTTATTAAAAGTTACAACTGACTTTACAAACCCTCCAAATTATTTATCCAAACTGTGATCCATTTCGTTGAATATTACACGGGAGTTTGAATAATTTAAGGTGTTCTTTATGATGAATACAGCTTACAGTTTCAGACGAGTTGTGATTAATTTTACATATTATCCTGGCAGCTGAATCAATATCTTGTCACTATATTATTACATGAGTATTTGATTTTTTATTCAAATATAATCAAAGACACATTCATACAGAAAGAGCTTCAAAATAGCTGTTTATATAATAAGGAAAGAAACAAAGGTGGTTATTTTACGCAGGTGAAAATTGTAAAACGAGACGCAGGCGAGATTTGTAATCGCGAAAGTTAAATAGGCACTCAGTTTCGTTACATGTTTAGATATTTATGTAATGAGTTGTGAAATAATAGTGTTTTAGGTAGGCACGCGACATGAGAGCAGATATAAGATTTTTTATAATTTCATTTTTATAATTGCAAACTACAACTATTTCATGTTAATAATAAATTAAGTTTTAAAGTAATAACACAGAATAGTTATATACAGGAGCGACAGTAAGACAGAGAAATGAAAATTAGACAGAGATAGAGAATGCCAATAAATTTAAAGGGCTCATCGTTTAAAATCGGAAAATTTCGTCACATCTTCGTGGCTCGAGTTTCTCTGTTTATTAATCATTAATGCACCTACAAAATATTCACAAAGGGGACAATAATAAAAATATAAAACTAGAGAAATTGATTTCAAACAAGCAACAAATATGTTATCACTTTGATAAAAGTTAGAAAAACTAATTGTCAAAAAGAGATTATTATATTTCACCTACTCCAAAGGGGAAGAAGCTGTATCAGCTTTCCACGCTTTGTCGACGTCCATGTATATGATGATTCCGGCTATTTTTCAAACATTTGTTTCCTATTGTAATATGTTTATGTCATGTCATTTGTGGTTTTGTTTTTGTGTAAGAAATAAATGCGAAAATAATTTGCAAGGTACAATTATTTATCAATAATTGAATTAGTAACTGCCCTTTTAATTTTAATAGCAATAAATAAATTTACAAAAACATTTCTGTGCATTTGTATTAACCATGAACTTACTTACCGTTCAATCAACGGTATATAAGTACTTAATAAACATTTTCTAATACCCGATCATACAAAAAAAGTATTTGACGTTATAAATTTTACAATATCAAGAACTCCTTAATTTTGTGGGTTACTATGTTTCTGTAACAAAATTTTGATTTGTAAATAAAAAACGGTATACATAAATTAAGTTATCATTTGAATTACTTGAATTGTGAAATATAGGTGATTACGAATATAATAAGTGTAATAACTGTGTTATTAACATTTGTAAAGAGAATAATATTGATATTTTCTTTTTTTCTAACTTGTTTCAATATATGTCAACTTCCATTTTGATATCATTTCATTAATGAAATAATGATCTTATTTTGTAATGTAACTGCTCAGCAAACTTGCTTAAATTAGTTTGAACTAACTTTAGTCGAACTAA
The DNA here is from genome assembly GCA_035578165.1 of Stenolophus ochropezus. Taxonomy (NCBI): domain Eukaryota; kingdom Metazoa; phylum Arthropoda; class Insecta; order Coleoptera; family Carabidae; genus Stenolophus; species Stenolophus ochropezus. The sequence continues at coordinate 4,002,463 of JAQOWZ010000010.1, forward strand.
AACTATAAATAATGTATGAATGTAGTTCTGCAAGTTCAAACTTGATGAAAGCTAGTCTAATTCGTGGCTTAATTAATTTTTAACTAAGTGTAACATATCAGCGTTAAAAATGCAAATGGTGCCTAATTTAAAATTCAATTATTTTTTTAATTATCCTAACTTTAGACACGACAAATTAATTGTAGACATGTCAGCCAAATCTTACTCTTCACAGCTTTTAATTAACTTTTCTAAATACAAATTATTTTACAGAAAAAGTGACAGGACAATCACATCTTGTTAAGTAAAACACGAATGTGACAAATTAAAAATACATTTGGTCTTTAGAAATGTGTTTCATTTGAAATAATATTTTCGTTTAAAATGTTAAATTCAAGGCACTTAAAGGAAATTGTAGGATAAATATATTTCTTTTGACATAAAAGAAAATTGAGGTTAATTTTATACTAACCCAATTTCAACAAATTTTATCGCTGTCGTAAAACTCGAAATACAAATTTAAATTTCGGACATTAAAATATTTTATCTTAAAGTAGCGGTTAGTGAAATCGTATTCTAGGGACCCTAATTCGTGCTCATATGTTGAAAACTCACACTTGAGAAATTTGACCAAAAACAATACCTCCCTTATTTATATATTGATAGGCAGGACCTAAAAACAATGTTAAATAAAAAATAAGATAAAAATACATAAATCAAATTTTAAATATATTTACGGACGAAACATTTATTTTTAAACTAATTTTAATATATAACAAAAAATAATAATTAATGTCAAATTACATTAACTATAATTATATGTTATTAACTGTCACAATTGACAAATACATTTTTATGTGTTTTATATTTAATAAATCTCGTACTCCATCTGATGTAGAATTTAATTTTGAACAACTTTGTACTCTTGTAGTTTTGCTCTAAATCTACCAGGATAGAAAATATTCACAATTTTTGAAAAGTTCTGCGTTTCGTTCACACACTGTATATATTTGATAATATTACATTTATTTATAAATTAAAATACAAAGCGAAGTATAAAATAATGAAAAACGATAAATTCATGTTTATCTCATAATATATGAATGCATGAATGAATAAAATGATGAAAATAGTTTTCATAAATCTTGTTTACAATTTGATACGTGTTTTGTTTAGGATTTAATTTCCAAGTCTTCCTTTGTTACCTTCATGTTGTTTTTGTTGTACATAACCTTTAATTTAAACATCAAATATTCTCATTGCAACAAACAACATTTGCAAACGTAAATTACATTCGTTCTCATTTATTTGCACGAATGGAATAAACATTCTTTGTATGTATAAATAAACGCGAAGCCCTGTTAATTTGCGTTGGTAGTGGTGAAAAATTGATTACTTTTATCCTTTCACTAACTTTGAATGCCACTTTACAATGCATTTCATTCGATATTGGATTGGAATGCTATTGAAGGATAACAGTTCAAACGTTGATGTACATTCTTTATTGAAAAATTGTCTGGATAATAGAATTTTTTTATTAAAACTGATATCGTTTCATCGTTAGAATCACATTTAGTTATTATAATAGTTAATTTAACATTTTTTAATTTTGTTTCTCTTTGTTGCAGGTAAGACTACTTCAGTTAATTTGATATCCTTCAATTGTTTTTTCGTAAGTAAATACATTTGTTGAATTATTTTATATATAATATATTATTTAAACTATATTAATATAGAGCCATGATCAAATAAACAAAAAATACGAATAGTTTTATTTATGTTTAGTTCAAATATACAGCAATGATTTAGTAGGGTAAGTGGGGGAGAATTGGACCGGTAGGATAGTTGGACTTTTGGTCTTACAAGTACATTAGAATGATATCCCTCAAAGGGAATGTTAATTTTATTGTTTAGAGACTGTGTAAGAGCCGCTTGATAATTAATGCAGTCAACACTGAATAATTAAGATTGACTATAATTTTTTTTTAAAAGTTGTATTTTATATTCAAAATTAGTTAAATGCTACTTCGATAGGTTGAAATTCATTATTTATGTACATACTTTATAAACATGTGCAACAGACTTAATGTAACCTAAAAATGTGGTTCTATTTGTACATAATCATAAGTAATTTAGTGGTCCATTTAACCTCTGCTCTGAGGACAGATCACCTATGCTGAGGAGAGATGGACCACTGGATTTTATTGTTAAAAAAATCAATTCAACCGGTAAATCATTCGAACATAGAAAGGTAAACGATCTAGTTACTATTTCATAAATTTTTGAAGAACTGTTGTTAAACGGTTTATCAGAGGGTAATGTTAATGAAGAAGCTAAATATTATGAAAAGGAACACAACATAATAATAACAAAATAACATATTTTGAATACTTTTTTTTATTACTGCTCAGGGAAATTTATATTTGATCGTGTAAAAAGTAGAATAAGCATTACGAACGGTAAGGATATCCAGTCAATAATTGTCTTGCGATCGGTAAAACGTCCTTACCGTTGTAATTACTTACGGTATTGTAACGAGCGAGACTCACCGCAGATGAGTCCTCACGGCTGACCTGTCTGTTCAGGTAGTCGCGTTATAGATCAAGTGAGAAAGGAGGGACGCCGCTATTGTTAGGAAATTTTATTGAGTCCGGAATGCTCTGGAATGTTCTAGAGATTAATTGGTGGCAGGTATATAAGGGTCGCATCAGGCGGCTCAGGTCAGTATCGGTCAGAGTTTGCAGAGAATCACTGAGGAAAGTCAGTGTCGGTCAGTGCATGTCAGCAACAAGTAGAAATAAATAAATAGTTGGTGATTTGAACAAATAGTTGGTGTAAAAAAGTAAATAGCTGGTGGTATAAATATCATATAAATAAATATTGGTATTATTTTTTACACTTCACCTAAATAAATAAACGTTACAGTATTATTCTAACTCCATCAATAAACGTCATATTAAACACAAATATTATTATTTAAATGAAAATTTTATTTTCTATACGTGTCTTTAACGCACTCGTATTTTAAATGTATCATAAGTGCTGTAAAGACTCATAACTATTATTGATAATAGAATTCATGCGATGATAAGATAATATCGTATCAGTCTCACGAACAATTTGCGCTTACAAGAAATTCTTAGAGTAGTTGCAAGTCGGATGTTAATTTTAGCTGTAGATTGTAGTTGTTATCAATGCAGTAGATAAACTTAGTTAGCAACTTGAACCGTAGTTTAATCTAAGCCGAAGCAAATATCTTGTTGGGAAGGCCAGGATCTCGTGTTTTGCACTTGGAATACAAGACTTACGTCTTACATCATACGCTCACTGAATTTCATACGGGAAGATAAAAGTTGTCAACCTGCTGTAGTAAAGATTGTATGCTTGAAAGAGCCCCTAGCTTTTCAAGTCACTTTTGCTAGTTTTACTGGAATTTGATAAACTTATATGAAGTTCAAAACGTTTTGCCATATATTAAAATATTTAAATAATCGTTATTAATGATACTAGCGGGAAGTAGGATTTTATGAGTTACGATGTTTATTGTAGTGGATTGTTTTTTTTATCTTAAATGATATGCGACACTCAGAAAAAAAGTTGGTCTCATCTCTCGTAGAACTAATAAATTCTGCTGATATAGTAAGATTTATTAATGCTCGAAGATTGGAATGGTTTGGACGTATAATGAGGATGTCTGAGGAGCGATTAACAACAGAGTTTAATAACTGGAAACCATGGGAGACAAAGAAAAGAGGAAGACCCAGGAAGCAATGGAAGGACGAAGTATTTGGTGACATTAAAATAATGAAAATTAAGTACTGGCCAACCAAGGTTAAAAACTGAAAAACATGGAAGGAAATAAGTTAATCAAGCTAGGACGTATAAAGGGTTGAGTGCTACAGGTAGATGAAGAAGCGACACTAGAATGAACGAAAGGAAAATAAAGACTTGATGAGTTGATCTTGGATCTTACAGACTATTAGTATATAGATAGGGTAAAACCAACGGTAAAAAATACGAGTTCGATTAAATTAGATAAAAGTTACCTTATTGAGGGACCATTTTAAACATGTCTTGTTTTCCTAAAAAATGCATAGGTAACTAAATATGAACAAAAATGTAAATTTTGTAAAATTTTTGCTGTGCACCTTCTTGAGGCACATTTTTATAATAAATTTAAAGGGCGTTTTCAAGTTATTGGGGGTAATTTTATATGTTTCGTATGGAGCTTATAGTAGGCTATATAATAGGTTTATTGAATTTCCTTTACGTTTTGAAAAGGAACCATATTCAAATAATTGTTTTTGATTCATTCTGATGTAGCAATATTATTATAATTACATAAAACAACATATATCGTATTTTTCACTATTATCTAAAATAGAAAAAAAAGTTTTTCTTAATTGAATGAATAATGAAAACAAAGACATGGTTAATATGTGGCAACTTGGTCTCATCTATCCGACCTCGTATCTCTTACCGTTCTCCAGATCCTCGATGCTTTACAAGTTATCTGGGACACCTGTATACAAACATCCAGGGAAGGATAACCGTTGATAATGTTGAAATAACACATTGGGAATTGAACACCTTAGATCTTACAACTCCGCCCAATTCGAGTCGGATCACGCTAACCAAATGAGAAACTACCACAATTGTAAAACACATGTTTGGACATATTGGTACAAATGTAATCATGAAACAACTACAGGTTTTGATTTGAGATGCAATGAATGTTAGTAGAAGTTATTTGGGGAACCTATATACAGACATCAAAGGAAGGATAACCGTGGATACTGTTGAAATAACATAGTTGGCAACATTAGGACTCGAACCTTAGATTCTACACTCCGCTAAGTTCGAGTCGGAAAATGCTAACCAAATGAGAAACTACCCTATTTGTAAAAAAAGTTTTGATGTGGTTGGTATAAAGCATAATCACGAAACAACTACAGGTTTTGATTTGATATGGAGTGGAAGTTAGCAGCATGTGCATGTTCTGACCTGCAAGGGCGTGTTTCCGTGCGCCTGCTGCGCCAGGGTGCTGCTGGGGTGCGGGGGGTACAGCTGCGCCAGGCACATCACCGCCTCGTTGCAGAACTTCAGCCCCATCACCTCCTCGTCCTCGCGACCGTACCTGCAGGCAACACACAACAACCTGTTCGTCAATCCGTAACTACAACTACATAGTGAGAAACATTATATAGTTGCAAGGTTCGTTATGGGAAGAATGGGAATATGGATTTGTGATGGAGCATATATGATTTGGGTATCAACTAATCGTTTTTATATTTTCTACCAATTTCTGATTTTATTAGCAGCTCTTTCTGCTCTAATGGAAGATTTCATGTAAAATGTCATTCTAAAAGTAAATTATATTTTGAGATGCGAAAATGAATACATTAGATTTCGGTCCAATAAATTGACTGCCCAATTAAACAAACTAATCATAAAATCTAAAATAAAACTATAAAGAACTATTTTTTTTTGCTCTAATGTAATTAAATTAAAATCATCCCCCGTTAATACTATTTATCGTACTATTTTCTACCTGTGAAAGATATGTTTACTTATTGTCATGTACCTACTCTAATTCTTACCCTAATGTGACCAATTAAAATCACCCTCCGAAAAAGATAGCCGTAATATTTACTACCAGAGAGAAGGGTGCTGAGTCACTGGGAAGTACTCTAATTCTTGCTCTAATGAAACAAGATCAAAATCACCTTTTGTAAAAACAAGTCATCGTAATGTTTACTACCTGAGATAAGGGTGGTCACTCACTGTGAAGTATTCTAATACATGCCTTAAATTAATTACATTATAATCATCCTCAGTAAAAAATAATCACCATAATATTTACTACCTGAGATAGGGGTGTTTACTGGGAAATACTCTAATTATTGTCCTAATGTAATTAGATGACAATCACTTTCTGATATTCCAATTACCATCATCTTTACTTGTAGAGATAAAGGTGCCCTCTTACTGTGAAGTACTCTAATTCTTGCCTTAATATAATTAGATTAAAATCACCCTCCGTAAAAACCAATCATCGCAATGTTTATTACCTGGGAGGGGTGTGTTTACTCACTATGAAGTATTCTAATTCTTACCCTATTATAATTAGATACAAATCATCCTCATATAATTAGATAAAAATCACCCTAATATAATTAGATAAAAATCGTAATATTTACTACCTGAGAAAGGGTAATTATTCACTAATTATTACACTAATATAATTAGATAAAAATTACTCTCTGCAAAAACCAATTACAATAATCTTTACTTCTAGAGATAAAGGTGTCCATTTTGCTGTGAAGTACTTACTCTAATTCTTGCCCTAATGTAATTCGATAAAAATCACTCTCCAGCAAAACCAGTTACCATACTGTTTACAATCTGGAAATATTCGTACCCTGCTCACTTTCATATTTACTGACCTAATTACGCAAAAAAAGTGCCAATTAAGTGTTTATAGCTATTAACGTACTTAACATAGTTATGGGTATTTATAACCGCCGCAGATGTCAATTAAATTCCGAGCTCGGAGAGTGAGGATTTTAAAACATCTAAGGCTTGGTATGTTTCATAACATTCGTGGTTTGTTCAATCGTTTACCGGTTTCACGTTATAACAAATATTATTTGTATAAAATTTTCTTGTGAGTAATATTTCGTGAACAAATATTATCCAATTGTTCCATTTTATTTGAAAAATCTGTTGACTCTTAACAACTGCACTTGTTAAAATATTAATTACAACCGTCAATTGTCAAATGTTACCATGGTCGAAATTTAATTTTACAATGAATTTAAGACATTTCCATGTCAGCATAGACTTGTAGAGTGTTCTTTATACGAGGGTGGTCCGATAAGTACTTAGCCTACAAAAGAATAACAATTTTTTTTGAAAAATGGCGATTTATTTTTCAACATAATCTCCTTTGAGTTCTATACACTCGATCCAGCGATGCTCCAACTTCTGTAACCCGTCTGAAAAAAACATTTTCTGAAGGTGTGCAAAGTAGGCTTTCGTGGCGGTGATAACTGCCCCATTCGACTGAAATTTCTGTCCAGCCAGTGACTTTTTCAAATTTGGAAACAAAAAAAAGTCGCACAGGGCCAAATCCGGAGAATACGGTGGGTGGAGTAGCAGTTCGTAGCCTAATTCTACCAATTTGGCTGTGGCGACGGCGTAGGTGTGAGCCGGTGCATTGTCACGGTGGAAAAGCATTCGTTTCTTCGACAAATGGGGCCGTTTTTTCTGCAATTCGGCATCGAATCGGCCCAATAATTCGGCATAGTATAGCCCTGTAATCGTTTTACCCTTCTCCAGGTAGTCGATGTAGATCACACCTTTTGAATTCCAGAAAACCGTGGCCATAACCTTTCTGGCCGATAGGACAGTCTTCGCCTTCTTTGGAGCACGTTCGCCGGGTGAAGTCCACTGTTTCGACTGTTCCTTGGTCTCTGGTGTGTACCAGTGTACCCATGTTTCGTCGACGGTCACGAAACGACTCAGAAACTCCTTCGGATAGCGCCTAAACATCGTCAAATTCTGCTCTGAAGTGGTCTCACGGATGTGCATGTTGTCAGGAGTGAGCAAACGCAGCACCCATCGCGCCGACAGCTTTCTCATACCCAATAATTCATGCAAGGTATGACCCACGCGGTCTTTTGAGATGCCTACTGTGTCAGCTATCTCACGCACCTTCAATCGGCGGTCTGCCAATACGAAATCGTGGATTTTTATTACTTTATCCTCCGTGGTAGCCGTTTTCGGGGCACCTGGGCGTGACTCATCAAAAACCGACGTGCGACCACGTTGAAACTCGTTAAACCAATTTTGGACGGTCACCATCGAAGGAAAAGAGTCACCCTATACAGCATCCAAGCGTTCTTTAATTTCGCTGCGCGATTTCCCTTCCAAAAACAAGAATCAAATCACCGACCGATAGTGTTCTTTTTCCATTTTTCTCAAATCTGCGGACACCCTCGCTTCCACACGCGGTCAAAACAAAACTTCGCGTCCGATTCGGCTGAAAATTTGACAGTAGCTGTCTACGATGATGTTCTAAGCAATAAAAAATTGCTCTTGCGATTGTTGTGCTATAGGGCGGTGAGGCTAAGTACATATCGGACCGCCCTCGTATATGTATGAGTATATGAAAGTATGTATCAACCATAAATCAACTTTTTCCAATACCTGCACAATAAGTTACCCATTAATAACAAAATTTAAACACAGTAAGGGAACTTTTATTGCAGATTTGGTTTCCATGGTTATAGTAAACACTTCCCGTGCACGGTGGACAGTAAGTGTGTTACTTACAATTCATGGTGGATGGTAAGTATATAGTTTCCATATCATCATAAACATTCATGGCACTCTTACTCTCAATTGCAATTCAACTTTTATTTTTGACATCAATCTGACAGACGTTTAATTTTGAAACCTATTTTTCTTTTTCTATTATTTTTGTAGGTATTGCAAAAAATAGCTTACTAACCTTGAACTGTAAGTGATATTTGAAGTCTCGAATGCTTAGGAAATATCGACCCTTCGGGTCTCGACTTCCCAAACAACATTCTCGACCTAAAAACTGTCACTTACAGTTCACGGTACGTAATATACTATTACTGTTATAGAAAAGCAAGTATACTTTGTAGTTGATATCGTAACAAGTCCAAATGATAGCAACCGAAGTTATAAGATCCCACCCATGTACTGTAATATTTTTACCATATTTGCTTGTCAAAATTACTTGGGATACAATTATGGCTTAGTGATTTTGCTTACATTTGTCTATGTAAACAAAAGCTTAATATTCTGCAACCGGTAAAATTAATAAACTAGTTAATAAATTCTGTTTCATTTGGCCCAGAAAACGTCTGCTAAATTAAACGAAACCTCCCATACTTGTAAAATAAGATAATACAAATCCTTTCAATATTTACACAAAACAATTTTTCTGTGAACCTTTTCCGCTAAGTACAAGTGTAAAGCTTGGCGATGTTCAGTTCAGCGCGGCATTATAAATGTTTTAATTTCCGGCAGTGCGGCAACAATACCCAGGCTCGGCTTACGCACTTCGTGTTGGCATTTGTACCCCTTGTTCCTCTATTGCTGCTTACCCATCTTCTATTATGCCGCACACAATATGTGCACGGAACAATAAAAGTATCTCCATAAAGGAACTGCAAAATATTTGCTGATAACTTCGGCGTATATACCGGTATATTTTTATCGAAATAGGAAAGATGTATAGGAGTAAAAGTTTACACTATGATTCCTACAGTTGATCCTCACGTCGTCAATTTCTGCTGCAAGACTTATTGAACTTTTATCTTACTTCTTGTCGTGTACGCATGTGTTAGGATTGTTGAATATTAGTATTCCAATTACGACAGACTGGCATCTGGAGGTTTCATGTGACATTATATGAATTCCTCTTTGTAAAAGTTCCATAGTGTCAGCAACTAAATTGCAAAATCCCAGGTTATTTTCCATAACCTGGAGAGAGATTTTTCAGTCTCAGTAGATATCAGTAGACATTAGTCGTTAGTCGCGGTTAGTCGATCTACTAGTAGTCAATAGTCAATAAATTATAAAATAAGGTAGTTAGTCGTAGCATTAATAATAAATATTTACCACATGGTAAGCGTATCTTTCACCAAGCCAAAATCCTGATTTATATTACAGTGTCAACCTTAGATGAGGTATAACAGAGAGATATGCCATACTCCTATAGCTACGTATTACTGAGCAAGCAAAAGATGTATGGTCGAGAATCGCCTAACAGTCGCTGCGTGAGAGCAATCCGCCAGCTGAGTAGTGCACACTTACAGTTAGACGAACGAAATATTGGACATAGTGTTTTGTCACCTATCCTCATTATTTGTTTGGTTGAGTTTTCCATATAACTACTCCACTGGTCCACTGTTCTCAAACAGGGGGCTGCAAGCGATTTTAAACCTTAGATCTTTCGACAATATATTTGGGCAATGCCATATCTCTATGTTATACCTCATCTAAGGTGTCAACCCTGGTAAACAGGTAGGTGGAATAGATGGTATTTTTATTCGTTATCTCATTATCGTACGTGTAACAGAGGGGTATATATGCTATCTGTGTCTAACCAACGACAAAAATGAAATAGAAACAGCCAGTGTAACCGTAGTAACGGATATTTTCAAATATTTAAAACATGATTGATGAAGGTGATTTTGGCGTCGACAGTTTGTGCTTCAGTGTGTGTTGGTAGTTTCTTTAGTTTGTTCTACAACTCTTTTTGTATGTTTCATCTATTTTTGTATTTGTATATAATACTGTTAGTTTTGACATATATTTACTTCGGATATCACACGATTTGACCCGAAAAGACGTCATCAATCCCCCTTCCCCTAACGATTTGATTTACATGATTACATACTACATACACTTGATGACGTAAGGATCAACAACGAAAAATAGAGTGTATATATCATGGGTTTCAACTAAGATGCAATAAATAATATGGCGTGCAATAAAAGTATTCTTCGTGAAGAATCAGAAAAATATTAATTGGTATATTTATTTAAATGAGGAGTTATATTCATAAATATTACGTCGTGCGTAATATTTTCTATTATGTATTTATTAATATTCGTATTATAAGAATAATAATAATCTTTAACTTTTTAACTTTCACATTTCACATTTAGTTAGTATTTTCCGTTTTCTTATTTATTTCAAAATCTTTTTATGTTATTAAACAATTTATTTTGCATGTAGAAATACCACATGCAAAAAATGTGTTTGTCGTAAAATTTGGGACGTGATAAGGGTAGATGAGTACATCGGCTTTACGGTTTTATTGCCGATGTGTCCTCTAAGGGTTTTTTCGTCCTTGGTATTTCTACGAGTATTGTTATACTGGCTATTTGCCAGTTACGCAGTATATTACATTTATTGCCTTCAAATTGTTCAGCAGTTCTATATGCCAGTTTTTGTTACATTATATCTGCTCGTATATTGTCCATAACCTACAATAGTGTCTTTCTCAATAAAACATAATTTAACTCAAATATTCTCATAACTCATATAATAAGAGTCATGAATTTATCAGAGGTAATATCACAAGATTAATGAATTTTATCGATAAACTTTTATTTTACACTATTTTTGCTTGACAGCAAACACGAAATTAACTGTATGATGAAAAGTCCGACTTCGAAAGAGAAGGTGTTTCTTCTAAAGTTATTAATGATTCTTAAAATTATAGATGCACTTGGTGTAGACCTGTCACAAAATTTTGTAACCCAAAAAACAAATGTCAAATTCGTTCGCCATGTTTTATTTTAAATAAGGTAAGCAAATATACATTGCTGTCAATCATACATCAAGTCGTAACCATGGATATGATAAATCCCATGTTTCACGATAAAAAATACTCACGGTATATGCCTTCTTTGCAATTTGATTTCGCGTGAAATAATGGAATCAATAACCTGATTGAAATTAGGGAAATAAAGAGTTTCTTATTAAACAAGTAGAAAAAACAATTTACTTATTATTATTTTGAAATATTAATTAACTGTCACACTGACATTTATAAACAATAACAAATGTTTATTTACTTGGTAGCAAAATTTTATCAGGGTAACGGAATTTTATCAGTAAAATATTGTTCCCATTGATTGAATTTTTAAGTATTTTGTATCATGATTGGTTAAAAACTAGTCGTTGGAAGTCATCAAAAAAATTTAATTAATTTGAATTATAAATGCTTCTAAGATTTGAATTCCTATACCTTCAATTTTTTTTTGTGAAAAATGAAAATCATTTGTTAAATCTGCACACAACGACAATTTTTTTTCTTTCATCTAAATGATAAAAGTTGCAGTCATTTACTGAACTTTTTAATCTTTGTAGAAGATTGTTGGTTATTATTTTTAATGTTGTTGATAAATGTGCTGAACTTTTCCGCTTGGTAACTTTTTGCGAAACAATGTATGCAGATAACATTGGATGCTGCGTCTTATTTTTTGTTTTATCCCGAAAGCTGTTCAGATCTGCGTAGTGTGCAGTTTTTTCTCTACATCCGAGATTGTATGTTTAATGTCTGTTTCGATAACGCAATTCAACTACATTGTCCGAACGTTGACTTGCTTGGATGGCCACATATGGAGATAACAGTGGATGTATTTGGAAACACAATCTTTTTTGTTTTGTATAAAGATAGCTTTCTACGAAGATTTCTGTTTTTAAAACTATGTTTAGCTAGGTTAGCAATTTGAATATATTGAAGCAGTACTGTTTCAATTTACAAATTTCAATACCTCAGGGGATTATTATATAAATTATGTCGTTGTTTAAATGATGATATGTCAATAATAGTTATTTATGATATAAGTGTTAAAAGTGACATTTTATGAGTGAGTGGGGAAGTTTGAAACGAGGCGAAGCCGAGTTTAACAAACCCCACGAACGAAATAAAATCACTTTTAACACAAATATCATACACTATTTTTCCTACGACCACAGTTATGTACCTATTAGTAAATAAAAACTAAGCATTAGAATGACATTTATGACAGGTCATGATGTATTTGTTATGAACAACTGAACATAAGACGTGTTAAAAGTAAATTTGTTTTTTACTTTTAACACGTTGTCAATGGCAACGTTTTAAAAGTATTTACTATGTTATAAACTGTTATTTTTAACTTGCTAAGCAACCGTTAAAAATTGTGTGAAATAACAGCGAGTGTTTTATTATTCAATTTTTCATGATGTTTCACCGAGAACCTACAGCTTCGTCAATTAAATCTGTTAAAAATACTATTTTTAACAGTGGTCGTAGGAAAAGTATTTTAAATAACAGACATATCTATCTCAATATCACATTGGTAAAAACCATGACCTTTCAATGGGGAAGTTTAGCGTGGTTGAAATTACATGTGAAATATCTTTTAGTCATAAGTATATGAATATTTATAACTTAAAATGTAATTGAAAGTTAAAATTATGTTGCCAATTATTTATAATTAATGATTTATCTTCGAGCCACACTGACGTCACAAGCGAGTTATGCGCTTGCGCAGAATGAATGGTGAGACCTGACTTTTTGAACGTAGGTTGTATTTTGAGTTGAGGCATTACACCACACGCTTCTCTGTTGCCATGGGAATCCAGCGCGCGCTGGTTAAGATAGACGATACATTCTCAGCGAGCCACACTAACGTCATTTTTTTATAAAATTTATATTTTTTGAGAAATCTAGGCATCTTTGGATGAAATAAAATGTAGAATGCCACTTTTGAGGGCAATCTTGATAAAATAAAAAAATAAAAAAAATCGCTAAACTTCCCCATTATCATTCAAGTACAAATAACTTTAACAACATAAAGTTGATAAATTATTATGTAATTGAATCATTCTTAAAGTCTCTAAAATGATGTGTTATTACAACACATCATTTCAAATATTCCGTAATAATAAAATACACCCTAGATAAATATGATATTAGATTTTATCTAATATATATTTACACACGTCACCCCGGGATGGGTGACTTAATGCAAATAAAACCTATCATGAAAACAAACACGTCACGTACTTGAGTCACTGTTCCATATAGGAATGTCGTGCCATAGATGATGATGATAATGATGACAATATGAGTTATTGATTTTTGGCAACGAAAGTTATAGCGGAGAAAATTGTTACTAATATTAATAGGCCAATTCTGAACAAATCTGCAAGTTTTACAGATCTGTAAATCTGTAAAAAAAATGACAAAAACTCATTTATATTTGTTGATTAATATAAAATTTTACAGAAGAATGCTGATTTCGTTGCGATTTTGTTCATTAATTACAGATTTACAGATCTGTAAGACTTACAGAATACAGATATGTTCAGAATTGGTCTGTTAATGTGGAGTCAATGAACTTCGAATTAATTTTTTTAATGTGTCTGTTAGGTACTTAACTTGAGGTACTGTTCCTCATAAGAATGTTGTGAGATATCCATAATTAGCTATAAATGAAATGTCTTCTGAAATGCACTATATAGAAGAGGTTGTAATAATAAGTGCGTAAAAATTCTTATTGCTTTTGTCTGTTTGCGCTATTGTTTCCAAGGCACCCTGTCTTCGTATCAGATTATTTTTATCTGCATTTAGCTGAATAAGGCAAAGGTACAGACAATAGTGTCACGGACCGTATTGTTTTATTTCGCAGCGATGATATTGCTGTTCGACACAATTCTGCAAGGCTCGTCATTGTTCGCAGATATTATAAAGGATTAGTTTCAATTTTCTCCGCACTGCGATAGCCGTGACCGATTTAAAGGGCCGGGAACACGACAGCCTTGCACAAAGGGACCATTGTAACTACCCAAGGAACCAAAGTTTTTATATAAAAGATATTGATTTTCAAGTGGACATTGTCCAATGATTTTTTATTTCTCTAGTTTACGGGAGAAATAGAAATGTTATCTTTTGAAATATACTGCTAGTAGTTTCGAAGTTTTCTGTGAAATATAAAAATTCTGTACTCGACGAAACAAGGTAAAGTGCATTTATTTTCATTTTCCGTAAATAGAAATAGGTGTGAAGTAGGGCAAAAATGAATTCCTCTGATCGATAAAAAATGACAAAATTTTTTTAAAGTTATTTCCATTGAAACATACAGTAAATACTAAAGCTAAAGTAATAAGTAAGTATGTTACTTACTAAAGATACGACATTTCCGAAGTAGTGTCTTGGACGATACAAAAAAATATTTGGAGTTCGGTCTTCAGTAATGGATATTCTTTATATATATAAAAAAGAAAAACTTTAGGCATGTAATTAACGTGTTTACTAAACTATCCAAATAACTTAGATTACTGGGGTTATAAGTAGATCAAAACATAAGAAAATCAGAAATTAGATAATTTAAAAGAACAACGGTAAAAATTAGGGCACATTCTAGAGTAAACAAGTAGAGCAATAAATGTGGCACTCAAGTATAATTATTTTATTAGATACAAATATGGAATTTATTCTACGAGGCGATAGCCGAGGTGAAAAAACCATTTGAGTAATAAGAAATTATTTAGTTAATTATTATCGAGGTGAATAATAAATATATTCACCAATAGTATTTTAGAATCATATGTTTGTTAAGTCCGTAAAATCAAATTTTGATATAAGAGTCTGTTAAGTTATACTTTAGCTACTATTTTGGCTAACTTCTCGAAATGATATAGTATCGATTTCGAAAAAAAAATCATTTTTTGTAAGTTCTAGGCATCTGAGTAAAAAAAGTAGAACATCGCTTTTAAAGACAATCTTAATAAAATAAAATAAAAATCGCTAAAGTTCCCCATTGGATAAACTGGAGCAAATAACGGAAGTAATTTATTGGAGAAATTAGAGTATTTTTTGGGGTATTTAAATGTAGTTACTGTGAATTAGGACAATGATTATCAAACGTATTGAATTATATAGAGATTAATAATTATAAAAATCAGTTCAAATTTTGAGTGTCAATAGATAAATCTGAAAATTGGATAAAAAGAACTAAACACTGAAATTATAAAATATATGAAAGAGAAATTTCCATTTTGAAATAGAAACGAATGGCATATTTAGAAGAATGCAATTCACCCCAAGTTAATCATTATCATTCATTACTTCTTCTACTTCCTTCCTGAAATTGGACAAATTACAAAACCCGGAGTGCTCGGACCATTTTCCGGCAGCTGCGTGAATTAGGGATATTTTATTGAAATGTGGGACACTGCGACGTTGAATTCAGCACCGTTAGTCATCTTCTACTTCCCGGAAATTAAAACGTACTTCATGGAAATTCCACCTTTGGGAATTTCAATTCTATTATCAATACAACTGACCATTGTTGAAAGTTGAAATGCTCAACATAATAGAGAAACTTTATCATTTTATTTCATTTCTTTTTCTATTTGCCTATAACGATTATTCCTTTTCATAGTTTTGTGCTATCGTGTACTACTCATCGAAATGTTTGTATTAAATATTTTGGGAATAAAGTGAAATATGAATTTCATAATGAAATTGTTTTGACCATTGTTAAAAGTTGAAATGCTCAACATAATAGAGAAACTTTATCATTTTATTTAATTTCTTTTTCTATTTGCCTATAACGATTATTCATTTTCATTTTTTTGTGCTATTGTAGTACTCATCGAAATGTTTGTAATAAATATTTTGGGAGTAAAGTGAAATGTGAATTTCCTAATGAAATTGTTTGAATTTTTGTAAAATTGAATATACCTGTGGAGACAGGTAAATATAATCTAAATAAACATGATTTTCCAATAAATTTGGAAGCTACGCGCAAAGAAAATCACAGGTTATCATTTTATTTCATTTCTTTTTCTATTTGCCTATAACGATTATTCCTTTTCAATCATAGTTTTGTGCTATTGTAGTACCCTTAGATGAGGTATAACATAGAGATATGGCATTGCCCAAATATATTGTCGAAAGATCTAAGGTTTAAAATCGCTTGCATCCAGCTCTTTGAGAACAGTGGACCAGTGGAGTAGTTATATGGAAAACTCAACCAAACAAATAATGAGGATAGGTGACTGACACTATGACCAATATTTCGTTCGTCTAACTAAGTGTGCACTACTCAGCTGGCGGATTGTTCTCACGCAGCTAACTGTTAGGCGATTCTCGACCATACATCTTTTGCTTGCTCAGTAGTACGTAGCTATAGGAGTGTGGCATATCTCTTTGTTATACCTCATCTAAGGTAGTACCTATCGAAATGTTTGAATTTTATTATTTATGTAGGAATATAAGTGAAATATGAATTTCCTAATGAAATTGTTTGCATTTTTGTAAAATTGAATATACCTGCGGAGACATTTAAATAGAATCTAAATAAACATGATTTTCGAAGAAATTTGGAAGCTACGCGCAAACAAAATCACAGGAAGAAGTCAACATCAATTTCCTTCAGAGCGAAATGCAGGATTATTAACCTGGAAATGTCAGACATTATCACCGCGAAACAACATGGCGAAATGTGACTTTAAACTCCATTTCGCATCGGATTTCTATAAAAATAACATCCTTTTAACATTTACCTAACCGAGGACACACTTATAAATCCTTAAAAGGAAATTTTATTTCATCGAATCATCCCTTCGGCGTTCAAAATAGCCAAATACAAAAAATAAATTCATAAATTCAGTGAAAGTCATATATAACTCCGTTGCTTATGACGATAAATAAAGGCATCGGTACGTTTAATTTTAAATGAGACGAGCAAATACATTGCTGTCAACCACTATCATTGTCAGGTCGTAACCATAGATGTAACAAATTCTATGTTTCACATTGAAAATACTGTACCGTGAGTATTTTTTAACGTGAAACATAAGATTTGTCATATCCATGGTTACGACTTGATATTTGATTGGCAGCAATGTATTTGCCTGACTCATTTAAAATTAAATATAGGGTACGAATTTGACATTTTCTTTTTGGATTATAAAATTTTCTGACAGGCCTACAACAAGTGCAACAACAAGTTTAAGAATTGTTAATAACTTTAGAGGAAATTGTAAAATAGTAGAATGGTCTGCTAGATCTCTCGATCGTACACATCTAGATTCTTTTTATTAATGATCTTGAAAATCAAAAGTTTGTATTGGGGAAACGTAGAAAATTTAGATCAATTTTTATAGCATATTGAGTCACTGCTTAGTTTAATGGAGGGTTTTCTGAAAACCTATTGTTATTATTGTTTAATTGTTCGTTATTATACTAGTTAGTTATTTTATTAGTTCTTTATTTCGTAATTTCTTACAATATTAAAATTTAATACTTCTGTCAATTTCATTCCCTATGTTTCTTTTTAAATAAGACAAGCTGTCAATCAAATCTGAAGTCGTAATGATAAATCCCCATGTTTCACATTTAAAAAAAAACTCTCGGTATAATACTCTTCATTCATCAAATAAAAATTTCGATATCCAAATTTGAATTTTGTAGTTATATCAGATACTTCCGTTAGCAATTTTGTGAAATGATCAAAAAAATATCAGGATGTACCAAAAATTGGGAAAAACTGCAAAATAAAACATGCAATGAAAATTTAACAAGCTTTTAGAAAATTACTCCATTTTCATTTGAATCTGTATATTGAAAGCCGGATTTCGGGCTGAAATCACAAAGATACATTCGACGATATGTAAACATGTAATTTTTTTGGTATAATTTGAGGGGTTTAGCGCATGATTTCAATGTAACCGCAGCCGTTCAGTGCAGATATGGATTTTCCCGCTAACAATATGGATGTTTGCCTTTGTTATTACAATGTTGAAACGTTTTTGCATAAAACCACACCTTTTTATACAGCATTTTACAAACAGGAAGCTGTATAGTTACTAATAGTTTAATACCAAAGGAAAACAATATAGGGATTAAAACAGAATTAGGAATTTACTAGACACAAAATAGAAAAGCATCTAGTTTCTAGTTTGAATAATAATTCTGGTCTCTTGGATGCATTTTCACTCAGATTAATATAAAAAGGGTGAAAGGTTTTATGATTATAATAACTGGTCTCAAATAGAATGAAGGAGTTGGTGATAATTGCAAAAAGGTTGCAAAATATCAGGATGTCTGACACGTTTTGCACCAATATTATTTAAATTTTGAGTTTCCCGCATAGAACTTATAATACTTCGTTAATGGAAGGGGCTTAAAGAGAGACAGTCTGTGGTTAGCATAGTGCAACAAAGACAGAGAGAAAACCACGTGACTTGTGGCAAGAAACGTGTTATCTTCAGTCATTACGCTGTCGAATTTTAAAATATTTTGCTTAATCTCTCTTAAATAGTTTATATCGACAGTTATTATTGTTAGGTATATTTAGCAACTTAGTTTATAAAAATTACCATTGCCAAAATTTAGTTTGAGATTAAAATATCTTCGAAAATTTATCTTTCCAAGGAAATCGTTCTCTAAACTATACTTAACAATTTATTAGTCCAGTACAATTTCTCATAAATTATTTATATCGAGAATTATTATTGTTGGGTATATTTAGCAACTTGATTTATAAAAATTACTATTGCCAAAATGTAGTTCCAGATTAAAACCTATTCGAAAATCTATCTTTCAATCTAAACCGTTCGCTAAACATTATTTGACCATTTATTACTCCAACACAATTTCTTCTAAATAGTTTATTTCTACAATTATTGTTGTTAGGTATAGTTGTCAACTTCATTTATTTTATATTCGAAGCATTTTCACATAGGAATATGTTCTTTCGCGTTCGTGCGCTAGCTTCGTTTGGAAATTTGGAAAAGTTGCATTTTCTCGTGAATGATAATGGTAATTCATTTTTGCTTGTAGTAATTAATAGTAATTAATTAGTACTAAATAATAACATAAAAATTACTCTTTTTTTGGTTTCACTGAGAAGCTGGCACAGCCACTATTTTTTTTTAAACGGTAAGGGTAATAATTTTATTTTTGCGGTAATTAATTAGTTATTAATTAGTACGAAATAATACGATAGTTTTTTTTTAATTGTGCCAATATGGCAATGGAAGACCAGTAGAAACAACATCCAAGTTCATTACTGGAGTAATTTATAAGTAATTAATTATCAATTAATTAGTAAATATGTAGTAATTAATTAGTAATAAATTTGTAATCAATGAATATTAAGGAATTTGTTATATTTACTTTTTTTGGGTTGTGCTAGCTTAACGGTTAAGCTGGCACAACCCCATTTATTTTTTAAAAAATAATAGTAATATTTTTTTTTGTAATTAATTAGTAATTAATGAGTACTAAATATTCTCATATTTTTTTTTTTTGGTTGTGCTGCAATGGTTTTGCTGGCTTAACGTATTTGTCGAACAACCTTAATGCTTTCTTGCCACAAGTCACGTGGTACAAATCATCTATCCCTCTCCCACTGCAAAACTTTATATATAACCATCTCTCTCTTATGTTAGCCACACCATTCACTGTGTGCAGCTATTCGTATAGCTCCATCCATGTATATTTATTAAATCAATGGTTTCCCGTAAATGGACGATATCACATCGAAATAAAATGTCAAATAAACTATTCAACATTCCTGTAAATATTTCGACAAGCATATTATTGTTTACCGGCCGATCAACTGATCCATGAATCAATTTAATTCACCATTAAAAAACTCAAATGATTAACTGATCCATTGTATTCCCTTAATCAACCTTTGATCACCTGATTTTATCGTCGTTCTGACATTTTGACATATTTATGTCCACAAAATTTTGATTCTTAAGATTAATCTAAAATATTTTAAGTTTCACAAATTTATATGAATCAATGTAATTTTGTAATTTCTCCCGTTTTCGTTCTTCTTTGCCATATTTGTGTTTCTCAGATATGAAAAATCCTTCATATGTCAACAAAACATGACAAGAAGTTTAATTCATACCTACTCGTAAAACTATATAAACTGTCAAAAACATAAACAAAAATGTGAATCAAGCAATTAGAATAAATGTTGATTTACAGTTGATTATTATTCTATGGACTAATGGTGAAATTTTGAACCTTATTGGAAACTGGGCACCAGAGTCATAATTTTGAGAAATAAATACCTCCATATAAAGAGTAAAATAAAAATTTATAAATTACTAGTAAGACCAGTACCAATTCCGCAGAAACAAGGACGAATATCAAAAAACCAGACAGATCTAACAAAAAACTGAAATAAACTTTCTAAGAACAATATATGTGAAAAGTAGATTAGACAGAATAAGGAACCAAACTATAAGAGAAGAATCTAAAAAAAGGCTAGCCTTACTACTGTAGCGATTACAGGTCGAGACACGTTATCACCCTTCTATTGTACTGTCGCATCGAAGCTGCCAGAATATTCGAGATTTTAATTTCTCAAATATATAAATCAAAGCAAATATCTTGTAAATAAATAGAGCATAATATTATGTGTTTAAATAAATATTCTAAGTGTGTAAGCCTTTATTAATAATAATTACTTTTAAATTTGTGTTTATATTTCTTTTTAAAGTGTTACTTATTTTTATTATCTTTTTATTATTTATTACTGGTTCATTAAACTTAATTATATAAATAATTCATGTTTCAATTATTTTTACACTTCACCCATATAAGTAAATGTTACACTATAAAAGAAAATGGGGAAGAAGAAGAAGAATAACTGGTTATTATGTTTTGATCATTATAGTACCTACTTCATAAAAACATGAAAGGTTATTGTTATCACACTTATCTTTTATTTAGAAGACTGCAAATATTTGACAATCGTTGCTAATAGCAATGATATGAACATTTGAATTGCAAATGTCAATAAACTAGAAGTATTTTATATTACTAACAAACACCTAAAAATAAATTTAATGACTGCAGATTATCTGACAAAATTATCCACAGAATTCCATACCGATTTTATAATTATAATGAAGCTGAATTTTCTTGTAATTAATGACTTCTTTTGATCTGGTAATAAATCAATGGCTCGTCCGTATTTGGGTTTTATCCTGTCTTGGGGGATCTGAACTGTAAAGCCGAGCAGACAATGCATCGTCTAGTCTTTGTTTTAGTGCGACGCCGTAATTATGACTAGTGGCGCCTGTCTCGCCTCACCTGATTTATATCCGCTTCGCACCTGTCTGTTCCTGTACGGACAGGATTGTGCACGAACACACACAGTCTCCACGGAATTAAAATTTAGGATTAAATTTTTATGGTGCAGAAATAAACAATAACCATAAATTTTAATATTTGTAAGATATTCATGATGTAGAAATTTCATCTCTGGGTGAAGTCAAATATTTAGTACATAATTTCCAGACAAAATAACCTCTTTACCAGAACACAGAAGAAAATATTTTTTTTTTGCGCCTCCGTTTCATTATGATTAGTATTACAAAACTCAAAATCGTCCAGAAACTCTCTATTTACAGGCCTAGGCCTAGCATTAATACTGTCAAAAATTTTAATTTTATTTTATTGGAAATGTAGAACATTAATTAAAACATCTATTTTTGACATGACAATTCCTCGAAATATATTTATGTTTTTCAGTTAATTACTTGTCAAAGTTTGACAGACGTATCTAAGCAACGTCTATTTAGTCGTGTAAATTTCGCGTCAGTAACTGACAATGGGGTATTCCAAGCTTTTTCATTTTTTAATATGTTATTCTATGCATAAAAATATTAGACCCGTATTTTTTCTTTTCGCCGAAAGGTTTCAAACACGCCAGAAATAAATTTTTAAAGTTTCAATAAATTACACCCTAGAAAATAGGCCGTGCGTGTGACGTCACAGGCACTGAGAATCAGCTGAGAACATCATTCGTAGGTCTGAGTCAGAGGCGTGGCGCGTTCGAACAAGAGCCAATAGGCTGACGCGTGTGCCTTCTTCGTCACAACAAGGCTGATACTGAATTTTACGTACTCGATTCAAATGCATTACAATTTCATTTTGATATTATGGTATTAAAAATCAGAAAAATAATGATTATATTCACTTTAATATTACTTGTATATGGTAAACAATGATATCCAATAAGAATTTCTTTAAAAGCCGTAGGCTTGGAATACCCCATTGTCAGTGAGTTTTAAATCTGATTGGTTCAATTCACCAAACACTGTGATTTAATTGGATGACAAATTATGAGTGGAATTGTCGTTTATATTCACAATAATTAATAATTCTTCGTCATTTCATTTTCCAAAGTCACTCACTCGTTCTCTCTCAACATGGGTGACGTTCTGGATTTATAAAATCGTCTACTTCTCTCAAGTTTTTTTAAATCAATGAAAATATTTCATTTGAAATATTATATAGTATAGGTCAGAATTAACAATTATGAATAAAAAGAACTAATTCGCAGCTGTTCGAAATAATTCGAACCAGTTAATTTGGAAGTTCAAGTTCCCAATAACATATCTATCAAATAAAGCTAGATATTCTACGAATATATATTATACAGTGATGGAAAGACGGATTTGATGATTATTCGACAGGTATATTTTATTTAAAACTTTATTCGTATTTGGAAAGACCGGGCCTTAATGGAACATTTTTACAATGCAGATGATACAAGATGAAAAAAAATTTAATCAATTTTGAATGATATGAAGCATCGTAAATAAAATTGTATAATAAAGAATTATTGAACTATAAACTATTTTTCATGGCCTACGCGTAAAATTGTAAGTGTTTATTAAACAACACATAAAACAAAAACTATAATTTTAAGGTTATGGACATTGAAGAAATAAATATGATCATATCACAAATACGAGGATCATTTCAGAATAATTTTACTTGATTAACTCTAAATATAGACGCGTCTTAATTACGAAACTTCTCTGTAGCAATATCTGTTTTGATTGGATAAAACATTTGAATTATTACAATGGCAATAATTCAGATTTTAATTACAGGGGTCTGTAGATCAAACGGAAATGAGGAGAGCATTTCCGGAAGCGGTATAATTGAAAACTTAGGAGAGCAATTAATATTTATCTCTTTCAAAAATATTACTCCCATATATCTTTATAAAGACATGGAAATTTAAAATCTAAACCTGGAAGACAAATATAATTGAATATTTCCACGTTGTGATTTTGTCACATAAACACGACGTAATTTATGATGTATGAATTATAATCTGTCCATTTGAAATGGTAAATGGTGTGTGAAAATTCGCTGAAAGTGTAATTGAAACTAAGCATTTTAACCACGGAATACGATTACATTTGTCATTGATAGTGACAGTTTAAAAACATAACTAGAAATTGTTCCATTTGCTGAAAATAAATCATCGTGCTTTCAGAAATTAAATTCCAACATATGAATTGAAAAATATACATTCTGCAAGCTTTTTCCATGCACACGTCATTTTCATCCAATCAGAATTAATCATCTGATCGCGGAAGGCTGTTTTTCAGCGATAAAATTTGATAAAACCACAGTAGGATCGTTGTTGTCATTCGTGAAATAATCATAAGTAATATAATAAGAGCCATGAATATATTGGAAAAATTTACAAATACAGACAAACGAGTAATGTTAAAATGACATTTGGATCACGACAGCGAAGCTGGAATTATTTAAGAGTCATTTTTGTCCCTAGCTATGAATTTAATCAGTAAAACGTATTTCATAATTCCTACGAAGCAATGACAATTCAAGTCAAAAATGATTCTTAAATCACAAGAAGCTATTACTGAAAGCAGAGAGTATCTTGAGAATATTCAATTTGTTGATTGAATATTGTAATATTTCATTTAGTGCTGATAGTTTATTTAACTACTGGGTATTATTATTATACAAAGGAAAGTTGTTTTTGGAGTAGCAGTCAGTTAATTAGTTAATTTAATCCACTGATACACCAACGTTTCGACTGTAATTCAGTCTTCATCAAGATGATGGTTTTCTTTTAACATATTATCAAGTATAACATGTAAATTATTTTACAGAATTCTTTCGTCAAACATAGATAAAACATATACACATACATGTTATTTAGCAGTTTTGGATTGGATTTATCGACTTGTTATTAATAAAAGGAAAGTTGTTTTAGGAGTTGCAGTCATTTCATAAAATCCACTGATACATCAACTTTTCGACTGTAATTCAGTCTTCATCAGGGTGATAAATAGTTTTAAAATATTATCAAGTATAACATGTAAATTATTTTACAGAATTCTTTCATCAAACATAGATAAAACATACACACAAACCTGTTACTTAACAGTTTTGGATTGGTTTTATCGACTGGTTATTAATAAAAGCAAAGTTGTTTTTAGAGTTGCAGTCATTTAATAAAATCCGTTGGTTAATAACTGTTAAATTATTATTATAAATAAGATTCTCACACTTACCGAAAAGTGAGGGTGACTTGTCCAAACACCTTTTTGTTATCCACATACTCTGGATCAACTAACAACACTCCCTGAAGTCTGTCAATTCGCTCTTCAGTCACTACTAGATCCCTCGAACTGAGATACAGAGTTAGCTTGTTGTTGGGGGATGACTTCTTGAACACCCTATAACGAGAGGACAAGCATTAGTGACATTTGAATGAGGTTATCCCAGACAGAAAATGTGTTTTTTGCGAAGCGCAATTACAGTGAAATTGCATTGCATAGTTTGATTGAAAATGCGCATTTGATGTGGAATTGGATAGAAAATTGGTAACAAGATTGAATTTGTGATTTGGCTTACAATTTATAATAAATAATTCAAATATTTTCAGCGTCGCTGGCTGAACATTTTTCTGCGTAGTAACCTCTTCTATACTATCAATCAGTAACAACTGTGTAGACACCTAGCAAAATATGAATGTGATAACGTTTATTTATTTAGATGAAGTGTAAAAAATATATTTGAAACACGAGTATTTATATAATTAACGAAATATAAATTATAAAAGATAATAATAATAAGTAACACTACGAATAAACAAATATAAACATTAATTTAAAAATAACAATTATTAATGGAAACTTAAACAGTAAGATTATTTATTTAAACATTCAACGCTTTTTGCAAAATTGATGTTAATTGGCCAAAAATTGTGCTGATAATTTTCATTGGGCCATCCTGTATTAACAATAACGGCCACTACTTGCAAGAAATTATTTTTAAAACTAGGAGATTTAAAACTTCCTGTACTGTAGTTGAATAAATAAATAAAACTTTTATACATCTACCAGTTTTTTAATTCACTTTCAAAACTAGGTTATGAGAAAATAATTATTAAAAATTTGGTCGGAGCATACGAGATAGTCTATCTGTCTTCTTCCACGATCATACTGACATCATATATTCTTTCTCCGAAAAATTAAATTTCTAATAACTATATTTTTGCAAATTAATGTTTAGTTTTAATTTTTATAATGAGAAGATATAATGGTTAGTTTTTATATTTTATGACTAATATATTGAAATAATATTATGGTTACATATCCCATTGTTAAAAATGTACGTTGTTTACCATACCACAGTTTTCAATTGTGTCGTCACTTGAAAAATGAATTTTATTATTCAACCGATCGTAAAGAATATTATCTTGGTATAAAATCATCATGCTAGCGTTCTCAGTGAGTGTTGCGTGTGTTTTGTTTTATGCGTTAGAAACAAAAGCTCTACGGAGCGTGTCAAAGCCCACTGGGCTTATGCCTGAATAGAATAAAAATGGAAATAAACGATGGTGGCTTTATTTCAATTCACTTTGTTTTCACTACATCCCAGCTGATTTGGAAATAATATTCAAAGAGGTGCAAAATATTTCCATAGAGTTAGCATTTCTATGATCGGTTGACAGTAACATAACTTCATTTATCAATAAAAGATATTAAGTTAAGAACATAGACTGATAGTATGATTATTTTACTTTAAAGTATTAATAAATGTCAAAAGATAATCAATTATTTTAATTTACAAATTTTAATTTAAAATTTTGATTTGTTCTTCTGGTTTATGATGGATTTTCGTTTCCTAAATTTATCCAATCAGAAGTTATCATGTGATACTGTATTTAGTTTTGATGTTTGACTGTTGGTTTGTCATTTCTTTCAAGAGTAAGGTAAAAATGAATTTGATGTCTGATTATTCTTATTTTAACACAAAATCAAAATAACACTCACAAACTGTCTTTTGCAATTTGATACTAACATCACCTAGAAACGTCAGTTCATTAATTTCTTTTGATTGGTTGTATTTGAAATTTAGAATATAAAAATTGGTTATATTCCAAATCAAAATTTTACATTTCTAAATTTGTAAATCGTTCATGAAACACCACATTTTTTTAAGTGAGGTTATATTTTAAAATCTAAATCATAAATTGAAAATTCATAAATTAAATCCATCATAAACCAACCTTTAGTCTTTGTGCTTTCACACACGACGTTTAATATAACCAGTAGTTTAAGCAGAGGTGGAAAATCGTACCTTCATATTTTTAATAATTGTGAAATTCTGTCCAAATAAAGCTTTCTACAATGAGCAATTTAATTGCGTCTAAGACTTTGTAAGTAATTTTTCTTTCAAGTGTCACAATAAAAAATATAAATGTATTTCGTGCCATTAAAATGTATTCATTGTCTTAATTAATTTTACATTTCTCTTCTGTCAGGTTCCTGAAGACTTAATTAAAAAGTTGAGATAATAATTGACGATAATTCGCAGAGTAAACATGTCTGAAGTTTCCGGCGTAGGCTTATAAACTAGTTGGATATATTTTTGACACAATTCTCCTTAATTGCGTATCATACACTGACAGAATCTTCGTAACCTAGTTTATACAAAATACTACAACTTGGAAACTAAACTAATTAAGTATAATAATGTTTAAAACTTAAATTGGTAATTAATTATGCTAGCTTCGGAAAATATAATTTGAAGGATTGTTATCTAGTAGTTTTATTCTGGGGTAACATCGTCGTAAAGTGTGCAATATACAGCGTGAACATCGCCGGTTTATTCCTGTCGTAAATATTGGTTATGTCTCTTTTCGTCCTGAGTCCTTAAAGTCTTTTACACTGTCCTCCACTCAAGGACACATATAAAACTCTTTAATACCATTACAAATAAAAATTCTACAACCACACATTTTTCGTAAATAATTCTTAATATTACGGTCATTCCAACAATGGGGTCATCCACTATTGCACAGTTAAGTTTAATGGAAAAATGAATTTATTAAATTATTTCTGTGCATTTACACTATCCATTAACCTATTTACTATTCTAGAACGGTATGAAGTTATTATGGTTTTAAATAAACCAATAGTATATTGTGCAACAAGTGGAGAAAGTCGTCAATTCCCTACGAGGTGTGAACAAGTTGGGAAATAGGTGATTCTGGATGAGTGGGACACTTTACTTTTTCTACGACCACATAACTACACGTTACAGAACAAAATACATGCACGAATGTTATTTAACATAAAAAGCAATATGGCGCAGATAACCTCACAAAGAGTACCTTCACGCAAGCGCAGTGAGAAATGATTTCTCACACTTTTACGCACGAAATGGGAAATGTGCCACTTTGATGCTTTATAAAGTGTGAGATAATTTTCACTTTCCATAGTGGTCGTAGAAAAAATATATAAACATGTTTTATCTACAACTGTTATAGCTATAATTAATCGTTTTTGTATCAATTAATGATCTATGTTACTGTTACTAATTGAATAATATTGACAATTCGATGGAATAATATTATTCAATCGTTATGTCAAATTTAAATTTTTTAAGTAAATTTTTCTACATAAAAAGCCAAAGTTACATTAGTTTTGTCATTTTTCATATTTTTCTTTTTATGTTAAGCTTAAACTGTAGCTAAATAACTACATAAATAATTGCCTTGCGTTAAATATGCTGTGAAACAGTAACGCAAGCTATTGCTATTTATCTTTCAAAGTGTGGTAATGTATTAGGTTATATTAAACATATATTATTCATATTATATTGGCATGTAATGGCTAATACTCATTCGAATGATTTACAACACTCGTTTTCGCTTGTGTTGGCAAACTTCTTTCTCGTAAATAATAGCACACATTACATACTCATTGTATAATATAATATTATATAACTTTTATGTATTTGAAAATGTGATATAATAACAATTTTAATAAAATAATTAAAAAAGGACTCGGAATATTATAGTCCGAGTTTTGACAACCTCTGGAACGATTTTGCTGAATGTCAGGAAGTTGTAGAAGGTTTTACATTGACATATTCACATGCAGACTGTGTTCACAAACGTCTCTCACAGTCATCTGTATTCTCTTCGCAGAGCAGTATTGAAATGTAAATCTTTAATTGTCATATATGTTCATACGCCACAATGCAGTACAATAGCGAATTTGCACTGCATTCAGCCCAATGGGATTTGTAATTAGTCATTCTATGGCACGTTTTACGAGGCTAATCTACTTATATGAAACGCTCGTCCCATGGCCTTTATTCTCAAAAGCAGAATTTAGTTCTATAGGTTTACATTTCAGAAAATTAACTAGACTATAAACTAACGTTCCGTAGTTCATCAATATTTACTATTAATTAACTAGTTCAAGACTTAATTAAATTTTGAAATTACGTTTAAATTTTAATTTCATTATTGCGTCTGTCATACAAAAAATGTAAAACATTGCATTAATAGACCAATTCTGAACAAATCTGTAAGTCTTACAGATCTGTAAATCTGTAAAAAACTGATAAAAACGCATTAATTTTTGTTGATTAATGTAAAATTATGCATAAGAGCGATTGATTTCGTTGCAATTTTGTTCATTATTTACAGATTTACAGATCTGTAAGACTTACAGATTTGTTCAGAATTGAATTTGAATTATTAGAAAGCTCGTACTACTTTTAATTTTTTAATGTGAAACATAGGATTTATCATATCCATAGTTTCGACCCAAATTTGACATTTGCCTACACCAAGTGCAACAACAATTTTAAGTCTGTCAGAAAAACTAAAAAGCAAATGTTAAATTCGTTCCCTATGTTTAATTTTAAATGAGTCAATCAACTATCATGTCGTAACCATGGATATAATAAATCCCATGTTTCCTTAGATCATATATCACTAGATACATAAGACAGGCCAGATTTTGGTCAAACACAGAAGAACAAAATATATTCCCTCTTTGTTATATGAGGCTAAAATATTCAATGCACATGGCTAAGTTGCTTGCATTACCATCTCAAACATAAACATCTCATATTGCAAGTGTTGGTGACACTTCATGTTATACATATTTTTTTTGTCGTCGTTATATATGTATATGTCAAATTATTTTAAGGAAATGGTTAACAGTTACATTGTTTGTTCGAGTACATGTACTAAAGAATCTAAGTTATCATTTCATGCGTAAGTATTATAAATACCTATATTATTATTTATTGTTTAAAGTAGCACGTTTTTGAAGTTACAAATTTTTAGCTTTCCAAAAGATTCCTTCAGAAAAGCACGTTAGGTTGAAGCTCTACGCTTAACTCATAAAGTAATTCATAATTCTTCCAAAGTATGTTCAAAGCATTTTAACAATTTTGTACAATGTCAGATATGTCATGATGGGTTTTAAATTTGACATTTTATTCATACTTCCGCCTCAAAAAACAGATGGAAATAGCATATCCATCCGTCTATATTAGGCCAAAAATTTAACACGTTCAATATGGGCAAGTCAATATCTAGTGATATATGATCTAAGTATATAACTTAATTAATTTTCGTCGTCATGGGAACTGTTAACCAAATGAACATTTCTCGGAATTATCGACGAAATAGTTACAATACAACGCAAAAAATAAATTTGAAGTATAATTGAAATACAGGTGAATAAATGAAACAAAGTAATTACATTTCGTTTGAACGAATCCTATGAAAATTAAAGTTATAAAAAACTTTTAGAGTAATTAAATTGTTTGTAAGTTGTGCATTAAAACACAGCATTTGTATTTGAGTATATGGAGCTGAGCGTAACGTGGAATAATTTAATAAAGACGAAGGCTACAGCACTTTATGCTGTTTTCTTGTTTATAGCCCTGCAAAAAACGCAAACACCTGATGCCCTCCTCTGCTTTTCTCTCGTTATTCGCTCTTCCGTTCATAATGTGTCGCAGGAACTTTCAAACACGGAAAAATGAGGTACAGTTTAATACTTCTTCCTATTCTACATAGACTATTGTCTATTCTTTCGTCGTATCCTTGTCTATTAAACTTATTGGTACATTGTCTCTTCATCGTTTACATTTAAGATATCATCCTTCTATCGGAGAAATAATTATAGTCAGTCGGAAATATTTCTTCTTCTTCCTACTCTATTTAGACTATTTTCTGTTCTTTCGTCGTATCCTTATCTATAATTAAGTTATTGGTCATCGTTTACAATTAAGACATCATCCTTCTATCGGAGAAATAATTATAGTCACTGGGAAATAAACAATTTTTTTTTATCCTACACATAGTGAAAAAAAGATTTTCCTATGTGTCCGTGCGCAAGAAAGTAGACATTTGTCGGTCCAGACCTACAAAGTCTCGCTATTCCCTAGGGAAGAAAAAACAGTTCGTGTGCGGACTAACAGATGACGTCTAATGCCCTAGAAATAAAATATGTCAACGTGCTTCCATAATATATTAACTTCAGTTTATTTTGATACTTACATTAGCTTTTAGGTATTTTATTATAAATTTCGTAAATAGTAGGACAAAATTGCTAACCTTGTTTATATGTCTAAATAAAATGTTTGTTTTTGTTCTTATTCTATTTCTAATTATAACATATTATTCTACATGTAAGACATGTATATTTACTAAAGTATCATTAAAAATGTGCAAATTAATCAGATATTCATGTTTAAAAGCGATACCACGAACAATAAATAAAATATTGTTTTTTATTTTTATATTTTATGTAAATAAACAATACTACACTTTTTTTTGGTTGTTCATTCCTTTTCTAAGAAGATGTCTTTATAACATTCTAAAATTTGAAAATTATAGTACAACATGTTCACTAGTAATTTAAAATCAAACTTTCTTATATTCGAATTCGTATGAAAAAATGTTGCCTTTTTTACTTTTATTCTATTATTTTTTAAATTGCTATACTTAAAAAAAAAATACCGCAATTTTTTAAATGAATTGTTATAAAATATATTCAAGATCAAAGTGAACTAAATGTAATTATTTCTTTGATGGTATACTTCTTCGTCCATCGTCCTGATGATGACGTAAGTCGTTCTATTTTAAGTTTTCTTTCTTCTGCCACTCTATCGACATGGTTGTTCCACTCTATTTTCTATTTAGCAGCCAGTTGTTCATGTTTTCTATTTTATATTTTTGTTTTTACTTTTTTCTCTATCCATTAATGTAATTGCAGATATTTGACGTAGTCATTTCGTCTGTTTTTCCAAATTTGTATGTGAAATTGTAAAAAGGTTGTTTCAAGTAATTATAATTTCTATGAGATCTACAATTAATTTGCGCCATGCATAATTAAACGAATGTATAATTCCAGTTCGGCGAAGTGAAATAATTCCAGTGTAAATTTATTAATTTATGCATACATAGCAAAATGAAACATGAGATATTTCCCCTGTTAAATATAGCTTTCGCTTTAAATTTGTGTGCATGCGTAATAAAGTTAGCGTACAATATCATGGACGTTGTTTCCCGGTAATTTCATTGTTAAATTAAGGATAAATTGAGGAGATGTGTACCTTTAATAGCATTATGGCAAATTTCCTCAAAAACACGCTCGGAACATGCAACTAAAACGCAAATACTTGGTAAAACATAATTATTCATCATAAAAATAAAGTGGCATACTTTGTTATTCTACTATTAATTGTTACTATCGTAACAAATAGTAGTTTATAAGTATAAAGATATTAATCAAATCAAAGTTTTTTACTGTCACAATCGTTTTGTTCTCTCGTATATCATCTTTCTGTGATGATGTACAAATTAATAAGATTTTTAGATTCTCGTACAAAAGTTGGAAACAACGGGTATGTTTATTTTCAAACCAAGGGTCAAATATTAATGGAGAAGCCGTTAAAGAATTAAAATATTCCTTACTATGTGCAGAATGGAACCCTTGGGTCTTGGGTCGGTTTTTTTAGGATGAAAATTTTATCGTTGCTTCTGACAACAGTGTTCGTTATCGGGATATGTTAAACGATTTTTATGTTTAATGAAATAAACGACTTGAACTTGAATGACATATGGTTTCAGCAAGATGAAGTCACATGGCATACAGCACGTGAAACTTTACTTGAAACCAAGTTTCCTGGTCGTTTTATCTCACAGAGCAGTGACATCAATTGGCTAACGAGATTTTACGATCTTACTCTATTAGACTTTTTCTCTGAGAGTATTTAAAGGAAAGGGTTTATGTCAACAAACCAGCTACGATTTCAGATCTAAAAGGGAGTATCAGACATACAGTTGCTGAAATAGAGTAGCATTTATGCAAAAGTATTATGAACATTTTTTCTAAAACAATATCATGTCTACAGGATCGAGGGAGTATTTGTTTGACTTCATATTTTACACTGAACTCGTAACTACATTTTGTATTACTAGCAAAAAAAAATACTATTTTGTTTGTTAAATAAATCTGGAAGTCCAATTTAGATCACCTTTAGAAAGGAATTGCTTAACATCGGGTTGGTCATTGTAGATTTTCAGGCCAATTCAGCTAAGTGTAAAATTTTGAATCATCACTGCAACGAATGATTATTACCTGTTAATACAACGTTTGACTACTCCTGTATTGCTTTTTTGTTTATTGCGTTTTCATATCTTATACATTTTAATTTCAAAATAATAGTATTGTAACGAGCGAGATTCACCGCAGATGAGTCATCACGGCTGACCTTTCTAGTCAGGTAGTTGTGTTAAAAGTCAAGTGGTATAGGAGCGATGCCGCTATTCTGTTCTAGAGATTAATTGTCGGCATGTATATAATGGTTGCGACGGGCGGCTCAAGGAAGTCAGTATCGGTCAGAGTGTGCAAAGAGTCACTGAAAAACATCAGTGTCGATCAGTGCATGTCAGCGACATTTGTAAGATAAATAAACGTTACAGTATGAACTAGGAACAAAGCACATCAGTGGTAAAAAACATAATGGAAGGTGTATCTTCTCTTAGTGGATGCTCAAATTATGTACGAAAATGTACCGTTTAATTTCTATATGAAACGAACTTTAGTTATGGTCTGATAGATATAAATTAAATACTGTACAGGAATATTTAAAATTTAAACATAAATTTGATGTAATGGAATAATTCAATGTAGCCAAAGCCTCTGTCGATGTTCCGCGTAATTAGGCCGATTTCCCGGTAGTTGGATTGGGACACAGATTGTGTAATGAGCGATGTAACGTACTTATGGATCCACGTATGTGGGTGTCTGGTCTGGCACCTATATTGGCTCTCCGGTTCTCCTCCCGTACCGAACGGTCGATACGCAAGGTAGGCTTGAGACTCCCGTTCCCATGTCAGATGCGTGAAGTTAGCAGAATGAAGTAAAGCACTAACGAAACAATTTATATACAAAGTTAGTGCCTCGTTAGTGCTATTTGGTGCTTCTTCAATTTTTCTAGCAGGAGTCACCATGCCGCTACAAAAAGCATTCGACTTTTTTCCCTGCTAAGTTCACACTAGCAGGAACTTTGAAAGATAAATTAATGAACTTGGTGTCAAAAGTTAGTGCTTCGTTAGTGCTCTTTAGTGCTTCTATTAAAAAAATCACAAATCATACTATATCGCTACCAGGAGCATTCGACTGTTTTTCCTGCCAAGTTCACACTAGCAGGAACTTTGAAAGATAAATTAATGAACTTGGTGTCAAAAGTTAGTGCTTCGTTAGTGCTCTTTAGTGCTTCTATTAAAAAAATCACAAGTTATACTATATCGCTACCAGGAGCATTCGACTGTTTTCCTGCCAAGTTCACACTAGCAGGAACTTTGAAAGAAAAATTAATGAACTTGATGTCAAAAGTTAGTGCTTCGTTAGTGCTTTTTAGTGCCTCTACTAAAAAAAATCACAAGTCACACTACGTCGCTACAAGAAGCAGTCGTCATTTGCTAATTTATGTTGATCGAAAGTATGTTATAAAGTTTATAATAAAATATCAAAAATTATTTTTATTATTAGCAACTATTTGCTCATTTTGTGCTATTTATTGCTACATTGTATTAATTTTGTGCTCATTTCTAACAATTGTCATTATCAAAATAAAATGAATACGATGTGTTTACGTTTGCTTATTCACTCAGAAAAATTTAAAATTAGTATAGCAGTAATTTTTCTGATCTCGTTTCATTTATAGCTTTATTTTTTAAAAATTTTATTCATCTCGGTTTATTACACTTGCTAATAGCCTTACAATTTTTATATAAATAAAGTAGCACATAACTAGAGGATTGCAAGTATCTTATCTTATTGCTTATTGTTTCGTAGCTATAATAGTATTACCTTAAGTAAGCTTATCTACATTATTTTTATTATTATATGTTTTATATATATATATATATATATATATAAAAATAAAAACGCGGAAAATAATGTGTTCGCGGAAAATAATGTGTTCGCCGTACCAAATTCATATAATAAAAGTATCATAAAAGTTTAGGAACACATTCTTTATACCGAGTTATACGAGTATATTTGAAGATTTGTTGATACGAGTAACAAATAAGATTTTTTGTAAATCAAAGAATTAGATACATTTTTATTTCAAAAGATCTCTTGCTTCAGTAATCGAGTCAACTCTAAAATAAAATTATTGTAACAATATTCACGCGGAATAAGCGTACTTGTATAGGGATCACAATGTTAATTTTTAAATGTGTAGGTATTAAGTTATTTCTTTCTCAATAATTTCTCATTAAAACATATAAAAAGATTGGGAAAATAAATTATATCTTCCAACGCCAAAACCTATATTCAAATTAATTATTTTTATTTTTTGTAATGTGCGTTTATTGAAAAAATAATAATACTTTACGTTTGTTTAGTATTATAATAACAATTTTACTGTATTATATTCCTATTATACATAGATAATCACCCTAATTCTGTTAAGGATGTTGCTGGCTCTTAGCAATGTTATTAAAAATTGTGATCTGTAGAAATAATTGTAAAACCTGTCATTTCCATATTTTATTTAGTATCTGCTATTGTTATTGGCTGATGATGTTAGTAACGTTGCTAAGAGCTAGCAATTTCCTTACAGAATTAGGGTGAATATGTATTAATTGATTTATTCGCCGAACTGTTATTACTAATCCTTCGAAATAGTTATTTACGTATAGAGGGTTGAAAGAGAATGTTTATGCCCACGGACGAAATTTGAAGCCCGACGCGTAGCGGAGTGCTTTTATTCGTCCATGGGCGTAAATCTCTTTCGGCCCGAGGTATGTACAACGTTTTACGCACAATTGCATAAGAATATATAATTATTTTTATCTCGAAATTTTAAAAACGTTGGAAAAGGTGCCGATGGTAACAAAGACTCATATCATGTTGTCATGTGTCAAACAATTAATTTTGTTTATATGTAAACAAAGATCGTAAAAATTAGTAAATTGTGTACGACATGGAGATTCCAAACGGAATTTTGGCTGAAGCTGAAGAATCGTTGGGGGATTTGTGTCCCAAGAAATCACAAGAGAGGTATAAAAAAGAGTTTAAAGACATGGAAAACTGGACGACAGTAAAAAAAAATAGAAACCATCAACGAAACTGTTTTGTTGGCATATGTTAACCAACTGGTAAATAACACAATCATGTTTTGCACATTTGTTACGTAATTTAAATTTTTCGATTTTCGGTCTCAAGTATACAAATGCAGTTCTTTGTCAAAATATTCCATGCTTAAAAAGATGCTTATAATTAAGAAAAATGTGAATATTACCACTTACTACAAGCTAATTTCATTTAAAAAAAAAGTATTGGCCATGAACCAAAGAAAGCTATGGTGTTGTCTAAAAATAATATAATAAAATTTGTGACTGAATCTCTAGACTGCTCATATCTGATGATTAAGGTATGACAATTATTAAAATTCTGAAATTTTATTGAATTAAACATTATGATGTTTTGAATTGTAAATTGCTTTATTATTTGGTATATATGGAGCTTGTCATAGAAAAGAACTCGCAAATATTGAAATAGACGATGTAGAAGACAGGGGTTCCGTCATTCTTGTGACCATACCAAATACAAAAACTAATAAAAAACGTCAGTTTAGTATAGTAGATGACGAAATAGCTGCATTGGAGGTTTGTAGAAAATATATTGCTATGCGGCCAGGGAATTTGATCCATCGTCGTTTTTTTCTTCAATTTAGAAATAAAATCAGCACTTCCCAGCCTGTGGGTAAAAATACTTTCGGAGCTATTCTCAAAACTATTGCAAAATATCTCTAGCTTCCTGATCCAGAGAGATATACTGGGCATACCTTTCACAGAACATCTGCGACATTACTAGCAGATAGTGGGGCAGATATAACATCTGTAAAAAGGCATGGGGGTTGAAAAAGTACTTGGGTTGCAGAAGGATACCTAGAAGACTCTGTAGAATCAAAAACTAAGACGGCTAGATTAATTCTCAATATTAAGACTAATGCAAGTACATCGAGCAATATATCTACAGTCATACAGGAGGAGAACGAAATAAATAATTTAAATATTCAATTAAATAAATCGGCTGGCGGAGTTTCATTCCATTATTTAAATAATAATTTTTCACATTAATAAGTAAATAAAAATTAATTGTATTTTTCACATTAATAAATAAATTAATTCCCTCGCTCACCATAACTTGACTTTATAAACAATAGCAAACAAAACAGAGTTTACTACTTTACCGCCCATGGGCATTTTTCTCTACTTTACCGCCCAAGGGCGTAAAGTAAAACTTACCGCCATGGTAACCACGTTGTAATTAAACAATTACAATACAGTTGTGCGTAAAATATATATTTTTTCTTTTGTATAATACTAATACATTTCTAAATTTTTAGGCAGTCAGTGATATAACAATAACAATAGGCAGTTACAATTTTGATGTTGTATGCAAAAATAAAAAGGAAGTAGATCAGAATACCGACTACGAATATTACTAATTTGAAATAATTGCCAGGGCCGGATCTAGATTTTCGAGCGCCCCGGTTGAAAAAAATTTTGGCGCCCTTTTTATCCGATAACGTAATGTATAATATAATTTTACTGTTTTGATAATAAAAGTAATATTGCTACAACATAAAAAAATAACAAAAATATAATTATATTTATAAAGGTAATAAATAATTTAATTTAAACAAATATAATATATTTTATTAAATAATGTTAGTTTAATATAAAAATCACAGTAAATATTTTTCACAAACAAAAACAAAACTATAAAACAAAAATTGACACTATTATAAACCAAAATATATACATATAACAAAACTTGTACTAAGGTATGAATAAATATAGATAATTTAAAAATATTTTTTTCTGGCTTTTAAATCGGCAAAATTTTTAATATTATCTGTAATGTCTATGTTCTTCGCAATTTCATTTTCTATAGACAAAATTGCCAAATTATTTATCCTTTCGTTTATCATTGTAGACCGCAGGTATGTGTTAATAAGTTTTAACTTCTTAAAACTACGTTCACAAGCTGCAACAGTCACAAGAATTGTTAATAATATTCTTAAAGATGTCCACAAATTCGGCATAAGCGTATACAAGTCATTAGATTTTAAAAATTCAAATATTTTAACCGCCATCTAGTGAGTTGAAAAGCAAATTTAGTGGCTAGATTCAGTGGCCATCTATTGAGTAGAAAAATATTTAATAATTAGTTATGTAGTGAACAATGTTTAGCTCTAGGAGTTTGACGTTTATCACCTGATGCACCACGTGACTTTAGTGATATTGCATTCTGATTGGGTGAATTGACCTTGCTAGCTTCGATTGTAAATGCACCTTAAATTTTTTGCACAAAATAAACAATTTGAATATATAAATCAATAAATATTACTGATATTAAAATTTATTTAATTTTTTGATTTGGCTCCTAAAGAATTAGCGCCCCTGGCGGCCGCCCGTGTCGCCCGCCCCTTTATCCGGCCCTGATAATTGCCTCGTTGGTGACTACATAACGTTTTATTGTTTTGTGAGTAACTATAGGTACTGTTACATTTAAAATTGAATTTAACATATAATAATAAAAATAGTGTAGATAAGCTTACTTAACGTAATAGGTAATACTATTATAGGTACGAAACAATAAGCAATGAGAAAAGATACTTTTAACCCAGTAATGACTTATGAGCTACTTTATTTATATAAAAATTGTAAGGCTAATAGCAGATGTTGGATAAAATAACAATGCAATAGGAATATTAACATAAAAATTAAAGAAAACCATAATTTTAAACTAATGCTGTCTCAACCTCTGATAAAAATAAACAATTAAAAAAGATTAGGCTAAATATATGGCTATAGTTAGTAGGTACCTAATGTAATGGTTTCTTCGATCAATTGAATAGTATATATTTCCTCCAGCTTACTTATAATAAACCGAAATGAATAAAAAATTTTAAAAATAAGGCAATAAATGGAACGAGATCAGAAAAAATTACTGCTATATTAATTTTAAATTTTTCATTATGAATGAGCAAACGTAAACATATCGTATTCATATTATTTTGATAATGACGATTGTAGGAGATGAGCACAAAAGTAATACACTGTAGCAATAAATAGCACAAAACGAACAAAAAAGTTGCAAATAATAAAAATAATTTTTGATATTTTATTACAATAAAAAATAAAATAATAAAAAAAAATTTAATAGAAGCACTAAAGAGCACTAACGAAGCACTAACTTTTGACACTAAGTTCATTAATTTATCTTTCAAAGTTCCTGCTAGTGTGAACTTGGCAGGAAAACAGTCGAATGCTCCTGGTAGCGATATAGTACGATTTGTGATTTTTTTAATAGAAGCACTAAAGAGCACTAACGAAGCACTAACTTTTGACACCAAGTTCATTAATTTATCTTTCAAAGTTCCTGCTAGTAAGAACTTGGCAGGAAAAACAGTCGAATGCTCCTGGTAGCGATATAGTATGATTTGTGATTTTTTTAATAGAAGCACTAAAGAGCACTAACGAAGCACTAACTTTTGACACCAAGTTCATTAATTTATCTTTCAAAGTTCCTGCTAGTGTGAACTTGGCAGGAAAAAAAGTCGAATGCTTTTTGTAGCGGCATGGTGACTCCTGCTAGAAAAATTGAAGAAGCACCAAATAGCACTAACGAGGCACTAACTTTGTATATAAATTGTTTCGTTAGTGCTTTACTTCATTCTGCTAACTTCACGCACCTTCCCATGTCCTTGTCACGACAAAGCTGTGTACAGGAACATCAGAGGGATGATGGGCCTAATCGCGGATTACTTAAGTGAATTACAGATGGGGACAATCCTACAGGTGTAGTCGTCAATGACGGATGGTGTGATTCCTTAAGTAACTAGATGAAAAACGATTGTAACTATTACTGCAATGTATATCAGGAATTATTTGAGAAATAAAGCAACTCATTTATTTATTCCACTTTTCGTATTTATTGTTATGATCGTTTAGTTCTTTCAAACAACGTCTATTGTACCCGAGATTTTAATCTTAATTACTTTTTTTTTTCAAGTTACGCTGAAAATATAGCAATTTTATATTGTTTTAATTTTTTAAATTCAAAATAAATTATGTTATATTGTTGACGTCAACAATTATTTCAGTCACGTCGGGGTATTAGTAGATTATATTAAATAACTGCAACTCCCAAAAAGACCATACTTTTTTAAATATAGTCGAATTCACGTAAAAATGGCATTTTTGAAATTCCAATGTGATAACGTCACTAGAGTGTATGTATTAAGTGACGCAAATGCATTATTAGCTATGCAATTGTTTGGAGTGTTGCTAATATCATGAAGCGTGTGTTGACGTACGTCTGAACTTGAACTGCATAAATATTTTCTATGTTTATATCCGCACTTCATCGTTTTGTAGTTGAATATGAGTGATAAAAAATTATCTAAATATTGCTTCTGCATTCTTTCATGAAGAAAAACGTTTAGTTGGCCCTCTAATTCCATTTTTTTCTTCAGAAGATGTAAGTATTATATTTTGAGGTTATATGTTTAATGACAGTAAGTGTTTTTTATATTTATACATTTTTCGATATTGTTATTGTTGGTTATTGTCTTAGAGAGTTTGTGCTGCTTTCGGTGTGTCACATTCCACAATATCAAAGATCCTGAATGAAATGAAATGTACAACCTTATCATCGCCAAAAAAAAGAAATCGTAAAAAGCAAGTTACAGGAATTGATGAATTTACTTATTCTGCAATTTGATGAACTATTTATGATATGATTAGTAAAAGTAAATTTATTACATTTATTTAATTTAAAAATATCAAATTTTGACAGATGTTAATAAATTTCAATTTTTACTACTATCTCTTATAAACGTAGTAAGTGACGTCATCACATTGGAATGCCATTTATACGTGAATTTGACTATATATTAGCACTCTGCCAATACTTTTAATTTTACTTTATTGAAAATGTAAAACGTGAATTAAAACTACTATTTTTGATTTATTATTCCAATGATAGTCGTGTTTACTATTACGTTAATTGCTGAAACATATTAATTCACATTCGTTTTATTTTTTAGGTTGGAACAAATGTCATTAAATTTTCAATAAAACAAGTGAATTGTTTATATATCCATGTAAATCGATAAGGTTACCAACATAAAAACCTATAATGTATAAAATTTTGCATCGTAATAATATTTCTTTAATAAATTAAAAGTGTCATCGACGCCAAAAATCTTGTGCATCACACGCCTAGAATC
Organism: Stenolophus ochropezus; assembly: GCA_035578165.1. Taxonomy (NCBI): domain Eukaryota; kingdom Metazoa; phylum Arthropoda; class Insecta; order Coleoptera; family Carabidae; genus Stenolophus; species Stenolophus ochropezus. The sequence goes on from JAQOWZ010000010.1 coordinate 4,043,942, forward strand.
TCTTTTGCGAGATCTCGCATTAGCAATATAAACTCGCTCTCACAAAAGTTCAGTTTCTGGACTAGTGATACAAATAAATATTTTTGTTAAATGGGGGTTTCCAATACAACGCCTTTTTAAAATATATATTCTGCATATCAATTTTGGTCGTGAGTATATTGTAATAAAACTAAAATAATATGTAATTGTTGAATACATTATTTAAAAATTGAAATTAAAATTTTATTTAAATGACCTTGTGACGTCATTCCCCTGATCAGTGTTGCCAACTATAAGTACATAAGTTTTAATTTCACCGGTTCACAACACTGCCTCCGATAGCTAGCTTCATGTGATAAAATGACAGTGCAAGCTCGTTTTCATTTCATTTCAAAATATATGAGAACACACACACGTGGTAACTGGTAAATGCATCTTTCGAAAGCATGAATCACGAAAGCAGGTTATGTTTATATTCAATGCTTGAATTTACGCGGTACTCGTAGCCTAACTTCACTTCAGTTTTTTAGCTACTTATAGTTCTATCTCATAGCGCACATGGACTATCTTTTTCTAGTCAGGGGAATGACGTCAAACCCATTGTCCGTAAACTTTATTAATTTTTTTCTCGGATACTATTAACTTTTTGGAAAAATAAAAAAATATGGGTCCAATATTTTGTTTTAAAGTTTATCATATAAAAAAATCAAAAAATCTTGGAAACCCCCATTATTTCAATTTTGTAAATTTATTTTGTGTATTAAAAAAATATTTTTATTTAAATATGTGTTTGTTTGCCAAATGTATGATTTAATTTAAACCATTAATCTGGTTCTGCGTGTTGTTATTTAATTTAAATTCAATTATTATTGATATATTTCATGGCACAAATTAAAAGCATAAGTCTTTCCAAAACTTTTATGAGTTGTAGACTGATAAATATTCGTTCCACATTTTCAAACAGCCTCCGTATGACCATAAAGATGTCTGATTATAGTTTAACTTCCAATATCTTCGTAGAAGTTTTCGTTTTATGGTATACATAAAATTATTTGAAATCATTTAATACGACATATTCCAGATGAAATACGCATTTTGTAACTCTGTATATTTCCAGCAAGATACTTATATCGTATCGCAATGTTTATATTTCAAATGATATTATATATTTTTATTGCCTTTAACATTTTTAAGCGACATACACTTGAAGAGTTTCTAATTTTTATGGTTTCTACTTTGTATTGAATGAGAAAAGAATATAAGAATTTTGTCGAGATATTGTAATAGATTTCCATATCATCCCTTAAGCTAAATTGCTTTACAGTGTATGTACCTTGATGTTGTGTATCTATTAGATCTAATCTAAATTAATTAATTCAGATTATTGCCAATGAATTTATCCCCATAATTATGCTACATGCTCTGATAATATCTTAGGTACATATATCTGAATACTAACTTGTGCCTTTGGTAAATAACTTATCAGACTGTGTCACCATTTTTATTAAATAGATACCTACTTTCAAAGGATACTTCTTGGACAACTTATATGAAACTATTTCTCTTGAAATGTGAATGTTGTTCAGGTCTTTTTACCCATTATTAGGTATGCTAGATTACACCACAGAAAGCGTTTATCAGATGTCACCTTTGGAGCACCTTAAAACATTGGCAGAGGATAATACAGGACCCGTTTTTATTTGAAAAAAAAAATATTACTTATCATCTCTGATGGTTATTCTAAAAGATAAGTAATGTTGGTTTCCGTATTATAAATTTGTAATTTCACCATTTTCTTGCACACTATTCAAAAGTACAAAAAAATCACGTGACAAACTGAAGTGATGTTTCTGATCTACCTCGGCGACTGGATTATTTAAGATCATTATATTAAGTAGAGGTATAAACTGACCCAGTCAAATGAAAGTAGAAATAAGTGATCCGGATTCATAAGTTAAGTTATATCTGATCCAAGTAGCAAATAGGATCAGTACAATTAGTAGAGGGGTACACTGATTCAGTTAAATGGAATGAAAAATAAGTGACTCAGATTCAAAAGCAGTGTCAGCAGTCAGGCTGATTTTACAGTGTCTCGAGCCACTGAGATATTGTCCCGAGCCACTGGAGAAATTCTATTACCAAAAGGTCAACAAAGAAAACATAATTTTACAAAATCTTTCACTTCAAAACTAGATTTTTACATAGTATACAATAATACTAATACACCAACATTTCTACTATAAACCAGTCTTTATTAGGGCGATAAATGGTATAAAATTTAGTCAAGTATTTGTTAAATTAATAATTTATTAAAAAACATATCAAAAAATATAGATTTTCAATTTTTATTCCATGTTGAAAAAGGGCCCCACCAACATAAATACGACCCTATTAACACATGAATAAATTCGTAATGATATCACGAAATAAAATATTTAGTTAATAAATAACTTATTCTCCTAATATTTATGAGGTACTTCATTAGGAAGTAGATATTTTGGACCTATTTTTTTAAATATGAGGTCGTTTCTGGAACTCAGTCAATTTTATTGTTTCAAACTTGACCGTTTCGACGCCACATGTTTCTTTAGTTTTATAAGAAAAATTATAAAAGTGCCCTATTCATATTGTTTACAATAATAGCACGCTTTTATAAATGTCATCTCCCGAAGAAAGGTGTCAAAACAATAGACTATATTCCATAAACTATCTCGTATTTATTAAACTACTTAGCCAAGAAACACCCCAATTTTCTTTTATTTCTTTGTTTTGTTGGTAAATAACAACAATAATCCTGCAACGTTTAATTAGTTTGGAAAACCTTTAAACTCCTTTTCCTTTAATAAAGTAGACTATATTCCAGAAACTATCTCGTATTTCTTAAACTGCTACACCAAGAAACATCCTAATTCTCTTTTATTTCTTTGTTTTATTAGTAACTAATTGCAATATTCGTGCAATGTTTAATTCGTTCGGAAAACCTTTAGAATCCTTTTTCTTTCCATCTTCACCTTCCTTGGTGTAAAAATAAAGCAGCTACCCTCATTTCCATGCTAACTGCTGCTAGGTAACCGAGCGTGTTATCCGCGCAGCGAAACAGTAGAAAGTGTGGGGATGAAGGACCAGGATGAATGTCGCAGGAGACGGGGGTGAAGGTCACGAGCAGGACGTCCGCAGGACGAATGCGCCGGTACAGTAAGTGCCTTTGTATCATTCAGCAGGAATTACAGATAGGCTCCGATCGCACGAATGAAAGCCCACGAAAGGGAACGCTGAGGGTCACAGGATCGACCAAACCGAAGGCTATTTATAGATGTTAGTTAATTTTTAAAATTTAAGTATGGGATGTTCATAAGCAAGAATGTAACAATAAGAAAATCTTCATGGAATATTAATAAAAATAGCAATCCACGTTTCCAATTAGTATTGTCATTCGGATCAGATCAGATCACTAAATCACTTCTTAACACGTTAACTGCCAGCATTAAAAAAAAAAGTGAGTCCCTTGGGCCATTTTTTCTTTTTTACAGATTTCGGGTGTTTTCATATTAGAAAATACAAGTATGATAACAGAATTGATTTTTTTTAATGTTGCTTTAAAATTTGAAGAATTTTATTGAGGCACAAAATTTGCAGTATTTTATCATTTCAGAGACTAAAAAACAAAAAAAATCATGCGCTAAGAATAGGTTTTGGTGAGACACATAAGATGTACCTCATGGCAGTTAACGTGTTAATCTACCTAGAGAGTGTTGAGAGGAAAACTGATCCAATCAAATAAAATGATATAAGTGATCCGGCCTATTTCTTTTGTCACAAATCTATCTTGTATTTTTAAACAGTGGCCTAGACATTGTAGATTAAAAAGATTCACGGTTTAATATAGTACATAAATGAAAAAGAGCTTTTTTCAAGCATATCCCATCAATTGATATTGGGTTGTTGAGTTGTTGCAATTTTCCTCGACCAAAATAACCCGCCCGGGTTTTTTTTAAAAAAACTCACTTTAAAAAACCCAAAAACTTACCTAAAGAAACCCACTCGAAAAAAAATCCATAAAAACTCAAATATTTTTTTGCTCGTGTTAAAATAATAATCAAATAATTAATTTTTAGAAATTTATAAAAATTAAACACATCTAACTTATATATTTTGACGATCGCATCGCGTCTATCAATATGCACTATTTTCAAAAACCACCATTTTAGAACAAAAACTATAACTTTCCATGTTTAACTGTGATTGGAAATAACGTGGAGATGTAGAAAAATTTTAATTTTTAATTGGAAATGCCAATTTTATGTTTTTACTGATCCATCAGTTAAACTGACCAATAAAGACTGGTTTATAGTAGAAATGTTGGTGTATTAGTTTACTAATTATCCAGTTAAATTAAACCAATTTTGTATTAATAAACATAAAATTTAGTTTTGGCACATTTCTTGCTTCTTCTTTGCAAAATATTCTATGATATCTTTATATGATAATACTCTTAAAATATCATTGTTGATGCTCAGAAATATTAGATGACATTTTAGGCGTTGTTCTCAACCTATTTTTATAGTTTATAGGCTACTTCAAGTAGGTACCTTATAATTTATTTAGCTAATAAGTCAGTTTATTAGGATGTGGATATATAGATTACAAATATTTATTCGGTAAATCAATTTATTAGGAGGTGTATATGTCGGCCCTAAATGTTATAGAAAATATTATAATGTGATCTCACATTATTAATTATCATTATTTTTACGTAAGTATATTTTATTGTTTCCAACAAACTATTATAAATATTGTATTACAGTAAAATATATCTTCAATATCAACATATACTTTTTCAAATGATGTTTACGAATAACAAATGAGCGAGGTCACGTGACAATGTTTTCAAAATGGCTGTTGTGTACATTCAGTTGTCATTTATTAACGTTTGTTGCTTTATTATTATATGTAGTGTGTTGTGCTAATTATGTGATTTATGTATAATTATAGTGAATTTGTTATAAACGTTTATGAACTTCAATGAAACTGAAGCGGAAATGTGTCAATTATCAACTTACAGTTTATAAGGTAAATGTTTAATAGAGTTGATTACTTACAATGAAGTTTGGTTATATGAACTGTGTAGGAGTTATGTGGGTGTTGCAAAATATAAGAAATGAAAGTCGTAGGTGGGTTTTAAGTTGTAAGTGAATATTACAGTATTCAATTTTATGTTGTTTTCTGTATTGTGACCTAGTAACATATTTAAAAGTTATAAATTCTTAACATATTTTTCATTTACAGCTTATTACCCATTTCTTGGTATCCTAGATATGTTTTTAACAATAACAGTAATGTTATATTTGTATCGAAGACGGCGGATATTAGACATTATATTCCGGGCACTCTAGCTGATGTGGAGATTGTTCCACATGGTATTTTATGAGCAACTATAAAACTCAGGTTCTCAGAGTCATAGTCAGGAATTCTACGCACTAAACACAAAAAACTAAACCATTGGTTTTTAAACATTTTTATGGCTCAGTTTCTAATTCAGTAAATTTATTTTTGAAAAATTATTATATTAACAATGTATTTATTATTATTAGAAATACAAATAATTAATTTAAAAATTACATTTTTTCAAGTCTAACAACATCTAATATATGAATGAAAAACTTGTAAAAATTAGACATCCATGGAAAATACACTTAACTTAAATAATATTAAAATATCGACAATAATAATTGTAATTAGTGATACTTCATTAAATTGTCACATAGATATTTTTTTTTATTTCATTGGTCATCTGATTTTTAACAAAAGTGATATATTTAATATTTGATATTTCGTACTGCTGTTGCATCATTTATGATCTTTTCTGATGTAGAATTTAATGTTGAACAACTTTGTAGTCTTGTAGTTGTGTTCTAAGTATGAGGAAAGGAAGTATCCACACTTCTTTGAAATCTCATGCAAAATGTTAAATAGTTTTTAATTTAGAATAGCTTTTTCCGACTTCTTTTGGTATGAAATGAAAAGTCTCAAAGCAAATATTTCACGACATGCATAGAAGAGCTTACTGTGTGAGAAATTGTTACCTTCAGTATACATGATTATTATAGAATTGAATTTAGGAATATTTCATTATTATATTAAAACTAGTTATTTAATTATGATATTCTTTAAAAACATTAATGGCAATTATGTCTTGTTCTTTTCTTTTTTCACATTATTCCATAATTTGACAACTTGAACTTGAATTGGCATACTGGCAATACTGCATCAATTGCACTGCTAAACGTCAAGGTTTTTATAACCGTATTTTCAAGCTTATCATGTTGCTGCGACTCTTCATCCTCATAAATCGATCTAACACGAAAGGAAAGCACTTTTCAACTCTCACTTGAATATCAAACTCGAGCTCGAGTGATAAAAAGATAAGCTTTCCTCTCTAGTTTGACAAATAACTATTTTATGTTGTATTTGTATAATTTATCATATATTCTAACATATATTTTTTGGTTGCAGGTGAGTCCTTTGTATTTTATCATAAAACCTATAATTTGGTAAGTTTAATTAAACTAGTTTTAATCTTACACGTATTGAAAATAAGATTTTCTTGCGTGTGCGTGAAAAATAAAGTAGGCATTGGCCGGTCCACACCTCCAAAATCTCACTATACCTTAGGGAAGAAAAAACAGTTCGTGTGCGGACTAACAAATGGCATTTAATGCGTTAGAAATAACCAGAATAAAATACGTCAACATACTTTTAGAATATTGTAACTTTAGATAATTTTGATACTTACATTAGATTCTAGGTATTTTTATTATATATTCTGTAAATAATAGAACAGAATTGCTAACCTTATTTATATGTCAAAATAAAATGTTTGTTTTTTGTTCGTATGTTATTTCTAATGTTGTTAATCAATTTCACAAATTTTATTGAGATAAAGTTACATGTCAAATTATTCAGTATTCGTAAGATGTTTATATTATTTTATTATGTTGTTTTGTTGTACAGGATAAAAAATATTGTGTGCTTCATGGTAGTAAAGTTATTTTCTGGTCCTCTAATATCCAGCCTCGACTTTGTCTTGGCCGTATACATATCCTTCGGACCAAAAGAACTTTCCTAGCTAGCTGCACAAATAACTATTATCAAACTCCGTGAAATTATAATGTTATAAATATGGTGTTTTTAGATAAATAAAGTAGGTCATAAAACACATGTGTGTTAGAAGTTATAACTCACTGTTTATTGGTTCGTATTTTAGTAACAATGGAATAAACTTTCTTTTCTCTATTTTTTATTAAATGTCATTTTATCATTTTAAAATGTCATCTGTCAGAAAAATATATATTTTACGTCAATGATTAAAAGTGTTGAATAAAATGTTGTATGGAATACGTGTGTCACTTGAGAAAAATACATTTCTCAAATGACTTATTTGTAATATAACACACTTGTATCATAAATAACTATTTTGTACGTATTAGTCTTTATTTAATTAGTAAATAATTATAATAGAACGTAGAGAATCATTGAGGCAACGAAGCAAGGAATGAACGAAATCAGGTTCTCATTTTGATTGTAATCTAATAGAATTTTTGATGGGCCAAGCAGTCTGGTAGAGCTAATAAGATGAGTGTGAACATGGCGCGATTGTCCACGCTAACAGGATGTGTCCGTGGCTGTATTCACGCCTGAATGGTCTACGCGAAGCTATTTTCGGAAGTGGCTTTTATCCGCTGTGAACGTGGCGGAGTGATTCACAGCCGCCCTGATCCTGATCTCACTTTCATTATTATCTTTCAGCTCGGCCGAGGTAAACACAGGACCGGCGTTTAGCACTTCAACTTCTAATGGATTTTACGGTTTTCACTTATTTATTTATACCAGCGAACAACCATGTTTTCTATTGATCTTTTCCGGGGAGATTTACTCGTTGTACAAACTTTTTTACCTGTCGCCAGCGTAAGATCGTAGCGCTTTCTGTAACTGTAGGAGATGGGATACATTTCATTCTTGAATTGTAAACATGGCCGCATTACAAGCGGAGGTGTTAAGGGTTCGTAGAATCAGGGCGATAAAATAATTTTACTATTTTTATTTTATTGTTATAATAACATTTCATATAATATAAGATGCAATTTTATTTGAAGGCGTATTACCTTTTTTTCTACCACCAAGTGTTCTAGTCTTACGAATGACGTGTGCAATTTATATAATTTTTTTATATAAATTTATTGGTAACAACTATATGATTGAGCGATTGCTTATCCATTGAAAATGTACTATCCGATTTTTAGCATAATTCTAATACCGCTTTCTGCAACTAATTTTACATTAAATATTTTGAACTCAAAAAACAAAATTTAGATATTTGAAACGTCAGTATTCTGTACGAAATATTTTTTGATAAATATGGCGTAAGTTTTATTCTGGAATATATGATTACCTATATTGTTATAAAAATGAAATTTGGAATTATAATCTTTTTTTTCTGAAGAAAATGGTAGAAGAAAACTTACAAGAAACACTATTATAATAATAAGTATAGTCGAAATTTTTAAGCAGTAGAGAGACGTCATCAATATTTGTAACTAGATTATGACGTCACGAATTACAAAGTTTGTATGTGCATTAGTTTAGAAAATATGTTGCGTGTTGCATATGGCAATGCCAAATTTAATAACAACAAATAAAATGATAACATACCTCTCGAATTGCTTTTAACGGCAGTAATGGTCCACTGTCAGTTCTTTTTCAAAATAAGTAGTCGCATTTGCAGTTAGCACTTGCGACTGCTTCGATAATGCTTTACGCTAATAAAATAAACGTATAACAAGAAACAAAGAACACGAATACGAACAATTATAAGGAACAATACAACTTAAACGAACAAACAAAGATTTTATATTATATTATTTGACAACTCAATCAATCGGCGTGACAAGAAACAAATATATGTAAACATATTTTATTTGAGTCGTAGCCAACGTGTGTTAAAAAAAATACACTGCAATTATTATAAATAAATTGAAATGTCATTAAATACCTTATATTTTAATTTGAAATAATAGTAAATATAATAAATAAGTAATTTTTTTATGATACCTTTTTTTACTACTCGGTTTTCTAAATAAAAACATCTTTCGAAAATTTCTACAAGTTTTATTTCGTTTTGTAACGTTTTTCTCAGGTCTATGACGTCTCTCTACTGCTTAAAAATTTCGACTATACGAAATATACATTGATCTCTTACAAATCAGAAATTTCAAATGGGTTTGAAAATTACTATACTATTACAAAAAAATATCTATTGTTATCTACTTTCAACAAAACTCAAATATATTTGAATTTTTAGTGTTTCATTTTTGACAAAACGTCATATCTGTAAGCTTACGTTAGGATTTTGTCACCATAAGAATTTAAAGGATCTGTAAGAACTTACAGATTTTTTACTACAGACGTGATCAGAATTGCCATTTAGATCGTAAGCGTTGTAGGTCCTACAAATTTACTTACAGATCTTACAGATATGAACAGAATTGACCCATATATTTACTTTTTCAACAAAACAGAAGATATTAAACTTTAAAAAAATAGACAAAAAACCCAGGAATGTGAAGTATTTTTTATTTATTTAAAAGATATTATAAATAAGCTACGTTCTTCGTACATAAGTAACAAGAAAAGTTCAGCATTGAGTGAACTGCATTTTATCATCGTTGTAAAATTCTGCCAAACATCATCTCTGCTTTATTTGAGCGCAACAATTCATGTCTGCAATTTCCGTAACAACGCATCCCTCAACTGGCATTACTTGTAGAAAAACTAGAAAACATCGCTCTTCCTGCCCAGGAAATCTCCCCAATAAATTTAACCGCGCGATTAGCCCGATAGTGATTCGAGAGCTCTGGGCACTTCGCTTAAATGCTTGCTTAACACGAACGCTTCTATGGATTCCCAACATTACATGTAGCTTTTTCTACATATCCTAATCTCGACTTTGTCAGTCAGTCTTTACTGATTACTCTGATGTCTGATATCTACCTAATTAACTTCAGAAACAAGATTTTTTATTCTGTCTAACCTAATCTAATTTTTGCCCGAAAATGTTAAATAACAGTAATTTTTTATGTGCTAGATAAAAATAAATTCTTATCATTGCTTTGTTTAAAACCTGATAAAATTAAAACCGTTTTTTATAATTAATTTTATTTTCTGTCACTTAGAAAAAATAGTAGATCGTGCTAAAAATTGCATATTGAGAATAATATTTTTTTATATGAAGCAGTGGTTGTCAAACTTTTTGATATGATGGCACCCCAACTCGATAATATAAAATATGGGGCACCCTCAACATTATGTGGATGAAATTAATAGTTATTTATGGTATAAGTGTATTACATTACAGATAAGTTACGTGGGAAAAGTTTAGCTCACGAGGCCGTCAGGCCGAGTATGGTATTTTTTCAAGTGACTTAGGTAATTAACACACGTGTGCCATACAACATTTTATCCAACACATTTTAATCATTGTTATAAAATACATATAAGATTTTTGACAGATCGAATTTCGAAATGACATTTAAGAACAAAATAGTTTAGAGAAGGTTTTATAACGTAGTTACTATGATACGAATCAAAAAACAGTGAGCTAATAGATTTAGCTCACTAGTGACTTATGACCTACTTTATTTATCTAAAAACAGCATACTTATATCGTTATAATTACACGGTGTTGGATAAAAAAAATAATTAAGAAAACATGTGATACTTGAGCTAGATGTAAATTACATAATTCCTTTATAATTGGGTGTATTTTGGACGAACATATTTATGTTCTACCGAGTTTCACATTCACACAAGAGGTAGAAAAATACGATATGTATTCTGAATAAATATCCAATAGAATTCTAATGAAAATTCAGAATATATTATTCACAACGTTTCCAGTCAAAACTATCAATAGATATATATGGAAAATAGTAGAAATATGTATTCTTATTGTTTTAGGTGTTCCTGTTAACATTTCCAACTTGCCTCAATTTCTAAAATTCTATTTTGTCTTTAAAAGTTCTAATTTTATCGGACGATTTTAACAAATTTTGCATAATGGAATTTAGTGAGAATAAAGGTCTAGATAGTATTCCCGGGAATAATTTCTGTTTTTGTTAATATATGTATATCAAATAGTTATCAATATATAAATAAAATGAACGAAAGAAACCGATTCCGCTGTTTGAAATAAATTTGTAAGTCAAAAAATAATTTAATTAAATATAACTTGAGAATTTGTTAAATCAAAATTAATTCTCTAGATATTTAAATTTAATTACACTCTCTTGTAATATTATTACTGAAATTATATTCTACTTTCTTATTTTTCTCCTAATTGTTCCCAAGAACTTTAATGTTTTTTTTTTTCACATTTTTATATAATTGTTCCTGTAGAATCAACTGATATAACTGTAGGAATTGTACCCACTATTGACATATTCTCAAAAGCCAAAATTTTTGAGAGCATAATTTTCGAAATGAATGGAGATAAACGACTTCTTTTTGATATCAGTAAATTCGTAAAACCAAATTTTTTTATTTAAAATCAGGATTTTTTGTTTAGGTGTTTAAGTACCATATTAAGTTTAAAATTGATATAAACAAGTAAAATTATGAAACATTATTTTTTTTAAATATTAATTCATTGAACTTTTTTTCACTGATGTTTGTATAGTTAGGAATACATGAAAATATACAATACGATGAAACAATACAATTTCACGTGACCAAAACTACTCAATAAAAAATATTACAATAGCCAGGTTTATCAAATGTTGAATGACGATTCGCGAACAAATGCCTGCAGCAATCACAAAAGCACGTACAACTGAACATCGGAGCAAATCAATGCCAACTACGATCGCCCGATTACGTATTTACGTCTCTTTAACGATTCGTAGCAGTGCTTGAACGTTAGTAATTGTTATTGCTCTAGGGTTGTACTATTACGCAAAATGATCGTTTTGTGGCGATAAATTATGCGAAATTGTACCAGAATTTCTCCTGAATGTCATTCATAAAGATAAGTATATATGAATGACGTATGTGCCATTTAAACCCGGCGTAATCGAGTTGTAACCTGTGATGAGGGTGGAAAAGCCGACCTGTCAACTGTCAACTCATATTACGTTCTTTTTTGTTTGCTGTTGCTGTATGTTTTGAGAGCTTTTCAAATTTTCGTGACATTGTGTCCTAATAAATTTATTATTTATTGTCATCACGAAATGAAATATGAACACATCTAGATTTCATTTGAAAAGTATTAATTTAAAAACTTTTTAACAAGTTTTCATGATTTTGAATTAAAATTTGTGCATTTTAATCCCAATTCTGCTAAAAAAATTATATTGACAATTCCACTCATAATTTATCGTCGAATTAAATCACAGAGTTTTTGTAAATTGAACTAATCAGATTCAAATCTCACTGACAATGCTGACAATTGTCAGTTACTGGCAATTACCGCGGAATTTACACGACTAAATTGGCGTTGCTTAAATACAACATCAGTCAAAATTGTAACAAGTAGTTAAATGAAAGAAATATAAATATATTTCGAGGAATTGTTATGCCGAATACCATTCGTAACCAGAATTTTACTTGTAATTTTTGCTTAACTCACTCCTGCTTGTTGCTTTAGAAAATCGTCAATCGTCTTGCGGACTCGTTTGATTTTCTTCGCAACAATCAGTCGTGACCATAACGACAAAAATTTCAAGTAAGATTCTAGTTACTAGTGGTATTACATATGATAATATCAAACATTTTGACTTTTTTACTTGTTTCTTAATATTCACAAAAATAATGTAGACTGCCTTTGTTTTTATATTTACGTTTCAGTTTGTTAATCTCACTTTTGATTTTTAATTTTGTTTTATTTGATATAGTTATTTAATTTAGACGGTATATATAAAGTGTTAATCCATACTTTACACTTGGATTTGGAGACTTGAGTTTCTTTAAAAAGTGACAACAGTTTTAATTATTGACCATGATTAATAATAATTTATTATTGACCTAGGTGATGGTTACCAAGTAATCGGTAGTGAAAAACAATTTTTCTTGTTAAATAAAGGTTAGTAATTGTAGATGTCTAGACTAGTACTAAAAAATTTCTTTGTCATTTATTCCATTTTCTATGCCAATTAGAATACTCAAAAGTTGTCAGATAAAAGTTGATTTTGTGGTAAACATGTCATTACTGATTTATGTAGTTGGAAAAGCAGTATATAATAATAGTTACGAATATATATGAAAAATATTTGATCACAATAGAATTTTTTATTATACTTAACAACTTTAAAGATCAAATCAAAAAACCTTTCACCCACTACTGCCTTTAGAAATTTCTGTAGAATTTCTTTGAATTGAAATTCTTTAATAAAAAATTTGTATCAAATGAAATATTTTCTGTGAGTCAATTTATATAAAAGCAATAAAAATATAGTAATCATGTTTAGGATTATTTTTTAAGATGCAACAAGTTCTGAAATATATTTCATAAACTTTATCTTACAGTTACATCAAAATCAAGATCTAATTATGATTAAGCCAAATCGTCACCCTTCATTAAACTAAAGACAGGATTTTAACCCTTCATTAAACTAGGAAATAAGCAACCCAGCAGAGCAATTAACTACCAGAACATCTTCTGCTCAGCTCTTCTATTTTTGACTTTCTCTTTCACTTTCAGTTTCAGCTTTCAGCCTTCGCTGGAATTAATCAATGACTGATTTTCTCCAAACAACAAGAGACAAGATATGAAATATACATTTATATAATTAGAAACGAACGTTTTATATAATTTTCAGGTACTATTAGTGAAATAAGTTCATTGTACGAGGGTAGCACTGAAAGTTTCTGTAAACTAATATAATCAAAATATAAGTTATGAAAAATAAAATTCATCACAAAATAAAAGAATATCCTTATAAAGTTTGACAGTTGTTGCAATTCGTTATCTGTTGTCAGTCATTTTCTAAGCAATTTTAAAGAAGTCGTTAACAAGAGAAAACTTTCGTGCGATGATGTATTACGATTTTAAAAGTTCGCAAAACAATACTTCGAAAGACTTCGGGCTGCTTTTGGAAAGAAAGCACCTAGTATCAAATCTGTTCACAGCTGGTAAAATGAATTTAAATTTTATCTAGTTTCTCGCAGTGAGATTTACGCGAAGGTCGACCAATTTCTGCTATTACGGGTGAAAACAGATACTATTCATAGTATGATTACAGAATAGTTACACACAGAAGCAACACTCCGTGTCGGTACCTTTCATGTTCCCCTAATCAGTTCTATGACCTTGAAGTATTGTGTAGACCTTTAAATTTGTGCTCTTCCCCTATCTCTCTCTAAGATATGGGGAAACTTTCCGATTTTAAACAATGGGCCCTTTAAATTTGTGCTCATTCTCCATCTCTCTCTAATTTTCGTTTCCCAGTCTTACTGTCGCTTCTGTATAAACCAATTCTATGGTATGATTAAAGAAGACAACCGTGTCACCTACAGAATTATAAGGGCTACTTCGGGCATTGGAGTGACCGCTATAAATAAAATTTTGCACGATCATCTAAAAGTCAGGAAAGTTTGTTGCCGCTGGATTCCTCATAGTTTAAATGATGATCAAAAACAACATCGTATGGAATGGTTCAAGAAAATATTAGAGTAAAGTACAATGAAGGTAACTCCAAAGCAGTGTATGATATTCTAACTGGTTATGAATCAAAATCATAGATTTATGCATTTGAACCTGAAATCAATTCAAAACGACAATAAACTCGATGTGTCTTTCCAACAGACCCCAATCTTGTTAAAGTAAAACGAGTTCTAACTGTCCGGTCCTATTGTCAATATTAAATTATAAGATAATAAAAAATTTTAATAACTATTTTCTAAAATACTACAAATAATGTATCGATTGAAAAATTGCGGGTATTTTATATTATGTCGAGTATTATACATAGGTTGGCGCAATATTTGGCCACTTATCAATTTTGCAAAAAAAAAAATCGAACATTTCAATTTAGTATAAAGAGAGACACTTGAATGGATTAGTACCAATGGCATAACTTCAACCCTAAAATGGAAGTGGACTGCACCTCAAAAATTTTAAATGGAAAAGGGTGTCAAACATGAAACAGTTCGAAAGTCCTTGCAATTTTCTTTTCAACAGTTTTTTTATTTTTCAAATCCGATTATTATTTCCAAAGAAATATTGTTTAAAACAAATTTTACCAGGTGTTCGTAATTGCAATCAAATAGGCTTAAACAAATGAGCGTTTTTTGCAAAATTGATCTTAAGTGGCCAAAAATTGCGCTGATAGTTTTCATTGGGCCACCCTGTATGTAAGAATCAAAATCAAAACTGTTAATTCCATGTATGGGCATTTTTTCTGACGTAAAGAGTGCGTCACAAGGGATACTTGACGAATTGAAGTTAGCCTTAATCCGAATTTGGTTTTATTTGTCTCCGTCGGAGGTTGGCGGAGTATTTGATTTGGAGAGGATGCCGGAAATAGCTGCAGGTCATGTTACAAAGCCCTCTTGTTCCTCAGCCCGGGCCCTCCCAGCCTCCCGATCTGCAAATTGGCACGTCAGAGTGCGTGAGGGACTTTAAACACTCACGGAATGGCCGTGAAGGGAATACCAACCAACACACAACTTTCTCACCACAGCCTGTTTACTTTGCTATTCTCACTTACATTGCCGTTTAATTTGCCAATTTTTTAACGTCCTACCATTAATACTATTAGTACAGTTTATAGAGAGTTCCCAACTACTCGAACACATAGGTTTTTTAATTGGTAAATATTTCATTATTAACTAAATAAAAATACCACTACTTCGAATATTTTCAAATTCAGTACAAGCTTTTTAATTTAACTTACAGCACCGACACGCAAATAATAGTATATTATATACCAAGGGTGAAAAGACTATTAATATTCTTCGGGTTCCAAGATTGCAACCTGAGTTGCGAAGCAACCGAGAGATACAAAGTGCTGGTTAATAATGCGCTTCATAATCATATAATATATACATTTTTTCACTACTTGCATTTCAATAATTAAAGATTTTTATATTGATAATAATAAACATTTTGACAATAATATTTTTTTATATTTATAAATGACGTTTCACTTTTTTAACCACATGTTTGATTCATGATTCTTTTTTATTTAAATTAAACAGCTAAATTTGAATTATGAATCCATATTTAATAATATTTGGATTTATAAGCTTAAAATTATTTGAAAGTGAGTTTTTATTATTGACCTAGGCTACCATGGTTACCAAAAATGATAGTGAAAAACATTTTTATCTACTCTCACACTATAATGCACACATTAATATGCAAGTTATTGTATGTGAAGTATGTCATTAATTAAATCGTGTGTGAAACAAACCAAATCGTGTGTAAAAGAACAATGTAAATTAAACGGAACTTTCATTATTGAACGATTTCTGTAAACAAATGAAAAACATGTTTTGACACAATGGTCATGTACGATGTATGATAGTTTCATTTTTCAAATTGGTAACATTGCACTAAGGAATATGATTCGTATAAATTTTATGTCCTACAATATGTTATATTGCTCGACATTGTATCTTGCACACATTCAATCTTGCATATCTTTCATCGTGCACACTTTTAATCTGCGAAAAAAGTTTTCTTTCGCACATTTTATCTTCCAAATTATTTTATCATCCACTCATTTATGTTCCATACATTTTATCTTTTGCACATTTTATCTTCCGAAACATTTAACACTGAATATTTTACCTAATAATAAGTATGTTAATTGTATGGGCAATAAAATAAATGAAATCTATAATTACAATGTTTTAGAGATGAAACGTTGGCGAGGATAAAATGTGTGGATGAAAAAATGTGCGCAAGGTAAAATGTGTGTATGATTTTTTTGCGGATTAAAAGTGTACAAAATTGAATGTTTGAAAGATACAAAGTCGAGTAATATAACAAAAAAAAAACTGTTATGGAACGGATGGAATTCACTTCTCGATTTAACGTCAGATCAAAACACTGGAGTTTCAGCTTGAGAGACCAAATAATTTGAGTTAATGTAGAATAATATTACATGTAAATTTCCAATAAGTCTGGCAGTAGAAGCCATTAATTTCCCTTTCGCTTACAATACATAATGAAAAACAAGCATTAATTACACGACGTAGAGACGTAGTGCTGTTGATTATTTGCAGTGTTGTGCGAGCAGCCTGCGTACTACAAATTTATTTTGGATGTTATCTGTGCAAACACGGGGTCGCCTGCGGTTATTTGCCGAGCCTCGCTTGTTTTCTTACATTGTGGTGGCGTCTCACGTCACATCCTGCCGCCCAGGAATCGGAGAGGCATCGATGAATCGCAGAATTGATATTTTTGTCATTTCTTCTCCGGTACAATTTTGTGCTGTGTTGATGTTGGATTATATTTTTATTTGTCTTTGACACTATATTACTTATAATAGGTAATAGGAAAATTTTTAGCTTAAAAAAATATACAATCAGATCCCTGTATTTCTGATCACGTGTGAGAAACTAGCCAATTAAAACACACACTGAAAAGATAGTTGTTGATATATACCAAACATTAATTATTTAATTGTTTTACTTTCAAACATATATTTAGGTTACGGAAATAAAAAAAATGCAAAAAAATCTTACAGAATATCCCTGGATCATTGATAAATAACTTAAAATTATATGACAACTTCCTGAAGCACGTTGCTTGTAAGTAACAGTCCAGGCGGTTACCAAGCAACGTGCATTCGGCAACTGTCATAAAATTATTGCGGAATTATCTATGACCTGGGGATATTATAGCTGAAAATTAATTTTCATTGTATAGAACACAGTATTTCTAAATGGAACAGGACCTCAAGTACCTAAGGTACTTTTTTCATGACAAGTTTTACTTGATTTTAGTCGTGTAGGTTGTCACTCTACAGCCTCTGCAAGGGATCTATAGCTTATAGTGAATACCGAACCACTTGAACACAGCATTACAATTAAGTGACTAAGCGCACTATTTTTAATGATTAAAACTGACCAACTTGTAAGGGTAGCACTGGTAGCACTTTAAAAACAAGAATGGACAGAGTAAGAAACCAGGTATTAAAAGAACAATGACAGATTACCGTAAATTCCCTAAGAAAAGAATGGAATGATCAAGTGGATAGAGCAGAAGAGGATGGATTAACGAAGTTAGTAGAGATTTTAAACCAACAACTAAGTGTCCACCAAAACGTTGGAAAGGACACGTCTGACATTGGGAACAAGCGATAGACTAACTAATGAAGAAGATGAACATTTTATAATAATTTACATTATACTTTATGCGAACCTAAAATTTATTTTTGGGCAGCAGTAGCTCTTTGGTAGACAGCTGAGCGAACCGTGAGATCTATGGTTCAATTCACATCTTCGACAATCTTTATCCAAATAAAAATACCTGTGCACGAGTGTTTCAGAACTTACAAGCTCTAGGTACCTTACGGAGATCTATGGTTCAATTCATATCTTCGCTTGACAACCTACATCTCTAAAACGCAAGTAAAACTTGCCACGAAACTACAGTACCTTAGGGAGCTACTTGAGGTCTTTCCCATCTAGGAATGTTTTACTACAGACGATAAAAATTAATTTTCAATATAAATTTATTTAAAAACTGTTCTCTCTGTAAACCACATTGGAATGGAAGAGATGTTAGTCCCTAATAAGTTTTTAATGGTGATAGTTTCTTTTTTTTGTTTTTGATTTTGCCTTACAAGCAATTGCACGTCCACGGATAATTTACTGTGTTGTGGCGCTAATTGTGCTCCATTACGGAGTCTTGCTGGTGTTGCATTCATTATTCATTGTGAACCGAATGCATTTCCATGCACTATCATTTGCCCGAACTCGGCGTGTTTGGAATATTTTGTATCCCGTGATGCACAACATGACAAATGCGTTGACATACAGACGAGGTATTCATACTGAGAATTCAATGTAAATATGTCAACTTTTCGAGACAGCTTATGCAAATACTAACGAATTCTTTGCATGAAGACTGTTTTCAACACACGGTTAACAATATTTCTTTGAGCGGCTGCATGACAAAAGCGCATCGTTCAGATTTTTAAACATTTCATAAGCTCACCAAAAAAATAGCAAAAGTGCACCAGTAAAATTTAGGAATTTAGTTTGTATGCGTATGTGTGCATTTGATTAGATCAAAATACTAGGGAATTCGTTCTGCTCGCGAATAGTATTTTAGAAATAGATACTCGCAGTGGTATGCCTCCAAGTTTCCTAATATAATCTAATCTAACATAACCTCACCTAACCTAACGTGACCTAATCTAACTTAATCTAATCTCACTAAAACTAAAGTAATTTAAACTAACCTAACTTAACCTAACCTAAACTAACCATCCCTCGACTCAAGTGCATTAAGATAGATTTTTTTAAAAACTAATCTAAACTAACCTAACCTAACGTGACCTGATCTAACTTAAACTAATCTCACCAAAACTGAAGTAATCTAAAGTATCCTAACTTAACCTAACCTAATCTAACCTTCCCTTGAGTTAAGAGCATTAAGATCGATTTTTAAAAAATGAATACTTTTACTTTCTGGACGTGCTTCATAGTTAATTAAAAGCAATAGAAATGCGAGTAGTAGAAAATATAATCTTTAATTAATAGAGAATTTTTTTGTGTAACAATTGAAGTAGAGAAGTGTTTTTTCGTTAGGTTGTAATTTCCAAGACAGAGGCGCGTAATGAAACATCTCCCTAATAAACCCTGATTCCGAATTAATGAAAGTTTGAACTTTTTGCTAATCAGATTATGTAAATGAAACATAAAAATTTAATTTCCACCTTGACGTCGCGTGCGTACGCTAATCAGGGCGAATTAGTAAACAAATTACCAGGGCCATCGACCTGTATATTCACTCCAATTGATTATGGTAATTTATTGTGTGCTTTATTATATTATCTATGTAAAACACTTACTGAGATTCATTAACAGGCTCGGATTAAGCTCACATTCAAGCGCGTCGTTTAATTTGTTGTGCTTGTTTTGTAATTTAATTTGTAACTTTGTTGGAGCCTGTCAGGGTTGTTTGTATTGTAATCAATAATTTTTGTTTGATGTCAGACATTCACGAATGTGTACTCAAGGAAATAATGTTAACCCTATGTTAAACTCCGTCTTCAAACAGACAATTCGTTAGTCTTAATAATTCAACGAAAACCAATAAACCAACATCAGAGGCTCAGTACTTTTACTTTCTGTATGTGCCTCTTTCCTCGTATCAAGTATCGTCTGATATACTGGTCTTAGACAGATCTTTGGATTAAATCAAACTACTGATCATCATCATTACTAGATGGAACAAGGCCTCAAGTACCTATAGTATTTATTTCGTGATAAGTTTTTTTTTTTTTGCATATTAGTGGTGTGTATGGTCAGCCTACAGCTTTTTTTTTGAATAAAAATTGTCTTCATTTGAAATCGAACCTTGTCGTGCGTATCATTACCTTCTTTTCTTTTTATTTTGGAATCATAAACTTCTTTATATGCCCTTAAATGCGGGCGTAATTTGGCTTTTATCGTCCAAGGGCGTATAAAGTTGCTAAGCAATAGTTACTCAAACAAATTAAAATTGTGGTTAATGAATAAATGTCAAACAATACAATCAATATTAGTTTTGATTAAGTAAGTATTTTCATATAAATGTTTTAAATTTTTAGAAACTTCATCTGTGCAATCTCAAATTCCATTAATATTTCGCCACAATAATTTGTACGTGAGAATCTATACACAGTGACTGTGACAAGAGCAATGTGACAATACTAACTATCTATAAAGAAATCACATCATGGAATATATACCTACAGATTTTTTTTTTTCATTTTAAGTACCAAAATGAAATAAAACTTTGTATGTGTAGTGCCCTTTGCTTGCTTCATAAAGAAAGTAGTAGGTGTTGTTCAATAAAATGTTTTACGAGATGTTTTTAGTTGCTATGTATTATTGAGTTGTCAGATTTCGACTAGAATAAACGGCAAAAATTGTGTTCGTTAAATTTATATTTATTTTTATATATATTTTCAATTATACAATATTATTAACTAATATTTTACATTGGTGACCCCGAACTGAATCTTCGCACCTTCGTTTTCGTCATGGAAGATGTACACCATGACTCTCTACCACTTCATCCTTCGGAAGCCGAATCTGTTCAACTTTCGACCCTCTCCACTTCTTTTAAGATTCCTGAATTTTGGCCGGCCGATCCAGAGCTTTGGTTTTCTCAAGTTGAAGCTATTTTCGCTTCCCAGAGGATCACTTCAGAGAGAAGCAAATTCGTAAGACTAATTAGTGCCTTAGGCCCACAGTTTGCCGCTGAGGTAAGAGACTTAATCATTGCACCTCCAGTGGAACAACCGTACTCTGTAATTAAAAAGGCACTGATTCAACGATTAAGTATTTCTGAAAAAGAAAAGCTACAACAACTATTAACATCTTCTATTATTGACGACAAAAAGCCTTCACAAGTCCTACGATACATGCGTCAGTTGGTCTCAGGGAAGCTACTTGACGAAACTATCCTCGAAGAACTGTTCATGCAAAAATTACCATTATCAACTCAATCCATTATTTCTTCTTTGTTGCACTGTTCCCTTGAAGAGAAGGCAGAAGTCGCAGACAAAATCGCGAGCATTTCCCAACCTTCAATAGCATCGATCTCGCAGGAAACAATTTCTATCAAAAAACTATCAGAAGATGTAAAGAAGTTGCAGTCACAACTAGAACTTCTGACCACGGAATCACCTTCTCTCTGTTGGTACCACAAAAAATTCGGAAGCAACGCCAAGAAATGCACACCACCCTGCAACATGGAAGATTCTTTCAAAAAGAAAAAGGTTCTTCTCAACGAAACTGCTATAAAAATTTCAACTAATACAAAATTAATACCTTATATTTCCAGTTGTCATCATCTTAATGTATCTGCAACACTATTTTATTTGACGGACAGAACGTCTGGGCAACGTTTCCTGGTGGACAGCGGTGCTCAGGTTAGTGTCATTAAGGTTGCATTTAACGAATCTAAACTGAAATTGTTACCTATTTCTTTACAAGCTGCCAATAAGTCATCTATTGACACATACGGTTTCAAAACTTTGACATTAGATTTCGGTCTTTCAAAACCTTTTACATGGAAATTTGTCATTGCAAATGTTCAATGCTCAATAATCGGAGCAGATTTTTTGACACATTTCAAATTAACTGTCAATATGTCAAAGAAACAAGTTTTAGAATCGGATCAATACACAAACAAAATACACTTCATAAAAAAAACCCAAACTCCTATTTCACCACAATCTTACTCAGAATTACTCTCACATTATCCTTCTCTATTAACAAATAAATTATATTCAAAATGTCAAATCAAACATAAAGTAAAACACTGTATAACTACTACCAGTTCCCCAACTTTTGCAAAACCACGCCGTCTAGCTCCTGAAAAATTGATGGAAGTCAAAAAAGAATTTAATAATATGCTAGAGATGGGTATAATAAGACCTTCTTCTAGTTGCTGGGCTTCACCCTTACACTTAGTTCGAAAAAAATCGGGAGAACTACGACCCTGCGGAGATTATAGAGCTCTCAATTCACAAACGATTCCGGACAGATACCCACTTCCTCATTTACAAGATTTTACGGCAAACTTACAAAATTCAAAAATTTACTCTAAAATAGATTTAGTAAAGGCGTATAATCAAATACCAATGGATGAAGAATCAATAGCCAAAACAGCAATTACAACTCCATTCGGTCTTTTTGAATACATAGTTATGCCGTTCGGTTTAAGAAACAGCGCTCAAACTTTTCAACGTTTCATTGACATCGTCACGAGAGGTTTAGACTTTTGTTTCGCTTATATAGACGACATACTCATTGCTAGCAATTCTCCGGAACGTCACTATGAACACCTAAAAATTATTTTTGACAGATTACAAAAATTTGGTATTTTCATCAACAAAGATAAATGTCAATTCGGTCAAAATCAAATATTATTTCTAGGACATAACATTTCTCCTTCCGGAATCAAACCTGTACATGAAAAAGTAGATAGTATTTATAAATTTCCAATGCCAAAGACACAAAAACAACTACGAGAATTTCTTGGTTTAGTAAATTTTTATCATCGCTTCATCAAAAACTGCGCTACTATTTTACATCCAATCAACAAACTATTAGATAACAAAAAAAATAGTTCTAAAGAAATAATTTGGACTAAGGAAGCTACTAGAGCCTTTAATATGATTAAAACTAAACTAACACATGAAACAAATCTTTCTTTTCCAATACACGGTGCAAAAATTAATATTATGGTTGACGCATCAGACATCGGAATCGGTGCTGTTCTTCAACAATTCGTCAATAATCAATGGGAACCACTCTCTTTCTTTTCGCGAACTTTTAACTCGACTGAAAAACGTTACAGCACATTTAGTAGGGAACTTTTGGCTATATTTTCAGCGATAAAAAAATTCAGATATTTCCTTGAAGGTAAAGAATTTTTTGTTTTAACTGATCATAAACCTCTAACTTTCATTACAAAAATAGCCAGCAATAATACTTATTCACCTCGCGAAATGCGGCAATTAGATTACATTTTTCAGTTCACAAATGACATACGTCACATCTCTGGCAAAAATAATCCAGTTGCGGATGCCCTTTCTCGCATTTCCATAAACATCCTATATTCAAATAGTCAAATAGACTATAATCAGATTGCAAAAATGCAACAATATGATCAGGAATTACAAGAGTTACTCGAAAACAAAAATACAAATTTAATATTTAAACAAATATCTCTACCTAAAACAGATGTTAAATTATGGTGTGATATTTCAACAAACACTTACAGACCATACATACCAAAACAATTCCAAAATCTTATATTCAAACATTTTCATTCATTCTCACATCCGGGAATTAAATCAACAATTAAATTAATTACTTCAAAATTCATTTGGAAAAATATGAAAAGATATTTAACTGACAAAACAAAACAGTGTTTACAATGCCAAAAAGCTAAAATAGTTAAACACACCAAATCACCTATTTTTCAATTCACAACTCCAACTTCACGTTTCAGTTCAATTCATATCGACTTAGTCAAGTTACCAAATTCACAAGGTTTTTCTTACCTTCTTACTTGCATCGACCGTTTCACCAGATGGCCTGAAGCAATACCTTTAAAAGATTGTTCTGCACAATCAGTTGCAACAGCTCTACTTGATGGTTGGATATCACGGTTTGGTGTACCAGCAACAATTACATCTGATAGAGGCCAACAATTTAATTCCTCTCTTTTTCAAAAACTACTAAAACTTTTAGGAACACATCATATACAAACAACAGCTTATCACCCTCAATCAAATGGCATTATTGAACGTTTTCACAGACAATTAAAAACTTCCTTAAAAACCTTTCAAAATCCTTCACAATGGATCAGTTTCCTTCCGTTGGTCCTTCTTGGAATACGATCCTCCGTAAAAAATGATATAAATTGTAGTTCTGCAGAACTCGTGTACGGCACGAACCTTAAATTTCCTGGAGAATTAATTCCCACAACTAAACATAACATATTAAATAAAGCAGAAGCAAATCAATATTTAACACTATTAAAAAACACAATCAATAAATTTACTCCAATCACTACAAGACTATCAACAAAAACATCACACAACATCCATCCAGATTTATTCAAAACTTCCCATATTTTAATTAGAAATGACACTATTGGTCCCATTCTTAAACCAGCATATAATGGACCTTTCAAAGTTGTCAAAAGATATGATAAATTTTTTAAAATTCTTATAGATGACAAGATAGAAACAGTGTCAATAGATAGACTTAAACCAGCTTATATCAATCATTTTGATTAACACAGTTCAGCAACCTCAATGACACAACTGTCATTCCGTTATATTGTTAATTTTTTTGATTTTTTACAACCTACTACTTCCTTTCTTGGGGAGGGCTTGTGTAGTGCCCTTTGCTTGCTTCATAAAGAAAGTAGTAGGTGTTGTTCAATAAAATGTTTTACGAGATGTTTTTAGTTGCTATGTATTATTGAGTTGTCAGATTTCGACTAGAATAAACGGCAAAAATTGTGTTCGTTAAATTTATATTTATTTTTATATATATTTTCAATTATACAATATTATTAACTAATATTTTACATATGTATCAAGATTATGCCCTTAATACATAAATAACTATTACATATTTCTTTTCTGAATCTGTTAAGAATTTTTTTTTTTTAAGTTCCGTTATTCTCTTCTTTGGGAAAAGTGAAAAGAAACACGGCATTCACTTGTTGCAACTTGCGGAAGTTCTAAATAATTTTTTACAAAAATTGAATTTTTACAACACATAAGAAACTTTACACACAAAAGTTTCCCAGTTTTATCTTACTCTGGTTATAATCTAAACTTTAAACTTTTATAGATATAGCACTTTTCTAGACGGCACATTTATTATGCGTAATATTTCCTTTTACGGGCCATGCTTGACTAAATAGAATCTTAACATCCTTTGCAGTTATTATTTATTACAACTTTCTGGAATTTTAAAACATACTTACATTTTTTTTATCTTAACTAACTATAAACTACAATTATTAGAACATGTTATCCGTGGTTTTATGTAGAACAATTTTAAAGCAGAGTATAGCAATATCTACGTTTAATTAGAAGATACTGAATTAATAATATTTCGCAATTCTGTGGTCATTCGAGTAAAAACCGCAGTGCAAATGACCGAAGTGCATTCGGCCACATTGGACCAATTACGATGTTCGAACCACTGTTGCTAATGAGCCCAATTACACATAAGCACACTATATTTTTATGAAAGTTTCGATCGTATTTTGCAAAACAAATATAGGTTTACTATGTTTAGAAATAAAAAGCCAGTATCACTATCCCAGGTAACCTTTAATTAACCTTTAAGCTTTGAACACTTGTGTCACAGAATAGGTTTATATAACTATTCTGTGCTTGTGTCTTAGATTCAAATCCATTGTGATATTATAAAAATATTTTTGGTCCATTGGGATGTAAACATAACAATCACATATCGTTGGCGTCTAGGGATTTTGCGATTTTACGCATTGCCGTGTGGAAAAGTAATATATTTTTGAGTTTTTAGAGGCTATTAGAAAAATAATACTAAATAATTGTTATAATAAAAAGGGCTTACAAAACGCTACCTATCGCATTTTAAAATAAATTTTCATTAAAATCTTTAAGAAATACAAATTTATCATTATTTTGATTAATTATTAATTAATTAATTAGAAATTACAAATTATGTCAGATATTTTATTATAGATAATAAATATACATTATTCAAATATGTAAGCAAAATGAAAAATTACATTAAAAACATTAGAGTGTTACTATAATACCTAGAAAAACATATAACAAAATATAAGAATCTATAATTATCATAACACTTGTTTTATTTTCTAAGGAAATTGTGAAGAGTACTAGAATATCAGATAATATTGTTACATGAAATAATATTCCAAAAAATTATTTTATAAGATAAAAATATTAGTCCTTATGACATAAAAAAATACAGCAAATGAATTTTAATAATCAGTATCAACATAACTTTTGCCGTGTAAAATACAACTTACTGCACTTGTAATATAATGTAATATGAGAAATCGTTTCGCCTACTATTTGCCAACAATGCGCATGTGCAGTGCGAGAAATAATTTCTCACAGTAATTGCCAACACTGCGTTACGCTTAGGTAATCTATGTAAGTTTACCTATTATGTATTCTTGTGTATCAAATTACTGTTATGCTTGAGTTTATGTTCTAGAACATTTAGAGTAGAAAAAATATTATATGCCACTCGTGTAGAAACATCTATTTTCCACCTTTTGTTATTTCAGCACTCGATTTGGTCTCTTGTCGAAACTTTTATATCTCGTGGGAAATAGGTTTCTGGCACTTGTTATTTAGTTAATTATTATGTTGTGACTTTGATGTCAAATAAAAAAAATATTAAATATGTGTTTTAAAACCGTGAAATGAATAATTATAAAATTAAAATATATAATAAGATTTTTTGAAATTGTAATTTTGTTGTAAATGAACCTTTAATTTGGAACATTATACCGGAAAATAAAATCAAAACAAATAAAATTTGAAATTAGGAAATAAATACCAATAAGTACCCAATAAAACTGGTTGTAGTAAATTGTATCATTTGTACGAACTAGTTATAGTTAATCTAGTAACAATGTAGATAAGATTACTGCCAAACTGTAACGTTGAAACGAGTGTAGTTTTTATGTAGGGTGATAAAGAGTTATTATTGTACGCAGGCCCAATTAATAACAGCAAAAACGGTATGAACTCCACGTTATCGACGAATCGAACGAAGCAACTTGGCGGAAATTAATTATTAACTTGTCAGTCCCATGTTGTGTCACTACACTAGTTCATGCAGTTTTTCCCGCGAATCAAAGCGCGTAATTTAGTAAACAACACGTACTTCACCAGCAGGCAAATAAACACGGAATGTAATGTTGCTATTTGTCACAAATTCAAATTTTAATAAGCAAATACAGGTAGTGACGCATGCATTCTAATGAGGTATGACTGCTTTTCATTTTCATTTAGTAATTTCATTTCTAATATTAGAAATAATCGAATAATAAATACACTGAAAATGTTTGTGTATTATTATAAAACGTATACATACATACAGGGTGGTGACTCGACCACCCAAACATAGGGATTTAACAGGTAAAATCATATTTTCACAATTTCCTGCTGCGACCCTTATATTCCTGCCGCCAATCTCTAGAACATTCCAGAGCCTTCCGGATTCTATAAAATTCCCGAATAATAGCAGCGTCACTCCTTTACCATTTGTCCTTTAATGAGACTACCTGCCCAGACAGGTCAGCCGTGATGACTCATCTGCGGTGAATCTCGCTCGTTTCAATACATTATATACGAAGATTTGGAAGACTATTATTATTGACCTAGCGACAAAATTGTGACCCGAGGTGCAAAGTAACCGAGGGAAACAAAGCGATGATCAATATGTTTAAATTTGTTTACCTTGCTTTTTATCCGTGATTTGTTTTTATTTTTGTTATTGTTATTTATTTAAATTAGAGGACATAATCCATAATTTAAATTATTCTAGTTTTAAATAAAAATAAAATATAATATGAAGGTCTGAGTTTCTTTAAATAGTCATAGGTCAATAATAATTTATTGTTGGGATAGGTTACCATTATTACCAAACAAAGGGTAGTGAAAAACAAAGGTAAATAATGGTGGAGGTGTGGGCTAGTAATGAAAAACAATATGAAACAATATATTTTCCTCTTTAATTTAATGTTTTATGCAATTTAGTGACAAATTTTCTAAACATTAAAACTTAAACTCTTTAAACTACTGATTCCAAATTTTTAAACAAAATTAAAATATCTCTTTCCATTTCTGAGATATTTGCCTTTAAAGTTTGGTACAAAAATACCCAAACAGGGATAGAGATACAGCTTCGGCAATGCCATTATTTGATTCTACGGTCCAAATTATGTAAGTATGTCAATTTTCATAAAATTTGATCCAAGAATATAATTTTTTTTAAATTATAAAAAAAATAACATTCTTATGTATTTTGATACTAGGAATTTAATGGTGGAAGTCACTGTGATAATCTTTTTATGAGAAATACATATTATAGAAATATGTTTGAAATTAATATTATATTAATATTAAAGATACATTTCAAATTTCCAATCAGAAAATCTATATATTTAATCATTCTCGAGACACTAGCATTTTAAGAAATATGAGTAGGAAATTTGATAATACCTTTGCGAGCTTAAATTATCGGAACTTGGTGGCTGTTGCTCTGGTTTGCTTGTGCTGAAACAAAAAAAAAAAAACAAAATTAGTACGAATGAACACCCTCGAACTGCCAAACTTTGAACTAGGTTATGTTTTTAATCATAAAACAAGACTTCAAGTAGTTCATTTGCTTTTGGCAATTTTTCTCTGTACCATTGTTGGAATTTTGCCAGAGAAATATTTGTTCATAACCCATATTTCTATCCTGCGAATGAGATCTTGCTCCATCTTCGTCTGTAGCGTTTGATAAAGTTTTTATCACGCTCAATAAAGATATTCGCGCGACGGAAGAAGTCCTCAAGTTTTCCGACAAAACAATCTTGTTTTTCTTGTAACTCTTTTATTTTCCACAATAAAACACGAACAGTTGAACGCTAGGTTGTCGGTAATCCGTTTGTTTGATTTGTATTTATTAGGATACAAAGGATTTTTGTATTATTTCAAAAGGAAGTCATTTTGTATTATTTTGCTAATGTGTCAAGAAATTAATGATGTGAATAATGGTCAATGAACTGGAATGGAGAAAAATTAGGTTTCCAAAATGATGAATTGATGGACATTTGTATTATATTTTTATATGAAACTAGATTAATGAATTTGGCAACAATAAGCTTAATAAAGAAAAGCAATTATGTCCGCAAAAAAATATTTCCTAAATTAAAATTGATAACTATAACGACATAACAATTTATTTTACTTTGTATGTTTAACGTTACGCATACAAATATTCTAACCTTAATTATAATTGAATTTAAGGCATGTAAATACGTCGTAACTTACGAAGAAACTTATATAAGTAAAAGTACTTTTTTTACGACATGCATAGAAAGCTGAACTGAAATAATATATTAAACAATAAGCATGGAATGGTACTCATTTCATAATACATTCCAAGCGAGTTATACACTATAATTTTTCTACGACCACGGTATTATTTCGTAATTCTTTTATATTTTAATAATAGATATGTCTTCATATCAATATTTCCTTTAAAACAAAAATTATACATTACTATTTTTGACAGACCTTTGAGGTCTGAATTCATACATTAACGTTGTCTAAGATTACCGTGGGAAATGAAAATATGTTTACATTATACTATGTATCCGTAGCAATAACAAATATATAACAACCAAATATCTTAATAGTCGTAGAAAAATTACTTTTTTCTCTTTAGAGAGGAAAATGTTCAATGTTACCAACAATATAACATAGATATTATTATTGAATGAAATACTTGAAAAATTTATTATTTTATTAAAAATTGTTATTTAATAATTATAGTCCTTTAAAAAATATATGGCAATTATGTCTTGTTCTTTTTTTTCATTATTTCACAATTTGACAACTTAAACTTGGATTGGTATTGGGACCGGGCATGTCATTGGTGACAGTTGCTGCTACGACGCAAGCGCTCAACATCGGGAAAAATCGCATTAATTTTGGACCTTGACAGCTGACAGATACCGTAAATTTTGGAGTTGGACATTTAAATTATTGTAAAAAATTGCATAAAGAATGAGAAAAACAATAAAAATTATAATAATAAGTTGAAACCTCGGTTAACACAAGCGAAATAGGTTGTCGAGGTCCAAAATTTTTTCCTAAATTTACCACTTCGCGGCGCCACATACTAACTTGCCCGGTCCCAATATTGACAATACTGTAACAATTGCACTGCTAAACGTCAAAGTTTAAATAACCTAATTTTCTAGATTATCATGTTGTTGCGCTTTTTCGTCTGAATAAATCGATTTTTTAAACAAGTCGTAAAAAAAAGGAAATCACTTTTTCCACTCTCACTCGAATGCTCCACTCGGTACGCTCCTGAGTAAAAACTCGAACTCGAGTGGAAAAAGATTTTCCTCTCTAGTTTGACAAATAACTATTTTAACTTTAATGAGTAAAAAGTAATAGTTGCTAGCAGGGTTCACAAAAATCGTGGTTTATTTAAAAAAAATCATTGATTTTTAAAAAATCAAATATATCATGATTTTTTTTTCTATTATATGATAAATAAAATGATAAAATATCACTGCAATTTAACATTATATACAGAACAGATTTCGGTTATTTTATTATTAATAGTTTTGTAGCAAATAATTAATTTTTTATTATAATTTGTATTTCTATTAAAAAAAATCAGTTGACTTAAATAATGATTTAAATAAGACCAACCCTGGATGCTAGATAACTTACCTGTCAACTAGATAGTTAAATAAGTAATAATAAACGTAAAAAAATTATTAAGAAATGTGAATGTATTTTAATATATCTACAGATTAAATATTCACCTTAAAATAGTAATAGGTATTTGTTTGATATGAGTTCTAACATATCCTCATTTTTAATATTGTTATTCGTTGCTATGGTAACAATATGTTATGCCCAATTTATGGCTCAGTTATCCAGGTTTTAATAAATTTTAAAATTAATTTTTATCAATATTTATCAATTATATGTTGTGTTTTTCATATTGTGCTATAATATTCCATGAGGTGCGCCTCATGTGTTGAACATCCCACGCGACTAAAAAACACCTACTTTACATACTTCTTACATAAATACCTATGGGAGTAATTTTTATTTTGATACTAATATATTATTTCTTTTCTAGGTGAGTGATCTAATAATCATTTTTCTCTTGGTGGTGTGAGTCTGTCTTTGGTGAGTCACTAGTTAATTAATAAATAAGTACATGTTTTGATTGCAACATTCACTAATCATTATTTTGAAATACATAAACGAAATATACTCGCAATAATCTAAAATTATAAACTCATAAACTCTAGTTGTTTACGGTGAATGATTTATTTATTATTGCTTCCGCTATATCTCCAAATAAATCTTAAATAAATGTCTTGAAACAAGTGCCAATCATAATCCTGAAACAATCCACAAGTCAAATATAAACTTGTGACGTCAACGTAGCCAGAAAATCAACCTCTTTGTTTCGTTTGAGAAAGTTGCAAGTCCTGCCGGTAATCCTGCTATCCTGCGACACTTTCGCAGGAAATCAAGTGCCTGTTGCCGACCGGCGAAGTTGATTAATTAATTAAGAACGTAATTAACTTTTAAATTAGAAAGAAAAATATACCGGAGCAGTGACAGATGACAAAGACTTGTATGAAGGAATTAATTGCTGTCATTGTTTTCTTTTTTGTTTATTACGGAACTTTGTTTATTGCCTAGGAGAGAAATTTGTTGTTAAAACAAAATTAGAGCTCTTTTGTCTGCTTAACCTTTCGCAATCATAGAAGTAATATTACACCTAATTTTTAGATTTTTAGATAAAATGTTCTAATTGCTTAGGAAATTTAAAATTAATTTTACATCTGTATAATTTTTTTCTTTGATTCTAAAATTTTCCTATTTTTATTAAATAACATTTCATTCACAATTTCACCAATTGTGATTCAAAATTGACTATAAAAAATTACAAATAAATATATCTGATCTGTCAAGGGATCCACGCTTTACAAATATTTTAACATTATATGAAGTTAAATGTTGCTGTGTGAAAGTTTCGGTACGAGATGAAGTTGAGTGCTGGATCACACAAGGTAGGTGGTATCCATTATAGAACAAAAATACTTGCACAAAAGCTTTTTGACATAAAGAACAATATGGCGCTGGTAACCTCACAAATAGTATCTTCACGTATGCGTAGTTTTGGCAATTAATGTGAGAAATGATATTTCTCATTCTGCACATGCGTAATGTTGGCAAATACTGTGAGAATTTTTTTTTTCGCACCACGATGGTGGGAAATACGCAACTTTGAAACTTTATATAGTGTGAGAAAAGTGTCACTTTCCATAGTGATCGTAGAAAAAAAATTAGCAACACAGAATATAAGGATCTAATACAAGTATTCTCGTACGGTAAAATAAACTTCGGCTCCTCAAGCTCCATCTCAGTTAACACTTTGTAGAAGGTTATAATGTATTTACATTCCTTACAGCCTGATTTTTTCGTGATGATACTAATTTCATTTAATTTATTGATCCCATTAGTTCACAAGAAATCATATTGAAAAGTAAACATATATAGGTAGAAACATTAATAGCTACAAAAATGGAATATTTAGCTTTTTTTATTCACATTAATAATATAGTTACTACATTTATTAGATTCACAGAGACTCGTACATATCGTTTATCTGTTTATAATCAACAATTTTGTTATAGTAACTTAGTAACGTACATTTTTTTTGTTTATCTTGCAAATGTCATAAATTCATAATTTCAAATACATATTGTATGAAACAATTGAGGAAACTGGGTGGTTATTTAACTTTTGCTCTTACAATACTCACATGAGTCTCGTTGTGTCATTTTCGCATGCTTTAATAACCACCTTTGTTTCCTTATTACATAAATCTATTGGCGTATTCTGTATGTATTATAATATAAACAGTTGTTTTCTAACTTCTTTCATGTTTCATGTTGGTAAAACCTGTCTGCATTTTTTTGGTGTAAAAAGAAAATTGTGTTCCAGCGTAAGAAAGGGTAGTTTGTTGTTAGGCTAATGGAAACCGCATAATAACATCCATTATAATTGGAAACCGCGCGTAAGCGTTCGGTAAGACTAATTAGCGAGGAATATTTGGGTTGATGCTCGCCAACTTATTTCCCGTACGTGTAATTGATGTGCTATTAATAATGTTTCATGTTTGCACGACACACATACATTTCAATAATTCTCTTGACATTTACATCAAATCATGATCAACGGATTTGTTCATCTACTATTGTTGTGCTGTATCTACGTAATGCCACCAGACACACTATTTACCAACGCGTTATAATGTCTATGACAAATATTATACTGCGTTACTGCTCAATTGCAAATGCAATGCAAACATTAATCTACCATTTAATTTGAAATGGAGCAACGCCCATTTGATAGATAGCTCCTAATAATTCCTAAAAACCTACTAATTATACGCACGTGCCCCACACTTTTTTAAATACAGGGTGGCCCAATGAAAATTATCAGCGCAATTTTTGGCCACTGTCATTTGTTTAAGCCTATTTGATTGCAATTTTGAACACCTGATAAAATTTGTTTTAAACGATATTTCTCTGGAACTATTGACCGGATTTGAAAAATAAAAAAACTGTTGAAAAGAGAATTGAACGGCTTTTCAAACTGTCATGTTTGACACCCTTTTCCATTTAAAATTTTTTGAGGTACAGTCCACCCCCATTTTAGGGTTGAAGTTATTCCATTGGTACTAATCCATTCAGATATCCCCCTTTGTACTAAAATTGACGTGTTCGAGCGTTTTTTACAAAATTCATGTTAAGTGGCCAAAAATTGCGCTGATAATTTTCATTGGGCCATCCTGTATTATTTTTCAATTTATAAATGAAAAATTAATTCTTGATGCTTAATTTTTATTTTGATGGTTTGTATATTAATGAAAAAAAACCTCTGTTTACTCATTTTTATAACAGTATCTCTTAATTTCTATCAGGGCATGTAACATAAAAAAAAATAAAAAAGTAATTACACAACCAGCAATGCTATTTCGCCTTTTATATTTTATTCTGTTGCTTTATTATATAACTTTAATTTATTTTCAAAACCTATAACCCCATATCAAAGTTGTATAGATTTAAAACAAACCACACAACAGTATTAAACAAAAAATTGTGTTGAAGAACGCGAAATATCCCAAAAATACTCATTTTTGTGCCCAAAATTTTGATTTTGAGAAATAGGCTTCATTGATATAACTCGACTCGCTGATTTCATATTTTCAAACCGAATTTAATTATCTCTTTTTGTTCCTGAGATATTTACTCTCAAAGTTGCACCTCAAAAAAGTGTGTTTTTTGGCTATATATCTAAAATGGGTAGAGATACAATCTCAACGATTATACCAGTCGATTCTCCGTGAAAAGTTACATAAAGAAATGTTTTCTCCGCATATACGTTCTTTGGAACGATTTAGTGAAAAATGAGAAAATCGGAAAAACATAAATTTCAAAATTTCCCCGAGGAACTTTTTGTCTCCAAAACTTTTCATTTTCTGGACTTAAGTAAATATCGATGTGCTGATTTCAAATTTTCAAACCGAATTCAATTATCTCTTCCCGTTCTTGAGATATTGGTGTTCAAAGTTGAGTTTTGGCAATACCTAAAAAAACAGGTTTTTTAGGTATACCCCTTTAAGGATTAGGTATACGACTTCGGCGACCTCACCAATCGATTCTACGGGCAAAATTACATAAGTATACCAATTTTTAGATTTTTATTCCAAAAGATACAGTTTGTAGAAAGGAAAAACGAAATCGGCGAAAATCGAAAAAAATGCCTGATGAACCCCTGACGATTTTTTCAATTTTTGGCCATTTTCAGTTTTTTCCTTGTAGAAATTCTATCTATCGAGATAAAAATCTGAAAATTGGTACACTTATGTAGTTTTGCCTGTAGAATCGAATGGTGTGGTCACTGAAGTCGTAAACCTAACCATTTAAGGTATATACCTAAAAAACCTAATTTTTTATGTATAACTTTGAAGTCAAATATCTCGAAAACGGGAAGAGATAATTGAATTCTGTTTGAAAATTTGGAATCAGGGCATCGATATCTACTTATGTCCGGAAAATAAAAAAATTTGGAGACCAAAAGTTTGTAGCCGAAAAATTGAAATTTAGGTTTTTTCATTTTTCTCATTTTTCACATAAACGTTCCAAAGAACGTATATGTGAGCAAAACATTTCTTTGTATAACTTTTTCCGTAGAATCGAATAGTAAAGTAGTTGAGATTGTATCTCTACTCATTTTTGGTATATACTCAAAAAACACACTTTTTTGAGGTACAACTTTGAGAGCAAATATCTCCGAAACGAAAAGAGATAATTAAATTCTGCTTGTAAATTTGGTATCACCTTAGCTTATTCTTTAAAAAACATTATAAACATTTTTTTGTAAAATTTGAAAATTTTCGAGCTAAAAATTCGATATTTTGAAATATTTTTGGGTTTATAGAAAAATACATCATCAGCGGCTTTGGGAATTACTTCCTATTGATGTTACTACATACATAAACTATTTTTCCAAGTAATATTCAACAAAATCGGCGCAACTTATAAAATTACTGCCCCTTTTTAGATATATTTTTAAACTGTCTAGTTTCATTGATAAATTTAATGTTTTTTTGGTAAGATTGTAAATAAATAAATATATAAGTTACAGTATATTACTAATTAGCATGTTGTAAATAATTAGTAAAGATATTTTGCTAATGAACATGTTGTTAAAACATTGGAAGCTAAAAATAACTACTTGAAACAAGTGAAATACGAAGTCATTATTTTGTTGCGAAAGTTTTCTTGAAGAAGCGACAAAATTCTTGACACCAACTAGAACTCAAACTGCTCAAACTGCGAAATGAACGCTGAGAAGTTTCTTACGGAAATATAAATTTTATGTTGGTTGAATTTAATTGAAATAGTTATAAACTCTACCTACAAATTCTTATCATTAAATTCGTCCCTGAAAACTCAAATATACATAGTTACAGTTATTACAAAATGAAAAAGTGTTTAATTGTTGCTAACCTAGTTTCCACAACATCGTTAATTCATATTTTCAGGTTATTTCATTATAACCTACTTCAAGATTTACCTCATACTTTAAGAACAAAACATTTTAAAATAGAAATGGAACAGAATACACACACAATATTTTTTCTTAAGATAAATATTTGTTTCAAAGAATGTAAATTGTTCTCAAGTTTTATTTCTACTAAATTTAACTAGTTTGTTTCTTCGTATTTTTAAATAAACAGTAGGTATTTGTTTTGTACTCAGTAAAGTTAATAATTTATATTAAGATTTGATTTTGGAGGCTTGAGTATCTTTAAAATGTAACATTTTGTATAATAATTTAAAAAGTAACAATATTAATATTGGGAAGAGTATCATATAATTTTTATCTCTCGCCACTCATTAGGATGATCAATTTGTCGAAGTACTACTTCACCGCCGATTTCGATAAAATTTGACAGATGTTCCTACTAAGTGTGACAGTGTGACAAATATAAGAAAAATTATAAAACATGACGGTCAGACTCGAATCACTTTTATTTCTTTTTAAAGCTATTGAATACAACAGGTGTGGACACACACCAACATAACCTAACTCAACCCAACTTAATCTAACTTAACCTAACCCAACATAATCTAACCTAACACAACCTAACCTAACCTATCTTAATCTAACCTAACCTAACCCAACTTAAACTAATCTAACCGAACCCAACCTGATCTAACCTAATTCAACCTTATCTAATCAGATTTGGTTAGGTTAGGTTGGGTTAGGTTAGGTTAAGTTGAGTTAACTTAGATTAGGTTAGGTTGGTTTAGATTATCTTCGATTAGCTTAGGTTACGTAAGGATAGGTTAGATTAAGTTGGGTTAGGTTATGTTCCGTGCGTGTTTGTGTACATACACAGCTGTTGTTGATTTTGATTTAAAAATGAAAATATAATTTTTTAATTTTTCACAGTCCCATCAACGACACTCTCAATAAAAATTTTAAAATCTCAGGAAAGGGAAATAAACATTGAAAAATTTTATTGCTGTTATGTTGTGTGTGTGATTTTATAAACAACTCAATAAAGGATTTGTTAATCCTTTCGTCCATACGTCAAAAGCTTTTCTAGATTTTCCCTTTTTAAATGGTGAGGTCGCCCTCCATCGAACCCGCTGTGATCTTTGTTCGTTCGGCCTTTTTGCCTCTGGCTGTTTACATGTGCGATTCGACATATCAAATGCTTTTTCCATGTTCGGCATTTTTTTCTTTCAGTTATAATGGCAAGTAAAGAGTCGAAGGGATATAATTGCAAAAGTAGTTTAATAACTTTACTGTGTTTACCACAGGAGTTGAGCGGGTTACATTAGGCCTAGGGGTTCTTTCCGTGTAGTTACATTAATGGAAAAAATCTGATGTTGCCAGTACATAACCTCCCGCATGGTCTCTGTACACTTTTTATTAATTTTGTATATATTTATGAGTATCCGTGCGTTGCCTGCTGACACGATAAAATGAATTATTAAAATAATTAGTACTTACAGTATTAGTACAATTCCGTTTAGAGTATTTGATAATTATTTTTAAAATATTTTCACCGTCAATTATATGAAAATATATCTACTGCTTTGGCAATTTCGTTTCTTATGGTAAATATATCATGATTATTTTCTTTTGAAAACAATATCTAAACTGGGACGAAAACGAATCCACAGTATTTTCCTAATATTTTTTATTTCGCTCCTGATTTAATTGGTATAAATTCATCGTCATAAAATACAGTACTTGAGATAAAACGTAAAAATTTATATAAAAATCCAAACGATCCCAGATGTTAAACCAGTCTGTTGTTTTTTACTTGAAAATAATTGACTTTGCAACCGCCGACTCTTTCTATCGTCGCATACTTCATAATTGGTCAACAGGACCTTCAAATCATTCAAAAGGCAACGCGTCGAGTCAGCCACTGCTGAAATCCTATCATATGTAGTCGTCCCCATTTTTTTCTATTTCATTTCCATAAGCGTCAAAAAACTTAAGTGTAAAAGGCAACAGAGATTTAAGGGGTATACGGTATAGAAGCAGAATCAAAATTCTGATAATTTTAGTACAGAATATAAGGCTTTATGTGCAGGATCGTTTTTCAAGTATATTAAATTTTTTTCTTATGTTAATGATTATACCAGTTAGTCGTACATATGATAATCAAGTAATTAAATTATTTGTACCCTTAGAAACTCTTGCGGCACATTGAGTTACATGAACACCGATGGTTTTGTTAATTGTCAAGACTGATTACCATATTGTGTTTAAGTAAATTATAAATATTTTTCGACTTGTGTCCGAACTTGAGTTTGAGTTATTGGGGTCGTGTTCCGTGGAACACGCGGAATATTGATAGTTACTTCACTGAAAATAACTCTGAATTAAAGCATGGAACATTACGAAATAGAATATAGTGGTAAAACAATGTGAGCATCTTGAAACATGGTGAGAGTATTATTTGCAACCCTTCTTGCCCATTATTTGAAAACACATTTGCCGCGGCGCACATGAAAGAGGGCGGCTAATGCAAGGGCGGCTGCGGCGTCAAAGAAACCGGAAGTGGCGTGGTATGGAGCGCTAATCGAATGAGTAGCGGGAGGACGCTGAACCAGCGCCGTCATACGGCATTTACGCACGCTGAGCATTATTGGAAATAAGCGACGTCGCAGCGTCCAAGTAACCGGAAACTGGAGCACCCGTAAAGAACGCAACATAAATATAACATCACATCGCTGTTTCCTATAAGTACTCTCGTGCAAAAATGTAAGTCCATAAAAAATAATAATCTCTAAATTTTAAAAATAGTCGTCTTCTTTTTTACACCAAATTGCCGAATCTCAAAATATCTTTGCTCTTCTCAGTCCGTTCTTTTTGTCACAACTGAGTGGAGGTAAAGTGAGATAGAATTGAAATGTGTTCCTTGCCGATGCTGAATCACCTCGTAATGTCGGGGACACACGATATTTTAAAGATCATTAAATAAATTCTCGATTGAAGTTAATGCTGATTAGAAAAACACTTAGACGTATGGACCCTAGACAAAAAAGTAGGTAGAGAATCATAAAAGAGATTGTAGTAGAACAGTGCTTGTGACAAGTTTTATTTGCATTTTACTTATGTAAGTTATAAACCTATAGCCTCTGTAAAGTATCTATAATGCATCAGCAATGGTACATGGTACATTTCCTTTATTCAGCCTTTGTTTTTAGTTCAAACTGTCACGTGGTTGCACCGTCCTTAAACTGTCACTTAAAAACTAAAATATTTAAGTGGAACCAAGGTAGAATATTTTTTTTATTGCTAACTTACATTGCATAATGTGGAACTAACAAATTTTATTGAAATTGATGATGATGAAGATGAAAAAATCTTATATATTGATATTTTATCAGCTTTTTTTAAGTATTTTCGTATATTGTTCTTAAAGCAGTCTGCTGCTTTATAATAAGTGCCACTTTCACTGTTAAATTTACTTTGCAGAATATTCTAAATAACATTTTTCATTGAATATATGAATGAATTATAATTTGGTTTTCACTTCTTTCCTCATATATAAATATGCTTGAAAACGTACAACATAGATTTCCTAAATTCATGTGATTTAAAAGAAATTCCATTTCAAATAATTGCAGAAAGCATAATACAGAATCTTAGGTTAGAGGTATTTTAATTCATTGGGCATTTTCGGGATTCCATTTCTCTAATTACCAGTTACTAACCAATAAATTCCGTCGCATTTGCAGTTTCTAAATTCTATTTTCAATAAACCATAGATGTAAGTTTGATATTTATCTTTATTGTAAATAAAACTTGATATATGATAGTAGAAATGAGCCGTTGCACTTTTGAGATTCCTGTGGACGCGGCAGTAATTAGGAA
This sequence comes from Stenolophus ochropezus, assembly GCA_035578165.1. Lineage (NCBI taxonomy): Eukaryota > Metazoa > Arthropoda > Insecta > Coleoptera > Carabidae > Stenolophus > Stenolophus ochropezus. The sequence continues at coordinate 4,084,429 of JAQOWZ010000010.1, forward strand.
TTCAAACAAGAATGTATGACAATATTGTTTCTGGGCCTGAGTCAACAGTCTAACCAATTTTGCTGCTGTCCCAGCGGATACAACCCTTGTGTTCGTACACCCCAAGTTGTAGACATTTCAATCCGACTATCTGCGCTATTCATTCTACAACTAATTAAAATAATTACAATTGTTGTCATAAGAATTAGTTTAGAAAAGCTACTATGTTCAACAAATGAATTAAATCAAATATGTTCTTTTAAAATGAAATATGTCTTAAAAATATATTTTTTACGAAGTAGGTACTAAAGTACACGATATCATTCCGCGAAGTTAGCAAATGTAGTACATAAAGTAAAACTTTACAAACCAAAAATGGAACTGTATAAAATAATTCTTCGACTAATCATATTTCAGTGAAAAATTCAAAAAAACATTACGAACAAAGTGCCCTTTTGGCACTACCATTTGTAATAAAAAAGGGATATGCACAACTAGACTTTTAGCAGCCTCATTTATAAAATTTCAAAATTTTACGGCTAATCATTTTTGAGTTATGCGAGATACGACGTACAGGCGTCACTCCGAAGTTAGTCAAAATGGATTAAGAGATATTTCCATTAAAATCTGAAAACTGAAATTTTTCGCAATTACAATACTTCCTTTACTTCGTATAAGGAAGAAAAAATGACCCTATACTTTGAAACCCACTGATTGAAAAATATTACTAATAATACTATGGGAAAACATCCATGTCTTCACGGGAATCGAACCTTGGACCTCTGGTCTGCAGAGCCGAGTCAACGTCAACAATAATTTACTCTATAATGTCTGTGACATTATAAATTTGTTAATTTGAATTATAATTGAGGCTTACAAACAAACAATTTGATAAACCAATATATATTTTTGTACACATCTGTATATAGAATATGTAAATGAGGTGAAGGGTTATTTAATTTAAACATGTTTTTATGAATATTTATGTCTGTAATGTGTGCGGAGCTGCCAATAGAAATTTTGAAAATCCAATCACGTTTGGGGTTCACGACCCCATATTAAATTTTGTTTGTGTCAATTCAGGTGACATTTTAATATTTTTTCATGTGAATGGGCTGCATACAAAAAGGTTATTATATATTTTATATCGACTGGTAGAATTTACAAATTTAATACGGAAAATGGAAAAAATAATAAATCGGTGTTGAATGTGAAGCTTTTGTTTGCTTTGAAAGAAGTTGCATTTCCCAAGAAAATACGAGTTTAATAGTTGTGTTTTTGTTTTCTCAAACAAAAGATTTTTTCTTCATTAACTTTCCTGCGTGTACGTTTCTTATGTCACGGGAAAATTGATCGCTTGTAGTTGAAAAGGTATTGTTTTTCTTAATAATTACTGTAGCTTTATAAACAATTGTCTATATATCCTAAATGTTTTCATTCATCTAATGTTTCACTTACTACTTATGACTAATATAAAACATTAGTTATCACACAATTAAAATTAAATAGTCTTTCTAGTATTTTTAGGTTTTTTTTTGCTAGATATTTTTGAAACCTGTTACAAAATATTTGGCTTAGCTGATCAAACAAATTTTGCATGACATTAACATAAAATTATAGGTGGTGTAAACGTATTGATAGCATAAAGCAAATGTCGAAGTAATTTACATGAAAGACATTGTACTAATCTCAGTAATGACATTTAGTAAGAGCCATCGATCAACTAGAAGCATATCCGAATTTCGTTCTGCACGGTAAATAATACAAGATACGATGTCACTGGTATTTTTTAACAAATTGAAAGAATATTTCGCAAGAAGATTGATCTTCTATAGGGTAAGTGGGAGTAAGATGGACCAAATTTTAGAAAAATAAATATTATTATCTTTTCATAAGAAAAAGAAAAGATTTACAAGGAATTCAGGATTGGAAACAGAAGGCAAGAAAAACAAGATAACATAATCTTCAGCTTCTTCATTATCATTACCCTCTCATTATCGATTTAACAATAATTCTTCAGAACTCTTGGAATAGTAACTAGATCGTCTACCTTTCTATGTGCCAATGATTTCTTTCCTATTTACCGTTGCATTGATTGATTTTTGATCTTTTTAATAATAAAAATTCTCTGGTTCCTCTCTTCTCCGCATAAGGTGGTCCTTCTATCCTCAGAGCAGAGGTTACATGGACCAGTAAATTTCTTATGATGGTGTACAGATAAAACCACATATTTTGGTTATCTTAAGTCTTATGCACATGTTTATAAAGTAAGTCTATAAGAATTTAGTTTAAACCTACCGAAGTAATGTTTAACTAATTGTATATATAAGGTATAAGTTTTTTTTGCTATTTTTTTTTTAATACATATTGGATTATTCAGTGTTGCTTTAATTTTCAAGCGACTATTTGCAATGTCTCTAAACAACAAAATTAACATTCCAAATGTACTTTTAAAATCAAAATTCCATCTCTTCCCCACTTACCCTACGTCTTGTTAATAAAATCTTAATTTATTCTCTTCGTCAAAAATTTGGTAAATGCTATACATACAATACATTCGGGCACATTCGAATGAACCTCGTAAATTTATCCTACTATAAAATTCTATCCACAGCACAAAATAGACATGAGTTTATCGTCCTGTCTACTTAAAACTTTTCCTGTTGGTAAAGCTAACAAGATTTTGAAAAACTGAAATTCATAATTACGTACTATTCGAGAGTGGAAAAGCATTTCGCAAACAAGTATCAAAGTTATTCGAATCCTATGTTCCTATAATAGTAAAAATGATTCAAATCAGACATAACAGTTTTTGAAAAAAGAAAATTATTTTTCTTGATGTAACACTAGTGGTGTCAAGGGCCTCTGTAAAAATGAAATTTATAATTACCATTCCAGATTTGTAAAAACATTTCGCAATCAAGTATGAAATAACATTTTTTCGAATCCTATATTCCAAAATTTGTAAAAATTATTCAAATCAGACATGACAGTTTATGAAAAAAGAATAGTTATTTGTGTATCAAGGTTCTAAAAGTAATCTTTTTGGGCCGAAACCGAAGTTTGCAGCCGAGGCAAAGCCGAGGCTACAAATCAGATGAGGCCCAAAAAGAACTTTTAGCCGAGGTGCACACAACATTTTTTAGGCGATTACATTTAGATGATTACAACAAGAAATTATGAATTTTCAATCAAAATCAATTTTTGACATCTGTCAAAATTTACTTTACGGCCGCATTTACTTTACGGCCGCATTTACCTTACGGCCGCATTTACTTTACGGCCGCTATTTTTACTCGCAAATTCATTACTTTTTCATTAATATTTGTAAAGGAATAGTTAAAATTTTACTTACATTTATTATTATATTCTAAAATAATTAATCACATTAATATAAACTATGTAAATCAATAATGAACAAACTAGCGGCCAAAAATTTTGACTTTGACAGATGTCAAATAAAAATTGATACTTTAAGGTTGCCAGCAGATACGAAAAACAACAATTTATGTACCAGCCGCCTAAAAAATTATTTTTCGTGATGTAAAACTACTAGTGTCGAGGAACTCTGTAAAAATGTCTTTATTCTCAATGTTCGCGTTTAGGATCCTTTGTCCCAACAAGTCCCATTTGGAAAGTTAATTCAGGGATGTAAAGGACTGTGGGTACGACTGATAAGATTACGAGAAACATCTGCTGAATTCACGTCCGGTACCCTAGTACAAATACCCCAGGCGTACCTAACCTCTTGTCTCTGGTCACAAAACATCTTCCATTTAAATATTACACAAAATACCTACTTAAGAAATTGTATAAATTAAGTAAACGGTACATAATTATATAATTTACCCAACACCGTGTAATTATAACGATATAAGTATGCTGTTTTTAGATAAATAAAGTAAGTCCTATGTCACTAGTGAGCTAAATATATTAGCTCACTGTTTTTTAGTTCGTATCATAGTAACTACGTTATAAAACCTTTTCTACACTATTTTGTTCCTAAATGTCATTTCGAAATTCCATCTGTCAAAAATCTTATATGTATTTTATATCAATGATTAAAATGTGTTGGATAAAATGTTGTAAGGCACACGTGTGTTAATTACCTAAGTCACTTGAAGAAATACCACACTCGGCCTAACGGCCTCGTGAGCTAATCTTTTCCCACGTGACTTATCTGTAATGTAACACACTTATACCATAAATAACTATAATTGTTGAATTGACTCTTCATATTTATCATTCTGATTACCAATTGTCTCTGTTGGTTTCGACCGCAGGCATGAGTGACTTTATTGGGAATTATATACGGTAAGGGTTTGGATTTATAGGTCAAGTATAACGTAGACATAGAGTAAAACAAGTAATTGGATTCCAATCTGTTGGAAGAGATTACAATCAAATCGTTTATAGAAACGACTGGACATTAATCCGATTGCCATCTGTTTTAATTGGGGGATTGCTAAGCATAAAAACTTTCATCTACTTCAATTAATCCAATGCATTTGTACAAATAAATTGCAGTCGAATGGTGTACACAGCTTTATTTTACTTTCAGCAACAGCGTGTTTTCAATAATAGTAGTTTATAGAAAAAGTACCTAGAGTCGATTTTTTCCGAATTTATCTACTATCTTTGTTGTATAAGCTTGATATAGATGAGACTTTTATTCGCTATCTCATGCATTATCGTACGTGTTACAGAGGGGTACGTATGCTATATGCGTCCAACCAACGACCAAAATGGAATAGAAATAGTAGTGTAACCGTGATAACGGATATTTTGAAATATTAAAAAAAAATGAATGTCATTTATCTCACTTGTGTACCATAGTGATGTTGGCATTGACAATAGGGTATGAACCATTGTCGAAATATTACCATTTTACAGAAGAATGTAAAAATATACAACAATTTCGCTCGCGAGCTATAAGAGATTAAATTTCGTTGCGTTTCGACGTGTCATCTATCTTTAGCAATTTCATTGGTTGTCTGATTTTAAAAAGACAATCGCGCGAGAGAAGAATTATTCTTCAAATAAAAATATTGGATACATTTTAAATAATGACAGGTTACATTCTACAATTTCACCACGATTCTTTAATTTAAATAGGTATATGTGACATTTGGTTCGTTTTGTCTTGTTTTCTCTTGGTATGTCTTAATAGAAATAAAAATTTAAATGTATTAAAATCTTCGCTCTCTGATCTCGGAATTCAATTGACATCTGCGGCGGTTATGATACTCGTAACTATCCTAGGTATGTAAATAATGTAATAATGTAATAAAATACAGACAATTAGAATTATAATCAGTGGTACTACACTAAACTGTCATATTATAGATATATTCTTTTTATTTTCATGGCTGTCTGATTTTGAACGAAATGTTACATGTTATATTTAATTAATCTCGTATTGCAGACATGCTATTAAATCTATTATGATCTTATATAATGTAGAATTTAATTTTGAATAACTTTGTATTCTTTGCAGTTTTGCTCTAAATCTGTCAGGAAAGAGAGTATCCGTAATTTTTGGAAATCCCATCTTGAAATCCTATGTTCCTAGTTTCGTTGCACACACAGCATATAATTTTTATATTAATTATCACCATCTTCGATCTTGAATAATTGTATATATAAAGTTCCAGACTTACATAGCCAAGGAAAAGTAATAAGGTACATCTCCTTGTGATTGTTCAAAGGACATGCAGTTTTCCACTGCAGATGTCGCCGGCGATGTTTGGTACTTACAGGAGCGTGAATCTTGTTGGCTGTTAATTTGTTTGCGTGTGAATTTGGATGTTGCTGGCGTGTTTGCTGGCAGTCGCTCTGTTCCAACCAAATTCCGTGTGATGTTGCATTAGACACGCCTGCCTGCGTTTTCATCACGACCGATACGAATTTAGAGTTCAGGTTGTACGAATATAGCCAGAGGAATCAATGAGGGCAAAAAACACGATGGATGCAAATCACGGAAAACTGTTATACGCGCGGTTATCGCTACGAAATCTACCCATCAACGGATAAATTAATTTTTGTACACGGAAGATTCTATAAAGTTAATAACTAACAGACATAGGGTGGAATTCCATAACTTCGGTTGCTATCATTTGAACTTATCATGAAATTAATTGCAAATATTAACTAGAAATTTTACGTGAAATTCTATGAAAATAATTGTTATTTATGGTTGATACGTGCCTACACACTCTACTCTTCAACACTCATATGAGAATGTCTTAAATTCATTGTAAATTTTTATTTCTGCCATAGTGACATTTGACATTTGACGTTTGGAATTGATATTTTAACAAGGGCAGTTTTTATTTGTACCCACCTCTTCAGTAAATCAGTGGTTAATTTTTAACCAGTTGCTAAATATTTTCTCCAGTAAAAATAGATAGCACTGAAGAATATATCAAAACATCACTTGTAATGTGTTTAGTTGTCAAAAATTTTAGCTACTGGTTAAAAATTAACCACTGAGTTACAGAATAGAACCGCTATTCTGTAAAAAAATCGTATAGCCAATCGTTATCATAACGAAATTCGTTACTATGGATTTCGTTAGTTGTATTCTAACGAAAATCTTTATTTCCGTATTCTGTAACACCATTCGATTAAACCTGTAGATATATTTCATTCCTTACAAATTCTTTATATTTCTTATTTAAAAAATTAACGGTAGTGCTGTTTTCTAAACTGATACTGCTTGAAAACTGTCTAAGTACAATTTTTATTGATTACATTGCATATTGCAGTAGGTATTAAAAGTAATTTGTATTATTCAGTATCTTTTTATTTTACTTTATTTCTTTAACAAATAGAAATGGATAAGATAATAAGAATTTTGGAAAAACGATGTTAATAATATGTTGATTTTTTCAAACTGTTCTTTAAGAATTAATAAAAAGTATCGCAAAAATCCAAATCAACTGGAGAAAGCTGTAAAATATATACTTAACAAATAATCCATCGTAATCAATGTGTGATGTTAAAATGCAAACTTCAATTGTTTTAATTCACCTAATTTATTATCACAGTAAAATTAGTATTCAGAGGGAAGTTCACAGCTCAGAAAACATATTGATGCAAAAAATAAATCCTTTAATACATTTGGACGTCTTATCATTGAAATTGTATCGAACATCGAGTTTAGTGAATAATTGTTTTAAAAAAATCTAATGTTAAAATATCTTAATAATGGAAATAGTAAAGTAATATTTTCTTTTGGAATAGTAAATCTATATCACTTTTACCTTTCGAAGATTTCTTCTGTTGAATTTTAGTTTACATTAAAATATTATTTGTTATACACAATAAATTAAACAACACTTTTCATTATTTTCTCCCAGAAACTGATAAAATATTAATATTTCTAAGTTATTATTTATATTGTTATTTTAAAGTTTAAGTTTTCAATAATGGAATAATGTCAAAAATCAGCGACGACAATATTTGACATTTTAACGAAAATCATTATTATTTTTTCATTATAAAATAATTGAATTATTGTTTACAGAATAACACTTGAACGATAGCTTACAGAATAGGCCTGTAAGATTTATTTGTCTTCGAAATTACTTGTTTATCATCAAATACAATACAGAACGAATTTAAACAGATTTAACAAATTGGTGAATTTAAGTTATTCTCAGGGCATGTAACCGGTTAAAATAACCGGTTAATAAAAACCGATATTTTCAACGAAAATTGCGAACTTTAACCGATATTTTTCAGGCCGAAAATACCGGTAACCGTTAACCAAAAAATAAGTAAACCGGTTTTAGCGAACATTAACCTTTATTTAATATTATTTAGCGTGAAAAAAAAAATATTTTTTTATATCTGTGTTTTCTATTTGTATTTGAACATGAGTCATGACAGTTTTTACAATTAACATTTTATTGGAGAGTCATAAATGTAGGTAGTCTCTTTGGCCGTTAAGGTTACTTAAAAAGTCCCAAATAAATACAGCCTTTGTCAACAAAGGCAAGTTTAAAATTGAAAAGTGACCTGCGTTTTTCTGAAGATATTACGGGAATTTTTGTGAATGTTCATTAATTAAATTGTTTGAAACAATGTTAAACCTTCCACAACATTCTGAAATTAATCCCAAACAATGTGGAACAGTGTTAAACCTTATAGAACTATGTAGAACATTGTTAAATTAGTATAACTTTCTTAACTTAATCCCAATTAACTTGGAACAGTGTTGAACCTTATATATAACAATGTTAAACCCTAAATAATTATATTAACTTTGTCCCAAACAATTTGGAATTCTGAAATTAATCTCAAACAAATTGGAACAGTGTTGACCCTTATATAACAATGTTAAACCGTAAAACAATTGTCGTAAATTTGTCCCAAACAATTTGGAACAATGTTAAACCTTCCAAAACTGCCTGAAATTAATCTCATACAATTTGGGATAATGTGTAACCTTGTAGAACTATCTAGAACATTGTTAAACCCTGTACAACTGTCTCATCTGAATCCCAATTATCTCGGAACAGTGTTGAACCTGATACATCTATGTTACACCCTAAACAAGTTTCTAACTTTGTCCCAAACAATTTGGAACAAAGTGAAACATAGTGCAAGTCTCTCTACTTATTTCAGAACACTTGGAACATCTTTCTGCCTTCTAAAACTTTCTTTTTTAAGTCTTCCTAGTAATTTCCAATAATAGACATTCATGAAAAGTTACAATTTATTGTTTTTTACTCTAAAATTTTTCATATACAGACAAAAAAATTTAAAAATGCCCATTTTTGGGTCCAAAATTTTGATTTTTGGAATTAGTCTAACTTGATAGTCGTCGATGCGCTGATTTCAAATTTTCAAACCGAATTCAATTATCTCTTTCCATTCCTGAGATATTTGCTCTCAAAGTTGCACCTCAAAAAAGGGTGTTTTTTGACCATATCTCTAAAATGGGTAGAGATACATTCTCAACGATTATACCAGTCGATTCTACGCGGAAAGTTACATAAAGAAATGTTTTCTCCTCATATACGTTCTTTGGAACGATTTGGTGAAAAATGAGAAAAACGAAAAAAACCGGAATTTCAGTTTTTCGCTTGGGAACTTTTTGTCACCAAATCTTTTCATTTTCTAGACTTAAGTAAATACAGATGCGCTGATTCCAAATTTTCAAACCGATTTCAATTATCTCTTACCGTTCTGGAGATATTTGCGTTCAAAGTCAGACCTGAAAAAAATTGTTTTTCAGGAATAGTCCTGAAATGGGTCGAGATACGACCTCGGCGACCTCACCAATCAATTCTGCGGGCAAAATTACATAAGTATACCAATTTTCAGATATTTATTCAGGCGGATACAATTTTTAGAGCGAAAAAACGAAAATCGCAAAAATTGAAAAATCGCCTGATGAACCCCTTACGATTTTTTCCGATTTTTGGTCATTTTCGTTTTTTCGCTGTAAAAATTGTATCCATTAGAATATAAATCTGAAAATTGCTACAAAAATGTAATTTTGTCCGTAGAATCGATTGGTGAGGTCGCCGACGTCGTATCTCAACCCATTTCAGGACTATTCCTGAAAAACTGAATTTTTCAGGTCCAACTTTGAACTCAAATATCTCGAGAACGGTAGAAGATAATTGAAATCGGTTTGAAAATTTGGAATCAGCACATTCTTCTTTACTTAAGTCCAGAATATAAAAAATTTTGGAGACAAAAAGTTTCCGAGCGAAAAACTGAAATTCCGGTTTTTTCATTTTTCTCATTTTTCACCAAATCGTTCCAAAGAACGTATATGCGGAGAAAACATCTCTTTATGTAACTTTCCGCGTAGAATCGACTGGTATAATCGTTGAGAATGTATCTCTACCCATTTTAGAGATATGGTCAAAAAACACCCTTTTTTGAGGTGCAACTTTGAGAGCAAATATCTCAGGAATGGAAAGAGATAATTGAATTCGGTTTGAAAATTTGAAATCAGCGCATCGACGACTATCAAGTTAGACTAATTCCAAAAATCAAAATTTTGGACCCAAAAATGGGCATTTTTAAATTTTTTTGTCTGTATATGAAAAATTTTAGAGTGAAAAACAATAAATTGTAACTTTTCATGTATGTCTATTATTGGAAATTACTAGGAAGACTTAAAAAAGAAAGTTTTAGAAGGCAGAAAGATGTTCCAAGTGTTCTGAAATAAGTAGAGAGACTTGCACTATGTTTCACTTTGTTCCAAATTGTTTGGGACAAAGTTAAGGCACTTGTTTAGGGTGTAATATAAATGTACTAGGTTCAACACTGTTCCAAGATAATTGGGAGTAAGATGAGACAGTTCTACAGGGTTTAAAAATGTTCTAGATAGTTCAACAAGGTTTAACTTGTTTTCGGAAAGAAGGTGGTTATTCCTGTGTTTGTACTGCTGGTTTTACCGGTTCAAATTGTGACATAACTTTAACTAAAGACGCATGTAAAAGAGATATTTGTAAGAGTGGTTCAACTTGCACTCCCCTTAAAAAAGGAGGGTTTATTTGTGAAGACTGTTATCCCAATAATGGGTATGAACATTATACAGAATTATGTGAGCTTAAAAGTAGAAGCTTTGGAAAAAGCTCGTTTCTTACTTTTTCAAGTTTGAAACAGAGACATCGTCTACATTTGACTTTAAAGTAAGTACTAAACTAAAAGCTTTTTTGAATTTTTTTAATGGATCTCTCTGTTTTTTTTTATAAGACACATTTTACCAAAATAAAACAACATGCAAAATTAATAAAATTAAGTTTTATAAGCTTGTAACTCAAAAACTATTAAAGATATAGTCTTAAAATCAGAGCATGTAACCGGTTAATAAAAACCGGTGACCGATATTTTCAACGAAAATTGCGAACTTTTACCGTAATTTTAATCGATATTTTTCAGGCCGAAAATACCGGTCACCGTTAACCAAGAAAAAAAATAAACCGGTTTTAGCGAACTTTAACCTTTATTTTAATATCATTTAGCGACAAAAAATTTTAATATATATTTTTATATCTGTGTTTTCTATTTGTATTTGAACATGAGTTATGACAGGTTTTACAATTAACATTTTATTGGAGAGTCATAAATGTAGGTAGTTTCTTTGGCCGTTAAGGTTACTTAAAAAGTCCCAAATATATACGGCCTTTGTCAACACATCAGGCAAGTTTAAAATTGAAAAGTGACCTGCGTTTTTCTGAAGATATTACGGGAATTTTTGTGAATATTCATTAATTAATTTGCTTTTTTTTAATTGTTATATTTTTCTCAGATGGTATTTTTTTATTATTTTTTTAAATTAATTATTCTGTAATTTTTTTTAATCAAATTTTTATAATTAATTTCTTTTAATTAATTTAATTATTTTTTTAACCGATATATTAACCGGTTTAAACCGGTTTCTAATTTTCAAAAACCGGTTTTCGAACTAAAACCGTTATTATTATAACGTTCTCTATAAGGGTTAACCGTTAACCAGTATTTTTTTCGGTTACATGCCCTGGTTATTTTATAGGAAATTTTCTAATATGTTATTAAAATCCGATAAAATAACGCTGCGCTCGAATGTGGTTATCCAAAAGAACATATTTTAAAGAAATTTGTAGTAGGTACATAATGTAAAAATTATTATAAAACGTTAAATATTATAATATAATTTTGAAAATTAAAAAGGGGGCGTGTCCCTTATCACGAACTGTATTATTAGGTACTTATCACTTAAAATATTTTAACAGACTTCCTATCTAACCAACGTTTATTAGTCGGCAATTTGCACTAGAAAAAATTGTTAATGTAGGTAATTGTTAATGTAGGTAACTTTAATGTGATCGGCTAGATTCACTAAACTTGAGTTAAAAATCAGATTATGAGTGGAATAATCAGAAGGAATACCACAAGACCTTCTGATTTTATTGATAAATTTTATTTTGCACAATTTTTTTTAAGATCAAACACGAAAACAAACTGTTAATCGCCACTCCGAAGGCATTCAATTTGCTGAAAAACAAAAATAGGTTGATTAAAAATAAAAGTTTGTTTGGCATTTGGTGCGATAAAATCCAAGTAGAACGCAAAATAAAACAATTTAATTATTACTATTGTGAAATTTAAATTACCTGTCACACTAACAGTTATAATAAATAACAATTGTTTATTTATTTGATAGAGGAAAATTATCGGGGTAATGGAATGTTTTCAGTGTAATTCCAATTCCCATTGGTTGAATTTTCATGTATTCTGCATCATGATTGGTTATACTAGTCTTTGGAAATTATCAGTGTAATTTTTTTTTAAAAATTGTGTTTATTTATAATTATATTAGTCCTCGAATGCAATTAATGTGATATAATAGGAACTCTAGAAATAGAATCTGTAATGTACTTATTTATAAGTCCAAACACATTATCTATCAGGCTTCTTGTTTTCTTGTTTTGGAAAAGATCGTATTGATGTATCTGGTTGAATGCATAGCACAGGAAATTGGACAAGTTCTGGAAGTTACAATAAAAGAAAATGTATTTGTGTACATTCACATATTTGAAAACTAGTATTTTCATCTATAGAATACATGTGGAGATATCTGAAAACATCCCAAACAATCGCTTCCAGATAGTGTGTACTTTTGTTTGGAGATACTTTTCAAAAAACACGTGCAGTCTATTTTTAAATTTTATTTCGCTTTTTATAACGCTATTGTAAATTGTCGAGAGTTTATTTATTTGTTACTTTTCAATATGTGTAATTATTTGCTGAATTGAAATAGATTGAAAACAATGAAAATTAAAATAATTTTTGAAATTAAATGAAAATGTAATATTAAAAGTTATTTAATTAAAAATGTAATTATAACCACACATTTCTAGAATTGTATACAAAGAACAAAAGACTAACTCGCTACATGCTTTTGCATGAATTATTTTATATTTTGTATTATCTATATAAAAATATAAATAATTAACATACAAACGTAATTGCATTATCCAATCAAAAGTGCCAGTTTTGGAGGTTAAAATTTAAATTATCTTCTAGTTAAAAAGCAGGGTATAGTACTATTAATATTATTATTATAATTACACAACCAATAAAGGACAATGGGTTATCTAACCATAATCGAATTGCATTATACAAGGTGGTTTTGTTTTGAGTATCCAGACAAAATTACCTAAATTTAAAATACTAGAGAAAGGTTTTTCAAATAAAACTAATTCAGCATTATGTATGTATTTCGTATAACATAAAAATATTTTTTTTTGGTTAATGGTTTCTTAAAAACCAATTTTTTTACTTTCAAATAGGAACATATTTTTTTATACAATTTCAAAAAGGAATTAATTTTCTGAATACTACGATATAACACAATTGTACATACTTACACATAAAAAAAAATTAAATTTGGTGGACATACGAATACTTTGACAGAAACAATTGAAAACAAAAAATATACATAATTTGAATTTTAGACACTGATACAAAACAATATTTATAAATATGTATCTCTTTCATTTTCAATTGCTTCTGTCAAAGCGTTCTTATTTATATCAAATTGAATTTGAAATATTATAATATTTTAATTTGCATTATTCTCAATATATTCGTTATGTAAGACTAAAGTGTATATATTAATGTATTCAGAAAGTTATTTTTTTTAAATTGTAAAAAACATACGTTCCAATTGAAAATAAAAATAATTATTTTTTTGTACAAATGCACATCTACTAAACAAATTGTTTTTAATGCTATTATATTAAATACATATTGCTGAAAAAGTTTTATTAAAAAAAACTTTTCTCTAATATTTTTAGTTCAAGAAATATCTTATGGACACTCGAAATAATTAAAAGATTACCATTATAGCTACACATTATTATTATAAAAACTAAACATTAGTTTTCAATAATATAGTTATTAGCAAATTATGTTTTGGAGAAAGGATATCAGACGTTAGGCTGGTAGAATCGTGGAAAAAGGCAAGTAGACTGTTTTCCAGTCTATCTCTCTTCTTTCACGATTGTATCACCTTTTTCCCAAATTTTTAATAATTATTTTCTTGAAAACTACGAGTAATGAATCGATTTGAAAAAATACGTATATTTTTTTGTTATTCTAACCCTACTAGCGTCCTATATGAATTTGTTAAAGGACATGGAATAATAACACCAAATAAAGGACAACCATTTATAAAGTGGACATCTGACAACCCGGTCTTAACTCCATTTCCTTATAAATCATTTTGCAAGAAAATGTAAATATCTCCCCAAATTTCGTAAACCCATAATTATTTTCTTAAAAAAATATGGGTATTTTTTTGTTTAGTATTCTAACCCTACTAGCGTCTTGTACAACATTGTTAAAGGACATGGAATAATAACACCAAATAAAGAACATATACATTTATAAAGTGGACATCTGACAACCCTGTCTTGCCTCCATTTCCTTATAAATCATTTTGCAAGCATGTAAATATCTCCCCAAATTTCGTAAACCCTTTGAAATCTATATTAATATCCACATCCAGTGAAATTCATTATTGAATTCCGGTGTAAATCCCTGTCACTTTCCGACATTCCAGCCTCACAGCTCCTGCCTGCCCTGCTATTCCTGCTCAGGTATGCCACACATGCGTGTCTTATTTTCACACTCGCTCGCGTGAACGTGCGCGTGAACGTCACGCTGTTGCGGACACTCACGCGCTCACGGTACCGAGGAAGTTAATGATAGCGGCTCAAGCGCTCAAGGGATATAACTTGCCACTGACAGCCAATGGAAAGTGTGACAAGGAACGAGGTTCTGGCTTTGCTGATCTTTATGAAAAGGAAATAAGATAGTGGTGAGATATGATTGAACAGATAGATGTGTACATTTTGATTTATATTTTTATTAAAATTTGATTTACTATACTCGTTAAATAACAAGATGTAGATTCGGAACTTATTTTACTATTGAATAGTTGTAATTGTATAGAAATCAATATTCTATTATACTTTTTAAATACTTAATGGTTTCTGGATATCAGCCAACCAGACAATCTTCAATCTACTTTTTTCCTTCTGCAAATGCCTAAAAGACAGAAATCCTGGCCCCTTGAAATACCATGTCTCCGTAGGTTTACTTAACTTTTGTAAAAGTTTCTGGATATCAGCCGTCTGTATGTTTTCAACCTCAATATTTTTGACTCCTCATGGGTCTTCTTCAGGAGATGAAATTTATTGTTGAGCATTTTCAAAAACCATCGTCTATTTAATAAACTACCCAACCAAGAAATATCTTAAATCTTATTATATTTTTCCTAATATTCCAATGCGGTAGCACAACAATATTTGAAAACCTTATTCGACCTCCACCAAGACTTTAAATTCTTTACTAGGTATTTCCTACATAAAACTGGCCTCTGTGGTACACTATCCAGCTAGCTTCTAAACATCTATGATATTTTTTTTTCAAAATTTAGTAATATTTGCAGTCAACTAAATAAGAAGTAGCTAATTATTTACTAGTTGGGAAAAAAATTCCCGGTTAGCTAAATATTACTTTTCACCCTCTTATATGTTATTGCCATTTTGACAAGTCAAACTTTATTTAGAAAACCATCCGCCACTTTTTCTGCTTGTTGCTGAATTTGAATTTGTCGATAAGAAAAAGTAAATAATAATGATGAAAGAGCGATGATTCTTAACAGATTCATTCGTGACCTAAAAAATCCTCTATAATTGATATTTTCTAAAAATGTCTTTAATGATTTTATATTACACTTAGTAGCACATAGATTAATAAAAATTAGTAAAGGTTGATTTATAATTGATATAAAACATAGAACATTATTTAGCACAGAAAAAATAGGATTTAAGTTATAGAAAATTGATGAATCCATTTATAAGAAACGCAGAACAGCAAACATAGATCTGCACAGCATAGGAATTGACCAATGGTTATTTCCTATGTCTGCGTTTTTTATGTTTGTGCATAATCAGCGCACTTCGGTATACGGTATACATCATCGTAGTACAAAGATATTCTACTAGAGGGATGTAAAAAACATGGAAAAATTGTCAACGTAAAGTTATAATTACCAACATTTCATTGTCCGTATTAATGTACTCTTATGTTTTTATTTTGAAGCTACTTTCTGTTTAAAAATAAAATGTAAAGTGGAGATGACACATAACACATTACCTACGCAACAACACATGTCCAAATTCTATTTTCTGTGTCTTGTGCGACATTTATAAAACCCCCAAACTAAATTATATGTTTTCTATGCTGTGTCAGTTATAATTCCAGTTTAACAGAGGCTTAACAGTTTCGTCAGTAATATTGATCTTAAGATACGATGCTACAGGAAATTTTTAATGTTAATTTGGTTGTAATAGTGAATCACTTATTCTTATTTATTATTTTTTAGAATGCCAATGGTGATTTACATAGCGTCAATGCATATTCTTACTAATGACTTTTCTCTCTTACTTTACCTTAAGGTTAGTAGCCGAAAATTCACGAAGTTTCAACTATGAAACAGGTCTCGTACTGGAAGACTACAATGTTCCTTCTAGGAATGATGGACTACAGATAATTAATATTGTAATTTTCTATATGGGATTGATAAGCTATAATATCTAGTTGTGCTCCTCTGTTTTTTACAGCAATTGGCAGTGCCAAAAACGATTAGAATGTATCTCACTTTCAAATGAGGAGCAGCAAAAATTGTGTATAATTTAAAAGGCGTAGAAGGAAGTCATGTGGTGTCCAAATCAGATACCTTATTCTGTATCTCTTACATCAGTTAAGATAGTAATAGTGTACCTCTTAAAAAGAGCTTCCAGTATATTTATATAGTATATTATTTTCTATATTCCTGGTTTATAAACGTACTTTCAACCTTGTTAAATAATATATTTTGATGAGTAAGCTTAACTAAGCGTGGGAATCCATGCAGTATATTAGGTGGCTATTTGGATTAGAGGTGTTCATTAGCAACACAAGTTTGAATTGCCTCATCGCCTTGGATTGCGGCTGGTCCGCCTAACTTAATATAACGGTAATGGACGCTGCATTAGTTGCCTTTGTGTCAGCATTTTAACAGCCGCTGCATTAATGCGAGAAGTTGCTCCACATGCGTTTATACCCACACCCTAGCAGTTTGTATGCTAACATACTCAACCAATTACCAATATGGGAACATCAAATTTTTATGGACGCATTGCAGTTGAGTGCATATGCTCCCATTTCATAATCTGATAACTTCAAAAACTCATTTTAAAATGGGACACTAAAAATGTACTTTGTTTTTATCATCCTACAAAAGGGTAGCGGTGGAACATTTGGTTAGCGTGCTCCAATTCGAATTGTCCGGAGAGTGAGATTTGGAGTCCAAATTCGAGTGGTTCGGAACCCCCACTATAACCTGTAGGTACTTGACTGTGGTGACTCTGACAACCTACAATACTAGAGACCCTGTTCCTTTTAGAAATGGTGTGCCACAGATGAGATGACTACACAAAGAAGATATAGCTGTGATCAAATTCTTCTGTTATTTTTTCTGAGTTCATTCCTGATTCCATACTATACGAGTATAATATTTTGTGTACGAGATGTGTAAATAAGTAATAAGACTGATTTAAAAATAATGATGAATAGAATTACAACTCAATATTATCTCCCTCAAAATAACTTCCCTGGGAAGTCACACAGTGCTGGAGACGGTTCTTCCTAACCTCGTGGGAGTGCTGGAACTCGAATGCTGAAATTATCTTCAGCTGGGCAGGTAAAGCTGTTTAAATGTTTTGAAGTGTCCCAAAACGAGTTACCTTGAAGTGATTTTTCAATGACGGACAGAGGAAAAAGTCACAAAAATTTAAGTTGAGAAATCACAAGAATGTTTTTACTGGCCAAAACCTCATTTTTTAAACCATTATTGCGCAGATTTTTCTCATCCCCAATGAATTAGTTAAAATCTCATGAACGGTGGTGTGAATCAAATTTAACTCTTCCCCAGTCATTCATTACTGTCAACCGACGATTTTAATACAAAAGGATTCCGTATTCTGTCGACAATTTTATCAGTTCTTGAAGACGAAGGCTTTCCTATAAGAATTTCATCTTCAATCGACTCTTCCTTCGATCTGCTTAACTTTTGCAAATGTTTCCATTGCACTGTGCCCAAGTCTGAAGTAAAACCTGATAGCTCAACGTTATTTGAAATTGATGTTACTCAATTTTAGAACTCACAAAATCGCTATGGACAACCAAATAACTAACGAATTCAAACTCGTTCTGCAAGCATATCACATATTCACATGCGTCGTCTGCAAGTCCTGCGTCCCAAGTGTAACCAGACCGAAAGCTATATTGCCAGTCTTATAACTTAATTTACACACCACGTATATCTAGATAAACAATACCCAGTTATATTTTAGATACATAAATGCTTACCCTTTACAAGATGAATGCATTACTAGAATATTTATTTTTTGTATTTGTTGACCTAAATGAATTTAAAAGTGTAAGAAAACTACACTCGTATATATGTGACAATGGTACCATTTTTTTCGTCCTGGATTACAATAACATATACCAAGTACAAATAAAGGTGATTTCTTAATTTATTCTATCTTTTTGTTCTCACTCGACTGCATATGACCTCATTAACATCATTAAACCATTAGATATTATTTATAGGTATTGGTGACATTTTCTCTTAGTTTCAGGAAAATTTTTCTTCTATCCTATGCCATTTCCTCTA
Organism: Stenolophus ochropezus; assembly: GCA_035578165.1. Lineage (NCBI taxonomy): Eukaryota > Metazoa > Arthropoda > Insecta > Coleoptera > Carabidae > Stenolophus > Stenolophus ochropezus. The sequence continues at coordinate 4,103,150 of JAQOWZ010000010.1, forward strand.
CTACATTCAATTGAATAGCTGTTCAACATGTCAGAAAAGTAGGAAAGAAAAAGATTAGATAAAACGACCGATATCTTCTGATATCAGATACATTTCAACGGTCACTTGATAGACGATTTCTATTCAAGAGAGCATTTCTTATTTTTCTTTTCTTTTATTTTTATCGAAAATGATTCCTTACATTAAGAAGCTTTCCCTCGTACGACGTATTATGAAGATTATTTGTTTTATTTTGATTTATTATTCATGCAAGAAAAACACAAACAGTTACATGTAACAGAATAAAATGACGAAGTAAATATCAAACTTTTCCATTTGTTTAGTTGGTTTGTTGGCACATAAGTCAAAAGTTTCCAAAGAGAAAACTACGCAAGAAACTTTAAAATTTGCAGGAAGTATATTTATTATTCTTGTGAGTTTTATTTGACGTATAACATTTTATTTCGACCACTTATATTTTAGCACCAAGCGTTAAAATTATTTACAGTGCAATTGCCTTAACGTGTACACTCGATTTTGTTTCAAAATTTATAACGTGGAAACTTAGCTCTCTATAATATGAACATACTGCTAGGGGGCTTTTCCTATTTACTTTTAAATTGTTGAAACAGCGTACTTTATCTGTATATTTATCTCTCTGTAAAAAATCAAAATTTATCTTTATCTAACAAATAAGGCATAGCGAAGTCAACTATTTATAGTTTAAAAATAAAGAAATTGTAATATAAAGTCGGATAAAAAGCCACTTTAAAATTTACTGAACTACTAAAATGCGATAATGTTAATAACGTATAAAAAAATAATTTCTTATATAACTACTGTATTTTGTTTTCAAATTTAAAATAAAAATTCACAAAAAAAATTAAACGTTTTATTTCATTTTGATACTTGAAATGAAAAAAATCTGCAGATCTATATTCCATGCTGTAGTTTCTTTATAGACAGTTAGCATTGTTAGATTATTTGTTCTTAATAGTTATTTATGGTACAATTGTGTTACATTACAGATAAGTCACGTGGGAAAAGTTTAGCTCACGAGGCAGTTAGGCCGAGTGTGGTATTTTTTCAAGTGACTTACGTAATTAACACATATGTGCCATACAACATTTTATCCAACACATTTTAATCATTGATATAATATACATATAAGATTTTTGACAGATGGAATTTCGAAATGACATTTAGGAACAAAATAGTGTAGAGAAGGTTTTATAACGTAGTTACTATGATACGAACCGACAATGAGCTAATATATTTAGCTCACTAGTGACTTATGGACCTACTTTATTTATCTAAAAACAGTATACTTATATCGTTATAATTATACGGTGTTGGATAAAGAAATTTAATATAATCGAAGTATTACGTCATTGTCAAATATGTATGGAACGTCACGTGCTGATTATTTTAGCGAAATATTAATTTAATTTCAGGCTGCATATACCAAATTGATTTCTAAAAATGCAAAAGATTTATATGAAAAGGAATATGAATAGTTTGTGAATACTAAATACTTACTTAATCAAAATAGAAATTATTATATTATTCATTAACCACAATTTTAAATTGTTTGAGTAACTATTGCTTAGCAACTTTATACGCCCTTAGGAGATAAAAACCCAAATTACGCCCGCATTTGAGGGCATGCAATAATTATTTATGATTCCAAAATAAAATAAATAAATATACTTAAAATATTAATACAAATACTTTAATAACATAACATTCAAACGCTACTTGTGATAATTACATATGTACAAAACCCAAAAATATTAAAATATCGATATATTACGATTTTATATTCTCTCAATGGCAAATAACGTTATAGTGTATCGTTATTAGTTACATTACGGTTACATAACGTTATTATCTTATTGTTACGTTATTAAAAAAAAATAGCAAATGACATGTTATTATAACGTTATCGGGTATCGTTACGTTATGTTTTCCATCCCAGGTAATAATAATTACAAATATATACAGTATATTTCCCGGAGTTGATATTTATTTGCAACGACCAAATGGCATTTATTTTCTATAACACTTCGTTGAGAAAGTTAACCGTATAGTAAACATTATCAGAAACTTATGTGTTACGTTATGTGAATGGTGGCGCGAAAAATATGTTTATATAATTAAGCAAACTTAAATCACGATCTCAGTGATGCAAGTCGAGCACAGACAAAGAGAGGCGGGTATTATTTCCAAACTTATATTTCTAAATTTGGCAAGTTCTGGCAAAACAAAAATACTTTAGAAGCCCTTTTAAATCCCCGAACAGAAAGGGAAAAAATCTCGTTAAATTTCGCTTTGGCCTGAATATCGCGTCATTATATTAAATTTAAAAATAAAACGGAAGAAACACGATCCTTGTAAAACTTTCAGGGAATTCTCCTTCCACATCCTTGGAATATTCAGTCACTTAATTCCATGCCAAATTGTCGTTGGCCTAATCCAATAAAAGGCGATTATTCAATTATAATAATTACATCCACGGCCTTTCTGAAATTGCTTTTTGTTGGTCACTTAATTATTTGAAATGTGTCTGTGTTTAAATATGGAAGAAATTTGATGTTTAACCTTTAACGAAATTAATTTAAAATGATCAAAGGATTAAAATTATATTTTGATATCGTCAATTGTCAAGGTTTGGAAGAATTCAATTTCACAAAGGATTTAATTTTTAATAAAAATATATAACGATAAATGAAACAAATTGAAATACAAAGGATTTTCTGAAACATAACTTTGTAATTATTAATTTAAATGGGTCGAGATTTAAATATTGAATTCATATAAGTATTGAAATTTTGTGTTTATTTTAGGAAAAATATTTGCTATTCAGTTATCACACCAGAATTCAAATGCATGAACTTCAGTGGCTTACACAGGTTTCCGTTGTGGGGAGTATTTTCAAAGAACTAAAAAGTTAACGTGGAAATTGTTTTTTTTTTTCTAATTTTGACAAATAAAGTGTCACTCTTTAAAACTGACTGCCGTTTTTAAATGCCAAATCATAAATTAAGGAAATATTTTTGTAGTAGATTGGATATCTACCTTATCATCTGTGAAAACAAATTTTAGCGCCCCTTAGGATCGGTTCGATTTAAATCAACTAATTTTTCTTAATAAAAATCATTGATTTTTATCAGAGACAAAAAAATACAAATTACAGTAAAAAATAATTATTAGCTACAAAAATATTAATAATAACCAAACTTCGGGATATAATAATATCTTAAAATTAAATAATATTTTATCACTTTATTTATCATATAACAGAAGAAAAATGTAAATATTTAAAGGTTTAACTAAAAGTAAAAGTTCTGTGTTACCCTTCCTAGTTTTACTGAGATGAATCGTTTTGATTTTATTACAGATTTCGTTTTTGGTTATGAAATAAAATATTTATATTGCTCATCAATCAAGTGAAAAGTTCAGAAACACTTAGATATCTTTAAAAGGTAAAAAAATAAAAAACATGATTTTTTTTTAAATCATAAATTTTTCCAACCATGAAAATTAAAAAAAAAATGTATGAAACATGTTAGAAAATGCAATTTTGTGTAACTTGTGTGTTATCCCATCGTTAGACAAAATGAGGCATTTTTTAACTGCTTACATAAATAGCTATAATTTTAATATATAATATATAAATTACAATGCAACTAACAAATATTGCACATGTATTATAAGTTCAAACGAAAATCAACCATTCTTAAATTCTTGGCTAATTCATGAAAATGTGCGATCAAGGAAATTTGTGATCGATAATCGATCCTTAGTTTTCATCACTCTTGTCATAATTAATCTAATATAGAATACTATACTCTGTTTTTAAACCATAGACAGTAACTAGAAATTCTAGTGAGAAAATCTAAGCCAGTGATTGGCTGCTGCGCCATTTCATGAAGCCGCATTTAACCAGACAAAATTTCAAGTTAACCTTCTCAAACGTAACTGACTCGTCAAACTATCAGTAGTTGTCAAATAACTTGCTGAATTTGCACGTGTTTTTCGTTTCATTTCTCTTTTTGTGATATTTCATGATTAAAACCATTTCTTTTCAGACCTACCAGTATTTCACTAACGCTGTGGTGTAAATGTGACTTCGTCTAGTGCTGTCTATAGTTTAAAAACGGAGTATAAAATATAATAGATTTGTTGGGAATAATATTAATATTGATTTAAAAAAAACGTCATAGAAGGGGTTCTAACTCCCCTTGCGTACGCCACTGGATACAGGTATCACACCAAAATTCAATACATGCATGTGAAATTTTAATCCCATAATTCTTGTAAAAATACGCTCGTTTGATGGAAATTGTCAGCTTATGATATTAGCCGGCCGCGTCAACTAATTTAAAATGCATGCACTGCAGCTGCAGCTGCAAATAACGAGATCAACGCGCATTTTTATTGCACGTGTTCCCGAAGTGGATTAGGCCGTAATGCCAGTTAAATTCACACCAGAAAGCTTCACAGTGAGGTTATGTTCCACCTTTAACCTTTTGTTTTGTAACATTACATTTCATTGTAGTTTGAAAGGTTGTTGCAAAATAAATAACATCGCAACATGCACATGTGGTGTATGTGTATTATATTTAGATTTGGGTCAGAACTATTGAAAAGGTAATAGAATCATTCCAAAACTAATCATGAATCAACCGTTAAAAATTCGTTTAAAACCCACAGCCATCAATGTCTATTGTTCTATGATAAATGAATTTTCAAACTGGGTTGAAACAAAATCATGATTCTTTGTAATATTATTATTATTAATATTATTATAATCTTTTTAAAATCTACTTATACCCTTTCGGATGTGGAGATTATATTTACTGACTTTAATTTAAATTGTTTTTTAGATATTTCCACTCTTTACTATTTTTCGCTGTTTTTCTTTCTTCTTGACAGATGATTATTCCATTATTTTTACTTAATACTTGTTGCCTTCCCCGTTTCTTCTTCATTGGTTATTCTAGTATTCTATACTTTTAGTTTGTCTTTCTGTTTGTATTCTTATGAGGTGAACTTACCATGCTAATTGTATTTTTTTCTATTATTTTTCGTAAGGTTTCAATTTATAGACTGTTTCTTATATTATAGTTTCTTGTTTGGTCTAATCTTGTAAAATCTTCTATTTTTAGAAACCCCGTACTTTTTTTATTTGTCTTTCTGCTGGCATTCTTATTAGGTGATCTTACCATGCTTATTGTTTTTTCTTTAATTTCTAATCTTGTAAAATCTTTTATTCTTCTTAAGAATTTTTTTAATTTGTCATTCTGCTGACAGTCTTATTAGGTGGTCTTACCATGCTTATTGTTTTTTTTTAATTTCTAATCTTGTAAAATCTTCTATTCTTCTTAAGAATTTTTTTAATTTGTCTTTCTGCTGACATTCTTATTAGGTGACTTTACCATGCTTATTGTTTTTATTTTTCTATGATTTTTCGTAGGCTTTCAATTTTTAGACTGTTTCTTATCTTATAAATCTTGACTCTGTCTAATCTTGTAAAATCTTTTTTTTTATAATTTATGTATGTAGATTCTTAATATTTACTGCCATTTTTTTATTGTATTTTTTTCTTGTTTTTAATATATCTCTTTAAAGTATGATCCGCTAATATTTAATTAGGTACACCTGTATTCATTGTGGTTCTTTATGAATTTTTTTGATTGAATTTTGAGTATTTAAGGTGTAAGGGCTCTTCGGTCTAAAACGGTTGCCGACGCCTAGTTTAAATGCATACATGGCGTGTGTATAAAATATTAATACAACTTGTATCTCATATTTGGATTAGTTCCTCGAAGCATACACATGCATCCTAAATCTGTAAAGTCTGTGGCATCTAAGTAGATTAAACTATAAACTTAGTTATCGTCTATTAGCAGATTCATATTTTATTTACTTAGAATATTATCAGCTTATAAAATAATTTATATACAAAGCCAAAACAATACAATATCCACATATTGTCATCAAATATAATAACTCGATCTACAATATTTCCAATAAGTAAATAATGAAATTTTTACACTACTAACCTAAACCTTCTCTATTATTAACCTTTATTTGACATGATAAATTGTTTTTCACTACCGCTTACTTGGTAACTATGGTCACCTAGGTCAATAATAAATTATTATGAACCATGGTCGATAATGAAAATGGTCACTTTTTAAAGAAACTCAAGTCTCCAAATCCAAATATTATTTGAATCATTTAACTCAAAAAAAAGTGTAAAGTATGTATTTATAATGGTGTCTAAATTAAATAAATAAATCAAATAAAGACAAATTAAAAATCAAAGGTGAAGTTGACAAACTGAAACATCAAATATGAAAACAAAGACAGCCTACATTATTTTTGTGAATATTAAGAAACAAGATAATGTTCATGTCAAAATGTTTATTATTGTCTTTTTTTTACAAAATTTGTACAGATTTATTTGGCTTATTAAAAGTACTAAAAACTTAATTTAAACCAATTTTCCAATTCCAATTTCGTATTCCACCCTGTATATACCACGATTGAGTAAACATTTATTGACCAGCGCCTTATGTCCCTCGGTTGCTTAGCACACAACTTGGCGCTAGGTCAATAATGGTAGTTTTCTCAACCTTAGTATATCATATACTATTGAAACCAATAACACCATTAAAATACAATATTGGAGAATATGCAAATCTCGACACTGTATATTAAGTGTGATCATTAAAAAAAGGTTTTGTTTTTTAAGTTTAAATTTTAATCCCTACTGGTACAAATAGCCATTAATTCACAGAAAAATGTGCGGTACTTTAACTCATAAAAAAGTAATGTTTTTTTTAATTATCATCCTTTGTGTAATTGAATTATTCCGTGTGTAGGTGCTATATATTAGTATGTTAATATCAATGAGTTATGTTCGAAAAACTAACTGTTTTTTTTCTTTTACAGGTAAGCACTCATTGTGTTTTTCGTCGTAATTCTCTTCCGTGTTCAATGAATGTAAGTTTATGAATATTTTTTTAATTCTGTGAATTACGGCGCTGTTGGGACCGAATGTAAATAAATTTTAATAATAATCCTCAAAGGACCTGTGCTTTTCATTCATAAAATAGGAAGAGGAAATATATTCCTTGAAGTTTATTAATAACCTACAAAGCTTTTTTTTCTGTTAAACCTATTCAAAGGATTGGACATCTGAGAAAAATATTACTGAAACTTTTCTATCATAGCAGGCTTATAAATAAAACACATTCTTTTAACAAAAAAAGTTTGTGATGTGATTTTAAAGAGTGTTTGAATAAATTGTCTTGATTTCGCCAAAGTTACTTCCTTTCGGAAGTTTAGCCAAGTTTGCAAATTGAACTTCTAGGAAGTTTCAAAATACCGGTCACTTGCATAGCAAAGTTTGTTTCCTTCTACTTCCATGTAATTAATACATATTGATCAGAAACTTCATTATTTCCTAGTTCATTCAAATTCAAATCGCATTCATATTTTATTTATAGATTACGGAGTCTATTTTCAACATAAAATAGTCTGTGACACATTTGGCCAACTAATCGTCAGATAAACGATCTACCTATGTTGCAACTGGATATAACGAATTCGGGAGATTGACAATTTTCGGTAAATTATTTTTTTACATTATGTACGAGCATGATTCACTGCCGATGACTCATCGCGGCTGACCTGTCTGGTCAGATAGTGCCACTAATCTGGTCAAGTGACGCCGGTATTGTACGGAAATTTTATAGACTCTGGAAGATTTCTATGAGATTCCATGATAATTACCCACACATATAAATTGTCGCGGCGGTCATTTTTTAAATAATATTTTTTTAACTGGAAAATTGCAACATTTTTTCCAAGACAGTTGTTTTTATTAACACCTTATCAATGGACTTTTGGTCAGCCAGTACGGTTGTGTGGTCGTGGCGTGTCTTGTCTGATCGTGTAGATAAGCAACATAGCCCGCCCTGTCCAATTGGATGGGTTGCCGCACAACGGCTCGGTGTGTGCTGGCCTTGCAGAGACTGTAGGCTGACAACCTGCATCACTAAAATGCAAGTAAAACATGTCACGAAACAAGTACTTCAGGTACTTGAGGCCTAATCGGCTTCACCAAAAATCTGGATCTATTTCCGGAAAACTAAGTAAGGGCTGTCACAATAGATCTTCTAGGTCGCGTTGACAAAAAGCGACAAAACGCTTAAAACCCTCATATACAATACAATACAATACAATGGACTTTTACTTTTTCCCTGGTAATGTTTATTTATTTATTTGTCAGTAGAAGGAAGAAGAGCCTATTAATCGATTACTAATATAACTAAAGCAAGTTTGTATTTTGTTTTGACGAAAATTTTACGTTGACTAGCTTTAATTTTGAAATTTACTAAACAATAAAAAGTAATCAACACAATTTGAAATTTATTTTGAGTAAATAATTGGGTAGAAATAAATGTCTTTCGTTAGATCGGTAAATTGAAGACGAAATCGATAAATCTACCAAAAAATTGATATAGGTGGCAACACTGGCTCTATGCGATATAAATATCAAAGTCGCTTAAACTAAATTTTATTATGATACAATAAACCTTTGAACGAAAAGAATCATTGTTCTATTTATTTTCTATTTTCTTTAGCTATTTTTATGCTTTTTTGAATTGTATATTTCCAATTCAAGCTTTGTTCTTTTTGTATAAAAAAAACTGGGATTTGTATAATTGCAAGATAATTTATAAAACTTCTACCTAATTGGAAAAATAAATAAGAATTTTCCACCAATTAACCGCGATTAAAGAAAAATCAACAACGCTTTGAGGTGGACTTTTCTTGCTACAAAATCTTAAATTCCTCTTTCCAGCGTTAAAGATCAAAGCGTTGCTCACTTGTTCGCCTGTTGCGAACCGTTAATTAAGTCCAAATCACAAAACTGCAAATTCTAAATGCAATCGCTACTCAGGTTGTTCAAAATGAAAATTAATGGGAAATTTAATTATGATATGCATACATTGAAGCAATTTTGTGGCAGACACTTTTTTGCTGGCAGTTTCAAATCGTATTAGGGAAATAAATTGTCGTACTTTATAGACTTTAATAGATACGCACAAAATTTTTCTTAATAATAACGATAGCCATGGTGTTTGAAAAAAATTGTAATAATAAATCAATTAATTTCCTATATTTAAAAAGTAAGTACATTTTTCCGATCGAAGACAATTCTTATTGGTTAAGCTGTAATTTTTTTTAAGTGTTCTAGATGTTAAGGTAATTCGGTTCTCAAACAGTGGAGTTCGTAATATTTAGAATATTGCATAATCATTGGTCAGTTCTATTTTTTTCATATGACTCATATAAGTTAAATACCAATTTTATTAATATATGATAGAATTATCTAAATAGTTTCTTATCATCATTGATAGCGGTTTTTATTTGACCAATTTCAATTATTTTTATTTTAAATTAATACTCTCTACTTACTGCTGTCATGTCTTTTTTTATTAATAACACTTTTGTTTATAAAATATGTCTCTAACAGGCGAGTATACCATAAATATTTTTTAATGTGAAACATGTGATTTGTCATATCCATGGTTACGACCTGGCATAGACATTAATTGACAACAATGTATTTGCCTCTCTCATTAAAAAAAAAATAGAAAATTAATTTGATTTTTTTTGAGCTTTGGGTTATAATTTTTTATTCTAAATTTAAATAACGGGAACTTATTTGACCATCAATTACATAAGTATCTAAAACAATTTAAAATAAAATAACTAAAACAAAACATATTTAAAAAGATTTCTCATATTTCGTTACAGAAATAAATTCAGACCTCAGGAAAATGGCCGCCGCAGGCTTCACTTTTTCATATCCCGAAGTATATTTAGAGATCAGTGGTTTACACGGATCATTTAAAAGTTCAAATTTAAAATATTTCTTAAAATATTTCCTACAATTGTACAAATATCGAATGATTGTCAGTTGGTTTATTTGTTTCTTATTTTGTAATTTCTTACAATATTAAAATGTAGTACATCTGTCAAAGTCATTCCCTATGTTTCATTTTAAATGAGACAAGCAAATTCTTTCCTGTCAATCAAATATGATGTTGTAACCATGCATATGATAAATCTCATGTTAAACACTAAAAAATACTAACGTTAGAATTAGATCGAGTAAAATTTCAATGTAGGATTGGTTTTATCGACTAGATGGTAATAAGAGAAGGTCTTTTTTTTGGAATTGCAGTCATTTAATAAATTCCATTAATACATCAACATTTAGACTGTAAATCAATCTTCATCGGGGTGATGAATGGTATTAAAACATTATCAAGTAAATCATGTAAATTATTTTACAGAAACCTTTCGTCAAACAAAGATAAAACAAACAAACGTATATGTTACTTAACAGTTATCAACCAACATGAGTTGGAAAAAAGACCTTCTTTTAAAACGAGTAAGTTCGTTGGTTTTCATTTTTCACTTCGCATTTTACAAACTTACAAAGTTTTTAGTAGAAGCAGATCATAAACAATAAATAAGAAATTGTAATGCGATCAGAATGACACAAACTTCGAAGTATCTTTTGTATATATTTTAAGATGATTAATAATATTTGTACAGTAATAATAAGACTAAATATAGTTTGTAGTTATTGTTGTATTTTCACCAAGGTATAAAAAATTCAGTGATATTTCTGTTTGTGTTGTTTTTTGTTTCTCGAAGATGGGAGCATCTTTCATAAGCTCCTACATTCCGGCATTGAGAGCATTCTAAAGATAATAATCGGCTTTTAGCAGAACGTCATCTGAAAGACAGGGTCAGGCACCTTGGATATTTCAGCCGCTTGTGCGTTCGGCCAAGACTTGATGTAAAGGCTTTCAGGACCAGCGAATACGCAAATGGGTAATTTCGCATAAAGCAGTTTCACCGTAAATAGGATTTTGTAGAGGTATACAAGAAATTCGCGGAGGGAGAAATAAATATTTAATTACGCGACGTGAAGTATTTCAGTTTATAATTCAGCAGATATTAAAAGAAGCAGATTACTGTCCCGAAGATAGAAATAAAGACTTTTTTCATTAGGAATCATAAAAAATAGAAAATTTAATGTATTTTTTTTATAATCACATCATTTTTAATGTTTGCAAATAACCGTCTGAGAAATCTAGAAATACATACTATATTATACACCCAGGTTAAGAATACTATCGAAGCATACAAGGTGCTGGTCAATAATGATCTTCTCTATTTTAATAATTTTTTTCGTTAATATCATTTAAATCCCAATGCCCTCCAAGATTTTCAGATATTCTTATATTGTTAAATTTATAACAGGGGATTTTTAGAATTTAATCACAGAATAGGTTTATACAGAAGCGACAGTAAGACAGAGAAACGAAAATTAGAGAGAGAGATGGAAAATTTGCACAAATTTAAAGGGCTCATTGTTTAACATCGGAAAGTTTCCTCACATCTTAGAGAGAGAGAGATAAGGGAAGAACACAAATTTAAAGGTCTACACAATGCTTCAAGGTCATAGAACTGAGTAGGGAAACATGAAAGGTACCGACACAGAGTGACGCTTCTGTATGTAACTATTCTGTGATTTAATTTCATTTAACGCTCAATATATCACTCTTTCTGCTGACTTTTACGGTCTCCACGGGAAATATTTTTTTACTGGTCTTCATTTTCAGATTTACTTATAAGGTTCTCAACATTTGAGTGTGATGTTCGTTCAATTTTGATAACCTCCCTTAAAGATTTATACAAAGTAATTTCAAGCAGATTCGCCTTTCAACTGCTATAATTTCTTGTTTTTTGTGACCTATTTTTGCTTATACAAAACACTCAGACAAATTATAATTATGTAATCATAGATGTTTTATATTTATAAATATAAATATGAAACATCTATATATTTTATAAATATTGACTCGTTATACGTAAGATTTCTCAAGTGTACGAATAATTCTGTGTACCTATTTCTTGTATACATTTTGTTTTTATTTAACATAACAAAAATAATATTTTTCTCATAATTGGCTATTGCATTTTATTTCTGGAATATGAGAAAATATGATGCCGTCGGTAATAAGTCAATATTATTTTTGAAGTACTCTATTTTTTACTTTTAAGATATTAAACTTACGTTGTACGTATAATTTTGAGCCACTATAGGTCAATAATAATTTATTATTGATCTACGTTTCCTTGTTTATCTAATAAGCGGCAGTGAAAAACAATTTCCCATGTTAAATAAAGGTAAACAATAGTGGGTGTCTAGGCTAGTCGTAAAAAAAGTTTAACTAAAAAATGTCAACTCTTGACAAATAGTTGGGATTATTTGAAATTTTGACTGCGCCTCTTTCTCCAAAATCATCTTCAATTGTTAGGAAGCACTTACAGCCCTTAATACTTAAGTAACAATTTAAAATTATAAATTCAAAATTAAAATAAATATATACCTATACACTTATTTCTTTTTTAAAATTGGTGTACCACATTTGAAGTAAATTATAAATAAATATGTGTTTTACTAATTGAAATTATAATTAAACACATATAAATCATGGTTTATGGTAAATAACTAATGATAGAATGATACATATTCTAATTTAATTCGATAGTACACCATATTTACTGATGCATAATTTATAATTAACATATGTACTCATGATAGCTACAACCACTAGCTCTAGGCAATATCAAAGCTTCATTATATGAGTCATATTAAATATCAACGTTACGCCCACATATCTAGACAAATTGTAAATACCATTATGTAAATACTAATTATTATTATTATTTGAAACATTCTAAAATAACATATTTGATTACTGAAAAACAATAATTGTTATATTAGACTTTCCGAAGTAATATCACAAGACCTGAATTTATCTATAAATTTTTATTTTGCCCAAATTATTTTTGGCAACAACCACGAAAATAAACTGTATGATAAATCCGAATTCTGAAGGAAAGTCAGTTTTTGATTAAAAGATTTTGTTGAAAAACAATGAATATTAAAAATATATATACAGAGTGGTGACTCGAAGATCGGAACATAGCGATTTAATATGTAAAATCATATTTTCCTCATTTTTAAAGTAAAAAATCTTTAAATAAAAATTGTAGAACATAAAATTCTACATCTGAATCAATAAACAAAATTAATTCTACTTTCCTTGTAGGCTCAGAAATTAGATATGAAAATGAGGTAAATCACCACAAAAGTAGCACTAGCCATGGAATTGAGACAAAAATGACAAATGTTTAATGGTTTATCTGTCATGTTAGCTGCGTTAGTTTATTTTTATTATTATTTGTAATTATTGTTTTGTCAAGTTACGCTAAAAATACAGCAATCTTATTTTGCTTTTATTTTTTATATTAAAAATTAATTTACTTCAACAGTATTTTATACCTAATTTCTGAGTTTACACGACTACAAGATTTTATGCTCTACAACTATTATTTGAAGCTTTTTTACCTAAAATAATTAGGGAAGCACGAAGTTATGAAACTATGATTTTACATCTTAAATTCCTAAGTTTAAGATTTTATGCTCTACAACTATTATTTCAAGCTTTTTTACCTAACATAATTAGGGAAGCAGGAAATTACGAAAATTTGATGTTATATATCTATGTTTGGTAACCACCCTGTATATATTTACTTGAGGAGACAAATTCCGACATCACAAAATGAAACAATTTAATTATTATCATTTTCAAATATTAATTAAGTGTCAAACAATAACATTGTCTGTTTACTTGATAGCATAATTTTATGGAGGTAACAAAATTTTATCAGTATAATAACTGTTTTCATTCGTTGAATTTTCACGCGTTTTACTAAAAACTAATAACTAATAGTTGGAATTTAGCAAACTAAATAAAAAAACAGTCACTTTCTGTAGTATCCTTTTAAAAAAGTAATATGATGGGGAAGGATTCTAATATTGAATATTTTTTCGAAGTAAAATTCATATCCTTGAGAAAACCTGAAGAAACTTTTCATCCGTTTAACACACTTGAGTGACATTCTCCTGCTTTTTGTCCTGACAGGTTTAATCCTGTCTGTCCTGCAATCCGTGCGTCCGGGCTTGGCTAAGCACGCACTAATCGAACTATCGATTATAACATTTACATTGATCGGTTAACCCTAGGGTCTCGGCCACCTGTCACGTGACCAGGGGGGGGGGGGGTCTGGGCTTATGAGGAACCCGAACCGTGCATTATATATGAGACGCATTTGTTTCAAGAGCTTCAAGGTTCATGAAAGTAAGGCAGGTCACAGCAAGGAAATCAGAAACTCAACATTTCACATATACTAAAAAAATCCTATTATACATAAAATAGCTATTTACGTACTCTCGTTTTGTTTCCTTAGCTGTTTCATACAATAATTTTTCTACTTCCGTTAGAAGAAATACAGAAATGTTTTTGAAATGATGAATTTTTGACATTTATAAAATAAACAAAAAAGATAATACCAAGAACTCCTTAAATATGTACAATTACTGAGTTACTATAACAAAATGTTGGTTAGAAGCAGATAAATGATAAAAAAATTAAGATGTCATTTGAGTTTTTTGAATTGAGAAGTAAGATTCATAAAGAATTTAATAAATGTAAATATTTTATTATCAATATTTGTAAAGAGAAGAAATTCTAAATTTTCTATTTTGGAACTGTTAATATTTCTATATATGCATACTTTCCATTTTGATTTCGAGTGTAGTAATGATCTAATTATTTCACTAGTGAAATAATGGAGTTATAACCTAATTGAAATTAGTAAAATAACGACTTTCTCATTGGATTTGCATATTAGGTTAAATATAAAAAATTTTCGTTTAACTTCTTCTTGGTTGTGAAACCTAAAAATCTTGTATCGTATTAGCTCTCGTCAGATAATATTATGTCAAATATAAAAAGAAACGCAGTTTACTTCCTTTTTGGAATATTAAGAAACAAGTAAATATTCATATCAAAATCTTTCTGGAGGTAGTGTAGTATATACCACGGATGAGAAGACCATTATTGACCATAGCGCCATATATCCGTCGATTGTTTTGCACCTCGGGACACTATTTGGCGCTAGGTCAATAATGATAGTCTTCCCAACCTTGGTGTATAATATAGTATCTGTATTCATATGTATTGAATTATATAAAAATATACCTAATGCTTAATTTTTCTATGCACAGAAGCGAATTAAAATTAATTAGGCCAACTTAAAATAAAAATAAAGAAAGTAAAAAGATATATGAATTAAAAAAGTTAAAGTAAAAAGTTTAAGGTCATGTTTGTGATTTTTCTTTAATCCTGTTGCGTATTATATTCAAGAAAAAATAATTCTTTAGATGTCAGACGTACAACTCGTAGTGTATATAGAAGTTCGCCATTAATACAAGTTTGTATATAACGATGTGATATTTTAAGCATTTTCGTGTACGCTTGACATTTCTCTGCTAGAACTTATACATCTTCCAATTTAAGGATTTTATTCGGATTTTCAACTTACATAGGTACAATCTGAAGATTATGTGTTTTATAGAATCAATTACTTCTGTGTATTTGAGACTTACAAAATCGGATTAGAAAGATTGAAATCTAACGATTTTATTTATTCAATCGGGAATTGTAACTAAATTTGGAATATGCATAGAAGTATTATAATCTGCTGTCGTAGTCATATTTTATGTAACTTGTAGTCATTTTTTTTTGAAATAAATCGTAATAAAACTGAAATTGATTTTTTCTACGACCATTAAGTGATTTGCCCAAACAAAGTAATAGAATTTTATTACAAATTTAAAAGTACTTCAGTTTCAATTCTTTTACGTTTTTTCCTACCAATTCTACTCTATTTCAAAATTCAAAATAATTTAGGATTGTTTGTAGTGTCTAATGTAACCAAAAGAACCATTACTTCTATATAGTTTTTGTAGATGCGCTATGTAAAAAATGCATTTCTGTAATTGTCTATTTTATTTGTAGTTAGTAAGATGGTAGTAGTAATGTAAGAATAGGTGAGGTGATGCGTAAATATAACTTATTTACACAAAACTATCTTTGAAGGGCCCCAAAATTAAATAATACAGATACATATTCTCTACACTGATTTTCTTTGTTTTTTTTATATATTTCTATATTTAGTTTTTAAATTTTTGTCGCCTCAAGAAACCAGGCGCCTTCAGCTGCCACTGCATATTATATTATAATAGTTATTTATGATATAAGTGTTAAAAGTGACATTTTATGAGTGAGTGGGGAAGTTTGAAACGAGGCGAAGCCGAGTGTAACAAACCCCACGAACGAAATAAAATCACTTTTAACACAAATATCATACACTATTTTTTCTACGACCCTAAGTTATGTATTAGTAAATAGAAACTAAGCATTGTAGAATGACATTTCTGACAGGTAACCAGATTTAGTTCGTTTTTAACACAAGTGTTAAAAGTAAATTTGTTTTTTACTTTTAATTCTTTGTCAATGACAACCGTTAAAAAGACTATTTTTAACAGTGGTCGTAGGAAAACACATTTTCATATCTAACAGTAACCATGACAACGAACTGTTCCAAATACGCCACCTCATACATTTCTTCGAAATTTCTGGTAATACATTTATAGACGTTACTTTGGAAATTTCTATAATATCGTGGTCGTAGAAAAAGTACAGTGTAAAATTCGCTTGGAATGTCCATTTCATACTTGTTGTATAATATAGTTTTATTTAATGAAATTTAAATTAATTTTAAAGAAATTATGAAAAGGTGAAGTATTTTGAGTGTGGTGCATACATTACCTAGTTTCGCCGAAACCAGAGTTGCCGGGTTCATCCGCCATTCCACTTTTCCTTTCCGCTTCCGGTTCCTCGCCTGCCATTTTCACTCAGCCCCGCACCGGAAGTCCTGGCCGAACCGAAACACTAACCGGAAACTGCGCGGACCTGTCAAACATACAAATGGAATTATGCGTCAGCGACATTGACGTGCCTGATTCGATTTACACATCTACCAAAATGTTATTATGTTCAACAAATAAATAAATATTTCCCACACACGTCAACTTGAAAAATGACCCAAGCTTTTATTTTTCTTTACACAGTAGAAAAATTCAATACGTTTTAACTTCCAAGCAAAATATAAAAACCTATCTTTAATATTCATGAGGTCTGTAAAATGTGTGATTCTTAAATTCTGAATTCTAGTACTGTCGAGACAAATTCGTTACCATGTACTCATATATACTCAAACCAATTAATCTCCATAGACCAGTAAAAGAAAAATGTATTATATTCTTTTAAAGTTTTTTAATTGTATATGTATACACGAAATAAATTTTATATTATTATTTACTACATTAATAAATAAAATAATAAGACTTCCTAAATTTTTCGTTATGAAATCGAGAAAAAAAAATTATATTTATTATAATTTTTAAAGTACGCCAATTTAACTTCGTACACCTGTAAACTATATAGAATCAATGATCTTTTGAACCACCATTCGTTAGAATTACTTCCCTTAAACGGATTGTCATAATTCTAACTAATTTTCTTGGTGTTTGGAAGTCAATTTTACCCCATTTTTTACCATAAATGTAGTAGTTCTTTTATATTCTTTGGGCGTCTTGTTTTACTCATTTTTTAAAATAAATAACAGAGATGTTCAATGAGATTCATATCTGGAAACTGTCGAGCCATTGTAATATTATTTGGGTCATTATTTTCTCGAAAGATTTAAGAATCCCTTAATCCCCGATCTTTCAGCACATTTTTTCAAATTCTCTTTTAAAATATTCAAGTAACCTGCTTTCCCATCAATAAAAATTAAGTTTCCCACCCCTTCTGCACTCATACAGCCCCATACAAGCGCAAATCCTCCTTCATATTTCACTGTTAGGCATATTTCTTTTGTTATCATTAGTTCATTCTTCCTTTTCCAAACAATAATGTCCATCTGATTCAAAAAGTTTTAATTTGATTCTTCTGCAACAATTACCTATTGAGTTCTAGAAGGATTCTGGAATGGTTAAAATTGATATATCTATTGAAATTTAAAATCCGATTTTTTTCGCCATTTCCATACTTCATAGGAAGAAAAAAAACAATGGTTTTTATCATTGTTTTATTTCTTCGCAGTAACTTTATCATATTTTATATTTAATATTTGTGCCTATCTCAAATTATAAGCCACTTAATTT
The DNA here is from genome assembly GCA_035578165.1 of Stenolophus ochropezus. Lineage (NCBI taxonomy): Eukaryota > Metazoa > Arthropoda > Insecta > Coleoptera > Carabidae > Stenolophus > Stenolophus ochropezus. The sequence continues at coordinate 4,121,376 of JAQOWZ010000010.1, forward strand.
TCTATGTGAATTCTCTTCATTCCAACTAACTATAATTTACAATTTGCAAGTTTCTAGGAAGCTTGCTGTTTCCTAATTTTATATTCTGTTAGTTAATTCCTCAGCTCTAGTTGTTACCTACTAACACAGTGTATTACGAATTACCCGAATTTAAAACTACGTTTAATTTATATTACCTACACAATTTAACGAATTATGAAATATATGAATTGTTCTACAAAAATTTCCACTAAATTATAGGCTATTCAGAATTATAATGAAACGCTATTTTAAATAGAAATTAAATTTTACATGGGGTATGACATCAAATTTTGATTTTTGCGTATATGATATTAGTCAAATGTAAAGAATCTAATGAAAAATATATACTATGCATAAAATTCACAGAATATCATTTTTAATTTAATACACTCTATTTTACATGATATAAAAATGCAGAGCTGGTTTTATGTCGAAATAAAAACTAAAAATCCATTTTTAGTACATGATTATTATTATATTGTTCGTAAAATATCATTGTTGATTATTGAAGCTCAGAAATATTAGATGGTTTAGGAATTGTTCGGTCATAGTCGTTTCTAACCTATTTTTTAGTAATTAAATTTGAGAACGATTATTTTGCGGTGCAATTTGTTATCATGAAAGCAAGATAAATTGATCAATCTATCAATTATAAAAGTACCTAAAACAATTCAAAATAAAATAACTAAAACAAAACAAATATAAAAAGATTTCTCATATTTCGGTAATGATACTAATAACTTAATTTATATTTCGCCCCCAATTGGATTAGATTTAGATCTTAGGAAAATGGCCTCCGCAGGCTTCACTTTTTCATATGCTATGCCCTATCCAAAAGTATATATAGAGATCAGTGTTATTAACTGTGAATAATGAATATTATAAGTTTGTAATAGTGAGGCATTCCGTTTAGCAAGAAAGTTGTTATTCGCAAAGTGATTTACAAAGGAGTGTAATCATATTCCTGCTCTCCTGCAAAGTGCAGGCTGCAGGATGAATGGAAGGCGCTCAGGAGAAAGGTCAGGGGAGACTATTTTTACCCCCCAGTTTAATTAAAAACAAAGGAAATTACTACGCGTCATCAATCTTCATTTCACGCCGTCAACTGTTCAGCCAGTTTATGTTTGCAATAATTAAATAAAATTTTTATTAAAGCTCCTAGGTATATATTTTTCTTCTCCAAGATTAATTAAGTTCGGGGAGTTTATTGATTGAAAAAATTTAATAGGGTATCCTGTGCAAAATTAATGCCTTTTAATAAGTAATCTAATATTTTTTTCCTACGACCAAATAACAGTTTATAACACAGTGAATACTTTTAAATCGTTGTCATTGACAACGAATTAAAAGTAAAAACAAATTTACTTTTAACACTTGTGTTAAAAAGGAACTAAATCTAGTTACCTGTCATAAATGTCATTCTATAATGCTTAGTTTTTATTTACTAATACATAACTAGGGTCGTAGGAAAAATAGTGTATGATATTTGTGTTAAAAGTGATTTTATTTCGTTCGTGGGGTTTGTTACACACGGCTTCGCCTCGTTTCAAACTTCCCCACTCACTCATAAAATGTCACTTTTAACACTTATATCATAAATAACTATTTCAAGACCTACAACTCTTTAATTTTATTTACGAAAAAAATACTAATATCTAATTTTTATTTGTATTGAGATGTTATTTTATTTTAGCTATCCTAGAAAATTTTATTAATAAAATGAACAGTAGTATAAATAATCTGATTTAACTTTTTAATCATGTACGTAAATAATTACAAAAGTTTCATCAACTTTAATTAAAAAATTAATCTGTAAACTAGGTCACGTTTAAAAAGTAGATAACTAGATGTTCTCATTTATTGACAGGTTTGTAAGGACTTATCTATTTTCTGTACTACAAAATAGTAATCGAACTTTTATAGGTTACAACTTGCGTATTTTTTTTATCATGTGTGACATTTTATTGACATTTGTTACATGATACACGAATAAAACAGTACGTGTACAATATCTGTGCTTAAATTTACATGAAACTTTTTGGAAATTTACATAACAACTGCAGTTTCCAACTAATATTAAGTTGCAAATTCGTAGAAGTTCAGAAATTCTAAACTACACCGCACTGTACTATGATGAAATAGTGTAATCCGTATCTACTGGGTTTACATAGACAAAAATAAACAGGATAACTATGTCAAAATTGTATCGCATGTAATTTTGACAAGTCAGTAGGTTCCATTCTGTCTAGTATTACAGAACTCAAAGTGTAGGGATGCCAACTTAAATGTTTTATCATTATGTATACAGAAGTCCAAATTTTTTATTTTATTTTATTGAAAATGTAATGTTAATTAAAACAACTATTTTTGATTTATTATTCATATTAAATTCGTCTTGAATTATTATGAATAAGTTAATTGTTGAAAAATATGAATTCACATTTGTTTTATTTTTTTGGTGAAAACAAATGTCACTAATTTATTTTAATAAAACAAGTGAATTGTTTATATGTTACTGACATAAAAACCTATACTGTATAAAATTTTAAGTAGTAATAATATTTATTTAATAAATTAAAGGTGTCATCGGCCCAAAAATCTTATTTATCACACGCCCAGAAACTTTTATGCGAAATCTCGTATTATTTGTCAAAATAAACTCGCTCTCGCGAGTTTCTGAACTAGTGATATAAATAACTTTACCGTACAGAATTATCAAAATAACATGTCAAATCATATCAAATCATATCAACCCATACAGACTTGATCACGAAAACGTTACTCACAAAATAATTTTATAAAATAATATTTATGGCTAATGTGAAACCTGTAAACTACTGAACAAACCACGGATTTTATGAATCATACTAAGCCTTAGATGCCTTAAAATCCTTGCTCTACGATCTAGCAATTTAATTGACATTTGCAGCGGTTATAATACTCATAACTATCCTAGATAGACAACAAAATTGCATAAGACAATATAGTTTTAAACATACCGTCGTATCATACATACAGACTTGATCACGAAGACGTTTTTGAAGAAAATATTACAAAATAGTATTTATTACTAACCTCTTCAGTTAATTGGTAAACTACTGAACAAAGCACAGATGTTATGATGCTCATAACAATCTTAGGTATCTTTATAGCTATAAATTAAAATAATAATTGTGATATATTACTTTAGTTTCATTTGTAAGTATATTTTAAAGTGAAATTAATGAAACTTAAACAATGGAAAATAGTGAGGTTAAAACAACTAAAGTCCGGAACATAAGTTTATAAGCTTTTGTTTTACATGCATGGAAGATATTCCAGTGAGGAAGTATTGTTTTGTGTTGGTAGTTTCACAAGCTCGTGTATGAAAGATGAAATTACCTCATCCCGAAATAGAGCATACGTGTGCCTGGTATTTATTATTAATTGCGGGGAACATCCTTAAGGCGTCAATATTGATCCTGCGGGATCGCAATATGGCTCATTCACTCCAGAAAAAAGCTATTTTCAGAACAGGAAATTCCATATTTTATCACTTCCTGATTTAGGTGTCAATTCCCAGGTATATAAAAAAACCACTTCGTATGAAAATTTAAATCCGTATAACCTCGTTTTCCACATTGCCGAACACATTTATATGCTTTCTATTTGGAGTGGCACTAAAGAGATCATAAAGAACACTTTATCATTTCGAAAATTATCATTTTTTACAAGTTGTGCTGAATAATCTCAGTTCCTTTAAAATTGGTCGTTTTCGACTGATAATAACAATAAAAATAATTGTTATACTTTGCGTAACAATTGCTCTTTTGTTATTTCGAAAACAGTTTAATAATATCGGATATTGTTAAACTGTTTTAACTGTTTAATTTTTTTGTTATAAAATTGGTACTTCTAAGTACTGCGTCTTACGGTAAATGTCAAATTGATAACCTCAAATATGTCTACCCCAATAATTTGCTCTGAATTAACAGTACTTGGGGGGTAATGCCCAACCCTTATTCTCCCAAAATCTCTTGCGCAGAATCATCTGTTTCTTACTCATGTGACTTCAGCACTCGACTCGTCTTTTTCCCTATCATGGAATATATAGTTATCTGCGATTATTATGAAAATGGCACTTTTCTCACACTATATAAAGTTTTAAAATTGCATAGGTATTTCCCACAATTGTGGGTTAAAGTGTGAGAAATCATTTCTCATAGTATTTGAGAAATATCATTTACTCTTTGTGAGGTTACATGCGCCATATTTTTGTTCCTTAATATTTAGCAGTGTGGTCGTAGAAAAAGTATAGAGTACCACTCGTGCACCTATTTCCCACCTTGTATGATTCTAGCACTTGACTTCGTCTTGTGCCGAAACTTTCACACCTCGTGGCAAATAGGCGACTATCTGCACTTGTTGCACAATATACTATTTTGCACTTACACAATTTTGTTATATTTCAATAAATTTGATATTTAAAATTCAATTTCTGTAGCTTGTCGCAATTGTTATATAATGTAATAGTATTTTGAAAATACAAATGAAAATAAACTCCATCATTTTGGTCTTTTCCTTGTAATATTTTCACTTCTGGTAAAAGAGCCGGTTACTGTAAACGTCGATTAAAAGAAAAATATCTCATCAAAAATCTGACGATTTATCAAAAAAAAAAAAAATTCTGTTAACCGATGGTTAATATAACCGTCACATTAATCAGAGAAGATAAAATCGGTCTTTAGACAATAAATTAGCTAGTTAAATTCTTTGCTATTTCGTCATTTGTCTCTCTAGCTAGATATCTAATAAGATGTGAGTAACCGATATCTGTGATAAAGCAGATCTGGCACACCCAACAATGGGTATTAACCCATGAGTAATATTAAATATATTTCACCCTGCAAATTAGAAAATTGCGAACAATACGGCTTCCCCTTCACTGTTCATAATTCGGAATTACTAAATCAGCCTTTGTGTTTCTTTCCCGTGCAGCTCCGACGTGGTAAGACCATTTATCACCGGCTGTGGACAGGGATATTAATGAATATTTCGTGCATTTTTACCCGTGAAACCGCACATGTTAATCCACCGGCTCGTTTGTTGCGCTGTCGCTAGATGGTGACACCAGCGCCGGATACGCCATTATGAACCCCTGTTGCTTCTGTCCACCACTTGATAGATACACATTTGTCACTAAAATGTCCGGCGGAATAAATATAATAACTTTTGTGATTGATTTCTACATTTGTATGAAATTCAGGGCGGACCATTAAATAAAAAATCTTATTAAAGAAATGACCATTATACAAATATTGGATTTTGGTGACACAGTACAGATTGCCTAAAAGAATCACAAATTATAAACCTGTTGGTAAAAGAAATATAGGAGACCAATGATGAACCTTAAAATATACAAATTTTAGGTTTTTATTGTAAAATTGTATTTTTCTACTCTTGTGTAAATATATCCCCCATATTTCAATTTTTTCGGTTAATTATAGTAGCCATATTTCAGAACAGTGAAATATGATTTATAATTCCATCTTCTCGGCCAATCACAGACACAGAAATAAATTATTCACGTTTATTTTATATGTGAATCACCCTTCAGAATGCTGTGTACTATGAAATATTTTTAAAAAAGGATTTCAGATACAAAATACGAAACAAAAGTATTACAATTCTTTAGCAAAATACATTATATTTTTTATATTTGAAATATTTAGTACTTCAAATACCAAAATACTTAATATTGTATTTCAAATACTTATTAGTAGTTCAAATACTTTTAAGTATTTCAAATACTGTTACATATTTCAAATATTGAAAATAAGTATTTTTATGTCTTAAGATACGTTTGAAAGGTACATGAAATAAAGGCACAAAATACTTTATAAAAAAGTATTTCAAAAAGTTATCAAAATACTTAATCTATTTAAAATTCTATAAAGCACTACAAAAATGGGTAGATATACAATCTCAATGATTATACCAGTCGATTTAACGACAAAGTTAGTTTAAAAATGTTTTCTCTGCTTATATCTTCTTTGGAACGACTCGGAGAAAAATGAGAAAAAAGAAAACACCGGAATTTCAGTTTTTTTCTCCAAAATATTTCATTTTCTGGCCTGAAGTAAATTTCGATGCACTGGTTCCAAATATTAAAACAGAATTCAAGTATCTCTTATCGATCTCGACATATTTTCGTTTAAATTTAGACTATACATAAATAAATCAATATTTATGTAGTCCACAGGCAAAACAATGAGTAGTGGTTAACAATTTATGAATATACATTCAAATTAATGTTACAAGTACAACAAAAAGTATTTAAAATTGTATGTAATTGCAATTTTATTTTACATTGAATGTGAGGCAATGTGTATATTGTATACATATTTCATACAATGCATTATCATGAATGGTTGCATTTTTGTAAATTTTTAATATCCACTGTTTTCATACAAAAGCAACTAGCAGTGTGTATTCCCAATTGTTAGGCAGTGAAAAAAAGCAATATTGTTGCGCGCTTCGATGTCTTGGTTGTTTAGCAAAAACCTCAATAAAAACAAGATAGTGTGAAATGTAAAACGGACCTATCGCAAATAGTAAAAAACAAAAATCAATACACTTTCGTGGTTGCCGGCATTATTGTAGCAGTCCGTGTTCATAAAGTCGCACAAAAGATTCAGACGCGGTGAGATAGAATTTAAACGGAGACAGTGATTTGAATTTGAGAAGCATTGTGAACGAATAACAGAAGAAACAAAGATAAGATAAAATTCTTATTTCAATTGTCCTCGCAAAATTATCACATCTATCATTATTATATACAGTGTGTGCAACGAAATGCGGAACATAGTACCACATAATAGTTACATACAGAAGCGGTACCTTTCATGGTACCCTACTCAATTCTACGACCTTGGAGCATTGTGCAGACTTTTAAATTTGTTGGCTTCCCCTATCTCTCCCTAAGAAGTGACGAAACTTTCCGATTTTAAACAATGAGCCCTTTAAATTTGTTGGCTTTCCCCATCTCTCTCTAATTTTCGTTTCTCTGTCTTACTGTCGCTTCTGTATTTGTAATAGGACTTTAACATGGGATTTCAAAAAATTGCGGATACTCTCTCTCCTGATAGATTTAGAGCAAAACTGCAACAGTACATAGTTGATCGAAATTAAATTCTACATTTATATAACAATTTATTGAAGTATCAATAATTATAATTTTTATTGTCGGTATTTTAATATTATGTGAGTTGAATTGAAATTCTTTTTCTTAAATAATATACCAATATTATAAAAATATAAAATTATCTACAGTTATATGTAATTAATGGTCACAATTGATACATAGATATTTTCTTTTACTTCCATAGCTGTCTGATTTTGAACGAAAATGATACATTTTATATTTAATAAATCTCTGTAATAATATTCTGTTGCATCAATTATGATCGTATCCTGATGTAGAATTTAAGTTTGAACCACTTTTCACTCTTGTAGTTTTGCTTTAAATTTATCAGAAGAGAGAGTATCCGCAATTTTTTGAAATCTAATATTAAAGACCTATGTTTCGCGTTTCGTTGCACACACTGTATATCAGTGGCTGTAGATTATTTAAACTACTAAAATGCAAGTGAAAATTGTCTGGAAGCAGATGGAATTCATTTAATTTAACAGAAGAGGTACTTTATTTGAACTTCTAACTCTAAACACTATTTCTTGAAAAAATACCTTTGGAGAATGAAATGAATAAAACATTATTATTAATTTGGAATGTATTGTAACTGTAGGTCCCTTACCAATAGAAGACCTTCGATTTCGTAGGTTTTTGTTCCAACCCCATAACCATGAATTGACAGCTGTCATTTTGTGTGGACAGTAATGAAAACATCAGGCGAAAGAATGTAATTCTTACTTACTTACGAAAAAAGTTTCGTTGTTCTCTCGATGTTGTTTTATTTTGGCTTAAAATTATTGTTTCTGTCCATTGTGTACCGCGTTGTTGTGCAGCTTCTCTGACTTCTTCATTCCACGATTTATTCTCGATGTTGTTTTATTTTGGCTTAAAATTATTGTTTCTGTCCATTGTGTACCGCGTTGTTGTGCAGCTTCTCTGACTTCTTCATTCCACGATTTATTCGGGCATCCTCTTCTTCTTTTTCCTAATGGTTTGACCTCATATATTCTTTAGTTTATTGTCCTCTATCCTATGTACATGGCCAAGCCATCTAAGTTGTCTTGGATTATCTGTTCCACTGATTTTATTTTTAAGTCGTTTCTGAAGACATCGTTTTTGATGTAGTCTCTTTTTGTTTTGTATTCTATCTTACATTAATTTAATTCTTCTTTGTAAATTTCATTGAATTATGCTATTTATTATGTTTGTTCAATACGGTGACTTATTACACGGAGAGTTTTTTTTTTGCAAAAAACTGTATGCACAGGGTAGTCAATATCTAATCCTTTAGTTTCAATTTGAACACCTAATCTTTAAAATTTAATAATAAAAAAAATTGTAGATAAATTAAAGCAAGAATTTTTATTGCGACTTAAATTGCCATTATGTTTTGAAAATAATATTGTTCAAATGACTTCCGTGTGTCGTTGGCAAGTGACGGTCCAAGAGATCCAATTAGCGATATTCAGAAACGGACTACAACGATTCTCCTAATGTCAACGCTTAACCGTAAAAGAAAAAAAGTATCAAGTACAAAATATCTATGCTTATATAAATGTATGTAGTTTATAATGTATAGTATAACATTTGTAATGACATCAATCCAAAATCCACAAACTGGGTAATGAACTTGTCGATTCTTGTTTGTAGAGAAACTAATGTAGATATAATGTGAACGGCATGCCATGATTGGTAATTATTTATTCAGTAATTGCAACAGTTGTGGTAACGCGGTATCCGTATTTTAATCGTCCTACGTGCTATAATTAAACTGTCGCGGTTCTTTCAATTTCATAATGGTTGCTTCCGTTTCATTGGTTCACACAATTACACTAATTGGGGCAGCTTTTCATACTATTAAAGAATCAGTCAATTCGGAAAATTTATTGAATTAAATGTGGAATTAATGCTTTCGCCAAATTTAATTTTTATGTTGATCATTAATAGTAATAAAAATCAGGATTATTAGTAGACATTAAAGCTAGGGCCGGACTAATACGGTTGGGGGCCGTTTCTATCTAATAAATCGTCTAAAAAGAAAACCGGTGTGTATTTCTTTGCTATACAATAAAATTTTCACTTGCAGCGACGAAAGTAAATCTAATCTGTCTTGCTGCATGTTGCTTAGTTGTTTTTTTTTATGCGTATTATTTGCGAAAACGATCGTTCTCCGATGCAATTCGTAATCAATAAAGTCAAAAAGATGCGATGGGCTATCTCAAAGTTTGAGAATACAGACTGTAGCTCATCTTTTCTAATCACATCTTAGCAATCATGTAAAGTCAATTTTAAAATGTCACTTTTTTTCTTCTTTGTCATCTCGTTGCTAAGATCATTGTTTAAATCATTTGAATAGAATGTCACTAAATTTTCAATTTTAAGTAATCATTCCTCTCTAGATAATTCCGAGAAACCAAAAATGAGAATCTGTTCGTTTGGCGTTATATTTTTCTATTGGTGCAGGAAATTTGAATGAGCAAATCATTTTTTAAATATTATTTTTAATATTAATGGTTTTAAAGAAGTTGCAGTCATTTATTAAAATTCACTAATACACCAACGTTTCGATTGTAAATCAGTCTTCAGTCAACAGACTTACATAAATGATATTAGAATACTATTAAGTAAAACATGTAAATTATTTTAGTTGATAATATTTTAATACCATTTATGAAAGTCTGTTTCCTGAGTTGAATGTATGTCTGTATATTTTGTTGTATCTTTTGTATGTTATCAGCTCCCTGATGAAGACTGATTTTATAGACAAAACATTGGTGTATTAGTGGATTTTATTAAATAACTGCAACTCCAAAAAATACCTTCTTTTATTAGCATCCAATCGATAATACCAATCCTACATTAATGGTTTTATTAAAAGCGGTATTTATTAATGGTTATTTTGAAGTGATCACATTTTAAAATAGCGATCCTTTTGTTAAAATAATCTAACAAAAAAATTATTACCTATACATCTGCAGGAAAAACATTTGATGGAAATTCTCGGGGGTTCCTATTTAGGGACACAAAATGTACATTTAAAAATTCTCAATATAGCTCACTCGCAGTCTTGTTATAGTTTTCTTGATTGTTAAAACGAATTTACGTTTCTTGTAGCTTATGTATTACTGACATTTTCGTCTATATTGGTATGTATAGTCATCTAGTAACAGACCAAATACTGAAATATAATTAAAGGTATTATAAAACAAGTATCTTATACTTCAGGGGTCATGTTTTCCCTAGAAATGTTGTAACACACGTGTTAATTCCAACTAAGTAAATGGGAGTGAATGTAATGCGCAACAGGGACAATAATTCTCGAAAGCATTTGGTATTTCATGTCCTCTGGGCAGTAAGATAATGTACATTACATGCTAGGTGAAATGCAAATTTCGGTTGACCAAACACCTTGAACTTTGGTATTAATAACACCTTGTTAACATGCACCATCTTAGCGACGTCGCAGTTTGGCATTACAGGCTGTATGAACTTTTAGTTATTAGATATCCTTTGAAACATGGTAGGATTCGGGCCAAGGATTTTCAGCATTAGCTTAACATGAAATATGATAGTGGGTTGAATAGTGAAAGATGAATAGCCTTATCCGAGAGACCAAGAAACTGATAATTAATTTTAGGTTAAATGGACTGTAATGATGAAATTATGATAAAAATAGCAAAAATATACTATTCAAGGCATAGAAAATTTATGTATCCATTTACAAGAAACATAAAACAAAATAGATCTACTCAGTTTGATTAGGACTTCGTATTACATTATTACAACTTCCTTGAATGTTAAAATGGATTTACATTTCTTGTAAGATATTTTCTTCTACCTCCTAGATCCCTCGATCTTAGGCATCTATTATTACAGCATCCTTGAATGTTAAGATGGATTTACATTTCTTGTAAGACATCATCTACCTGCTAGATCACTCGATCTTACGCATCTAGATTCCTTTTATTGAAGACCTTTTAAACTGGGGGAAATCTCTAAAATTTTGATGAATTAAAAGTTCAAAAGCAAAACATTTCTATTATCGTATGTAATTCAAAAGTTTTATAGCAGATTGCTTATAAGATAATTCATAGTTTTTTTATTTTAATTATTTTTTAATTGTTCATTATTATATTTACTTGGTGTGTAGCAGACCATTCTACGATTCTATCATTTCATTGATGTTGAACTTGGTATAGGCATGTCAGAAAATCTTGTAACCCAAAAATCGATTTATTTATTTAGCGTAGAAGCGAAGAAAATATATATGTATTATATATAACATCATATCTCTACCCATTTTAGATTATAGCTAAAAAAACATACATTTTTGAGGTGCTACCACAGAATAGGTTTATACAGAAGCGACAGTAAGACAGAGAAACGAAAATTAGAGAGAGATGGAGAATGTGCACAAATTTGAAGGGCTCATTGTTTATAATCGGAAAGTTTCCTCACATCTTAGAGAGAGGTCATAGAATTGAAAAGGGGAACATGAAAGATACCGCCATAGAGGGTCGCTTCTGTATGTAACTATTCTGTGGTGCTACTTTGAGTGCAAATATCTCAGAAATCAAAAGAGGTAATTAAATTTAATTTGAAAATTTGAAATTAGTGCGTCGAGATCTATCAAGGTACACTATTTCCAAAAAACCAAAATTTTGTTTGTCTTAACTCTACATAAGTGATATGCATGATCTGTTTTCTGTGTTTTTCATCTTACATAAAATTCTATTTTCCCTGTGAAAGCACCTTACAAATTCTTACAAACAGATAAAATGAATAATAAAACTAAACGTCCCAGTCCCCTGTCTCCCTGCTAACTCTCACTCTTAGTGAAGGATACCCGACTTGTCGCGTAATCTGCTTCATTTATCTTCTTCCTGTTCCGGCTTAGTTGTCTCATTGTTGCCAACATGAGGAATGAGTAGCACTACATCAGTGATCAACATACTTCACACCAGAATCACACTAGATAGTCACCAGATCAAATCATAAAAGATTACCTCAAGTTATTTAACCTCAAAGTTTACTAAAATATTATTTTGTAGTTAGTTAATTAATCCTTCACGGTCTTCATTAAATTTGAACTGAAACATTTGGATGAAGTAACTTGATGATGTTAAACATCTGGTTAGGAGGATAAAATTAAGTGAAATTAGATGTTTTAATGGGTGAACGATTATCAAATGTTAGTTTAGCAATAAGAGAAATTTATCTTATTTTCAAATGGAAAGAATACGGTTTTGTAATCGGAAAAGTAAATATTCCTGTGGATTAATAATCGAACTGATTGGACCCTTAAAATTAAATTAGAAACAGAAATGTTTAATTCATTTAATAACGACCACTAACCCTTACATTTTCAAAAACATAAACGTCAGATAACCGGTTTATAATTACAATTCTAATTATTTACTTAAAAATAGTGAACATTATAATATTTATTTTTCGAAATCGATACGTAAAGTACACGTTATCATTTTGCGAATTTTACATGGTTTATTCTTCTCGGTTATCGCCTCGTAGAATAAATTCTATACGCGTAATAAAAAATTATACTTTAGTCCCATGATATACAAATGACTATTTTTCACTACTTGCCTATCATTATATATCTTTATTTGACATGAGAAATTATTTTCACTATCGCTTACTTGGTAACCGTTGTCTTCTAGGTTAATAATAAATTATTATTAACCATGGTCGATAATAGTATCATTTTTAAAAGAAACTCAACGCCTTATATCCCTCGCTTGTTTCGCACATCGGGATCAAACTTGGCGCTAGGTCAATCATGACAGTCTTCTCAACCTTGGTGTACAATATACTACCCTTTACTTAGTAACCTAAGTTAATAATAAATTGTAATTGACATTGGTCAGTAATGAAAACTGTCACTTTAAAAGAAACTAATTATTATTAAAAAGAATTAGGATTTAAATGCTAGTAGTGAAAAAAATAATATATAAATATATACAAAATTTGGTTATTGACCAGCACCTTGTATTCTTCGGTTGCTTTGAGTCTTGACACTCTTAGGGCCGGTTTTTCTATCTCTGGTTAAAGTTCCGGTTACCTTAACCATCGGTTAACAGAAAAATATCGCATCGAAAATCTGATGTAAGTTGTCAAAAATACACATTATTTACTATTTCGATGCGAGAGTTTTCTGTTAACCGATGGTTAAGGTAACCGGCACTTTAACCAGAGATAGAAAAACCGGCATTAGTGTGTAATAACTACTACATGTTATTATACGGTAATAAAACCTAAAATTAATTTACAATGTAAATTTCTAAAAAAAAATTAATGTCTCTCAACAATAAAAATACTCTCAAATGTTCAACATCAAAACCCATACAATTTTTTTTGTGGAATGGCGAGGCGTAAAATTTTATGTAGAAAAAATGGTGGCACTTTCACAATATTATAGAAGGAACACCTGTACACAAATATGTCTGCAATATTTCGCCCAACCCAAAGTTTTATGCTGATTCATATGAGTAATTTGCATTCGCATAAAAATTTTACGCTTATTTTATGAGCACGGAATTTATTCTCGCTTTGTACGTAAGATGCTGAAATGGAAATGAGCTGCATATTTCATAAACACAAAGGATGAAAAAGTGTAAATAAAGAAAGGAAGATTAAAGATAGTTTCGGTAATAAAAGGGAGATATAATCTACGGAAAATTATAGTATAGTACGTTTTTCTCCACTATCAAAATGACTAAAATAAATAGGAACATAAACTCAGTCTGTAATTTGCGAAATATAAACTTTCTCATTTTTAACGATCATTATTATAAAGAAGAAATACTTACCTGGCTATTATTTATAATTTGTAATTATTTTATGTATAAAAAAGCTTATTTTCATTTTATATCCGGCACCATGTAAAAACCGGACAACGGTTACTCACTTGATTTCGCTAATCTTTACAAAAAAATAACCGCTCTCTAGATTCTTATCATTTCTGTAACACTATATTCTTATAAATTGAACAGTTTTTTTTCGAAACGGGTTCACATATGATATAAAATTTGATGTAAGTTTAAAAGATAAAATTAGTAAATATGAAATAGTTTTATTGTAAAATTAATGAAAGGTGGAAGAAATATATATATGGAATATATTTGCATGCGTGAATCAAGTAAGTTCGGTTCCGGTTTTAAAAACGCCAAAAATAGCAGTTTTTTTTTTTGGTCGTACAAATTTTATGAAGGAAATTTTTGGTGTGAAATGAATTAAAAATATTCTGAAATGTAATAACAAACTAATTTTAAAACTGCAAATTGAGTGTACTGAAAAACACATCATTTTAAGAAAGCTATTTGAAACTATAATTCTGAATCCGACTGTAAAAAAAAAAATTAATATAGTCTGAAAGCAATGTTTACTCTTTTGAAATCCATTAGACAATTGCTTTAAACAACAACACAGTTGTCTCCACAGCTTATCCAATATCATTTCTTCAATTTTGAGATAGATTTAGAAATATTTCATTAGCGTGAAAGCCACCGTGGATGCGTAGATAAATCAGAACTATAACGACGATAATAAATTACTGTATGCACTTTCTGTGTGTATTCCGCTATCCAAGCACAAGTCGGCTTGCACCGCCGACGCAATTAAATTTGCGACGTTGTTAGCGAAGCATCAATTTTACAGAATGCAAATTTCGTCAAAGAGGAAATAATTAACTGCTATTGACACGGACGGGAATTGTTAATTCTGTACTTACTGCATAACTAGCCTTTGTACAAGTAATTGCTAACTTTGTTGTCAGAAGAAAATAAACATTTAACTGCTGTTCAATATTTTTTATAGTAATAGCAAGATACGTAAACTAACAATTACAACTGTTTGCGAAGTTTATATTAGAATAGTAACAAATTATTCGGAACGTAAATATTTGTTCTCCTTTACACAAAACTGGTAATACATTTTTATATCAAAATATAAGGCTGATATTAGATAATCCTGAAACTTTTCGAAGAAACAATTTTTATAGTTTTTTTCCTACGACCACTGTTAAAAATAGTCTTTTTAACGGTTGCTTAGCAAGTTAAAAATAACAGTTAATAACACAGTGAGTACTTTTAAATCGTTGTCATTGACAACGAATTAAAAGTAAAAAACAAATTTACTTTTAACACTTGCGTTAAAAAGGAACTAAATCTAGTTACCTGTCAAAAATGTCATTCTATAATGCTTAGTTTTTATTTACTAATACATAACTAGGGTCGTAGGAAAAACAGTGTATGATATTTGTGTTAAAAGTGATTTTATATCGTTCGTGGGGTTTGTTACACTCGGCTTCGCCTCGTTTCAAACTTCCCCATTCACTCATAAAATGTCACTTTTAACACTTATATTATGGTACAAGTATGTTATATTATAAATTAGTCATGTGAGAAATGTTTAGCTTACGAGATCGTTAGATCTAGTATTTCACAACACAAGATTTCTTGTCTTGTGTAGTAACTTCTTGTCTTGTATAGTAACTTTGCTATTTGAGACAAGACAAGAAATTTAAATAAATCTTGTCTTTCATTATTCTTGTATATAAAAATCTTGTCTTCATCGTCTTTTTCTTGCATATTTCTTGTCTTGCTTGTTAATATTCACAAATGATGTTGAACATATAAATAATCACAGGTACATTTTTTTTGTTTAAATAATGTCAATGTCAATTATGATATATATTTCTTATAATGTAATTATATATTATTATTAAATAAATATGAAAACAAAAATTGTATAGCTGCACATACTATACGTATATATTAACAAACCAGCGACATCTGTATAAGCAGAAAAGCTTTTTTCAAATCATCCCTTGTTATAAGAATGCATTTTTTGTCTATATGATTTCGAAGAATAATTAAATTATTTAGACAATAATTAATACTATTATATATTTTTTTAAAATTAAGTTTACATACATATGTTAAAAAAATTGTGTTAATTTTTCCGCAACGAGCACCACCAATCGGTAATACCGAATATCCGGATAAAATTTCACTGAATATTCGTTATTCGGTTATTCCGCTGAACTGCTATTCGTCACATGACTAATTATAATTGACAGAATTGGCAATGAAAGTATTAATTATTATCGAATATTCTAAAAGGAATTATACTAATACTGCAAGTACTAATTATATTAATAAATTTATTGTGCCTACAGAAAACGCATGGAAAATATAAATATTAATAAAACGTGTAAAGAGGACAGGCGAGAGGTTATGTACTGGGCCTCGATTCTGTAACTTATAGCAACTCTACATGTTACTATATTCACTATTGCTCTCTAGCGGCAATGTACTGAACGTCCGATATGACTACCTATTGGCAGCAACAGTTAGGGAAGTGTTACTGCATCGAAGTGACAGTTGCTATAGGCGACTTTTGACAGTTTGAATAATTTTTTTTTCTGAAACCGGCGCGAAAGTACTATTTTCGCTCCTAAAATGCGGCGCGAAAGTTTAATTTCCCTGACTAGTCATGAAAATATTTAAACATTTTTGCTGTACCTCATTTTTATTTTTTGGGCAGTAGATCTGCTACAACCTCTGCTGCCGCTTCTTTTATATCTACAGGCACCTTGTCGCTTTGATTAGTTTCGCAAAACATAGCAAATTACTACACTCGCACGCATCAAAAATTCAAAACTGACAGCACTGACAGTTTGATTTTTGTTTATTTACAATTTTTTGTCTGTTACCCAAGCACACTACTAAATACTTATAGACAATCTGATTTGAATTTAAAATTATTTTTTATTATTATCGAAGGTTTCAGAAAAAAAATTAATACATGATTCGTCAGAAAAATGTATGTACTTGACTCGGAGCCGTAAAATACTCGGCACGAAGTGCCTCGTATTTCAATGTGGCACCTCGACAGTAATGTATCATTTTCCTGACTCTTATGTAAATAACTATTATATAGGTTGTGTGATTTATATTTTTTCTTCTGAATTTTTTTCAAATCATTGGCATAATGGCTCATTTGTATGCAATTCTGGAGGTAATTGCTGAATTAGAAAATGAAGATGAACGGAATAATTCCCGAATTATGAGACGAACAGTAAGGGATTTGAGTAACCCTTTCGGTATTTTGGATTCGGAATTTATAAAAAATAATAATTAAACCTATGAAAAACTTTCTGGAACTAATTTCGGATCTATTCAAAAAATAGCGATTCTGTAAGTGTGACTATTAACTGTTGTTACTCACATCATCACTGCAGCAACATTAACAGTTGTTAAGATACAGAATCGAGGCCCTGGTCACATTAGATTTTAGTTTTGAGCGTCCTGCAATATCAATTCGAAACTTCGATCTGTGAATAACCGTTTATTAAATTCTAATAAAGTGAAGTTATGATGACGATTGTATTGTGGAGATATTAATACCGACCCATTGTGAAGTTTCCCGTTTCGAGATTAATTCGTGCAAGTTCTTTGCCGTAATATCATTATTCATAGAACGAAACTGGATGCATAATTGGTCCATTAGTAAAGTTAGAGGTCGCTGTCATCTCTACTATTGCCCCTTTATTGTGGTGAGTCAGATTAAATTTGCCCCTATTGCTTCTAGCTTCCATTCTCTAATAGAAATTCACATTTCCCTGCCGGTTATAAATAGAATTGTATAAATAACAACGCAAAATTAAATTTTTAATTGCCAAAATTAAAACTCATCAATTACGATCTACTATATTAAATAGATTGGTAATATTGTTCACTTCAAAATTAAATTCTAAAAGCTTTAACAAATATGTAATTAAAATGTACATTCAATTCTTCTGAAGTACATTATTTTGTATATAGTTTTTATTGCCAAATAGTTTCACATATATTACAGGTGTTCATTTTTCGAGACTAACCATTGGGATTTCGAAAACCGTAGTGATACGAAGTCTGTTAAATTAGGGCAAAGTTCTACATTCATTTTTTACGAAGAATTTACAACGATCCTCAAAATTGTTATAGCTCGAATGTTTTTTTTTTATGGGGCTCATAGTTATTTTTAATACTAATAGAGATTTTTCTCTCTTTCCAATGAAACACAATTAGGTACATTAAAACAAGTAAACTAAGAAATTACAAAATTATAGTTAATTCATTTCGGTCAAATATGCTTTATCCCAAGTTGACATTAATAATGATATATACAGGGTGTTCATTGTAGGTGGTATACTATTACACAGTTGTGATATTTAATGTCATGTAATTGTAGATAATTTTATATTGTTGTAATATTGATATGTTATTTGAGAAAAATAATCTAAATTCAACTTAGTAATATTAAAATTAAGTCAATAAGAATTGTAATCAGTGATACTTCACTGAAATGTTACATACATTTTTTTTATTATTTCCATGGCTATCCAATTTTTTAAAAAAGTAATACCTTTTATATTTAATACATCTCGTACTGCAGACTTGTTGTTAAATCAATTATGATCTTATCTGATGTAGAATTTAATTTTGAACAACTTCATACTCTTGTAGTTTTGCTCTGAATCTATCAGAAGAGAGAGTATTAATTTTTTGAAATGCCATGTTAAAGTCCTATGTTTCGTTTCGTTGCACACACTTTATTTCTTTAAATAAATATTAATAATAATATCAATTTTTAACATTTTACTTTTTTTTCAGGTAAACTTTTTTCTGTCTTTCAAACTCACTACAAATACAACATAGCAGTAAGTTTTACACATTTTATTTTAATATTCAAAAAGACCGTTGTGGTGTTATGAAATATAGCAGTATATTGTTTAATATTTCTCCCGACATATGAAAAATGCAAACATACTCGTACTTGCCCATTTCCATCCACGTTTGGTAACATATGAAAGTGTGTTGTTAATGCTGTTGTGTGTCGCCTTAGAGCAAATGCACACAACGACACAACAACTTGCTTGCTACCTGGAATGAGCAACTCGAACGTACGACGTACGAACGTATGCGGCGTGGATATATCCGAACCGCTTTCAGTGCGTTCACATGATAGAAACGCTGACAATCCCAACGAGGTTCTTCTCTCGCGGGAACGCAATCCAATTTAAACACGAAGGATTAATGAGAAAAAAGTCAACGAGACTTGTTTGTAAGAGCCAGACGCCAAGGACAGGGTTTAAAGTCCGTTATTAAGAAAGGCAAGGCAAGGATTACAACGGAATCATAATTCTCTAACTCTTAACCAGACAACTCCGTTCCGTAATATACAACTAGAAATTTCCGACATATTTTTTAAATTTCGGTGACAATTGCACTCATAATTTGTCATCTAATTAAATCACAATATTTTGGCGAATGGAATCAGGGTGCCTATTCTGTAACATTTCAACGATTTGAAGTGTTATATTGCTTGACGTCTCGTGTCAAATGTACAATGTTGTAATCTTAGGAACTTTTGTATTTGAAAGTTTTAGTAAAATAATAAATAGTTGGCACTACTCCCTGGCACAACTATCAAATTGTGCAAAATTGTGTTTATTGTCAATTGCGTACATTTGCATAATTTCAAGATTCTCTTTAGTAATTTGTTTGTTATTTCTTAATTTGTTCTTTCAATACCGCCAAGCGCACAAACTAAACGTCAGTATAACACTATTGAAATGAACATAACACTACCCTTCGCGCTAGTGAATCGTTTACAAAATGAGTGACGTCATATCACCCTGTTGCACTCAAAACCCACTAGATGGTAGTCAGATTATAACATTTTGAACGCGTATCACTAGTGATATAAGTTACATAATAGGCACCCAAGTTCAAATCTCATTGACAATATTGTCAGTTACTGCGGAATTTACACGACACTAAATAGACGTTGCTTAGATACAATCAAAATTGTGACAAGTAATTAATTCAAAGAAATAAATATATTTCGAGGAATTGTCATGCCAAATACCATTCGTAACTAGAATTTTACTTGTAATTTTTGCCTAACTCACTCTTGCTTGTTGCTTTACAAAATCATCACTCGTCCTGCGTACTCGTTTGATTTTCGTCGCAACAATCAATTTTGACCTTAGATGAGGTATAACATAGAGATATGGCATTGCCCAAATATATTGTCGAAAGTTCTAAGGTTTAAAATCGCTTGCAGCCAGCAGTGTGAGAACAGTGGACCAGTGGAGTAGTTATATGGAAAACTCAACCAAACAAATAATGAGGATAGGTGACTAACACTATAACCAATATTTCGTTCGTCTAACTGTAAGTGTGCACTACTCAGCTGGCGTTAGGCGATTCTCGAACATTCATGTTTTGCTTGCTCAGTAGTACGTAGCTATAGGAGTGTGCCATATCTCTATGTTATACCTCATCTAAGATCGTGACCATATCGACAAAAATTTCAGGTAAAATTCTAGTTACTAGTGGTATTACATATGAATATTAATTTGAGGGTTAGCAGACTAGAATGATTTATTTACGTCTTACGGCCGGTAAATATATTCTTATAGTACGAATATGATGTTTTCGGACGAGGCAACGAAGGAATTTCAAAAATACCTTGAAAATTATTTAACGGAGGTATGACGAACAAACTTTTCATTTTCAATTAAGTAAAGTTTCGATTTTGTTGCTTTGAAACTTATTATGAAAGTAAATTAAAATCGTTGTTTTCATTGGAAAATTTAAGAAGAAAAACCATACGTTGAAATCTGCTTCATTTCAATGATTGTAATAAGTTTTACCGAAAATCGTTGACATCCTTGTTACTTTTGACATGTCAATCACAAATTTTCAAAGAAATGTATTAAAATAAGGTTAGGTTATAGCTATTAACATACCTGGGATAGTTATGAGTATCATAACCCCTTCAGATGTCAATTGAATTTCGATCCTATCATGAAAATTTTTCACTTCACTTTCACCAATCAGAATGCTTTATTTGAGGATCGTAGATAATTTTTCAGTGAAGAAATTTGATAAAATCACAGTATCATAGTCATGGTTACATTTTATTGATATCAAAAATTTTATGTTTGAATTGTTGTCATTTGTGAAATAAATCAAGCAAATATAATTTTAGCTATGAATTTAATACGTAAAAATTACTCATAATTCCTGCGAAGTAACGACAACTCGGGTCAAAATGACTTCGCTGTCGTAATCTAAGTATTATTTTTATCACTCGTTTGTCTGTTACTACGCAACAACTATTCGCAAATTTTTCCAATAAATTCATGACTCTTATTATATTACTTGTGATAAAGTATTCACAAAATCTACGTTACATTTCCAATTTATGTGAACTTTACAATTTGCTCTTATTTTTTAACCGATATTGTGTTGCTGACTTGACATTTGAACATATTCCAGGTTTCTATATTTGCGTTGATATTGCGTTTTGTGAGGAAAATAACATAATACATATGCCCTCTGAGAAATCTTGAACGCAGTTAATCTTATATGTAGACATATTGGCAACGGGCTAATAAATTGATTTATATTGTTTGTTTCTCTGTACCGTTACTCTCAGTACCAGCATTCAATTCATTCGTGGATTGTATCGGTATCGATATTATGAAAAATCAAAGAAATTTCATATACATTTCATCGTCTAGCAACCGGTAAAAATAACTAAAAAGTTGCAAATAAATAAATCTGAACTTCAAGTAAAATGTCACATTTTACAAATACTTTAACATCATTTGAAGTTAATTTCTGCTGCTGACACGAAAAATATAATAAGCGACTTGGAATCTAAGTAACCAATACAACAATTCTCGTACGGTAACAGGCTCCACCTCAGTTCATACCTTCTCGAACGTTATAATGTACTTACATTCCTTGTACCTTAAATAACTATTAATAATCAACATGTTTGCTACTGCAATTCATAATTTTATTTTAACAATATTTACCTCATTAATTTGAGATAGAATGAAAAATAATCCTGCTAATTAACAAAATGATTGAATTTTCATAATTCGAAATCAGGTTTTAAATTTATTGAACTTTAAATATTTCAGTGAAATCCATATTAACGGAATAAAAATTGGCCATTAATTATCACTACATATTTTTCATTTATTTGATTGAATTTAAGCCAGTCATTATAACCATTGTGAGTACTTTGCGTAGTTCACTAGATTAACAAATTAGCAAAATAATTTATATGTAATTATTCATTCAAATGTAAATAATTATTTATACTTGGAATAAATTCATTGTGAATACGTACTCGTTTATTGAAATTTTAAATTAATTTTACAATCCACCGTATTTCTAAAATACAATTCTGAAATATTGTTTTATTTGATTTGACCTAGATATCTTATATACTGAAATATCCAATTTTTCAATGCAAATCACTGATTGTTCATGTCAAAAACAAAATATAAAACTAGACAAGCGTAAAATATTTAAATTCGCAATTCGTAAAAATGCTGAAAGTGTGACCTTTCTTGTTTCAATATAAATTTATTATTGTTTGAAGTAATTGTATTTATTTCTAATTAACGTAATATGTTAATGAAATGAAAGTTGTATTAAATTATGTTACAAAAAAAATGTATGTGGGTGTATATTGTAAGTGGAGGTGAGATGAACATTTTGGAAAAATAATTATTACTCTATTATATTGAATAATATATAATAAATAAAATTTATTTATAACAACATATAGTCTAGGCTTAATTATAAGAATAACGAAAAAGTATAAACTATATTCGGAAAACTACAAAAAAATATATTATTCGGGTTCACAAAAGTCCAACTCTCCTCCACTATATAGGTAAGACGGACCAGGATTGTTGTCATTTTTCATATGTGGTACACTTTTCGTCTAAACAGCAACTACAAATTACACATTTTATCCAACCATCCTTCTATATCGTTTTTGATAATAATTTTTCTTGCATCCCGTATATTCGTTTTCATAATCTTAAGCTTCTTCATTATCTTCATCCTTTGATTAACCATTTAACAACAGTTCTTCAGAACTCATGAAATAGCAACTATTGAAAATTTTTAAGTAAATCCTGGGTTACAGTGTTGACTGCATTAATTTTCAAGCGACTACTTACACTGTCTCTAAACTACAAAATTATCATTCCCTATGAAATATATCATTCTAATGAACTTTTAAGACCAAAAGTACATCTCCCACTTACCCTATATTTACAATACACATTCATGTCATTCAAAATTTCAGTAATATAATAATTAGTAATATAAGTGAAAATTGATTTATTGTTTTAACTTTTTTCTTTGAATTCAATTTTGAATCAAAATATAACGATAAATATTTATTTGTAAATTTTGAAACTTGGGTAAAAACCTACCGAATTAATATATTCTGGGATAAAAAGATTTTTTGTTTAGATTTTACTAGTTTTTTTTTTTTTTACTTTTCAGTACAATCACTCAAGCACTCTGTCATTAGATAAACCGTAAACCTCTCTTCCTTCGAAATCGGGATTTACCATGCAGTTTGTTTTCGTTGTTACTAAGCAAAAAAAAAATCGTGCAAAATAAGTGATTATCAATAAAATCAGGAGGTCTTGTGATATTACTCCGATAAATTAATAGCTCTTATTGTATTACTTATGAAAAAAATAAAATTTCAATATATGCGTTATTACTATTCAATTTTGAACAAATATGTAAAATATAATTTTATATTTTAATGTCTTATATAGTGTTTCATTCTGTATAAATAGAAATAAAAGCTAGGAATACATACCCGTAGAAAATCCAGTGGTTTCACTGCATGAAACTGATATAATTCACTTAATAATGAAACATCGTATCAATTTTCATGTTCATGTGATCTCGAAGATTATGTAACGGTTGATCCAATTGTAATTTAATGTAGAGTTTGATGAAATTATTCTTCGTACACAATAGCTTCAAAGAGGAAAGCGTATTATATAATGTTTACGGCCCATTATTTTCCAGGCTACAAAATTAGTATCCAATGGGATTTCACTTTAGTGATTGGTTTATCCAATAAATACACACTCTAATATTAAGCCATCCATATAATACTCCAGAGAAATTAATCTAACTAGACAAAGTATATGAAGCTTTATAAATAGCGGACGAAGCAACATATTGATAATAAAATCACAATAGATGCGATTTTTCTCATAAAAGTATGAAAATTGAATGTATAAATACTTTACATCTTTTTATAATAATATTTAGAGTGAAATTAAGACAGCAATAGGTATTTATGTACTACGCTAATAAACATGGAAACGAAGGTGTTTATTTCAGGCATACAAAAATAACAAAACAAGGTGCAAATGAGTTTTGCAAGAGCAAAAGTTATAGAACCATCTAGTTTTCTTACGTGTTTCATACAATATTTTTTACTTATTAAATAAATATCTATTTCTTCTTAAAAAGTAAAAAAAATGTATTTAAAATTATGAATTTTTAATATTTTTATGAAATTTATAAAACAAAAATAATAACAGTATCTAGGACTCCTCAATTTTGTTTTAACAAATTATTATATAAAAAATAATTTTATTTTTAAACAGAAAAAAGGTATATAGTTGCCATTTGAATTATCTGAATTTTTTGTAGCTGTTTCTGTTTTGATTTGATTAATAGAAAAATGATTAAATAAAAAGTTTCTTAAAGGAAGTAGATAGTATATTACTATACGTGTTTTATAAGACGATACATCGTTACATGAGTTGTCTAGGGCAAAAGGAGTACTCCAAAACCACGAATGGAAAAATACATACACGTATAAAAAGAGTATAATAAATAGTATATGATACTACTTTTTATACTTTGCGTCATTTATTTTATAAAAATCTGAAAAATTTAAATTAGAAAAATTAATTAATTGTATTTAGGGATTTATCTAAAATATAGTAACCCTGTTGAATGAAAGTTGATTCTTATAACTCATAATTGATTTATAATATTGTAGAAAAAATTTCAAATCTGTACGTTAGGACGTTTAATATTTTTTTAAATTAGTTTTTTTTATTTACAATAATACCAAATTGTATTACAAAACATTTTAAAATATTTGAGCTTATCAATTTGACATTTACCGTGAGGTGTAGAATTTAGAGGACAACTTTACAAAACAGATATTACCAAAACAGTTATCAATAGCAAATATTATTAAACCGTTTTCGATATAGCGATTATTGATCTATTGTTACGTTACATTATGTTGTTTTATAAAAAATAGTTTATAAACGAATTATTATAAAATTTCTAATTATATCACAAATATAACTGTAAATATGACATTTTATTGACTCTCAGTTTCATTTTGGAAATAAAGAAAATTTACACAAAAAAAATACTAATTGGAATAACATTTTTCTTCGATATAATATTACCTCTTTTTAGCAAAAAACATAAATATAAATGTTTTTAATTAAAATAGATACAATCTATATCTATAAAATCCTAGAACAAAATGAACCTCGGTATCGGCTGCACGAATCCAGTTGTAGGTCAAGGTTGTAAGTTACAATTTACAACTGAATCATCCACTCCAATCGGAATTCTAGCTGTGCACCAAACTTTACTTACGACTTCGGAATTTCATCTCTTCATTACAACTGCAGTTTAGATTGTAATTTAACTTTATTATACAGAAGTTAGTTCTTAATTTTATGAGAATTTAAATGAACTTCTATTTGTAACAATAATAACTATTTATGTAATAAGTAAGGAAACAAAAGTAGTTATTTAACGCATGCGAAAATTACGAAACGAGACGCAGAAAAGTTTTATAAGAGCAAAAGTTAATTAACCACCAAGTTTGCATACGTGTTTTATTCAATATTTGTTTCACTTCCGGTTAAATAAGTAGCAAAATGTATTTGAAATTACGAATGTTTGACATTTTGATGACATTTAGAGAAAAAACAAAAAAGACTGTGTTAACAAAATCTAGTAAAATAATGAAATCTTGCAAGATTTTTTATGCATAATGAAAAATGTTAGACCCATATTTTTTATTTTTCCCTAAATTTACTTTTAGTAATTAAAAAACGTATTTAAAAATATATCCTTCAAAACGCGGCTGAATTACTCAACTTCCCCCTTGTCCAGTGACGTATCAAGGTTCTTACCCAACTTCACTTCGTTTCAAACTTCAAATATGATTTAACTTTCAATCTGATAAATTGAATAATCTTCTGCAAATATAATGGCACATAAAAGCCTTACAATGCTTTAAATCACAGACTGTCCACTTTACCAACTTTCAAACGCGTTAACAATATTTGAGATCTGGTATCAACACGTGGATAACTTCACACCAGAACCTACGGACGTCACAATTTTTGCGACTTTTTTTAAATATTTTTTTAATATGATTGATTTAATTTTTTTTGCAAGACCTCATTAATATTACCTCAACCGAATTTAGTAAAATAAAGTATTTCATTAAAGTAAAAATATTGTATTATATGTTTTGCCAATCCAAATATCGTTTATTGATTTTTTGCTGATAAATTTTTTAAATTGGTAATAAAATTATAGGATAATATTCATAGCAGTCATAAACAAAAGCTGATTAAATTTTGTCATAAAATATATCAATATTGCCAGTTACCAAAATACCATAAAATCATAAATGACTTTTGTTTTCGTATCCATAGCAACAATCAGTGACCTGTTGCTAATTTCATCAACTTATCAAGATGAATTCCAATAATTGAACCACGATTTAACAATAGGATTTTTCACTTCACTTGTGCTGAAAACTTTTTGATAAGTTAATTGCAATTATTTTACTAGAAGTAATTCTCGGTCACTCAGTAATCTATAGTGACATATTTATAGTTCTTGTTATTTCAAAATGACTTATGCAAAGTTTACAACATTTTTTTGAGGATTAGTTGCTTAGTGGTTAGCCAACATAAATTATTTCAAATCAAAAACGTCATTTGTAGAGAAAGAAATGGGTAGTATTAAATAAATTCGTACTGATTTTTTTTATAATTGGGGGATTCTAGCTCACTCTAATTTAGAGAAATTAATTTAAAAAATAGAAAGAATATGCATAATAATGAATATTAATAAAAAAATAAAATGATAATTAAAATACTTCCGAAATATGGGGGCTCTTTTTGTTATAGCTTGACGTCATCTGTAAGAATTGCATCAATATTTTGTTTGGGGTCTTTAAAATGCGAATGTTTTGATTGGTAAGTGAAAAATCCCGTCATCAAGTCTGACGAATGAGAACACAACATGACCTTGAGTCACTGTAAACTTCAGTTGTGTACTTTTAAAGTGTTTTTAGTTATTAGAATTTGTGTCTTATATATTAACTTTTATTATTTCTTTTACATTTGTGACAGTATTATTTACGAGATTACTGCATAAATTACCTGTTTATGTGTAATTTGTTAAAAGTTTGCATCACTAGCGCCACTGATATTCTCAAACAGTTTTTATTTGAAAGTAAATATCATTTTTAAACTCATACAGTGGTATTCTACAGTCTCTGTTAAATTTAGAGGTCGTCTCAAACTGGATTTAAATGTGATCTCTAAGAAAAACGTATTCTACAGTCAAATATTACCGCTATTAGCGCTAACATTGTTGTGTAATACTGGAATTACATCACCTATAAAAACTAACAGTCACCGCTAGCTAGAGATCGTCTCTAAGCAACTTTAACAGTGTCTGTAGAATACCACTGATATAATTTAAATACACATGCAATTTTTAATAATGTAGACATACTGTATTATAATATTAATTTATTTTTTATAAATATAATAAAACAATTTGACAAGAAACTCCATATTCATGACGTCACATTAATTGTTTCAAACTTTAGAAGACTGTAACTTATGGCGCGCCGTTTCGGCAAATATTATTACTGTAAAAATAAATTTATTTTCCGTTAAAATATTTATTTTCGTACGAAAATATAAAGATTATTGTTCAAATATATTCCATTGTTGTTTAAAAAATATTTTTTGTATAATTTTATTATTTTAAAATACAAAAAAATATATTTTTTTAACGGTTAAGAAAATATTTTTTCGCAGCCTGTGAGTGGTATTATTTAATATAAAAATGAGCTTTATTATTCTACCGTTAGATGGCGTCGTTACCACTGCTATTTGATCTGGCAACCTTGTACTGTACACTCAACTACATAGGCTGTGAAACATATCCGGATTAAACACTGGCAACAGATGGCACCACTAAAATCTCAGCAATAGGCGACATGCATATTTTTAGCATCAGCGCCTTTAGCGGCAATACTATAAGTTTTTTGAAAACAAACATAAGGTGTATATGGGTTTTACGCAAGTAATTCGCGAAATAATGTGTTTTTATTGTTTTGAAAATGACACATGAATAAAAACAACTACATTTTCTTCACATTTAATACTTCGGATTCCCTTGTCTGCAAGAATTATATCTTCGCCTGTAATAAGTCTAAAATTCTATAGTTATTTGTCATAAATGAATCAGCTGCTTTGAGTTTTTGGTATCGAAATTCATGTATAATTTTCACATTATTCCAAACATACAGCAATATTTACAAAGTAGATTGATATTGTTTACTTTTGTACATTTAGTAGATACAATTAATATTATTGTTTATAAAATTTAACGCCTAGAAAAATTGCGCTAATGGTACAGAAAATTTTTCGAATCAAGAAATTTCCGAAGATTGGTTATGCAAAGACTAAAAATTTAGACTGTAGAAATCGGTAAATAAATTGTATTTTTATTCAAATACTACATCCCACAACACAACGTACAATATTCAATGTTTTTTATTATTTTTTCTACGACCATTAATATATTTGCTTGTTGTATGTTGTTATTGCTACGGCCTCTAGCGGCAAAACTATAAGTGTTATTAAAACAAACGTAAGATGTATGTGGGTTTAACGCAAGTAATCGATTTCTTCGTCGGTTATTATTCTGATTGGTTCATCATTTCGAAAAAATTTTGAGTTCGAAAATTATACAAAGTCCGTGGTGATACATGTAAAACAGAAAAAATTTCAGAGCAATTCATACCAGTTGTTCTTAAAAATGATACTTGTTCGGTAGATATATTCAATCTTGGTCTTCCAGCACCACAATTTCGCACGGTTGTACAAAAAAAAAAAATGTTATCTGAATCTGAATTAGTGCTGTTATATACTGGTAGCAAAGTTTCTTCGAATTCATTGTATAATTTTGATATTAAATTAATTATAATGATTAATTGGTTTTCTACGTATTCATCATCGACATTTAAAATTATTACTCTTAAATGTTTTATAATGTTCTATTTTTAACATACATTCTTCAACAAGTCGTACATTGTTAGAAAACATATTTCTTTGACCTTCTTCATAATCGCGAATGAGTTCGTGAAAATATTGTTCAACATTCATTTTTTTCTGCCTTTTACACGAATTTATTATAGATTTTGACAACTAAGAAAACTATATTTTCCCTTTTTTTTACTCAGGTCAAGTGTAAATACAGAACCATGGAGTTGCGGAAAAGGCCATTCATTGCTAAATTCATTATTGGGAGTCTCCAACGAAGTAGCTGACATCTGGTAACGGAAAATAGTAGGGAAAACAAATTCATCGTTCAAATTCGATATGTATAGAAGTATGAATATTCTGTTCAAAATTTGACAAGCATAATTGTTTTGTAACACTGTACAGTAATTATTTAAGATCTGAAATATCCCCACACTATTTCTCAAAACACGAAGTATTGAAAAACATGTGGAAAAAATTATACCTGTACGAATAGATAAAATTCGATACCAAAAACTCAAAGCAGCTGATTCATTTATGACAAATAACTATAGAATTTTAGACTTATTACAGGCGAAGATATAATTCTTGCAGACAAGGGAATCCGAGGTGTTAAATGTGAAGAAAATGTAGTTATTTTTATTCATGTGTCATTTTAAAAACAATAAAAACACATTATTTCGCGAATTACTTGCGTAAAACCCATATACACCTTATGTTTGTTTTCAAAAAACTTATAGTATTGCCGCTAAAGGCGCTGATGCTAAAAATATGCATGTCGCCTATTGCTGAGATTTCAGTGGTGCCATCTGTTGCCAGTGTTTAATCCGGATATGTTTCACAGCCTATGTAGTTGAGTGTACAGTACAAGGTTGCCAGATCAAATAGCAGTGGTAACGACGCCATCTAACGGTAGAAAAATAATGCTCATTTTTATATTAAATAATACCACTCACAGGCTGCGAAAAAATATTTTCTTAACCGTTTAAAAAATATATTTTTTTGTATTTTAAAATAATAAAATTATACAAAAAATATTTTTTAAACAACAATGGAATATATTTGAACAATAATCTTTATATTTTCGTACGAAAATAAATATTTTAACGGAAAATAAATTTATTTTTACAGTAATAATATTTGCCGAAACGGCGCGCCATAGTAACTCACTTATTAATATAAACATTTTCATCGGATTTTTTACCAATAGTCTTAGTGTCCCTCATTCGTTACAATAAAATTATAAAAAGAATGGTAGAAACCTCCTTTTTGTTTATTGCATGTACTTCTAAAGACAATTTTCTATAATTGTTTGTATTTCTCTAATCCAGTAATATTTTAATCTCTTTTTAATTCAGTTTGAATTACATTATCTTGATTTAAAAGTATATAATGAGAAATCATTTTAAACACAAATTTCCGATACGCAGCCCATAAAACTTTATAACGGGCAATCATCTTATTTTGTAATGATTTTCAAATATCCCTTACAAGAACTATATTTATTAATGAGAAATATAAACTGTAGCGATTAGTGTGGACCTTGCTTTACCTGGCCATAATGACTCGACGCTCCCTTATTTGCCGTTCAAACAAAGCACACATTTGCCCAGGCCAAAGAAACCTAATGCAGTACTTAATTTCCATTTTCAAAATAGCTGACACCTCATTTCGTGGAAACTTTTAAACTGTTGACCCTTCGGGAAATTAGTGACAAATGACGACTCGTCATCACCTGTCAAAAAACAGTTAAGAGCTGTTGACACAATCGATCCACATAATTGCCCTTTTGGACCGATGGGAACACAAATTGGGATGACGTGAGAAATGTCACAACAAGGGACAGTATATAATCGAAGTTCTCTTGATAATTCAATAATAAAGAATCTGATGTGGGCACCACGTGACTTCCTTGAACGCTAAATTATACATATTTTTACTGCACTCATTTTTCCTACTTTCTCCAAAAATGTTTAAATTTTAAGCAATACAAACAAAAAAAATTAAATCGAAATTTTGATATGATATTGTCCATTTAAGGAAAACTTAAAATCTTAGTAACAATAATGCAACCGGCCATTAAATTTATTTCACTTGGAAGTGAGATCATTCTACGGCTAATCATACTTCAATTTCCATTCGTTTCGTATCTTCGAACTTCCCTTCGAAATAGATTATCTTTTTTTTTCAAAACTTTATTAAAATGATTATCACTATTTCTTATTTTATTTCACAAAATTATTTTAATCTCTCAAAAATTTGCAAAGGAAGAGATATGGTTTTCATTTATTTCGTACATATTTCTTATATATTCTTATATATATATTCTTACAGTTATAAATGTCAAAATATTATCAAATGTTTCATACTAAAATTAAAAGCCAACTAAATTATTATTTTTATTAAGTTTATGCCAAATTAACTGCCCTTTATAAAGGCATATTGGAACCAAAAATAGAGGTGTATAACTAGATTTCAACATTCTACGGCTAACAGCTTTTGAGTTATGCGAAAAATTTAAAAAAAACACTACGAGCAAAGTACCCTTTTTGCAATGCCGATTGCAATGAAAAAGGGAGGTATACAATTCGATATTTTAGCAGTCCCATATACAAAATTTCAACATTCCTCAGCTAATCATTTTTGAGTTATGTGAGATATGTATAACGTACACGCACGTACAGACGTCACGCCGAAACTAATCAAAATTGATTAAGGAAAGGTCAAAATTTTTTTTCGCGATTATAATACATACTTCGTTTACTTCGTACAAGGAATTAAAAATAAGTTAATTTATAACAAATTCTTTACTGAATTTATATACTACAAAACAATATTGGTTTATATTTTTGTTATAAGAGTTACATCTATTCAATTACTTTGAAAATATATTAAAAAACTATATTTTATTTGTAATATATATATGTATTTTTATCGCTTGAGGCTTATATGAAAATTGAAAGTTTGTATTAATTTCTCAAAAACGGTATGAGAAATAAAATTTTTGAGTACTGCAGTGAATTCGTCATTAAAAACTGCCTGAATAAAGTGCAAGTTAATTTTTTTTTATTGGAATAAAAAAGTTAAAGCAAAAAACGAAAATTGAAAAATTTACATTTTTATTCATATCTAATCATCTATGCATTTTATGAAAAAAAAAAACAAAAATATTAATAAAATGTCCTCCGTATGAGGCAACTTTTGTCTAATTTAATGGACTTCGTACCTCTTATATTTCGCGAGATACTCATGCTTAAATAGTTTCATTGGTCACCTGTATAGTTT
The DNA here is from genome assembly GCA_035578165.1 of Stenolophus ochropezus. Taxonomy (NCBI): domain Eukaryota; kingdom Metazoa; phylum Arthropoda; class Insecta; order Coleoptera; family Carabidae; genus Stenolophus; species Stenolophus ochropezus. The sequence continues at coordinate 4,154,108 of JAQOWZ010000010.1, forward strand.
AATAGAAATTTATATGAGCTAAGTTCAATATAAACAATATAAAAAATAATTTTATTATCTAAAAAAAAAACTAACTTAAAATATTTTTTAAATGAAATTTAAAAAAATATGGATACAATACTTCCTCTCCTGTTAAATTTAGAACAAAACTACAAAAGTGGAAAATTGTTCAATATTTCTCATCACAAAGATCATATTTAATGCAACAGCACGTCTGCAGTTCAAGATATATTAAATATGAAACATAACACTTTCCTTATAAATCAGACAGACAGGAAAATATCTTCGTGACGGTGTCTCCATAGTGACAAATTTTATTTCAACATTTTCGATTGTTTCCAAATGACGTCAAACAGAATCAATTTGAAATAATACACTGGAATGAAAATAATAGGTTTTGATTCAACTATATTCAATAATTGTATTTTAATAACCAAAATGAATTAACACTAGCTTTTGTTGATTATTACATTTTGATTATAGTTGTATTGTGTCGAATTTTACGAAGGCCATAACGAATTTTGTCTAACTGTTATTAAATCTGTAATAATAATGTACTAGTTATTGTTGATAATATTATTATTATAAAATTATGTTCTATACAATAAATGTTTAACTAAATTTCAAATTAATTTTGTGGTAATATTGTCACAGGTGTATACTAAATTATTGTTGTAATTTTATTAGTTAATTTTAGTAGTTTTTTTTTAATAGCCATAAAAAAATTTCAGAATAAATTTCAAATTCAGACATTTTGCATTTTTTATAATTCTTTATATCTCATCTTTACACTTTAATATAACCATGACATAATAATTAATTTTCTTTTCCTACTTTCATAATTTTTCTATTAATAAACTGAGAAATTATAATTACGTAAAAGTTTTCAAGAAAATATTTTTCTTCATCATGCATAACGGATTACGTGTTTTCTTTTAAGAAATGTTCTTCGTAGTTCGGATATTAAAAAAATCATATTTGAGGTTATATTTCAGTATTTTTCAAAATATTTTTGTTTTCGCATCTTGTGCTATTTATTTTGAATGGATCGAATTTCAAATGTTTGTTCAAGTTAATTTTGTTTTGATTGTAAAATTGGAATTGAATTTTTGGAATTTTACAAAATGTTGCATGGAATAATTATTTTGTTTTTGATGTTTGTTTACTTTTTATCGTATACCAAACTCAGTTTTAAATTGAAATAGTTAAAAAAGAAATAAAATATAAATAAAGTGAAATTTCTATTCATATGAGAATATTTTAGATGGTTTGGTGAATATATTAAAATATAAAAGCATGTTATTTAAATTTTCATGAAATTTCCATTTTCTGTATCTTTATTAAAATAGGTACGTACATACATTTAAAGTAGAGCAAATAAAGGCAATGTTATCCTTAATTATTTTAATTATATTTAAGTATTTAATTAAGTTTTTTTAATTAATTATTTTATATCTTTATTTATATTTGTTTATTTAAATATTTTATTTGTTTTTCTTTACAATAAAATTTCATTATATTTGTAACAATACAAATATAAATTTTTTATTTTAATTAATTTTTGGAAAAAATAGTCATAAGAGTTTTAAACAATTTTTTTTATTTTCCAATTTATTTTATTATCATAATTGGTCATTTTTTTAATAAAAGGTACATAGGTTATAAAGTTAACAATACAAAGATAATATTTTTATTTTAATTAATTTTTGGAAAAAATAGTCATAAGAGTTTTAAACAATTTTTTTCATTCCAATTTATTTTATTATTATAATTGGTCAATTTTTTAAAAGAGGTAGGTGGCAGACTTTTTTAATAGCATTGTTTTATATGAAAAAATAAATAAATATATAATTATTTTATTTATTTAATAAATATTATTTTCAACAATTTTTTATTGCTACAGCATTTAATTAAATTTTTAAAGTAAATCATTTCTTTTAATATATTTACCGAACTAAATTTTAAATTTTATTTATTTGTTTGTAAAGTATTTTTAAAGTTAGTTTTATAGTGAAAAACATACAAACATAAATTCCCCAACATATAGTTAGTCACCAAGTGCGTTACTTACAATGGCACTATTGTAGTAGGCTGCTGTGTGGCAAGTAGCACTATCACACACGTGGGGATTGCGTCGCGACGGCAGTGGAGCGTCGTGCCCGAGCGAGCGACGCTGCACAACTGACGGCGCCTCGACGCAGAGCGGCTCTCGCGCCCCATCGATCCCGGATCGCGATACACGGGATCATTGGGGGCAATGGGGGGATAGATCCCACAGGAATTACCTAATCACAAGCATGCGAGCATTATGTTAACGAAAAACTAAAAAAAAAATATGTGTCCAACGCATTATCTCACGCCACTATAGTAATATCACAGAATAGTTACACACAGAAGCGACACTTCGTGTCGGTACTTTTCATGTTACCCTAGTCAGTTCTATGACCTTGAAGTATTGTGTAGACCTTTAAATTTGTGCTCTTCCCCTATCTCTCTCTCAGATGTGAGGAAACTTTCCGATTTTAAACAATGAGCCCTTTAAATTTGTACACCTACCCCATCTCTCTCTAATTTTCGCTTCTCTGTCTTACTGTCGCTTCTGTATAAACCTATTCTGTGGTAATATATTCTATGGTCGTATTTATTTGGGACTTTTTAAGTAACCTAGTAGGTTTATTTTGTTTACTTGGTACATTTGAAGTAACCCAGAACTGACCTCGAAATGACGCAACTCACCCAGCTATTTTGCTGGGTTGGTGAGTTGAACCTGTTTTCTTTCTTTGCTTACACATTTCTTTCTCTTTCTTTATGTGTCAGAAGTTGTATCTTTCATAAGTTATAACTGAAAACTTAAATTATTAACTTTAAAAAATAATTATAATTTATCGCATAAAATTTTCGGTAAATATGAAATTTGATTATTTATTTGGTACCAACCAATGTACCAACACGGGTAAGTTCATGGTCAGTTTAAGGTTGTATTAAAATTTCCGAAATAAATACGGTCTATATAAATTTTTCAGTACATTCATTCAAAAAAATCTTTATATTTAATTATAACGTAATTTGCGAAAAAATGGTATTTAGAGATATTTTTTGGAAAAACGGTTTAAAATTTCAAGTACTACTTCCGGTTAACCAATAGTAGTCAAAATCTAATGAGTTCATCATATTTGAATATAATTGGTAAATACCAAATATTATATTTTTTACATGTATCATTTTGGAAATCTCCAATACTAACTTCTGATTTTAAAGATCACCAATAAAAGGAATCTGGTTATGTTAAATAGAGTGATCTAGTAGACCATTGGAAACTCAATCAATAAACTATATTTATTTATAAAAAAAATATAGTAACGGTCGTTCCTAAAGACAAATATAAGTATATTTCATCCATTTTGACATTTATTTACTTCGGATCATCAATTCCCCGTCCCCCGAATGGTTTTATTCAGATGTTTACAATTAATGACGTGAGGATCAACTGCAGAAAATAGACTATATATTTATAATACTGGTCTTTCATATTACGAAGTTAATATATTCAACGCTGAATAATAAAACGAATATATGTTAATATATATTGCTATTCATTTATACAGTAAATATAACTACAATAATAAATAAATATTTATTTTTACAGTTGAAAAACAATTAGTAAATAACAATAAATAATATTATTAATTTAATTTGAATTATGTAAGTATTGTTTTTGTTATATTTACAATTTTAATATCGAATATGACGCACGTGAAAACTAATTTTCATGACTGTTTTTTCAGTGAAAAGGCTAATGCTGTACAAAATATTTCTTTCTCTGAAAACCGCTGAACATTCTCATTATGAAAGTAATAAAAAAGTAATTTGGTTTAAGACATTTTGATCAAAAATAATGACATCAAGTAAACAAAGCATTTATATTAAAAATAAAATTTCAGAATTTCACATTATGATTAATTGTAATTTTTCAGATCTTTTTTCAAAATTAATCTTAATCATAGATGTTTTAATTTTTATATCGACTTGTTAATTATGGTTTAGTATCATGATAGCATGATACATATATTTACTAAAATTTTATTCTATTTTAAGCATATTACAGCTTTTATAATATAGTTTATAATGAGTTTAAAATAAATGGAACACAGGAGTAAATCTTCTACGGTAATTTAACGGTAGTTAAATAATAAACAAATAATTACGTTTGTAAAACGCAGTAGTTTTACAATATACTTTAGAAGTTTAGTGTATAGTAATAATTAAGATATAAATCTTTGTGAAATATGAACGCATTAAAACGGAATTTACGGAAAAATTTATTACTCCCTTTACAACATTCATAAATCAATAAATACTTTTATCCAATGTTGGAACAGAGTTATTTATTAAGCTTATTGCATGTGTATTATCCAAATTAACATTACTGCTACAGTATTACTAGAAAGAAAACAGTAATTTATCATAAAAACATAATATAAATATCATACAGGGTGTTTGGTAAATAAAAATTTAATACATTTAAATTAAAGAGTTAATAATAATTTCATAACACGAAAAATAACAATTTACAATAATTTGTATGTCAAATAATATTTGACAGCAGCTATATTTTGTTCTTTTGTTATTTTTTCATCCGTAGCCTACTGTATTTTAATAATAAAAATAAATATTTAAATTTCAATCGAATTTTTTTCAATATTTTTATGTAAGGATATAAAACTAATACATGTTCGAATTCAGAAAAAAATATGCTATCGAATAGGTATAAAATATATAAAAGTTTGTATTGTAACTTGAGAACCACTGGTTTAAAAATATATTTTTTTCTCTGATAGGATGTCCCCCTTGGTCTCCTACAACTTTATTCTATACTATTTTTTTGTAACTATACCAATAAAGAAAATAATAGAGGTCGAATTCTTACGCCCAGCGCAGTGCAGACTACAAAAATGCAGAGGCAAAAATTCCCCTGCCTCAAACTTCCTGAATGTGTGCGTACGACTGCTGTTTTTGCAATGCTCACAGCGTTTATCGATTTTTCTCTCGCTGCACTACCTACTTCAGAAAAGGAAATCTTGAGGCATGCCTCAAGCGCATTCTAATTGGTCTGTTTTAGTCGAAAGAAGCGAACATGCGACCGAAATAAATTATTTTGAAATTTTGGTTTGAAGTTGTTAGATTTAAAATTTTAGTTCACGAGCCGCCACTGCAAAGGGGTCATAAAATGACTGTAGTAAGAGGATCATTTAATAATTTTCACTATTATAGTCTTAATAATAATTATAAATGTAAATTATTCTCTCGGAAGACTCTTTTATTTGTTTCAATGACAAAAAATTCCTTAATCCTTATATTAAAAATACGTAATGTGTAAAGGGCACATGAAAAATTTTTTATATTTTAATTAATATCCTTTTACAAAAACATTTTTAAAACATTACAACAAACAAGTTTTTATATTTTTGTTTTTAAAATTTGTTTTTACATTTTTATGTATAAAGTAAAATTTTACTTCTGTCAAAATATTTTTAAAGTATGTTTCGTCTACATTTCATTTATTGATTTCTTTTATAAACAAAAGTTTGCTTTGATACTAATTTATAATTACCTTGTTTTTCTGTATCTGTAGCCTTTTTGTGTAAACAATAATATTTGCTTCGGTAACTTTGATACTTAACGTTTTAATTATTTCTTAGAATAATTCAAATTAAAACGGCAAAATAATTACTTCAAACTTTAGAAAATCTTTTTACAAGGAATTATAGAATAATATTCTTTGAGTATAATATGTTTTTCCAAGAATACAGCTTCCAATATTCCGTTTCAATATTCGCAGACTCTATTATAATATTCGAAAAATTTCAGGAAAGAAAATATGAATTTCATATCTCTATGTCTTTTCGCCGTCGAATTCATTTTATTTACATTACATTTCTTGTTTTCGTTTCACCTGATGTGTCTGAAATAAATTTAAGCTATATTTGATCCATTTTTATTGACACATCATAACAGTATATTTATTTTATTAAAAACAAAAAATTACATTTATTCTTTGGGTAACTACGTGGAGAAATGGTTAAATTAAACTATGATATGTGCATACCACATGACTTCCTTGTACTCTAAATTATACACATTCCTTACTGCATTTAATTTAAACTTATTTTATTTGAAAGTGAGATCATTCTACAGCTAATAATTCTTCATATCTTTGAACTCCTCTTCGAAATGGAACATCTTTTGAAAATTTTATTAAAATGTTTGTCACTAGTCTCTATTGCATTACACAAACTTATTTTAATCTCTCAAAAACTTTTAAAGGAAGAGATATTTCGTATACAGGGTGGTGACCGCGACCCCGGAACATAGGACTTTCACATGTAAAATCATACTTTCTTAATTTCCTGCTTCCCTAATTATTTTAGGTAAAAAAGCTTCAAATAAAAGTTGTAGAGCATAAAATTCTACATCAGAATAAATAAACAGAATTAATTTTACATGTCCTATAACGGCAGAAATTAAATATGAAAATACTGAAAATTAGCTCAAAAATAGGAATAGCCGTGGAAATGAAACAAAATTGTTAAGAAAAGATTGACATTTTATCTGTCAGAAGAATATAATTTAAAATCGAATGTTAGTGACGTTAGTGATAATAAAACGTCAATCTTTTCTTTTTATTATCACTAACGTCACTAACATTCGATTTTAAATTATATTCTTCTGACAGATAAAATGTCAATCTTTTCTTAACAATTTTGTTTCATTTCCACGGCTATCCCTATTTTTGAGCTAATTTTCAGTATTTTCATATTTAATTTCTGCCGTTATAGGACATGTAAAATTAATTCTGTTTATTTATTCTGATGTAGAATTTTATGCTCTACAACTTTTATTTGAAGCGTTTTTACCTAAAATAATTAGGGAAGCAGGAAATTAAGAAAGTATGATTTTACATGTGAAAGTCCTATGTTCCGGGGTCGCGGTCACCACCCTGTATATGTCTCAGGAATATATTTTGACAGTTGTCCTTGTGAAAATAATAAATCAAATGTTTAATGTGCCCTTTTAAAAAGGTCATTTGGAACCAAAAATAGATGTACATAACTAGATAGAGTTTTAGCAATTCCATAAACAATATAGGTATGTATAATATGTAGTTGTGCACCTCCTTTTTTTATTACAATCGGCAGTATCAAAAGGGCACTTAGATCGTAGTGTTTTTTTTTTAAATTTTTCACATAACTCAAAAACGTTTATCCGCAGAATGTTAAAATTTTGTTCATGTATGTAATTACTATATAGGTGGCCCAATGAAAATTATCAGCGCAATTTTCGTCACTTAACATCAATTTTGCAAAAAACGCTCGAACACGTCAATTTTAGTAAAAAGGGGGACACCTGAATGGATTAGTACCAATGGCATAACTTCAACCCCAAAATGGGGGTGGACTGGACCTCAAAAATTTTAAATGGAAAAGGGTGTCAAACATGAAACAGTATGAAAGGCCTTTGAATTCTCTTTTCCAAATATTTTTTTAATTTTTCAAATCCGATCATTAGTTCCAGAGAAATATCGTTTAAAACAAATTTTATTAGGTCGTCAAAATTGCAATCAAATAGGCTTAAACAAATGGTGTTCACATAATATTTTTTGTATCTCTGAAAATAAACGAAATATTTTCAGTACCGGCTTTTCGTTAAACACTCTATAAATATCTTTGTATTTTAGTAAATAAATAATAAATGATTTTCGACAATCTCGTTTGAATGAAAAGAACAATTTGTACCCAAATTACAGGTGAAACAAAAGAAAGCAATTCATCATCCAAACAGTAGAATATGCAAAACATTTGACGGTATTTACCCCAACTCATTTCCCGTCTTTTGTTTTTCTTAACTCTCTTCTCGGTTCTTTTCAAGGCTTTAAATTTGTTGTCACGACAGAAGAGTGGCAGCTGAGGTTTCTTTCAAACTTCCTTGGTCGATAAACGAACCAACTTGGGTACGAATTCCGAATTAAAAGATTTCATTAAACGCAGGGATTATCGTAAAAGACCGTTTTATGTTGGATCCCACGCTTTCTCAATTGCACGAAAGATAAAATGCAAAATGAACTTTGAGTGACGTTGCGGGGTGGTGAAAAAACTTAAAAATAAAACGGATTGAAACTGATTTAAAATTTTAAATGTAAAACTGGAATAATTATATCCTTTAATGAAAATTTTTCATAAATGTTAATAAGTATACTGAAGTAATGAGAGATTTTTTTGGCTCGCTTGTACAGAATATCCTAGGGTTTACGCAATATTTTGCTGGAGATTTAATATTACATGAATGTTACACGATTTTACGATGTAAACTGTTTTCCTAAAATGCAATATGTAAGAAAATGCTTGGAATTCTTACAATAAATAAAAATGAAGGATAGGTACAGTATTATTTTTACAATAGGTATAGTTCATTTTTCTTGTGGTAGGCTCACGTGATCACATCGTATACATATGAATCAAATTAGTAGTAGATGAAGAAACTTGTGGACGTCATAATGGAGGTCTTGCACTATTTTTATTTTTAGTTTTAATAGATAGTATGTTGAAAAATACTAGACACATATTTTTTATTTTTCTCCAAATTGAGTTTTAATAATGAAAGTTCGGTGTTCCTACTAACAAATAATAAAAATTGTAATAAAAAACATTTAAAAATATTTGAGGTTATCAATTTGACATTTAAAGTGGGGTGCAGTTGTTAGAAGTACCAATTTTATAACAACAATAATACCAAAAACAGTTTTACAATATATTATATTATGAAACAATAGGGCAATTGTTAACGCAAAGTATAAAATAGTATATTATTATACAACTTTTATAAGTGCTCCAAAAACACGAATGGAACAATACGTCGTATAAAGCGAATGTAATATACTATTTTTTATACATTGCTTCACTTATTTAATAAAAATCTTAAAATTTTGTGTCACAAAATTACAGATTGGAATCTACAGATATATAAATGTGAAGTATGGTAACTCTGTTGAATTAAGTTGGGCACATTTATCTATCAGCATGATTTAAAAATATTTATAAATCTATACAATATGATTTATGAAATTTTGATATCTCTTTAAATTAGTTTTGTGTATTCGGTTTTCATACTCTGAAATAATATAAATTGTATTAAAAAACATTTGAAAATATTTGGAGTTATCAATTTGACATTTAAAGATAGGTGCAGTTGTTAGAAGTATCAATTTTACAACAACAAAAATTCCAAAAATAGTTTAACAATATCATATATTATTAAACCATTTTTTATATAACAGTAGGGCAATTGTTAACGCAAAGTATAAAAAAGAAATTATTGAATTTATCCTAAGATCCGTTCACAATATAGCTTTTTAATTAAGAATTGTATAGTATGCACAGCACTCTGTTTATTTAATGAAAAATAAGAGACTGCAACTTTATGAAATATTTGAAATCTGAATACTTCTGCGTCGTGATTTGAGCAATTTGAAGATAAATATTCGAGTAATGAAAGGTCATAGAAATTCCTCACATGCCAGGCGCGTTTCCCGGAAGCGGAAGAATTACGTTGGTCACGTACTTGTTTCCTCTTTTTCCTTTTCCGTCTTTCATTGTTTCTCTTTTAATTACACGACATGTCGGTGGCACCTACTATTTCACAAATTCTTTATTTTTATAGCAAACACTTTTAGAATTATTTATCTTCAAGAAATACTTTCATCAAGATTTATTAGAAATTGATAAAAATACGTAATTGAAGAAATAAATTATATTTTTTATTGTAAAAATAAAATATGCGTTTTTTATTTAAGCTGAACTATTATAAAATTGTATAAGATAATTTTTTATTTAAGTTACAAGGAATGTAAGGACATAAGTTTCGAGAATGTATGAACTGAGGTGGAACTTGCGGAACCAAAGTTCATGTTACTAGAATAGATGTGTTGTGTAAAGGTACTTACATTCCGAGTCGCTTATTTTTTTTCGGACCACCAGCAACAGTTAACTTCAAATAATGTTAAATTATTTGTAAAATGTGAAAGCTGGCAGTTCAGATTTATTTCTTTGCAACTTTTTATAGTTAACGGCCGTTTATATATACCGGGTGTCCCAGCTCGACCGACACATGGGAGTTTTACGTGGGAAATCAGTTAATTATGAATAGTATCTCCCCAGTGCAAGATATTAACTTCAAATTTTGTATACTTATCGGAAAATATTAATTCTATGGATCACACTTATTTGAAATATGCAATTTAGTCTGCAGGGCGAGATTTATTAAATTTAAAATCTAATAGTTTCGTTCAAAATCAGACAGCCATGGAAATAAAAGAAAATATTTATTTGACAGTTTAGTGAAGTATCACTGATTTTAATTTTTATTCCCTGTATTTCAATATTATTTAAGTTGAATTTAGTTTACTTTGTTAAATAATATACTAATATTACAAAAATATAAATATCTACAATGGCATGTCATTCACTGTCAGAACTGTCACATAGATATTTTCTTTTATTACCATGGCTTGCTGATTTTGAACGAAAATGTTAGATTTTATAATTTAATAAATCTCGTCTTGCAGACGAAATTACATATTTCAAATAACTGTAATCCATAGAAATAATATTCCTCAATAAGCATACAAAATTTCAAGTTACTATCTTGCACTCGGGAGATACTATTCATAATTAACTGATTTCCCATGTAAAACTCCCATGTGTCGGTCGAGCTGGGACACCCGGTATATAGTTCAAGAAATGGTACAATATCTTGTACCAAAAATTGTTAGATTTTGACGAAATTTTGTATGATATATGATTTCTGATTTTAAAGGACTGCAATAAAAATAATCTAGATGTGTCAGATCGAGTATTTTGCAGACTATTCTTCTATACTACTATTTCCTTTAAAGTTTTGATTCTTAAAATTATTATTGCACCCAAAAAGTAAGAAACAAGCAAAAATACATTGCAGTCAATCAGATTTCAAGTCTTAACCATGGATATGATAAATCCCATGATTAACGTTGAAAAATATTCACGGTATAAATTGATTATTATGTTACTGTTTAACAACTTTACAAAACTGTATTTTAATTTTGTCTTTTCGCACGCCTTTCAGTTTGCAAACAAGTTTTATAACAGGAAATATAATTCTTAACATCTTTGTAAGTAGCGTATGGAATGTTATTACATAGTTATATTCCTTGTAACTTAAATAACTATTAAGAACTAAGTTTTGTTCCAGGAAAATTTAAAAGAGTAAAATAAAACTATGTTAAGTTCTTTTGCTTGGGAGTTTCTATTTTAAATGCAAATACACAATTCTCTAATATGAATTCTAGACGTTTGTTTTGTCTATTTTGATATTAACTGGTAATTGGATCTCATTTCACAATAATGCAAGAGATCAAATTATCCTCCAGTTATAACAAAGTTGTGGTTATTTCCGAGAATAATGATTAGACGATTCCGCGAATGAGCTTATTTGACCTTTTCCCCTCAGATTTGAAGTGCAATTTATTTGGCAGCTTTGGTTGCTGCTATTAATGTGGGATGTGATTTATATCTGCTAGATGCTCGTCAGTTTATTTCGAATTAAAAGATTTTATCTGTGCTATAAATAGGATTATACAGATTACATTTCAAAATTGTCATTAATTGAAGTTAATAATCAAAGCTAGCAGTTTGTTTCACGTCAGATATACAGTGTGTTCATCGAAATTCAGAACATAGGGATTTAACATGGGAAAACAGTTTTTTTAACGCGCATTGCTTCCCATTTTACTTTATAGCAATGTTTTCTACACCAATTACATTTAATGAATTATCCTGCATTTTTCGGTATAAAAATTTATTATTTTGTACCCTTGGTAGTCGAAAAAACTTAATTTGAATATATATTAAACAAGAATCCAGTAAGTGTAAATTTGAAAATAAAAATATCAGATAAGCTGTCATTATGACACATGTCAGTTTAATTTATTTTTAATTGAGTTCAATTCAACAATAAATTAGACTGACACAGTGAATTTCAGCAATGGTTCGAATAATGTTCTTCCCCAGATCATTTATTGTTGCTGGCTTATTGGTAGAGATTAGTGATTTAACGTAATCCTAAAGAAAAAAATTTAAGGACTTTAAATTACACGACCTTGCTGGCCAATTTATGTCATCTCTCCTCGAAATAACGCGCCTTGGAAACTTTTCTCGCAATAATTCCGCTCACCATTGATAGTCCCGAAAAACTGAGAGGTTTTTTTCTCTTCACGTACACTTTCTTCAACAACTGAACCGATTTCCTCAAATTTTGTAATCAGCCATTGAATTGTATTCTCGGTAAGACAATAAATTTCACGTAACTCACGAATTGAGGACGAATTTGGTCATAATTTCGACGCTTTTTTTAATGGTATACTTTTCCATGACGAAATGCCAGCTATGATAGAACAAAAACGTCGCAGAATGATAGCAGTATCAATTCAAACAAAACCACAATCAACTGTCAATGTTAAGGTATTGCTCCCCGTTTAATTTTAATTTTCCATATGATTTACTAAAATAAAATAGGACTTTTTATATGATTGAAGAGCAAAAAAGAGCAAAAAAAAATTAAGTTAACGTCGATATCTTGAAAACGGTACACGATATATATTTTTTGAGAATTCCCGTAAATTTATTATTAAAAAAGTGTTTGAAGAATGTGCACAACAAAATCACTTATAATTTTGGAAGTTATGAGCCGAAATTAAAAACTATAAAATATATATTTTCGTTCATATCTAGTAACCTATTCATTTTTTCAGGAAAACAAAGACATCGTTAAAATAGTCCCTTAATGCGGTAACTATAGTCTATTTATCCGACCTCGTATCTCTTTTCATTCTCGAGATCCCCAGCTTAACAAGTTACTTGGTACACCTGTATGCCCCTCTATAACACGGACATGTATTATAATGAGATAGCGAATAAAAGTCTCATCTATGCCAAGCGTATACGACAAAGATGCAACATAAAAGTTTAATAAATCTTGCATCGGAAATTGGTGACGTCATGATCAATTGCGGAAAATTGTCTGTACATTAAAATATTATTTATAAATATATAATTTTTGCCAAAATCTATAGCTTCCTGATATAATAATATAAATGCATCATCTTATAAAACTTGTATAATAATATAGTATTTTATAAACATGTATAAAACTAAGTTCTTCATAATTTTTCCGGTAAAAGAGAATGGGCGAAAGTGAACTTTCACTCACTAATTTTATTCACTAGTTGCCATAGACATAACTTAAGTTAGCAAAACAAATCAGGTAAAAAACAACAAACTTTTCAAAGAAGGGGTGGAATTCTATAAGTCATAACAACTACAAATACCAAATGCACTTATTAAAATATCAATTACAAACGTCAAATGACAAATGCACCATGGCTGAAATTCAAATATATAATGAATTTAAGACATTTCCACATCAGTGTGAAATATCAATCAAAGAAGGGGTGGAATTCAATAAATCATAACAACTACAAATACCAAATGCACTTGTTAAAATATCAATTACAAACGTCAAATGCCAAAGAAGGGGTGAAATTCTATAAATCATAACAACTTCAAATACCAAATGAACTTGTTAAAATATCAATTACAAACGTCAAATGACAAATACACCATGGCTGAAATTCAAATATACAATGAATTTAAGACATTTCCACATCAGTGTAGACTTGTAAAGAGTTCTTTGTATATGTAAATAGGTATCAACCATAAATAACCATTACTGTTATAGAATAGCAAGTATACTTTGTAGTTGATATTTGCAATTGATATCATAACAAGTTTAAATAATAGCAACCGAAATTATGGAATCCCACTTCAAGATTATTCGCGCGTCAAACATGTCACTCATGTATAATGACATATTTCACTTACTTACAATATTATATACTATTATATACAAAAACAATAATTAAGTAATGGGTGCTTTTATGTTATGTAATTTTCGTATTTCTGAAAACATTTTGATCAGCATTTGTTCGGGTTATTATTCAATATATCTCCATTTAGGTTGACGTAAGATGGAAATATTTGACAGGTGCGTGTAACCATTTACGGCTGGCGTGTTTTGTCTGACTTGTAGGGCTCAATAGTCAAGAATCGATTCCTTCAAAGCCATCTTTCTCTGGCGACTCAAGCCTTTGGCAATGCTGACCCACTTTACCTTTATTGCGAATATGAAAAGGGGAAAAGCTATTTACAAGTTTTTTTACGACAAGCCATTTCTCACTAGAGTAATTGAATTCGAATTTTAATTATTTTTTTGGATTGTTTTCATATATGTGGAACGAATTAAGAATTTTAATTGAAATTTTTAAATGAAATCAAAACTATTTTTAATAGAATCAAACAATAATCTTTAGATGCGTATTATTTTCGCTTTAAATTGCTTCAAGTTTTAATAAGAATTTCTTATTTAAGGGTAAAGTTTAATAACTTAATATGAAGTTCAGGGCATGTAGGAACTTTGAAAATTTAAAATTATCTTCACCTTGGTTTTGTTTCAATTTTAAATTACGTCGCAACAAGAAAACAAAATTTATTTATTATATTCCTTTCATAAACTTGCATAATTAATATTTTTAATATATTTGCAATACAATATTTATTTGAATCATAATTTCATGTTAATATTCGTCGTGTTATATTTCACTATAATATTGTTTTGTACAAATGACATTTGATATTATATTCAAAATCATATTTATTTAAAATTTAATAACAATGATTTTTAATATATCATTAATATTCATGTGTATGTATCAAGGGCGCCGACTTTTCTAAATTTCTTCGGGGGCAAAATTTCTTAAAATGTCCAAAATCAAAACATGTTGCAGGAAAAAGAAATACCTATGGAGAGAATAAAAAAAATTAAAGAAAACACTTTAAAATATTCTAATTCTTGACTCATTGAAATCAAAGCACAATTCAGAGCAGCAAAATCTACTCCAGAATGTGCTCTGGTTTCAGCAGACCTAGAATTAGAAAACCCTTCTGAGTACTCTAATTCCTGATCCACTGAATCCAGAGCAACTAAATCTGCTCCAGAATGTGCTCTGGTTTCAGCAGACCTAGAATTAGAGTAATCAATTCTGAGTGCTCTAATTCCTGATCTACTGAAACCAGAGCACAATCCAGAATAGCTAACTCTGCTCCAGAATGTGCTCTGGAAGAATTAGAGCACACGCTGAAGCGTACTCCAATTCCCGGCCGGGTGAACTAGATCACCTTCAGGGCATAAGACCAAGGGTAACTCACACCCATTTTAGGGTAGTACTCAGTTACTAAAAATGGAAGGAGATACAATAATTCTTTAAATCAATAACAATTCATGGCTTTATTACTGATGCTGCTCTAAAGAAAATGTCTCCTTGGAGGCATCATCCCTACGAAATTTTTCCTTGAGAATATGAGCCTCGATGCCCACATATAGTCGGCGCCCATGGTGTGTATAATATTGCAATATTGACATTTATAATTTAATAATTATTTAATCCACAATGCATGAAATTATAACATTCAAGGAAGTTCATGTTAAGGTATGAGAATAATTGTAGTACTTACATTCTGAGTCGCTTATTATATTTTTCACGCCACCAGCAGCAATTAACTTTAAATAATGTTAAAATATTTTTAAAATATGACAGTTAACTTGACAGTTTTATATATTTGTAACTTTTTATAGTTACTTTTATCCGTTGCTAGACGACCAAATGTATATAAAATTAGTATGATTTTTCGAAATTACTTTACTAGTAGAACTGTCATTTTCTGTAACAGTCCGGTGTGTATGGTAACCAAATAATTAATTTTATCAATCATTTACCTACCGCAGTTCATTCTTTAACAAAAAAGTGGAACTATAGTACTGAAAACTAGAAGCTAATAAATAGGAAGAAAAGTGGGTAAATAGTACAAATTAATATTTCCTTATATATTTAATGAAATAAAAATAGCAAATGTAGTTCACGGACTATAGATTAGAGTTTTTTTAAATTTGTCATTGTCCGTAATGGGAGCAGCATTTACTACAAAAATAAAGTTTTCGTCATGAGCTAATGTGATTGGGAAAGCTTTTACTCGTAAGCAGTTGTAAATTCTTATCGATTATGATAACGTTAAAACCTTGTAATTGATGTTACTCGATAAATAGGTCGACGGAAAATAAAAGCTTCCAGAAAGCAATGCATTAGACATGTTTACGGAGATCTACTTCAAATCAGGTTCATAAAAGGTCCAACTCTTCCGCTTTCATAATTTCCTCAATTTCAGCTCTTAGCCCTCATTCTACTGTAAATATTCAAACTCAAATTTATTTGCTTCTTTTAATAATAACTTTGGTCTTATACACTGACTAAAGAAACGAGAAAAAAAAATATATCGTCATGTCTGATAATAGACACCAACCACAGTTCTGATAAGAAATCGACAATTTCATAACGAAAAAGTCGAAAAACAGACACCTTTTTTGTTCCTGGGTTCTTTTATATAACGAAATGAGTCATAAACATATTGTAGCGAACCCAGGGACGCGGCGCGGGCGGCGGCCGCTAGCGAGCGGGTCAGAACACGTCCGTTCGTTTCCCATTGTTCTGATTTCAAGGAATCAGAGAATGATCTAGAATAAACTGTTTTAATATAAATACCCCAAGCAAAAGATCGCGAGGACAGTCTTGTATTGATACGGGTAGAGAACACATGGTGATATAAATAAACAGACAGTGATATAAATAGTGTTGAAATAAATATTGCGTAGTTATAATTGTTTAAATAAATTATCTTAGTGTTTAAGTCTTTAGTAATAATAATTAGTTCTTAAATTAGTGTTTATATTTGTTAATTCTTAGTGTTAATTATTTTTTATTTATTCTTTATAATTCATATTTCTTTAATTAAACTTAGTTATATAAATATTAGTGTTTTAATCAATTTTACACTTCACCTAAATAAATAAAACGTTACAATTGGTGTCAGGTGTGGGGTTAATAAACTGTGAAGTGTAAATAAAAATAAATAAAATGGCTACTAAACAAGTAAAATTAAGTGAATTAAAAGTGGCCGATCTCAAGAGGGAACTGGAAGAACGAGATTTGGAGACATCGGGAACCAAGTCTGTTCTACAACTTCGTCTACGCCAATCCTTAATAGAAGTTGGTGAAAATCCAGATGAGTTTTTATTCGAAATTGATGATTTTGTTAAAAAAATGATGGAAAATTCTAAAGTTTTGGAGGACAAGCTAAACGAACAATTGAAAGAAAGTTCTAGAATATTAGAAGAGAGAATAGAAACCTACGAGAAAAAAGTTGAAGAGTTGCAGCAAAATTTCTCTAATATTACGCCAGCTGTATTAAATTCTAATGTGGCAGATATTATTCAAGTAAACAAAACAGTAAAAGCGGAACATAATTCAAAACTGCACATTAAAGCACCCGAATTCGATGGCAAGTCATCATGGCCGAATTATGCAAAACAATTTGAAGCCGCTGCCAAAGCAAATGGCTGGACTTCCAAAGAAAAGGCTACTGCGCTGACAGTTTCGTTACGTGGAGAAGCCATCGATATCCTACAGACGCTAAAAGAGGATGAACAGGAAGACTACGAACAACTTGTTAAGCGATTGGATATGCGATATGGCAATGCGCATCTGGAGCAAGTGTACCAGACGCAACTGAGGAACCGATATCAGAGTTCAAAAGAGAACCTTCAAGAATTTGAAGCGGATATAGCTCGTTTAGTTCGTCTTGCACACCCTACAGCTCCTGACAGCGTTTTGGAATGCCTAGCTACACAAGCCTTTATCTATGGGGTCCGAGATAATGAAACTCAGCAGGCACTACGATTGGCTCGACCAAAAACTCTGGTTGACGCACTTTCATATGCCTTAGACCATGAAGCTGCGAAACAAGCTTCACGTAACCAATCGCGAGTGCGAAATATCGATGCTGAGAGGCCCGAAGACACCGAAAATCTAGAAGACAAGATAAGACGAATTACGTCTGAAATTAATGCTGCTGGAAGAAAGAAACTCCGCTGTTGGAATTGCGGTGAATTAGGTCACCCGCAAAGGCTCTGCAGAAAACAACAGAAGAAAGCAGAACCAAGAAAGGAAGAAAAGGAGTCGGGAAACTAAGTCGGGTTGATGCGAAGGGGCAATCGTCGACCCGTAATCCAGTAGCCCCAGAATCCATTACTTATGTTGCATCCCTACATCATCAAGCTAATAGCATCTATGTAGACGGCTCTATCGACAGAAGGCCGCTTAAAATGTTGCTGGATACGGGTGCAACAAAAACAATAATCAGACCCGACTTAGCAAGAAAACTATGCAGAAAACATCTACTTCCAACAAAGTGGCAGATACGCACAGCCACCGGAGAACAAGCTACCGCATCTGGAGAAATAGATTTGAGCATCACTGTTGGAAAAACATGCATTAAACATCGTGTGCTGGTAGCTGATGTAGAAGATGAATTTATTCTCGGCATGGACATTATGAAAAAGCATGGATTTAATCTTGACCTGAAGAATGGAGTGATGATGGTCAATGATGAAGAACTGGTATTAAATCCACGAGACGACAATGCCATGCAAGTATTAATAACGGAAGATGTAACCCTCCCAGAACGAAGTGAATTAATCGTGGAAGCACAGCTAGAGGGTAGCTTCTGTGAGGGAAACATTGTTATGCTCCAGCCAAAAAACGATGATGCCAAAACTGGGACTGGAGTTGTAATTGGAAAAGCCTTGCTCAAAACCGACAAGGTTATCCCAGTTCGAGTAATGAACATAAATTTTTATCCCGTTATACTGAAGAAAGGGACAATAGTAGGAGAATGCTCAACGGTATCATCGATTATTCGAACTGTGACGGCCAAAGACAACACATCCTGTGCAGTTCCGGATATTCTGTTGAAGGAGCTGTCAACATCGTTCCAGGACTTCACCGCCGACCAGAAAACCAAGGCTAAGGGTTTAATTGGCAACTTTCAAGATGTGTTCCAATTGGACAAGAAGGACAAAGGAAGAACCAATGTAGTCCATCATAAAATAGACACCGGAGACGCAAGACCTATCCGCCAAACAGCAAGAAGATTACCACTGGCGAAGCGGGAAGAAGCAGAAGAAATTATTGAGGACATGAGGACGCAAGGTGTGATTGAATCTTCAAGCAGTTCATGGGCTTCACCAGTGGTGCTAGTGAAGAAGAAAGATGGATCTACAAGATTTTGCGTCGATTATCGTCAACTTAACAACGTGACGAAGAAGGATAGCTACCCGCTACCCCGAATAGACGATACTCTGGACACATTGGCAGGATCAAAGATTTTCTCTACTCTTGATTTAAAGAGCGGATACTGGCAAGTGGATTTAGATCCAAAAGACAAAGAAAAGACAGCTTTTACCATCGGTACCGGTCTTTGGCAATTTACTGTTATGCCATTTGGGCTCTGCAATGCCCCTGCAACGTTTGAACGACTTATGGAAACCGTGTTGGCTGGACTGTCGTGGAAAACATGTTTGGTTTACCTCGACGATATTATTGTGGTAGGAAAAACGTTCGAGGACCACATGAAGAACTTGGAAGAGGTTTTCCAAAGATTGAGAAAGGCTAACCTGAAACTCAGTCCAAAGAAGTGTCACTTATTTCAAAAAGAAGTGCATTATCTTGGACACGTAGTTTCTGGTAAGGGCATTGCAGTTGACCCGGAGAAAATAAGGGCTGTGAGTGACTGGCCAGTACCGAGGGATAAACATGAATTGAGAAGTTTCCTTGGTCTCTGTACATATTACCGACGTTATGTACCTGGATTTGCCAACATAGCGAAGCCATTGACAAGGCTTACTGAAGAAGGCAGAAAATTTATCTGGGAGATGGACTGTCAAGCTGCGTTCAAACAACTTAAATATTCCTTGACAAGCGCACCTGTCCTAAGTTATCCTTTACCAGAAGGAGAATTCGTTCTAGATACAGATGCCAGCAACGTTGGAATTGGTGGCGTTCTCTCCCAGATACAAGAAGGACAAGAGAAGGTTATTGCCTATTTTAGTAAGACCTTGTCAAAACCAGAGAGGAATTATTGCGTCACCAGAAAAGAACTATTGGCTGTCGTGAAATCCGTGGAGCACTTCTACAAATATTTGTACGGTAGAAGATTTCTTATAAGAACTGACCACGCTGCTCTCAAATGGCTGCTACAGTTTAAGAATCCTGAAGGTCAGGCAGCTAGATGGATTGAAAGATTGCAAGAATATAACTTTGTTATTGAGCATCGAGCAGGTACAAGCCATCGTAATGCTGACGCATTATCAAGAAGACCTTGCCAAGACGAATGCAAGCATTGCAGTCGTTTAGAGGAAAAACTCTCTACCATCGCTAGAACAACAGTAGTGAATGATAGTTGGCAAACGGAAGACCTTCGCAAGGACCAAGAGAATGACTCTGACTTAAAAATCATACTGGATTGGAAACGTGGAGATAGCAGACCAGTTTGGGAAGATGTTGCACGACACTCACAAAGTGTAAAATCGTACTGGGCGCAGTGGGACTCTATTGTGGTTGAAGAGGGCCTCCTGAAACGTGTCATAGAGAATACTGAAGGTACTGTGAGTAGGACCCAGCTGATAATTCCTAGGAATAGAGTGCCGGAAGTATTGGAGGAGATCCACGACGGATCTGGACATTTTGGAGTAAATAAAACCCTCGAGAGATTGCGCCAACGATTTTACTGGGTAAATTGCAAAGACGATGTTAAAGAGTGGTGCAAGAAATGTGTGGTCTGCGCGGGAAGTAACGGGCCACATAGGAAAAGAAGAGCTCCAATGCGCCAATATAACGTTGGAAGTCCCTTTGAACGCATTGCGATTGACGTGGCCGGACCATTCCCCGAAACTCATGATGGAAATAAATACATAGTAGTAGTAATGGACTACTTTACTAAGTGGGTCGAAGCCTATCCATTACCCAACCAGGAAGCCGTAACTGTCGCTGAAGTCTTGGTAAAAGAATGCATCTGCCGATTTGGAGTACCGCGAGAGATACATTCCGACCAAGGAAGGAATTTCGAGTCTGCTCTGTTCCAAAATATCTGTAAGATATTAGGAATAAAGAAAACCAGAACTACTGCATTACACCCGCAGTCTGATGGCATGGTTGAACGGATGAATAGAACAATAAATCGGTATTTGTCAAAGGTAGTCTCTAACCATCAACGGGACTGGGACCGACATCTTCATCTGTTCTTGTTGGCTTACCGTTCATCCGTGCATGAGACCACAGGGCAGACACCAGCTAACATCTTATTCGGACGGGAGTTGCGCTTACCATGCGACCTGGTATTTGGCAGTAAACCCGGTGAAGATCTAGCCGGGGAGGACTATGTAACGGACTTACGGAGAAGAATGAATGACATCCATGAACAAGTCCGCACAAACATTCAAGGTGCCAGCGATCGGATGAAGGACCAGTATGACGTCAAGGCTGAAAAAGGTGGTTTTCAACCTGGGAATTTGGTGTGGCTTTACAATCCACAAAGACGTCGTGGCTTATCACCGAAGCTACAAAGGAATTGGGAAGGTCCCTACGAGATCGTAAAGAGAATAAATGATGTGGTCTACAGAATTAGGAAAACACCTAATGGAAAGCCGAGAGTAGTCCACTTCAATCGGTTAGCCCCTTTCGCTGGTGATAATTTTGACGATCATCGTGGAGCGACGGTTCGCCGGGTTGTACCTGAGGAACCTACATTTGAAGACTTTATGGAAAGCCATTCCACTGGTCACAAAGCACGGTATGGCGTGACACGAGAAGAACAACGAGATCTGTTCACCGTGTCCCCAGAATATTCCCTCGCTCACTGTGTAGCGAAAGACATTAAAATGTCCCGCGGCATCGCTTCAGTTTTTAAAAGAAAATTTGGACGAGTACAAGAACTGGCCAATCAACGTCCAACTGTCGGAAAAACGCTAAAACTGAAGGATGATGACGTAGAAAACAAGCGGTACCTTTACTACCTGGTTACCAAACAATATTCATATCAGAAGCTGTCTTACCGCAGTTTATGGGACTCGCTGTGCGATATGAGGGACCATTTGTTGCAGAATGACATCATGAAGCTGGCAGTACCGAAGATTGGCTGTGGACTAGATGGTTTGGATTGGAGGATTGTTAGAAGCATGTTAGAGACAATCTTCCGCTTTACCGGAGTGGAAATTCTAGTCTGCAGTTTCAACTCTACCGGCCAAGAAGAACTCAAACGGACCGTCGACTGTTACTTCTTCAAGACTTCCAGATGCACCAAGGGTGATGCATGCAGATTTCGTCATAACGAACTGTTCCGGGACGAAACAGTCTTAAGGAGGGGGCAATGTAGCGAACCCAGGGACGCGGCGCGGGCGGCGGCCGCTAGCGAGCGGGTCAGAACACGTCCGTTCGTTTCCCATTGTTCTGATTTCAAGGAATCAGAGAATGATCTAGAATAAACTGTTTTAATATAAATACCCCAAGCAAAAGATCGCGAGGACAGTCTTGTATTGATACGGGTAGAGAACACATGGTGATATAAATAAACAGACAGTGATATAAATAGTGTTGAAATAAATATTGCGTAGTTATAATTGTTTAAATAAATTATCTTAGTGTTTAAGTCTTTAGTAATAATAATTAGTTCTTAAATTAGTGTTTATATTTGTTAATTCTTAGTGTTAATTATTTTTTATTTATTCTTTATAATTCATATTTCTTTAATTAAACTTAGTTATATAAATATTAGTGTTTTAATCAATTTTACACTTCACCTAAATAAATAAAACGTTACAATATGTAAAACCAAGAGAACTTTAGTAACAAACTTTTGCCATGTAAGTTCATTGATGTTTTTATCAATACGTGCTTCTCTAAGTTACGATTATAAAGTACATCATATTACTAGTTACCAACACTACTAATTTGAATCATATAACGTTACACCTGCGAAACAGAAATAAAAAATTACAAGATCGATTTCTTTGCGATATGTCGTCCTACTGTTGTATGCTCTGATAGCTTAATATCCTCACTACCTAGCGGTTTGTGGTTCAAATCCTGGGTATAGTGTGTATGTATAAGTGTATTTTCTCATTTTATCTTCTCCGAAATGGAAAGCAAGTAATATTGCTATAAAATATTAGTTTTATGCCCTGTTGCAGAAAGGCTAATCAGGCTCTAATCAAAAAAATCACTGGTTAATTTGACGTTGTTACCATGGCCACGTATTAAAAATACATTGCTGTCAAAAAATTAATCATTAATCAAAATTGATGAAGCTTTGTGCAACCCGGGCTTAATGTCATAACCTTGAAAATATCATCATCACCTGTGATACAACATTCCTAGTTGGAACAGTTCCTCAAAGGTACTTGTTTCGTGACAAATTTTACTTGCATTTTAGTGGTGTGTATTGTCTAAAAATATCATCATTTGTGGCACAGCATTTCTAAATAGAAAATGGCCTGTAATATCTAAGGTAGTTGTTTCTCGACTAGTTTTAATTGCTCTATATCGTCAGCCTACAACCTCTGCAAGGGTGCTGCAGCTTATAGTGGGGTCCGAACCACTCGGACATAACGGACAAAGCAAAGCTGGGACTTGAATTCTAGATCTTACCCTTCGTTCAATTCCAATCAGAGCGTTCTTCCCAAGTTAACTATCATTGTCAGTTCGTTAAGGTAACTCCTCTTAATACGAGGAATGTAAACTAAGTAATGATACATGTGATTCACCTTCAGTAGGAATTTGAAATCGCTAGAGTCATTTGGTTGTACATTATTCGTGAAACAGCTTTTTCTAGTACTTTCTAAAAATGAGTAACATTTCTAACAACGGTGTGCTGTCAGGTTTTTTTCAGACTTGGGCACAGTGCAACGGAAACTTTTGTAAAATTTAAGCAGGCCTACAGTGTTTTCTCAAGGGCACAGGTTCTTCGGTGTTTTTGTATATTTTCAGAAGGAAGAGAAAATGTCGACAGAATTCAAGGTATTATGCGTTCAGATTTCAGATCATCGGTTGACACTTAATGATCAAGAAAGAGTTGAATTTGACTCACACCACCGTTCATCAGATTTCGACCAATTAATACGCCTGATTTGAATTCTTGTGATTTTTTCCTCTTCTCGAGATTCAAACGCCAGTAATCGACCAGCTGAATGCTTTTTCAATGTTCGAGTTCAAACACTGCTATGAGGATTGGTAAAACCGTTTTCAGCGCTTTGTGATTTCCTATGGATGTTATTTCGTAGGAGACATTATTGTATTATAATTATATTTTAATATTTTTTTTAAACCAGTCTCATTACATTATAAACACACCTCGTCTATGATGTACATAAATAACATTAAAACAATGTAATAAATATTACTATTATTATTATTTTATTATAAATGTTTCACGCTGCTGCAAGTGCTTGGTGGTTATATGTGATTGGTAGCACATCTTTCCATACTCGTAAGAATGAGGCGATGTGCGATGAGATCTCGTTGCTCGCGCAAATCTCTGATCTTGTTAGCGTGGTCTGCACTAAATCACGTAGAAATGACTGTGCATTGTACACGGAAAGCGAATTCGCTGCCTCCAGGATCCCACTCTAAGTCTAATGTCATTTCTCTGCCGAAACAACCCAACGAGAGACTCAATACTTTGTTTTAACGAACGCTACTACCATTCCTAGAAGCTGGGGGCTAGTAAGGAATATCATAACCGACCAATAACCATATACTGGAAGTGTATTGGTACAAATTTACCACGTTAAATTTTTATAGTTACAGAACGAAACAATTGAGTTGACTGTTGGCTATTTTAAATAGGGTTTAAGGAAGAACACTCGCTTTTGTTTTACAAAGTAAGAATTTATTCTCTACTGCATTTTCGATAATAAACTTATCATCAGAAAACTAAAGTCCAGTTTTTTCACCTCTGGTTAAAGTGTCTGTTACCTTAACAGTCGGTTAATAGAAAAGTATCACATCCAAGGACTCAACAACGTACACTGTATTTCCCACAGTTTATCCTCATGTCATCGATGTCTACTGCAAGAATTATTAAACTTTTATCTTGCATCTTTGTGGTATACGCTTGGCATAGATGAGATTTATATTCGCTATCTCATTATCGTATGTGTTAATGTAATGTAATAGTAATGTAACCACAGTAACGAATATTTTCAAATATTTAAAAAAAACTTGAATGTCATTCATGTCATTTCTGTCATTTATGAAGGTTATTTTGGCGTCAACAATTTGTGCTTCATTGTGTTTTGCTAGTACAATTCTTTTTGTATGTTTCATCCATTTTTAAATTTGTTCATAATACTGTCTGTTTTGACATTTATTTACTTCGAAAATTACACGATTTCACCCGACAAGATGATGTCATCAATCTCCCTTCCCTCTCAACGATTTGAATCACATGGCTACAAATGACGTGAGGATCAACAGCGAGAAATAAAGTATGTATTTTGACTTGCGTACAAGTTTTTCGATGCGATTTTTTTTATTAGCCGATGGTTTAACCGGTGGTGAAAAAACCGGTCCTTATATTAAAAGAAAACCGTTAAGAAAGGAAAATAGGAATCAATTCTTAGAAAGACCAGAGTTAATATTGTTTGATTCACCAACTTAACCGTTTGTTTTTCCTGAAGGTGTATTTATATTTAAAAACGAAACTAATTTATTTTAAACAGAGCTGTAATCGTTCCAATTTTTCTTTTTCGGCTGATTCGCTAACTTATCTCAATACTGTAACCCGGGGGTATTTCTCAGAACTACGACGATGATAAATACACAAATGCATACTCTAATTTAATGCATTCGCCAACTTAACCATTTGTTTTCCTGAAGGTGTATTTATAGGTATTTAATAAAACGAAACTAATTTATTTTTAAACAAAGCTAGTAATCGTTCAAATTTTTCTGTTTCAACTGTAACTCGAAGAGTATATCTCAGAGCTACAATACACAAATGCATACTCTAATTTAATCTTTAAATTAACTTTTATTTATGATTTAACAACATCTGATTAAAACTAACACTTTACTTATGTGAAGAACCGTTTGGTAAAATTTAATTTATAAAATGTTTACTTTATAAATTAAATTTTACTGAAAACTTTATAGATCTATTGTAGATTAATTCATTTCCAGAGCTAGTAGCTCTGTCCTAAAATGTATTTGATATACCTACTTTCAACGCCCAAGCTAAATTTATTACCTAATACGACTGATCCGACAAAAGATTAAAAAATGCACCCTCTCTGTTTCATGCCTCCTTATTTTTAAATAAACTCTTCTGTGAACTATAATCTTAAAACTATAAATATTAGTTGTTGGATACATTGATAATAGAATTATAATCCACAGAAAAACTGCAAAAATACAACAAGACAGAAAGCAGTGCCGGAAGTTTCAACTGTGTTGGTTTCGGTACTAAGTACACTCATCTTTAATTGCCATAAAAATTTCCATTTCGATTCAGTTTTTCTTTCATCATAGTTAACGGTTTCGATTTCTGTCACCATGTCACCAAATATACAAATTAACTCGAACGAAGAAGTATGAAATTTTTCTCTTATACGACGACGTTAATCTATCCTCCTTTAGCAAGGAGTTAATGACAAAACATTGAAGGAGTAGTAGACTGGCTTGGAAATCAATTCCGGCTAATAAGGAAGCTAATGCCAGTAATTTCCTATGATCCTTGCGACTTTAATCAGGCTCAGCAGCCAGGAAGTTCATAACAAACAAGGACGAGACTATCTGCAGGTATTTTATACAAAGCGACCTGAATCCTCGCGACATATTGAGATCAGGATTGAACTTTCCGAGGGAATTTTTATTGACTTGTGGGAAAGTTTGCAAGTGTTTGTTTTGAAGGCTATATTGATCGGAAAAGGAATTTTTCATTACGTTTACCCTTGTTAAGTTGGTTAATTATAATTATTCGTACAATTAAGCTACGCAGTGATATGATTAGTGTTTCACAAGAGTCTTGTATTTTTCTTGGTCTTGTCCCAGTCTTTCAAAAAATGCAAGACGAGAGCTACAAATTTTAAAACAAGACCAAGAAATTGTCTTGCAAGAAATTTGCAAGAACAGCAAGATTTTCTTCAATTCTTGTACTCTCGCAGTTTTTTGCTAATTTTAAATCGAGATTTATTATAATTATTACCTATAAATTAATAAAAGTACAAAAATATGGAAGTTTAATACAATTTTTTAACATATGTATGTAAATTTCATTTTCAAAAAATATATATTAGTAATAATTATTGACCAAATATAATTATTCTTCGAAATCATGTAACCAAGAGTTAAGACACAAAATGATTTCTTAAAACCAGGGATGCTTTGAAAAAAGTTTGCTGCTTGTGCTAAAATATACGTATAGTATGTGCAGCTATACGATTCTTGTTTCTAATGTTTATTTAATAATAATACATAAATGTATTACAAGAATTATATTTCATAATTGACATTTATATTATCCATTTATATTATCTAAACAAAAAGACAAGACAAGAAACCATGTCTTGTGAAGCACTAGTTTAAATGCAGTGTGTGCAATGAAACGCGAAACTTAAGACTGTATCATTTGATTTCAAAATATTGCGGATACTCTCACCTGATAGATTTAGAGCAAAACTACAGAAATGTAAAATTGTTCGAAATTAAATTCTACGTCTGCTTATCTAATTTTTTATTTAAAACTTGTAAAAGTTATATTTGTAATATTGATATATTATTTAAGAAAAAGAATATAAATTCAGTGCATTCAGTGATACTTCACAAAACTGATAGATAGTTGTTTTCTGTTATTTCCATGGCTGTCTGATTTTTAACGAAAATATTACATTTTATATTTAATAAATCTCGTACTGCAGACATGCATTTAACAATTTTGATCTTATCTGACATAGAATTTAAATTTGAAGAACATTGTACTGTTGCAGTTTTGCTCTAAATCTATCAGAAGAGAGAGTACCCACAATTTTTTGAAATTCCATGTTAAAGTTCTATATTCCGCATTTCGTTGCACACCCTGTATGTGTCTCTCATTCCATTATAACTTAGTTAATTTCTTGAAAATAAAATGAAAAATAGAAACAAATTCTGAAAAACACTTCAATTTGTAATTCTCAAACGTTAGGTATTTAATAATGTACTACAGAACTAAGAAGGAATTGTTTCTATTATTATAAATTCTAAAGGATTTCGTATTAATTTACAATTCTTTTTGTTCCAGCTGACATCTACGACAAAGTATCTACTGAACATCTTTCTCCCTTGGGTCTCGAAGGTGAATGTGTGGGTGGAGGTCGTATCAACCATGATCCTGAAGCTAGGAAGATCCTAGTATACGGATATTCACAGGTCAGTATTTTTGTACCATCGAATATATTATAAGGTTTACCGTTAGGGCACAGAATAGTTATATACAGAAGCAACATTCCGTGTCGGTACCTTTCATGTTGCCCTAGTAATGTTCTATGACCTTGGAGCATTGTGTACACCTTTAAATTTGTTGACTTCCCCCATCTCTCCCTAAGATGTGACGAAACTTTCCGATTTTGAACAATGAGCCCTTTAAATTTGTTGGCTTTCCCCATCTCTCTCTCATTTTCGATTCTCTGTCACTGTTGCTTCTGTATAAACCTATTATGTGGTTAGGGTTTCCAACTCAATGACCGATGCTAATTTGAATCCTACGAAAGCATAAGTGCGTCTTTCTTTTTAGTTGCACTATCGTTGAGGAAGTAGTCAGTACTTTTACTGTAGAGTATTCTATTTGTAACAGGGCATATAACCGAAAAAATACTGGTTAACGGTTAACCCTTATAGAGAACGTTATAATAATAACGCATTTAGTTCGAATACCAGTTTTTTAAAATTGGAAACCGGTTTAATTAAAAAAAAATAAAAATTAATTAAAAAAATAATAAAAAATTACCGTCTGAAGAAAATATAACATAAAAAATGCAATTTAATTAACGAGTATTCACAAAAATTCCCAAAATACCATCAGAAAACGTCAAGTTACTTTTCAATTTTAAATTTGTCTAATACTGACAACGAGACTACATACTTTTATGACTCTCCAATAATATGTAAATTGTAATAACTGTCATGACTCATATTCAAATACAAATAGATAACACAGATATAAAAAAATATTCATAATGTTTCGCGTTAAATGATATTAAAATAAAGGTTAATGTTCTAAAATCAGTTTATTTTTTTTGGTTAACGGTTAGCGGTATTTTCGGCCTTAAAAATATCGGGTAAAATTACGGTTAAAGTTCGCAATTTTCGTTCAAAATATCGGTTACCGGTTTTTTTTGACCAGTATATTTAACCGGTTACATGCCCTTATTTGTAATAATGAAAAATTATCAATTTAGAATCACTATTGTAGTAATTTAAAAAAGTATTGTTTCTTGTTTCTATAAATAAATGTCGGTTACGTCAAAACTGACCTTCCTCAATTCGTATCCTTAACCTGATTGGAAAAAGATATAAAGGAAATAAAATCAAATCACATGGTTGTGGTTTTATTACGTATAAAAGACAAACATCAAACGAAAATTTCTTGTGATTGATATTTTGTTAACACATAATTTCAAATTTTCCTTTATAAGAAATTATACAACAGTTGTTATTACATTTATAGATAATCTTATCATAACCTTTAGAATCTAAATAGATGTTTTTGCTGTATATTTTCCTAGTGATAACTATCTACACCCACTACCCGATTAAAGTTCTCGGAAATATAACTGATATCCTGGAACTATAATTTAGGTCATTTATCCGGATTCATGTCAATAATTGCTTCATTTGCGCTCCAATAATTCCTGGTTGGAAAACAAATCATACATTGTTATTTATCTTTAATATCTAACAATAACTTTGAGATTAATATTGTTGGTATATATCGGTATCCCAAATATTAATATAACAATATTTCTATTTTGAACTGAAAAAAAAAATAATTAAAAAATACAAATTATTTTCGTTTGCAAAATAGCAAATATATCATACAAACAAGTTATAGTTATCCAAGTTAAACATTACAAGGAATGTAAGTACGTTATAACATTCGAGCAGGCTATTTTTACAGTGGCTCGAGCCATTGAGAAATCATTTCGAGCCACTTATTACCAAAAGATTAAAAAAGAATATAAAATTATACAAAATCCATTTCTTGAGTTAAAAATTAGTTTATATATAGTACAGAATAATTATCTGTTTAATTGATGAATGGAGTTCAAAATTTGGTTTTTAGTAGTGCATATTGACGTTGACAGACGATGCGAAAATTAACAAACAGAATTTAATTATCTCTTTTCGTTCTTGAAATTTGTGCTTTCAAAATTGCACCTTAAAAAATAATGTTTTATGGGTATATCTCTAAAATGGGTAGAGATAAAATCCCAACGATTATACCAGTCGATTCAAAGGGCAAAGGTTATATAAAGATATATTTTTTCTACTCCCGTGTGTGAAGCTTGATTTTTTGTACACTGTGCGTGAAGTGTGAATACAGAAGCTTTACGTTAAGCGAATTGACAATGTGAAGAATAAATTATATTTTATTGCAAGGTCGTAGAAAAAGTATAGTATGTAACACGTGTGTGAAGCCTATTTTACATTCGGATGGTTTGCACCCTCATGTAAAAATTTCAGGTTCACACACTTGCCACATAATATACTATTTTGTATATACATTTTTTGAAACGATTCGATAAAAAATGAGAAAAACAAAAAAAACTGGAATTTCAGTTAATCGCTCGGGATCGTTTTTTCTTATATATTATATAGGAAGAAAAACGAAATTATTAAGAAGTCTATAAAATTTTTACTTGAGCTACTAGTTTGGCTAACATAGCGGAGTGATATCGTGTACTTTAATATCGATTTCGAAAAAGAAACTTTTTATTGTTAACTCTCCCCGTTGTTGTATATAAAATTTATGCGATATTATTTATCGAAGCTAAAAGATTCTCTCTGTTACAGGGCTATGGGAAAGCTGACCATGAAGTGTCCGTTGCTGTCCTGAAGAAGAAATTCGGAGACTACACCATCACTTGGAGCGATGAAGGATACTAAAAAATATCCTCAAACTGTGAAATTATTTAAATATTCTGGATACTGATGTAAACGTAACTTTATGTTAATTTATTTTGACGTCTCATGTATGCACAAATAAATAACTGTAACATAAATTTATTTAATATTTGTAGTTATATTTTAAATTTATGCAGTAGCAATGAAATATATATAAAAGTTATTAATTTTGAAGAAAAATAGTATTGGAATATTAAATCCATTTTTATTAATATCCAAAATAAAATAAAAATACAATGTTTTGACACTACTTTTCTTCAATATTTCTTTTTTCAGCATAGAACAACATGAAGATACAGAAGTACCACTTTCTTGCATCTTCTATTGGTTTATATTATTGTAGAATATATGTATACGAATTTAACACCTATATTTATGTATTGGTGACACAAGGTTGTGTTGGGTGTTGCCTAAAATTTAATTCGAGGGGAAACTTGAATTACCCCTAAACTACGCGCACAAAATGGACATCAGATTCGTGAGTTTGACGGTTGACTCTATAGGATAGCGTACTTGTTTTCCCTAATTTCACTAATTAGTTGCATCTTCAAAAACCCTGGACAGCCCCATGGTTTTGAAACTCCAAAAACACTTTTTGTCACCGATCCGACTCAAATTTTATATACACATACTAGGTACATGGGGCTAACAACTTCTGATGTCAAATCCACCGAGGCGTTGAAAATAAGGGAGTTATTTAATAATAAAGTTTTAAATGCTTATTACGTAAGAACTATAGGTCGTAGAGAAATGTGGACACCAAATTCGGAATCTACGAGGTCGAATTAGGGTAATAAAACAAAAAAACCACCTCCTTAATAGGAACACCCCTACACATTATGTTAACTTGTGTGTATCATGTACAGTGCATATATAAGTTAATGTACTTGTTCAACGTGTTATACAGATTTTAATTGTCATTTTTTGTTTATTTAGATAGTGGATGATTTGCACTTCATTCCTGGATGCGGCAGCTGCAGTTCCAAAAGGGTAGAACTAAAAATAATTACTAAATAACTTGTATTTATATTATTGTATTTGTATCAATATAATTGTATGTATTTTTTGCTGTATAATAAAGAGGTACTTAAATTATATTATATCTTTTTTTTCAACCTTCAGTACAGCTCCGCCTTTTCCTAAAGGATAGTTACATAACCAAGTTCCTTAACATAACTAAAAAAACACCTTCTTAATATAAGGGTGGTGGTACGACTATACATATATGTGTATAGTATTGCAAGAATAAAATAGAATAAAACTTATCCATTGTTTCATTTTAAATTGTTGTATTCATATTGTTATTTACAGGGTAATTATAAAGAAGTGAAGGAAGGGTGATACAAAAGGTATGTATTTATTATTATGTTAAAATAAATGTAAGTATTTTATTCAATATATAAATATAATATAATGTATTGTAAATTGTTTAAAATGCATTAAAATAAATATTTGTTTATTATTTTTACTACATCTTTGCATTTACATAACATATCCAAGCTATATTATATAACAACGGTAATATTAAAAGTAACATTTTTTACTTACACATAAAACAGAGATGGGCGTGGCACCTGACTGGTTTTTGTAATTCTGAAAAATCTACAGAGTCGAATTAGAGGGATGACTTGTCTTTAACACCCTCTTTGTACTTTACCCTGCCTATCATATACATATAACGGAGAAGTAAAATTCTATTTTCCGAAAAAGGAAAAATCGGACAAGAAAATTTCAAATAAAAGTTGCTGAGAATTTCATTCTAAACAAAAAATCCTAATAAAGTTTCCTTTCCAAAATCCCACTTTAAAGTTTAATAACTCCCTTACCAATCGGAGACAAAAATTTTAATCGAGAGGAAACGCGAATTACCGCTAAACTAGGGGTTGGCGCACAAAACGGACATCAGATTCGTTAGTTTCATTGTTGACTCTATAGGATAGCATACTTTTTTCCCCTAATTTCACTAATTAGTTGCATCTTAAAAAACCCTGGACTATAGCCCATGGTTTTTGACCTTGAACCCCAAATTTTCGGAGTTAGACATGTCATCCCCTTAATTCGACCCTTCCGCTTCCCGTGCCGGTGTCCGTTTTTGGCGCTCTCGCTTCGTTCTTACGTAATTCGCGATTGAAATTCCGCAAATAGAGCATTATTTTACGCCCATAATATTGACGTGAAAATTATTAAACTTTAAATATGAACTAAGCTTCCAGTACTACATTCATAAAAAAAATATAAAATTTTTAGTGCAACTTATAAGTGTAGCTTACTTGAAAATTTTTAACAAATTATTTTTTGTTGTCTATATTATTAGGGGTAGAGATCTCAAATATTGTATTTAGACTAAGAACTTGATGCTACATCTATAAAAATATTACCAATTTTATGGGGCACTCCAAAGTGGTAGTTCTCTTGAAGAAGTTTCGAACAGAACTTATCTTTAAGACAAATATATACTTAAACAATTATCTTTAAAATGAAAAATCGGATAAGAAAATTTTTTAAATAAAAGATGCTTAGAATTTTATTTCCAACAAAAAATTCTCATCAAGTTTTCCTCTAAAGTTAATATTTTCCACTCTTGTAAAATATATAATTTAATATATCCCTTAATATCAACCCCTAGAGGCTCATATTTGGTTGTCTACTAGATCTATGTCCCTAGCTCATGTATGCCAAGTTTCATCAAAATCGGACACAAGAAAATAACACAGTATATTTACAACATAAGAACTACATACGTATACTTATAATATGTATAGGGGTGCTTTTATTAAAAGGGTGACTTATAAAATCTGTAAAGGTACAGAATTTAAATACATATATAGTAAGTATATGTGATACCCAAATATAGAGCAAAATTACATTATTTTTAAAATTTAATTTAGCGTTAATTGATGTTGAACCTTGCATAACCGCATTCAAATTATATTTAAACTATAAAATAATTCTTCTATTTCAATTAATACTTGTTAATATTCATATGTTAATATAAAATAAATGCATGATACCCATGATACATTTAAAAAAGAAAATGACCCAATTAACTATGAAACAAAACCATCATCGGAGAAAAAAGTGTTTCAAATAGAAGATACTCCAAATTTTATTCTTTTTAAAATATCCTAATAATATTTTACTTTAAAATTACTAGTTTTCCAGTTATGTGTACCATAATAATAAGAAATATATATCAACCCCTAAGGGCTAATATTTGGTTATGCACTAGATCATCACCCAACATGACTTCTATCACCGTTAAATAAATATAAGTATGATACATTTTCATTAAATATTAACAAATTTTGAAATAAGAGATTCAGCGAGACAGTGAATTCAGTAATAGTAATTTAATTCGAGTTAATAACTTGCATTGATTCCGTAGTTTCAAATATAAATACAATTATTTCCTTCACTGGAAATGTTCTGGTATTAAAGTTGAAATGGATCTTTACCAAAGTCAGCAACCAATTCATCCACAGCTTCCATTTTTACAAATGATCTGTAACAAGAAGAGGAAAATTATAACCTGATTACATATTTGCCATATTTTATTTTACAAAAGTAAAGTTTAAGTCTGTTCCTTTCTGAATTTATAATAAAGGTGGAAGTAACAATCAAGGAAAGCGAAAGTAAATTCGATGTTTGAGATAATAGGCGTCTGAATATTTGATTCCCGGTTGTTAAACTTTCAAATGTGTACTTAATCCTGCGAGTGGAGAAACAGTAACAACTCAAAAGCACAGTTCCTACAACTTCCCTACTGTTTTCTTCTCATTATAGCGAAGTCGTATTAATTTTATTTGTTCAAACTGCAGTAAAATAGAATAACAAATTGGAATCCGTTAAATTATTCCTGTTTTTAAATAAAAAAGTTGATTATCTAACAAGAATTAAGTAATGAAATATTTATTGGTTTTACATGTCACGAGAGAATTGTTTTAATGTTTATGGAACAATTTTTGTACCACTTACGTTAATGAAATGTAGTATTATAAAACAATAACCTTTTAAAACAGTTACCTAAAACAATTACTTAGATTTAAAAATCTGACATCCAAATTAATATATAAAAAAGTATGAAAGTAAATATAGTACTCATTGTTTATTACACATTTCTAAAAATACATTCAACAATAAAACTGTAAAGCCCCAATATAATTAATTTCAAATCACCCTCCGTAAAAACCAGTCATCGTAATGTTTTCTATTTGAGAAGGGTGCTCACTAACGTTGAAGTGCTCTATTTCTTGCTCTAATTTAATTAGCTCAAAATCACCCTCTATAATAACCAGTCAACGTAATACTACCTGCGAAGGGTGCTTACTCACTATGAAGTACTCTAATTCTTACCCTAATTTAATTAGTTCAAAGTCACCCTTCATAATAACCAGTCACCCTAATATTTACTACCTGCGAAAGATGCTTACTCACTATTAAGTGCTCTAATTCTTGCCCTAATTTAATTAAATTCACCCTCCGTGAAAATCAGTGACCATAATGTGTACTACCTGGGACGGGTGCTCCACTTACTGTGAAATACTCTAAGTCTTACGCTAATGTAATAGATAAAAATCACCCTCCGTAAAAATCAATCACCGTAATGTTTACTACCTGGAAAGGATGTTCACTTACTTTGAAGTATTTTAATTCTTGCTCTAATTTAAATACTTCAAAATCACCCTCCATAAAAATCAGTGACCGTAGTGTTTACTACCTGTAAAGGGAACTCACACACTGTGAAGTATTCTAATTCTTACCCTAATTTAATTACTTGAAAATCATCCTCCATTAAAACAAGTGACCTTAATATTTACTACCTGTGAAGGATGCTCACTCACTGTGAAATACTCTAAAACAACCCCTAACTTAATTAGTTCAAAATCATCCTCAGTAAAAACCAGTCACCATAATGTTTACTACTTGACAAGGGTGTTCACTCACTGTAAAATACTCTAATTCTTAACCTAATGAACCTAATGTAATTAGTTCAAAATCACCCTCCATAAAAACCAGTGCCTTATTATTTACTACCTGAGAAGAGTGTTCATCACTGTGAAATACTCTAATTCTAGCCCTAATTTAATTACATCAAAATCACCCTCAATTGTGAAGTATTCTATTTCTTACACTAATCTAATTAATAAAAAGTAACCCTCCACAAAAACCAGTGACCGTAATATTTACTACCTGAAAAGTGTGGTCACACGATATGAAATATTCTAATTGTGGATCTAATTTAAATAGTTCAAAATCAGTCTGCGCAAAAACCAGCCACCGTAATGTTTACTACCTGCAAAAGGTGTTCATTCGCTCTGAAGTATTTTAATTCTTGCACTAATGTATAATTAGATGAAAATAACTCTCTGTAAAAATAAATTCCCATTAATGTATAACTTTACTTTCCGTCTTTTGAGATTTAGCTCAAAAAATCGGCTGCCCTTTTTAATTGGAGTCAATTAAACAAATCGACTGTATTTATACTGTATACAGTGTTCATCAATCTTAGCTGCTGTGGAGAAATTACCACAGTAGTTATTTATATGTGGAAAATATATAGTAAAGAATTATTACAGCCGATTTTTCCACTCACTAAATAAACTAGTTTATTTGTCTAGAAAAACTGCCACCGGTGAAAAAACCGCAAGTTAAAATTTAATATCCCATTTTCGCTTCAAAGTGCAAGCACAAAAAACTTAATTTTCCCTATGATGCTATACTTACGCGTTGGTATTTGATGAAAAAGTAATTTCCATGTAGTAAAGCGTCTAGGACTCGAGGAGGACGCTTAGCACACGATACAGAGCACATCTATGCGCTGCTCACGTAAATGCTTCGCAGAATGGACTACGTCAAAGGAAAACGGGTTGCAGAACTGAAAATAAACAAAATTCAATCATTTTATGTCTCAACATTTGAGACATATTTTTAAGTGAATTCAGTTAAATACCCAAAACTATTCTAATATAATAATTCACAAAAGATGAATTAACTAAAATATATTTTTAATTTTTTCACAAGAGCTTTTTGTTTTACCGGATAAATTTCTATTGATCACAAACGTTGTTATCTAGCAATTTGACAACTGTCAATAAAATAAAAAGCTAAATGTAATTCAGCGAGATAATCAAACAAAAAAAAAATATAAGTGACGTTAAAGTTTTGATCTGGTTGCCATAACAAAGGTACATAATATTTTATCACTTGCAAAAAGTTAGCTTGCTTTTTATCCACTTTCAAAATGATAAATTTGTTTCTTTTTAGTTCAATAATTAGTCGCAATTTTTATATTTTGTATTTCATTTATATCTTCATATAGACTCTAATTATTTGTACTTAACATAAAATTTTGATCTAGTTACCATGGAAAGGTAAATAAGATTTTATCACTGGTAAAAAATTACCTTACTTTTTATCCACTATCAAAACAATAAATTATTTTTTTTAGTTGATTTATTAGTTGGAATTTTTACATTTTGTATTTCATTTATATCTTCATATAGATATTAATTTTAAATAACAAAAAATATATCGTATTCGTATATTTAATAGGCGTATTCCATTTGTCACTTGAATCAAATCTAACTTACACTTTTGAATCCGGATCATTTCTTTTTCATTCCTTGGCTGGATCAGTTTACCCCTTCTAGTGAATGTACTGATCCTAAGTAATCCACTCGCCGAGATAGAACAGAAATATCACTTCAGTTTGTTAAACGATTTTGTTGTACTTTTGAATAGTCTAAAAAAAATAAAGAAATTACAAATTTATAATGCGGAAATCAACATTAGATGATAGACAAACAATAGCAATAATAAAATTAAAATTATAATAGCTACACGGGCTAAAGTGATACAAAGGCATTCTATTTGCACCGAATGAGTGAACTGATCCTACTGATCTAACCTGATGAGACTATCAAAAGAAGTGCCAGTTTTAAAGTATAAAAAGGAAGAAATTTAATTTTATTAAAAATTTCCAATGTTATTTATTTATATTTATATAATGTTTATTGACATTTATATTTTTGAATAACTAAAGCTATTTAATAAAATATTGTTATTATTATTATTATTATTACTTAGATTATGGAGAAACTGTAATATAAGTAATGTTCCTGGTACCCAAATAACTGATGACACTAAAGTATTTTAATAACTTGTTATGAAATTTTTACCCTCGACTTCGTCTTGGGTCTTGGGGTACATATTTCACCCCTACTAATTATTAACTTTACTCTATTCATATACATAAATATCATTAATATTATAAATATATGATAATAATAAAAGAACATCTTAATACTATAAAAAAATCACTTACATTAAAATTTTAATAACTATTCTTTTAGTATTCAAGGATCAACTTAGCTATGTCATTTTAGCCTCACTATTTACAAACAAAAAAAATATAAACGTCATTAATAATTCACGCATTTTTAAAAAGATGTTTCTAGTATGCAAATTTAAAGTGAATATTTCAAAAATACGTTTATTTTTAAAACGAAGCGTCAATATAAATTAAAATTAATCAAATAATATATATTTCACAAAAATATGATTAGAATTAAATTTAAACTGGATTTACCTTCATAAATTCAGGCACCAGCATCTATCATAAATCAAATAGATCCAAGTATTTATTTTGTCCCATTTAAACAGGCGAATAAAAAATATGTTCTTAAAAGTAGTTTCTACATGTTTGATAGATGACACTACTATGAACGTTTTCGACAAAAATTTAACGAAAAAATGTTTTTATTACATTATTTTTATATATGGTAAGTAAGGTAGCCTAGCAGAAGGGCACCAAGAAGTGAGGGGCGCCGTGTCTCCAAAATAAATGCAAGAAAAATCGAGTACTTGGAAGTTATTTCTAATAATTTATAACTGTAAATTTTACATTTTGTCCTTTATTTTTCAATTTATTTATTTATGCGGAAGTGATCAAGAAAGTCATCACGTACATATAATTATATATGTCTATTTTTGTCTAAATTTTTTGAGATCCTCTTGCAAAGTGGATTATTTATAAAACCTTTTTAAGAATTACACGTGTTGTACCTGTTTATATAATTTCAACGCCCCTGAATATATAAGCTTTACCAAAAATAAATTAAATTCACCAATGAAACTGAACACTTTTCATTTATCCTTTGTCACTTCGAGACTTCGACATCGCAAACGTCCAAACTTAATTATGTATTTTAAAAGGCACCAACAAAGTTTTTCTTTTATAGGTAATACAATGCGGTAATGGAGTAATTATATTAAAATGCAAAACTATATTAGAATTAGAAAATTGCTATTAAAAATATCAAATTCAAATAAATGGGAATTGGATTAGACATTTATATGTTAAAATCAGGTCGTATTAGGCTTATCGTTTGACTTTACAATAAATTATACAAAAGATATATTTTTTTCTATTTTAAAGTGAGTTTATAAAAATTAATAATTGTTATACCTACAATAAAGAACTTACTGACAACCAATTTTAAATGTCTTTACAATTTAGGTAAATAAATGTTAAATATTCGAAGCACTCGAATCACACATTTTTTCCTTTTAATAAAACAGTTCGAAATACGAAACAAGAACTAAAACATTCTAAAAAGGGGCGTCATTTTATAAGTTGCGAAAGGGCGCCACATGCCCTACAGCCAGCCTTGTCTATGAGATAAGCCTTTTTAATATATATCATATGTTAAAACAATTTTAGTATATCATGTAATACTATTATTTAAAACATTCGATTAGAATTCATGTTAGATATAATCTCATATATCAATCTATTCATAGCGATAGCTCCGTCATTTGTAATACTCTAGTTGTCTAGTTCTCTAGTTCATCCCTAGATCCTAGTGAAGTATCAAGTATCATATAACACTGTAATATCAGATTGCAGTATTGTGTATGTATTAACTGTTTTGCTGCTTATCTCCATCAATGATGAAACTTACAAGGGTTATAAATTCAAAACCACCAACCAGTGCTGTTGTTGCTAATAATACAATGCCAGTCCAGTTTCTCTTGTAAACGAGGAGTATAATACCATATGAAATTGTTCTAAACTTTTAGTGAATGACAAAGGTTTATAAAAACAAAAGACTATTATAAAGAAGGGTTGGTAAAGGAATAAAAAAGTAGTACAGTTTTCTCAAGAAACACGAACACCTCATAGGAGAATTTTTAAATATTTTAAATTTTGCTCAAGAAACTATAAATTTTGTTTTATACTTTGGAAGCCTATGCAATTTTTTAGTTTTTTTTTTCAAGAATGACTCATTTATTTCTAGCTTAAGAATCATTTAAAGGCTGAATCTTGTGTTCCCTTATATACATTCTGTTCATTTTAAATGTGCCACCATTGCTATCTTGAGAACTATAAGATATAAAAAGTTAGTTAAATTAACAAACAACTTCTATATTGCAAAACTATTAGAATGAGCGAACCAAAATTTTATTTCAACCAATGGTTCTCAAGATATGGTACCCAATTATCTTACTTTAAATGGAACACCTATACATTTTTACATAATTTGAATTTACATAAAAATACGAATCTAATGATGTTTGAAGTTAATTATTAATTAAAATATAATAATCTCTACATTGACATTGTTCGAAAACTTTTACCTGAAAAAATAAAAATCAAACGTTAAAATTTGCAAGCTTTTCAATATAATTTTGTCTTTAAAGTAAAAAATCTAGTCAAAAGAACGAAGATTTTGACGTTTATATTTATATATTCATAGCAACTACCCAACTACTATTTTCAAGTAACAGTATACAAACTTATTGCTAATGCAGAGAGATTTTATTTTTTAACTAAAAATTAATAAATATATTTAAGTTTTTTAACGTCTCTAATAATATTTAATTGTATTTTTGATTTTTTGGACTGTATAGAATATACTTTTTAAGTTTTGAGCACCCGACTGAAATATAAAATGTCGGCGCCACTTGTAATGGGTTATATATGTATAATACTACATTTTCTCATTATAGTAATAAAAACTAAACATTATTTTGCAATAATACAGTTATTAGCAATTAAATGTTTTGGAGAAAGGACCTATGACGTCAGCATGGTAGGATCGTAAAAAAAATCAGGTAGACCATTTCTTACGTTCCCAGTCTATCTCTCTCTTCTTTCATGATTCTATCACACTCACGTCACAATATCCCTACTTCAATTTTGGATATCGCTTTCTGACACCCTAGATTAGAACTGATTAGATTTTGATGTTAATTGTGCAACCGGAAGTGCTGTTTTCATAAAGATCTGAAGTGTTATTCTGAAATATTTTAATTAATTATGAATATATGAGAATTTTTGTAAATAATAATTTAATATTGTCATTAGAATTTTTATAATTATTTTCTCGTGAACTACAAATAATGAATCTATTTAAAATAATACGGGTATTTTATTCTTCTATTTATTATCATAAATGTAAAAAACAAAATTAATCAATTACCGCATTATAACCGTATATTTAAAGTTGACATAAAAACAGTGTTTCAGCAACAATATACCTACAAATTTGAAATTAATCCTAAATATTTCCGATGTTTTATATTTTCAAATAAGAAATTTCTTTCTAGTCAATTTGAACGATCTCGACCTTAAAACTTTGCCTGTTTTCAC
This sequence comes from Stenolophus ochropezus, assembly GCA_035578165.1. NCBI lineage: Eukaryota > Metazoa > Arthropoda > Insecta > Coleoptera > Carabidae > Stenolophus > Stenolophus ochropezus. Next base: position 4,196,011 of record JAQOWZ010000010.1, read on the forward strand.
TCTCAAAATTTGTTATTAAATTTTCAATGACGAAGACAAATATCAACGAAGTATGATAAAAATAAAAAAAAGTTTAATACGATAAGAATAAAGTTTTAAGCTTCTCGGCAGACAACGGAACCAAAGCGCATTAGAAGTTTGTGTGGTTGCAGCTACGTTCAAGCCACCCAATCCTATTTTATTTTCTTTCGCTATTCGTTATCGTACTATCTACCTAACCGAAAATCAACACGGATTACTATTTCCAACCTTATTATTCTTGATAATAATCTGCATTACTATATGCTTTATAGATTAAAATATGTTGATGCACCTACACAAAATTGTTACATTTTACTTCATCAAATTTCAAATTTATATACCTATATAAATATTTTTTAATCTTTGATTGAGTTTCCAAAACAGCAAATTAGATTTACAAATTAATCAGTTAGAGATTTCGAATATTACTTACTGATTGGGGAATTGGGAAATAAATAACATGGTAATGGTAACATGTTTTATTTACAAATGAAAAATAAATTTTTCAAATAGTTTTATATTACTATATTGAAAGAAAAAAATTAAACCAGTGGTTCTAAAACTATAAAATAAAGTGATATTTTTAAATGATAGTATATAAGTTAAATTAGCTCATTTGATAAAGATTTTTTTTCTTATTACATTCATCAATTATTTTTAAATGTTATATTAAAAAATTCTAAACATTTGATTAATATTATATTCACAAAACAATTTTCATAATTTTTTTATTTCTTATTTCTTGATATTACTCATGAGAATGAAGTTTGGCAACATGAGCGAAAGCGGGTGTTGTAAATCATTCAAATATGTAATAGCCATTACATGCGAATAGAATACTATACTTTATGCACAACTATAACATATAAAATATATGTTTATTAAAACCAAATATGTCATCACACTTTGACAGATAAATAACAATAGCTCGCGTCACTGTTTCACAGCATACTTAACGCAAGGCAATTATTTCCAGTGTTAGGTACATTACAAGCTTAAAAAAAAACCTTATGAAAAAGAACAAAACTAGTGTAACATTGGCTTCTTATATAGAAAAAATGATTTAAAAGTAATTTTGCATTTACTCTTTTGACAGATAAGATTTAAATTTGAGATAACGATTGAATAATATTATTCCATCGAACTGTCAGTATTATTCAATTAGCAACAGTAACAAAAATCATTAATTAATAAAAAGCGATTGAATTGTAGGTATATTATTTGTCGTTGTGGATAAAAAACTTTTTTTTTACCATATAGTTTAATAGCAATATTAAGTTTAATAAGCATGTATGAAAAAAGCTGTATAAAATGCTGATCATTTAAAATATTTATTTATACGAGTACGTACTAAAAATTACACTCTGTAACATACCTTTGTTTTTACACATTTTGAAGAGGAATGTTCAGGCTTTAATGTGATGTATGAATTTTAAAAATCAAATGCCTACTCTATTTGTTATTGATGTTTATTTCTGACAGACAATAATTATTTCTCCGATAGTAGAATCAAATTCTGTACCATCTATTTTCACATAAAAATGTCTCTTGTGGTGCACTCTCTATAACAGCTAGACGTTTTATAAGCATTCTCTTAGACAGAAATTTGTTATATATATATAGGTATATATTTAATTATAAAATATTTGAAGAATTCTAAAATGTACGTTTTCATTTTCGTATATTTTCATTTAAAAACCTACGTAATATAGGAGATTACATTTAATCAGACTTTTTCTTCTGTGTTGTAGGTATTAAGTGGGATGTATTTGTATTGTATTGCAGAATGTATTCCAACGCGCAGGCTCATTACGCACAAGAAACACACTCAACTCAATACTTAGCGAACAGGTCAAGAGCTTTCAACGTTTGCATACACTTCTCTCCAAATTTACCCCAGGATTTGAAAAAATTAATATACACATAACAAGCACAAAACTTTTAACTACCTACTATTATTAACAGAATATATTTTATTTATTTCTTTTACAATTTTTTCATTCTTTTACTTCACTCCAAATTCCAATTTATATTAATTATTAATTCTTTATATTTTTATAGGTTTAATCACCCTCTCCCCCTTAAAGGGGCAAGGTATTTGAATTTCTAAAATAATAATAAATAAATCTAGAGCGTAAAAGCGTTTCATATACACCGACATCACAGAATAGTTACATACAGAAGCGACACTCCGTGTCGGTACCTTTTATATTACCCTATTCAGTTCTAAGACCTTGGAGCATTGTGTAGACCTTTAAATTTGTTGCCTTCCATCTCTTCCTAAGATGTGACGAAACTTTCCGATTTTAAACAATGAGACCTTTAAATTTGTTGCCTTTCCCCATCTCTCTAATTTTCGTTTCTCTGTCTTACTGTCGCTTCTGTATAAACTTATTCTGTGCCGACATTATAAAGAATGGAGGTTTCTACCATTTTTTTTTTATAATTTCATTTTAAAGTATGAGGAATACTAAGACTATTAGTGAAAATGTTTATATTAGTAAGTGAGTTACAGGCTTGCAAAGTTTGAAGTAATAAATGTGATTATTACACATATTCTTTCTATCTTTTAAAATAATTTCTTTAAATCCGATTAAACTAGATTCTCCCATTGTTTGATTTGGAGCAGAACAATAACTATTTGCCGAAATAAAACCGAATCTTATAATGAATCTGATATTTCCGTCAGTGCAAATGAAATTCTGATATAATTTTATACTGATATTTATTAATAAGTAAATAAATTATTAACAAGATTAAAAACGGTACCAGCAAGAATGACTACTACTGAACGTAGCTTTTCTATATTATAAAAATTAATACACCTTAACACCTTAACTGCCACCATTAAAAAAAAAGGTGGGTCCCTTGGGCCATTTTTTCTTTTTTACAGATTTAGGGTGATTTCATTTAAGAAAATACAAGTATGATAACAGAATTGATTTTTTTTAATGTTGCTCTAAAATTGGAAGAATTTTATTGAGGCACAAAATTTGCAGTATTTTATCATTTCAGAGACTAAAAAACAAAAAAATCATGCGCTAAGAATAGGTTTTGGTCTGCCAGGCCACCGAGAATTAAACTACGTTCACAGATATGCGTTGCGAGGTAAACGTTAGACCACGGAGCATAATGTGTATTCAAACACTGAGGCACAAACGATGTATCTCAGAGCATACGAGGATATTTTAGTGAGACACATAAGATGTACCTCATGGCAGTTAACGTGTTAAAGAATTGGATCCGAAGGAAATTTTGTACCGATTCGCATCAACGACAAAAATTGATTATAATTTTATTTATTCTTTTGTAAGTAGAATTTCAATTTTTAATAATTTTTCTAATTCAATGATTCAATTCAAATTTCTGGTTAACGTTATTATTTATTTTATTATTTATAATTACCTAAAAAAAAAAATCGTCCTACCTTAGAAAAGTTTCTGAATTCGCCACTGAGTGTGAGATCTAAAACTTCTTTAAAAATTAAAAACATTAATAAATTCTTAAGTAAAACTTAAACTACGCAAAAGCTAAACGTTTTTAAAATTTATAAAAAAAATTAAAGTTAATAATATTAACAATAAACACCTATTACATGTATTAATTTAATGTTTTTTCCTCCACTCAATAACAATTTCCCTGAATACGTATCTATTACCAAATTTCTTAATTTACATGCATGTCTTGTAACATGAACCATTTAATTATGTATGTAAATCAAAACAGACAGTGTAACAAGTATCTGTTTATAATAACAACCGTGTCAATTGTTTCATAAAATATAATTTGGATTTGATTACAGGAAATGTTTAAGTAATTGGAGGCAATAAAGTTTTAAACGCAACATTAGAATATCAGTTCAGTATCTTAGCAATAAGCAACTGGTTACCTAGTGAAATGAAATGAAATTATTTTGAAATATGTAAGTATTTTTTAATTTAATACGAATTGTTCAAATATGTTGAATTCATAATGCAAACTATGTTGATAAATAAACAAATTTAAAACAAATGAATTGCTAAGTAATAAGAACGGTAAGGACATTTTAAAATTATCTGAGATCGGTATTCTTTACCGTTCGTAATGCTTATATAATTTTTTGCACGATCAAAATTAAATTTCCTATAATGTCAGTTAAAAAATTATCCAAAATTAAAATGTATTAAAATTAATTAATAAAAAACTAAAGTCAGTTTCCATTTTTTTCAATTATTCGTTTCATTTTGCATTATGTCTAATTCCTATACTTTGGGCTGTGTTTTTGTGTAAGAAATAAGTGCGAAAATAATTTGCAAGGTACCATTATTTATTAATAATTGTGGTATTTGTAACTGCACTTTTAATTTTAATAGTAATAGAGGTATTTATCCACAACTGTCAAATAATATACTCATAATACAATCTTTTTTATCAATTAATGACTTTGCTTGCTGTTGCTAATTGAATAATATTAACAGTTCCACGAAATAATATTACTTATCGTTCTAGAACGGTATGCAATTTTACTTTCTTGTTAGATATAGCAACGTACTGTCTTGGAAACCCAATATATAAAACTTTTTAATGCCTAATCATGCAAAAAAGTTTTAATTAAAAATTTTCCAAAAGTATTATTTAATATTTTTGTTATTTTCTTACAATTTCTGTTCGAATTATTTCTCAATTAAAAATCTTATTTCTGAAATATTTGAAGATCTTCAAAACATTGATAAGTAACATTGACATTGATAACTTATTTCTTTAATTCGTTATCTCACATATATAAATACCTATGTGATTTTAGTATAATTTCTTTGCTACGAGACATACAACATAGAAAGAATTATCAAAATGAAATTTGTATTGGTCATATTTGTAATAATTCTGGCCACAAGTTTTGAGTCCGTGAGTTCTACACTAGAAGATCTAACATGGCCTGTTGATGAAAAGTCAACCTTTTGGCCAGGAACTCAACAATTTGAATTCACCAGAAAGTTAGTAAACAACGAAACCGGAAACTGGTATGTTGCATTTTTTTATTTTTCTATATATATTTTTGTTATAAGCGTGTCACTAGATATTTTACAAAATATAATTTTAAAAATTTCATAGTTGATAAATAAAAACATTAATTACCTATTATTGGATATTGTATACAGATACCAATTTTTTCGCTACAATTTTTGGTAATAAAATCTTTTACCAAAAGTTAATTCTTTGGTTTTTGTAATTAAACGGTTTAAAATAATATTTGTAATAATTTGTATATTTTACTACTTGGACTAAAAAGTAACTTTTAGGTACACAATCAACGATTATCGTTCTGGTGAACACTTTGGTACCCATTTGGATGCACCGTACCATTTCATTGAAAATGGTATCAAAGTTGGTACTATACCAATTGAGAGGTTTATTGTTCCAGGTTATATATCAATAATTTATCCAAATATATATTATTAAAATGATACCTTATTGTAGGATTTCTTGTCGACATTAGTAAAGAAGTAGATAAAGAAGGTGCATCTAGAAATTTACTCGTTTCTGATCTTACCAATTGGGAAACAGAAAATGGACCAATGCCAGAAAAATCTGTCATGTTGGTGAAGTTTGGATACAGCAAATATTGGAATGATAGGAAAAAATATTTGGGTATTAATGAAAATGATACGAAATTAAATTTTCCAGGTAAAATATCTAACTTTCTGTTCTTAAAACAATTATTTATAAATAACTTATTATTATAAACGCTAAAATTAAGTTTTATTATTGTTACTGTTATTGGTCCTACTCTCGGAAGTAAAATTTTGAAATTACGAAACCATTTTGTTTATACCATATAAAAGTAATTTACCATATTTTCAATTAAAATTACTATTATAATATTATTTATTTAAGGACTTGTATATAATTACAAATAAATACTACGACGACATTTTCATTTAATCTTATTGCATTACAAAATGTTTTTTAGGTATTACAAAAGAAGCAGCTGAATGGATTGCCAAAAAAGAAATATATGGAATAGGCTTAGATGTAGCCAGTGTTGACCCTGGGAATGCTGAACCACGAAATATGAACGCTCATAAAATTTTTGCTGCTAATAATATGTACAATTTGGAAAATGTCTGCTTAGAAAATAATATTCCAGGTATAGTGCAATTTTTAAGAAAATGAAAAACTATAGTATATTTTGCAACAAGTGCAGAAAGTCGCCTATTTCCACAAGGTGGAAAATAGGTGATGCTGCACAAATGGCACACTATATTTTTTCAACGACTACAGTGCTAAACGTTACAGTGTTGGCAATTACTGTGAGAAATAATATTTCCCACACTGCACATGCGCAGTGTTGACAAGAACTGTAAGAAATTATTTCTCACACTTTAACCTACGATTGTGGGAAACATGTAACTTTCAAGCTTTATACAGTGTGAGAAAAATGCTACTTTACATAGTGGTCGTCGAAAAAATATATTTCTTTACTCGCAAATTATGTGAACTGCTATATAATTTTTTTTGATATTTAAGACAAAGAACTAATATAATTTTTTGTTTATTGTATAAATAAGAAAGTTGACTTACTTTTTTTTGCAGTTCGGAACTTCACTTTAATTGTGGCCCCAATGAAAATTGCTGAAGGAACCGGAGCTCCTGTCAGAATATTTGCAAAATGGGATCAAATACAATAAAATAAAAATCAATCACTTTATTTATAAATACATACTACCACATATGTTAAATCTTCAATTTACAATAAATACGTATTCAATTATTATCAGACCAGCTGATAAAAATTATAATCTAAGTATATTTGGTTGAAAATTAAAGCATTGAACTTACAAAACAAATTTATTTAACCACTTGTCTACTGTTCCTAACCTAAAATTTATTTATTATACTTTGTTTGCAGTACTACCAACTGAATCAGCAAATATATCATACTTATTTAATACATACCGTGTGTATTATTTAATGAGAAACATGGGATTTGTTATATCCATGGTTACGACCTGACATTGACCTTAATTCAAAATCCATTTACATGGTATTTTTCAATCCAAGTCGTATAATTTGTGGTAGTGTTTTTGTGTAAGAAATAACTAAATAAAAAGGTACCATTATTTATCAATAATTCTGGTATTAGTAACTGCAGTTTTAATTTTAATAGCAATAATGCATTTATTAAATCATTTCTGTGAATTTATATTAATTATGAACTTACTTACCGTTCTAGAACGGTATGTAAGTCTTACCTTCTTGTTAGACGTAGCAACCAGTAAAAGAAACCTATTGTCTTGTAAACCCAATCAATAAATTCAATCGAGCAAAAAGAGCTTAAAAATTACTATCGACTATAAATTAGTAGAATGTAGATTCTCAAAAGTATTATTTAATATTTTTGTTTAGTTATTTATAACTTCTGTTTGAATTATTTCTCAATTAAATTACTTATTTCTGAAATATTTGAAGACCTTCAAAAATTGATAAGTAACATTGACATTGATAACTTATTTCTTTAATTCGTTATCTCACATACAAATATATAATTTTAGTATAATTTCTTTGGTACAAGACATATGAGATACAAAGAATTATTAAAATGAAATTTGTATTGGCCATATTTGTAATAATTTTGGCCACTAGTTTTGAGTATGTATGTTCCACATTAGAAGATCTAACATGGCCTTTTGATGAAAAGTCAATTTTTTGGCCAGGAAGTCAACAATTTGAATTCACCAGGAAGTTAGTCAACAACGAAACCGGAAACTGGTATGTTGCATTTTTTATTTTTCTATATATATTTTTGTTATACGCGTGTCATTAAATATTTTACAAGATATAGTTTTAAAAATTTCATAATTGATAAATAAGAACATTATATTTTATTACATATTATTGGATATTGTATATAGATACAAATTTTTTCGCTACAAATTTTGGTAATAAAATCTTTTACCAAAAGTTAATTCTTTGGTTTTTGTAATTAAACGGTTATTAATATCACAAACTTCTAGATTTGAAAATAGTATTTGTATTTATTTGTATATTTTAATACTTGGACTAAAAAGTAACTTTTAGGTACACAACCAACGATTATCGTTCTGGTGAACACGGTGGTACCCATTTGGATGCCCCGTACCACTTCATTGAGGATGGTATCAAAGTTGGTACCATACCAATTGAGAGGTTTATTGTTCCAGGTTATATATCAATAATTTATCCAAATATATATTATTAAAATGATACCTTATTGTAGGATTTCTTGTCGACATTAGTAAAGAAGTAGATAAAGAAGGTGCATCTAGAAATTTACTCGTTTCTGATCTTACCAAATGGGAAACAGACAATGGACCAATGCCACAAAAATCTGTCATGTTGGTGAAGTTTGGATACAGCAAATATTGGAATGATAGGAAAAAATATTTGGGTATTAAAGAAAATGATACGAAACTAAATTTTCCAGGTAAAATACCAAACTTTCTGTTCTTAAAACAATTATTTAAATAACGTATTATTATAAACACTAAAATTAAGTTTTATTATTGTTATATTTATTAAGAATAGACAAATTGATTATTAAGGAAAAGAAGTGAAAAAAAATCTTTAAAGAGTTAAAAAGGGTCATACTGTCGGAAGTATAATTTTGAAAATACGAAACCATACTTTTCAATTTACAGTACTATTTAATATTATTTATTTAAAGACTTGTATTTCATTACAAATAAATAGTACGGCGAAATTTTCATTTAATCTTATTGCATTACAAAAAAATGTTTTTTTAGGTATTACGAAAGAAGCAGCTGAATGGATTGTCAAAAAAGAAATATATGGAGTAGGATTAGATGTAGCCAGTGTTGACCCTGGCAATACTGACCCACGAAATATGAACGCTCATAAAATTTTTGCTGCTAATAATATGTACAATTTGGAAAATGTCTGCTTAGAAAATAATATTCCAGGTATAGTGCAATTTTTAAGAAAATGAAATACAATAGTATACTGTGCAACAAGTGCCTATTTCACATAAGATATGAAAGTTTCGGCACGAAACGAAGTTAAGTTTTTTTTTCAACGACCACATTGCTAAACGTTACAGTGTAATTACTGTGAGAAATAATATTTCCCACACTGCACATAGAATTTTTGCTGCTAAAAATATGAACAATTTGGAAAATATCTGCTTAGACAATAATATTTCTGGTATAGTGCAATTTTTAAGAAAATGAAAAACAATTATATATTTTACAACAAGTGTAGAAAGTTGCTTATTTTCTGCGAGGTGTGAAAGTTCGGCACGAGACAAAATCGAGTGCTGGCATCACACAAGGTGGGAAATAGGTGATTCTGCACAAGTGCGACTATACTGCTAAACGTTGTGTTGGCAATTACTGTGATGTGAGAAATTATTTCTCATACTTTAACCCACGATTTTGGAAAATATGTAACTTTGAAGCTTTATGTAGTGTGAGAAAAGTGCCACTTCCATAGTGGTTGTAGAAAAAATATATTTCTTCACTCGTAAATTATATGAATGGCTATATTATTACCATGAACTCATATCATTTTTTTGTTTGATGTGTAAATTATAAAGTTGACTTACCTTTTTTTGCAGTTCGGAACTTCACTTTAATTGTGGCCCCAATGAAAATTGCTGAAGGAACCGGAGCTCCTGTCAGAATATTTGCAAAATGGGATCAAATATAATAAAATAAAAATCAATTACTTTATTTATAAATACATACTACCACATATGTTAAATCTTCAATTTACAATAAATACGTATGCAATTATTATCAGACCAGCTGATAAAAATTATTATCTAAGTATATTTGGTTGAAAATTAAAGTATTGAACTTACAAAACAAATTTGTTTAACCACTTGTTTACTGTTCTTAACCTAAAATTTATTTATTATACTTTGTTTGCAGTCCTACCAACTGTATCAACAAATATATCATACTTATTTAATACATACCGTTTGTATTATGTAATGAGAAACATAGGATTTGTTATATCCATAGTTGCGACCTAATATTGACACTAATTGACAGCAATCAGTAATATATTTGCTTATCTCATTTAAAATGAAACATAGGGAACGATTTTGAGATAAGTACTTGTATTATATTGAAATACTGTCAAAAATTAAAAAATAACGAAAAAATAAACCAACTAACAAACAAGTAATACCTATCAACATATCTAGGATAGTTATTAGTATCATAACCGCCGCAGATGTCAATTGAATTCCGAGCTTGGAGAATAAAGATTTAAAGACATAAGGACTGGTATGATTCATAACATCCGTGGTTTGTTCAATAGTTTACCGGTTTTACGTTATTAATAAACATTATTTGTGAGTAACATTTTCGTGATCAAGTCTGTATGGGTGGATATATGACAATTGTCCTGTGTTATTTTGACAATTCTGTACGGTAAATATTAATTACCCCATTGACATTACATGGTATACAATTAAGAGTTAGTTACCCTGCTTACTAATGTCTATATAAACAAAAGCTTAATATCCTGAAACCGGTAAACATAATGAGGAAAAATTAAACAATAATTACAATAAATTTTCAAAAATTAGAAAATTCTTTAACCAAATTCGATATTTGAGCAACTGTAATATTTTGAATTTGAGCTTCTGATTTTAAAAATCTCCAATAAAACAAAAATATAGTTTTTACTATTTTTACTATTACACCAATTCGTCTAAAGTTATTAACGATTCATAAAATGGAGAAATTTAATATAATTCAAATTACATGTGAACTATTTCCTAATCGTAAGATTATGAATAAATAATTTAAAATGTATTTAAGTTAAAATTATTAATTTATCATAGAACTTTTGTGACGTCACAACTAAGTTATGCACTTGCGTAGAAGAGATGGTGAGACTTGACTTTTTGAATGTAGGTCGCAGGAGAAAATACTCCCTGTTGCCATGGGTGACGATATGTTCATTGTAAACTTTTGTGACGTCATTTTTGTAAAAAAAATCATTTTTTGAGAAATCTTTGAGTGAAATAAATTGTACAATATTACTTTTCAAGATAATCCTAATAAAATAAAAAAAATAATAAAAACCTTTTCACCTGAATTTGGTGCATTAGAAGAAAATTTATAATACAAAAAAACAAATGTCAAATTCGTTCCCCATGTTTCTTTTTAAATGAAACAAGCAAATACATTGCTGTCAATCATATCTTAAGTCGTAATTACGAATATGACAAATCCCATGTTTCACGTTAAAAATCCTCACGGTATTATATTTCACAGTCAAAAATAATACTGTTATTATAATTTTATTTTTCAGTCATTATTTATTTTACAATTTGCTAAGAGTATTGGTTTGTGAGGTAGATGAGATAGTCATATTGGTAAAGTTAGTATGAAAGAGGGACAGTCATACGTCCTATGAATATAATTTGATTCACGGCCCCAATGTCTCTGGATATATAGTAGGTAAATGGATGAATTGCATCGAAATCCACAGGTATTCTGGATATTCTGCCAGCTATATGTACTGTCTCAACAAAAATTATATGTAGAGATCTACACTCATTTCAAGTAGTACGCTGTGTTCTTATAGTTTTTATTAATGAAATAAATAAGGTTTGAGGTATACACGGTGTTCATTTTAAGTGGTACGGTGTCGCTATCTTGAGAACTGTAATAGTTATTTACATACCAAATGCGGGAACGACTGGTTTCCGGAGGCGTGTTTCTATGGCGGCGCGAGCTCGCGAGCGCTGCCATAGAACGATTCCGGAAACCCAGTTCACGCAAGAGGTTTGTACAAAATTTTTCGTTCGAATTTCTACAACTAATAATTAGTTATTATAATCAATAATTAATTTTCTATGTGTACAAATATTTATTTTTATTTATTGTATACACAAAATGGTTTGTGGTTATGTGTTTTAGTACTAACAAGCGCTGTCAATCTGTCAATATGACAGCAGTTGTTGCCAACATTGTTTATCAAATGCATTAAATTTACTTTTTCTACATTAAATTTCGTTCAATAATCCCCTATTTTCTTTTAATATTATGAGGTAAAAGAATGATTAAAACATTATACTATTTTATTATAAATATAGTTTTTTAATAAATGCTGTAGAAGTAGGAGTGTTTTTTCCAAAATTTCCCGGTCACCTATCTGGTGGAGACCTGGGAAATTGACGTTCCAGGCGTTGCTTAGCGAAACAACACATTTCAATGCATGAGTACGAAAAGGTATTATCACATGGGACTTAAATCGACAACTTATTGTCGATTTCCGACAACTTATGTCATTTCGAGCAACTTTTTTCATGTGATAGTGTAACTGATTTCGAGCAACTAGTTTTCGGCCATGTTCGAAAACTTTGGTGAGAATTGTCGATTCTGTGATCTGAATAATGAAAGTCCCTAGATTCAAATAAAAACAATAAAATGTCTTTTTGATAAAAAAAAATCTTTGAAGTGACAATCATGTCTTTTATCAGTGAAAAAGAATTTGAATGTATTTTAATTGATTTAGTAAAAGAAAAATATCAGTAAATCTCAATTTGGCACGTAATATTTCCAATCGAGAAGAACTAAATACTCAAGATGTAAAAGAAAAAATTGTTGGTTTCGAAATCGTCGGTACCATTCAATCGTCAATATTGTTCTCGTGTGATAACACCTTAAGAGCTACGAAATCGCTTAAATTAGCAAATGGAGCCTATTCTGTAACTCAGTGATTTTGAAAAATAAAAACAAACATTACAAATTTACAAGCGACGTTTTGTTTTTTTCTCCATTGCTATCTTATTTTCATTTGAGAAAAATGTAGCAAATGATCGTAATTATTTTTTTCAATTATAGGGATCAACTTTGTTTATTTTCAATGAGATCATACATTTTTATTTGCTTATTTGATATAGAATTTTATTTTGGACTCAGTGATATATTTGCATACCCTCATTTTTTTGCAAATATTATATCAATAAATTCAGAATTAAACAGGCTTATATTGATTTAAATCACTTGTTCTGCAATTGTTATTTAACATAAAACATAAAAGCGTGTGGGTAATTTTACCATGTCGCAATACTTTCAAGAACTACTAAATCTGTTTCACTTCGTAGGTAAAACTACTTTTACTAGTATATTATTTTGAATTTATAATGCTGAATATTTTTTGCACCTAAGTGTGATTTTTGTTAAATTTACTTTGAAATGTGTTACAATAAAAACTGGTTATCATTTTAACGACATCGAATAGATTCCAAAAATTTCATCGCTGTATCATCGCAGCGTATGTGGGCTTACAAATAAGTGGTCAAAATTTTGCTGTGATTTGTTATTGTTTATTTAAATTATTCTTATTCTTTACAATATGTTCTTTTTTAATAATTTGTGAAACATGTTTTTGATGTATAGTAGACCGTTTTAAAAAAATAAAAAAATACAATTTAAATAAAAAAAAATAATTATTTTTTTTTAATTGGATTTTTATGCAACCCTGAAATAAAAGTATCTATTGATTAAGCATATAAAAAATATATGGTCCCATTAAAAATAACAAAATTGGAATCACTGTTCGAAAAAAAATTATGCTCACTGAAATAGTCTTATAAAAAAGAAATGGCTTACTAATTTAGCAGTCTATATAGTTATTATAGTTCTTAAAATAGCAATAGTGTACCGCTTAAAATGAATATATGTACACTCATTTTTTTTAATGAATTATGGAGAAGTTTAGTGTTTGTTCGATTTAGTAATAAGAATAGTTAATTAAGTACAAAGGGCTGTTAGTGCTTCTTGTTGTTTGAGGATAATTGTTTTATAAATTTATAATACTATCAACGACAATGAATTATAATTAACATTATACGTCAAAACAACATTGTCTTAAACACGAATAATAAATAAATTTTAGATCCTAATATCCCCTATAATATTATTAATTTTATATAAAAAGCTATTTTGAATCAATAAATTATAATTTTTTAATTAATTTATTTATTTTCGTTATAACATTGTTACTATGGATAAGTAACGAAAACTAATCTTCTCCATTGATGTTACAGTTTGAAAAATAATAAATCAGTGAAAATTATGTTACATACTTTGAGGAACAGAGCGTACTTATTTTTAACTTAAACTTCTTCTCATCAAACTTTAAAATTTATTTATTTCTTTAAATATTTACATATGTACAAATTTCAAAGTTTGAAATCCTTCACCAAATATTTGAAATCCAAAACCAAATATTGTGCCGGGCACACGAGTGTGAAAGAGCATGGAAATTTTATAAAACCATCACCAAGAAAACATTCTTTAACATTTTATAGCCTACTAATATAATAAAAAAAATAATGAAGACATTTTATGTATTTATTTTACCTTCAAAATTATTACATTTTATAATATTTTTAAACATTTTCTTCAAACATTCATAGCTTAAGAAATAAGCAAATAGCATCGTAAAAGCATTTTTATTTTCATTTTGTATTTTTTAAAAATATAAATTACATTTTCTATTTGAGAAGTCTTTTTAGAATCTTGATCTTTCAAATATCAAATATGAGTGTTATAGTCCATTTCAAAATGAGAGAGAATAATAATCAGTCTATCAAAAACATTTCAAGGGCGTGCCAATAATTGTCTGTTCAGGTAGAATCGAAAACACTAAGGGCCGGTTTTTCTATCTCTGGTTAAAGTGCTAGTTACCTTAACTATCGGTTAATCGAAAAATATCGCATCGAAAGACTGATGTAATATACGTTATTTACTATTTCGATGCGATATTTTTTTATTAACCGATGGTTACAGTAACTGGCACTTTCACCAGAGGTGGGAAAACCAGCCCTTTAGTGACAGAGATTTTTTTTTTATTTAAATAAAAGTCATGTTAACAATTATTACAATGACAACGCGAACTTGTTGTTTGGAGAAAAATAATCAACTAAGTCGTCCTATTTTCAATGTTTCTCGTAAACTAAAAGAAAATTTGAAAAGGTTAAAACTGAATTGGCCGTTTTGGAACATGCAAATTTTTTTATCAAGAATACATTTTTCTCGTAAAAAAATGTTTTCCCTCTTTGCAAGTCGATTCGTGGACATACTGTATAAAAGGAGAATTTTAATTGAAATAAATATAAATTTTCATAATGAACTTATATTTTTAGTTAATACAAATATATCAACAGATCACGCTGAAATATCCTATATACGTGTTTGTTGCGGTTTAAAAGGGATTATTGAAATGTTTATGGCGGTGTTTCTATTGTACGAAAAGTTTCGTTCCAGCTATAAAGCATATAAGCATCCTAGTACTCTAGTAGTGAAACTTATTTTTCTGGTGAATTTATTTGCCAATCCTACTCAATATTCTCTCTCATTCTGAAACGGAGTATAGTAACAAACTTCTTAATATAACCACAGAATAGCTACATACAGAAGCGACACTTCGTGTTGGTACCTTTCATGTTCCCCTATACAGTTCTATGACCTTGAAGCATTGTGTAGACCTTTAAATTTGTGCTCTACCCCTATCTCTCTCTAAGATGTGAGGAAATTTTCCGATGTTAAACAATGAGCCCTTTAAATTTGTGCACATTCTCCATCTCTCTCTAATTTTCGTTTCTCTGTCTTACTGTCGCTTCTGTATAAACCTATTCTGTGATATAACTACAAATTATTGAAAAACGACACCAATAATAATTTTGCATAAAATTAGTATAAAAAATGTAGGACAGGTAAAAATAAAAGTACATTGCAAGAAATATATTTTTCTAAAACGTAAAACAATATTACAGAAATAGCACAACAATGAGTATTTTCACTTACTAAACAAATCTACTGAATATCATAAAACTGTTGTGTCAAATATCAAATTATTTAAGAACTGAGCATCGACCAACAAAAAGAATATTGTTATTCGGTTCTTGTCTACTATGTATACTATGTAGAACGAATATAAACGGATGATTTACTTCGAATAGCGGTGGACTTGGAGCAAATGGGTTACCCGCACCACCCAGTCCGACAACTGCACCAAAAAGGAGACATTAGAGGAAGAAAGAAGCCCAACATTCTAATTTAACAATCCTAAGAAAACCTCTAAAAGAAGGAACACACACCCCAGAAACTAGAAGTCATTTATTCCAACACCAATATTTGTAAGAAAGGAAAGAAATAAATATTTTATTTTTATGAAAATTAATAATCTAAATCTATAGTCCATTTTAGAATGAAAGAGAGTAATAATCGCAAATTAAATTTTGAGTTAAATAGAGTTTAATGATGTAAAAATTATTATAAAAAGTTAAATATTTATTAAGGAAATTCAAACACTAAAAAGGGGGCGTAACACTGGGACTGCCTGACGTAGTAACCTTAATTACAGAATAGTTACACACAGAAGCAACACTCCGTGTCGGTACCTTTCATGTTCCGCTAGTCAGTTCTATGACCTGGAAGCATTGTGTAGACCTTTAAATTTGTGCTCTTCCCTATCTCTTTCTCAGATGTGAGGAAAATTTCCGATTTTAAACAATGGGCCCTTTAAATTTGTACACCTTCCCCATCTCTCTCTAATTTTCGTTTCTCTATCTTACTGTCGCTTCTGTATAAACCTATACTGTGCCCTAATGTTGGTCCACGAAGTCTAACTTTATTGAAGTCTACCACCTCTACTTCTGTCTAATTTTTGTCTCACACAAAGTACTAGTTACCTTTTTCTAAACTATCGTTCGGATAATGACGTCACTTATGTATTATTCAGTATTTTTTATAAAAATAGAAAAATACGAGTCTAATATTTTTGAAGATTGAATTTCTTGACTGGATCACATCCTGAGGATGATTTGATTTATTACTCTCACTCATTCTAGAACGTAGTATAACTTTTGTTACTGTTTTTTTTTTTCACAAAGAGGCGAAAAAACAAGATTAAAAATATATAACTTTTATTTCACTAAAAGAATATAACAACAATTAAATTATATATGATTAAATAAAACATATATAAGAATATATGTACCTTACTAAAAGTTTAAATACATTTATGTTCTGGTTTTACAACGATTGAATACGTCCAACGAAAATCGTACTAGGAAGATTCGTACCATGCAGATAAAAAAGAAATGGTCGATCAACAATAAAACTGACATCAACTGGGTGAAAAACTGGTGCACTTAACCACAACACTCCCACTATAAACAAACTCCAATCAATACACAAATAAACAAGTGAAAATCAACAACACATATACCTAAATTCAAGTCAAGCGTATTTTAGTTACAAAATAAGACTTAGTATACTTTATTATTTGTAAATGAAATGTACAAACGGTCAAAAACTATTCACCAACACCCAGATTTATAAAAAAAATGCCAATTTCCTGTATTAATTGTTAACATCCTGAAATGTCAAACTAACTCCAGTCCAAATTCATAAAAAAAATTAAGTATGTTATTTAGATCCAAAGATAACTCCACAAGTGTGGTGGAATTAGCAATATTTGTAGATGATTATCAGCATTTCTAAATGATACAGAGGAAGATTTGTCGTGATATTTGACAACCTAGAAGTAAAATACTTTGATTACGTATGCGCCAAGCATTCATTGAAGTATGGTTATAATCAATTTTTTTAGATTTTTTTTTTAAATTCGTATTATATGGAACAGAAAGTTAATCTTTTTTATTTTGTAATGTAGTAATTAAATATAAATTTATTTATTTATTTCAGTTCAAAATTTTTTGATTTTTACAATGTCCAGTGGAAGATTCATATCAGAAAAAAATACTACATTACAAAGTAAAAAAGATTAACGTTTCTGCTACATGGAAAATAAATTTAGTAAAAAAAAATATATAAAAAAATAGTAAACAGCACTTGGAATTCATTCTACAAGGCGATAGTCTTTGGCTAAATTTGCTGAGTAGTATCGATTTCGAAAAAAAAATTGATTATAACCATTTTAATTCTTTGTACATGGGTGTAATCAAAGTATTTTACTTGTAGGTTGTACAATATTACCCCAAATCTTCCTATGTGTCATTTAGAAAAGCTGAAATATATTAGTTGATTTAGGCATTTTTCGGTTATAATCATTTTTAACCTATATTTTAGTAATTAAATTTGAGAACGATCATTCTGTGGTACAATTTGCTATCGTGAAAGCAGATCATTCTATCAATTACATAAATCCCTAAACAATTTAAAGTAAAATAACTCAACAAATCAAATTTAAAAAGATTTCTCATATTTCGTTATAGATACTAAAGACTATTCATATTTCGCAGCAATTGGATTAGATTCAGACCTCAAGAAAATAGACGCCGCAGGCTTCACTTTTTCATATGCTATGCACTGTCTTGTATATATAGAGCCCAGCGTGTTATTTATGCCATTGATCAAATTATTTTGATTAGAATTTGTTTATTTAAATAAATTTACTATGCCAGTAAATTTATTATGTCCTTTATTATAAAGGGCACCTTGGTATGAATTGGGACTGGAATTAGTTTGACATTTCAGGATGTTAACAACGGGTATAATTAATCCAGATTAGTAACTAATTTTTTTATGAATCTGGGTGATCATTGTTATTGTTATGTGAGTAATAAAAGAAACATTATGTACAAAATATAAATATATTGAATTCAAACTCTTTCTTCATATTTTATGTTTCCGTGTAAAAGTGTAAAATTTAATTCTATAACTGTATTTTTCTCAGTGAAATAAATGGGTGATTTCTATTAAATAATGGTTAAGGTCTGGTATATAAAATCTTATTATCCATGCACTATCTAAAACAAAATAATTTCTATATATATAGGTATTTTATTTTTATTAATGTTATTACATTTCATTTTTCTAAGTATATATAAAACTATAAAATGTGGGTTAAAAATATATTTATGGTTAATCACTTTTTTAATTTTTAATTCTTCAACCTTGATGAGTATTTATTATTTATATCTTTCGATACCAAAAATATAATCATATTATATTTTCTTATTGATGACATTTATTTTACTCAGCATCAGAATATCTTCCCATAAAGAGAACATATCGAGTTTTTCGAGCAAGTGGTCTGTCTGAGTTTGTATTGTGTGTATATTGTACGTAATATATGAAGGGGTGGTCACAATTCATAGACCTGACACGAAGCTTTTGTGGTTCAGCGCTAAATACTGGAGCAATTACTGTTAACAAAAATACATTGTTACACTTATTCCGAAACTGCATTGTTATAATTTTTTTTTTATCAAGTGTACTGTTATCAAAATTAATTTTTTTTAAGTTTATCTACGTGCACTATACCCATGCAATGAAATTAATAAGCGAAAAATTAATATTAGTTTTTCCTGTTTCTTTTTGTTAGTCATAAAAATTCTATTGTTTCTTTAATTTAATCATTTAAAATTATCTTGGAACTTGAAGTAAAAAAAAAAACAGAACACTTTTGTTACAATAGAAATTTATGAAAATATAGATTTCAAATTTTTCCACGGTCGTGTGATAAGCACAGTTAAAAAAAATCATGATTTATTTATAAAAATAAAAAACATTGACTTTAAAAATAATAACGTTTAAAAATATATATTTGAAGAGAATATATGTTACAAATACTTCAAGACAATATCGTGAAATCTGTAATAATAAATCATGAATTGAAATCCAATCAGGAAATAATTCAGAATTCAAGTACTTTGTAAAAAGTAGTTGTGTTCCTTACAATAATTCATATATTTATTCCACTTTGTTGAAAAAAAATTTAATTTTGAAAAAAAATATTATTTTACTCTGTACTTGGGACGCCGAACAGATGCACTATTTAAATTAATGGGCAGGCCCTAAAGTGCGCAGAATTGTCTACGCAGAAGTCAGCTTTACACAATACAAATGAAAAAAATGTTAAACAATTTTGCTTATATTTCAAATGTAGTTAATACTAGAAGTATTTTAATAAATACTATTTATCATATTAATTTCAAATAAGATAGTCGTATGAAAACAACAAAATATTTGACAGAGATCTCAGTACTCGTATTCAAATTTAGTGCTCGTTAGTGGGAGGAGTTTCTTGTGCATCTGTTCGGCGTCCCAAGTATAATAAAATATTTAAAAAATACATAAACGATTAGAACACTTTCGGTACATGTTCTGTGATTTTTAGGTTAAGTTTATTTAGGTTAAGTTTACTTTGACGTTTAACTTTACATTTGACCTTTGTATCATTTGTATATATCTATATCTCAGATATGTCTTTGTGTGAGTTTTTGATTCGTGACGTCACGAATATACTGAGCGGGAATGTCTTTTAAGAAAATGAATGAAAAGTATTATATTTTATAATATTTTTTTCTATAGTTGATGTTAAAATGCAATTTTATCAACTCAAAATAGTGGATAAAGTAGCACTTTAACCGCAAGGGTAGATAAAGTAACACTTTAACAGCAAGGGTAGATAAAGTACTTTAACTTTTGTTTATTAGAAGTACATTTCCATAACAACGCACACTACTGACATTTTAAAATTGTTCTTAAATAATAATTTAATTTTTCTAATTCTTTACTATTCAAAACCTGATATAGAAAAAAATAGGATTTTATACACGACGATAAAATTAAATTATCGACTCGCGAAAAATAATTCACTCGCGATTATTTCGCTCGTGAATTAACACTTTCCGCTTGTCGATAAAATATTATTTTATCGTCTTGTATAAAAAATAACTATTATTTTGCAATAGGGATGGTTAGAGTTACAAATTCCATTTATGAAAAAAAAATGTAAATTTTTTTTTTTTTTTGATTACTATATATTATTTTTTTATTTAAAACAAAAGACATCAAATATCAAATTAACATTTCTTTGTAATATCAATTTTAATAATAAAAGTTTACGATCCAGAAAAAATTGTAATGCAAAACTCGCTTAAGCTCATGTTTCAACTTTTGAACTTGCTAAATTACAATTTTTGTTGGCTCTCGTTTCAACTTAATAAGATTATTTGTTTTATAAGTACATCATAATTATATAGTAAATAATAAACTGGTTTTTATTATTTTTCGAAGTTAGATACTCTTCCTATGAATATCACAACTCCAGATAAATTCTCATTACGTATGAAATAAATGAATGGATGATTCACTTTCATTATTGGGTCACTGTTCAACGAATAATCGACGATACCAACTAAAAAAAATATGTAAAAAAAAACAATATAGATCTATTACAGTATAAGTGACGTCATTTTACGTGAACCAATGAAAGTATTTTATTATTTATCATTTTCATTGATTTATTTATAACGTAAAATGATGCACTATTTTATTGATTAATTAAATTATTGTTTATTTACAATTCATGCAAATATATTAAAATGAAATTTAGTTTTAAATTTATTATTAATAAAAAAGCAAATAAAAAAATAACCAACACCAGAAATTATACTAATTTTTTAATCAGACAATTCGAAATTTGCTAATAGATCCTACTAAAATTATTTTCAGGTTTAAAATCAGGTCCAATCAGGGGTGTTTTTTTTATATTTTAAATTTTTTTAAATATCCACGTTTTACTGCACTTTTTTAATTGTTTTAAAAGCAATATAAATATTTTACTTCAAAAACGAAAACGAAATCTGGAATAAAACCAAAACGATTCGTCTGAATTAAACTAGGAAGAGTAAAGAAGAATTTTTACTTTTAGTTACACATTTAAATACTTATATTTTTCTTCTGTTATATGACACTTAAAGTGATAAAATATCATATTACTTTCAGATATTATTATATACAGAACATATTTTGGTAATTATTAATAATTTCGTAGCAAATAATTAAATTTTTATTATAATTTTTTTTCTTATGTCTTTTTTTATTAAAAAAAACAATTGATTTAAATCAGACCAATCCTGCTTCCTACCATCTTATGAGAAATAAATTTCGGCACTTATTGTACAATATACTGTTTTTATTGCACATACGAAATTCCTTTTGTAAGATTGCAATTAAAATAAGTAACTGGTGAATCAAAAAATGACAGTTTACAATAAATTGAAAAAGGAAAATGAAAAACTTTTGTATAGTATAGTTTATATTAAAATTGTGTTAGTACAATAAAAATTATAACAATTTATTTCTTCCAATAAATATAATAGCACTATTATTTATACTTTGTAGTAAATATATGAATGGATTTTGTACTATGAAATATTTTGCTTCTGACGCTTCTAAAATTAAAGATCTAGTCTGCAAACCCACTGTCAACAAAAATATTTATTAAAATATTTATTCAAATAAAATATAGAAAACAGTGGAACACAAACAGAAATTTCAAACACAATATGTTAGTCACAATTGTTAACATTTAGGAAAATTTTAATGCAAAATAAACCAAGAATATCAATTTTCTAATCTTTATTTTCAAACAATACATTGTTTTTACAACTGTGTAATTCTTCCACTAAAAAGAATAAGTCCATTTTCTAAATTGCTTAAATAAAAGATGAAAGGTCGAACCACACTGAAATAAGCAGTTGTTGGAGGCGGTAAAGACATAGTTCTGAATAACACTGCAGAAAAATCAATTAATTAATCTTAAAATCAATTAAATATATAGGATATGTAAGTGAAAATATATATAACAGGGTTGCATTGATGTAAATCACATTATTTAAATCAGATTTAAATCACATTGATTTAAAAAATCATTGATTTAAATCACTTGTTCTGAAATTGTTATTTAACATTCCCGATTTACGAAAATTGAGAAAAAACGTGTCTAAGTTATCCTACGTGACGTCACATATCCCCTCTCCAAAGTTTATTATTGTTTTTCTCCGGAATTATCAACGACTTAAAAAAATATAGATATTTTTATTCATAAACTTATATATAGTCAAATACCCTATTCTAGGTTCCTATTTAAATAATTAAAATTGATAGTCGTTGCGTGTAAATCAGGCTTTAAATTTTTTTCTATTTATATTTCTTCAAGTAGTATATTCAACACAATAATACTTTTATATGATAATTACAAATACAAAGTTTTTTATTTCCTGTAAAAGAAATTAAAGGAGGTTCGTCTTCGTAGAAATTTTTTGCAATAATGTGTCATTTTTTGTTTAATTTAATTTCAAATGCGGTGGTCACAATTTCGACAATTTAACCAACTTGTCGCTATAAGCGGTATCGTTATAAACGGATTTTTACTGTAGTTTTTTATTGTTTTTTTATAATTTTTACTTATTGTTTACATGTTTTTTTTTTTTCATACAAAATGTTTTTTATGGAACACGTTTCTAAAAACTTCCTATACTTTTTTGATAATATCAAAAAAATCTGATTTAAATAAAAAAATCCGATTTAAATAAAACAAATCTATTTTTTTTTTAATCGAATTTTTATGCAACCCTGAAATATACTTAACGAATATCCAATATAAAAATGTTGCTGCAATAACATACCATGATTTGAACACAAATGTGTTACATTCTCAAGCACATTTAACAAAATATATAATTCCCACTGTATTAAATTTAATATGATGCACACAAAAACATGTACCCACATATAACACTAAAAATGATAAATTCTGAAAATGTATTTGTTTATTAAAATCTTAAAGATTTAGGAAAGGTAAAAATAAAATAATATAATAAAGTAAAAGTTTTATTATTGAGTACATAGCAATAGTAAAAAAAATATCATTTTCTTCAAAGATCTTCAAAGTGGCATATTTTGTGACTTGATTCACAAGGTATAGAAATTAGTACCACTTTTATAACGTTTGAAGAAAATTGAATTATTACAAAGTGAAGCAGTAAATTATTTTTTAAAATACGTTTTATGAAAAAATAGAATGTGTCATTCGAAGTAAAAGTGTCTTTTGCCTCGCATGCAATTGTCTTTCCAAGCTCGCCACAAAAAGAATCACTTTTACTCCTAATAACACAATATACTATTATTTGCAAATTTATGGCTTGGTGATACGACCAATGAATATAATTTCACCGTCTATTCTATGCAAGATGTAAATGAAAGGATGATCCATTTTTAGAATTGGAGGTTGTTCTGGCGATGGTTGGAAACTTGTAAGAACGAAGGTAACTGTCAAAAATTCAATGATGTTATGGTTTTTCTGGGGTTAAAAATTTGAAGGTTATTTTCATGCATATGATACTCCCAAAACCTCAATCCAATATTCGATTTATGGCAAACAAAAACTAGATTGTTATTTTTATAAATATAATTATATTTATTGTTACAGTTTATTATATATTTGAACATAATAATTCTCTTATTCTTGTATTGTGGTACCTCTGATCAAACGTCAAAGGCTAAATTACGTCACGAGCTAATTTTATATGGAATTTATATAATTTATTTTTTGCTAATTTATTCAAACACTGCCAATAATAGCTACGTATGTACTAAGTACGGAAACGAAGGTGGTTTTTAATGCATGCGAAAATTACAAAACGAGACGTAGGCGAGTTTTGTAAGAGCAGACCACCTAGGTTCCTTAAGTGTTTCATACAATATTTTTTCTACTTCCGTTTGAATAAGTACAAAAATGTATTTGAAATTATGAATTCATGACATTTTGATGACATTTGCAAAATAAACAAAGAAGACAATACCACGGACTGCTCAAGTTTGTGCGTTACAACAATACAAATGCTTATTGACAGTTCGAAGTTCGAACGCGCCATGGTTTGCTATTGGCTGTTACCTCAGAGGTGTAGGTGACGTCACACGCACTGTCGATTTTGTAGGGCGTAATTTTTTTAAATTTTAAGATTTTTTTCTGCTGTACTGAAAGCTTTTTAGCGAAAATAAAAAATAGCTGTTTAATATTTTTTGCACAGATTAAAATTTCATAACATAAAAAACTTGTAATAACCTATTTTTGACATTTTAACATACAACATGAAACAAGAATATAAATTTACTAGGTAATCTTTATTGTCAAACAATACCATACATTGTTTTTACAATTGTTTAACTCTTCCAACAAAAAGATTAAATCCATTTTCTATACCGTGTAAATAAAATATAAAAGGTTGTTCCACAATGAAAGTTGTTCTGGACGGTAGCGGTAAAGACGTATTTGTAAGTATCACTATAAAAAAATCAATTAATTATTCTTAAAATCTATGGG
Organism: Stenolophus ochropezus; assembly: GCA_035578165.1. NCBI lineage: Eukaryota > Metazoa > Arthropoda > Insecta > Coleoptera > Carabidae > Stenolophus > Stenolophus ochropezus. The sequence continues at coordinate 4,221,181 of JAQOWZ010000010.1, forward strand.
GAATATTTTATGCTTTTGTACAAAAAATAAAAATACCCATATATTTTAAATCATTTAATTGTTGACAATTCCAAAGAAAAACAATAATAAAGTTTTGAAGGGGAGATATGTGTCGTCACGTAGGAGACTTAGATAGAGAATTTGAATTTATTCGCTAAAAATCATCTTATCATAGAATAATATACATTTTGATGAAATTTGGCAAAAAGTTCCTACCAAGTATTCCAAACATGGGAAAAAATAATAAAAAAATGGCGGTCAAACTTGGTTGACCTTAAAATCGCTGTTTATTTGTTTTTAAAGCTATTTAATACAAAGGAAGTACTCTCACATGCATCTAACCTAACCTAACCTAACCAAATCTAGCCTAACCCAGCTTAACCTAACGCAACCTAACGGAACCTAGGGTGGGATTCTTTAACTAAGTCCGTTATGGTTTGAGTGCGTTCTATAACCGATGGAAATAATAGACATAAACATAAAATTTTGTAGTTTTATATTTAATTTCAGATGAAATAAGTATCATACCATCCTCATTTAACAAAAAAATACAATTTTATTGATTATTTAGGTATTACTTATGAATTAAGTTTTAGTCTTTGAAGTGGACAAACTGATGTTCTGTGACAGATACTATTTATGTTTTGTTATGATAACGGACTCAAATAACGCAATTAACAGTTATTTGAGTGCGTTATGTAGTTACAGAATCCCACCCCTAATCTGATTAGCTTTGGCAGGTTGGGTTTGGTTCATTTCGGTTAGTTTATAGGTTGGGTATATTAAGTTAGGTTGAGTTAGGTTGGTTTAGATTAGATGAGATTAAGTTGGGTTGGATTAGGTTAAGTTAGGTTAGGTTAGCTTAGGTTAGGTTAGGTACGTGTGTGTGTATACAGGGTGTTCCATTTAAGTGTGCCACCATTGCTATTTCGAGAACTATAAGAGCTACAAACAAGAGTGCTCTGGATAGAAAACATAGACTTATTGTTCTTTCTAACATTGTTTGATTATTTTTTGTTAAATTTTATGTTTTTAAACTGTCAGTTTTAAGAAGAAAATGAATTGTTTTCAATCCAAAGCACTCTTGTTTCAAACACATATAAATACATATAAATCTAACATGCATTTTTCTCAGTTATTTTGTTATATTAGTATACCTATGATATGTTTATATCGTTGAATTCAGAAAAAAAAACTTTATCGAATAACCTAAAAATAAACACATGTTCCCATTTAAAAATAAGAAAGTTGTGTCCCGTATTTTGAGAACCACTGGTCGAAAAAAATTTTTTTTTGCTCATTGTATTAGTCTTCTAAAATGGTGATTCTTTGCTAATTTAACCAAACTCGTAGCTCTTATAGTTCTCGAGATAGCAATGGTGGCACACTTAAATGGAACACCCTGTTACCTTTTGTATTGAGAGCTTTAAAATCAAATAAATGCGATTTCAAGGTCAAGGTCAACCGAGTCTGTAGTCTAGTAGTATTTTTTGCCAAATTTCATCAAAATCGAATGTGCAGTAGTACATCGACAAGTTTATTATATATTTGAACAGAATATTTCTCTTTTTCTTGTTTTGTGGTACCACAGATATTTACTGTGGCGTTGTTGAAACGTCAAATATGAATTTCTATTTTAAAAAATAAAAATAAAAGAAAAAATATGGTCGATGTTTTATTATTTTGTAATATAAGTGATTTTCGTTAAAATATTGCTAATTATTATTTCTAGATTGTTTATTGTAATATCAAAAAATAATAAAGATTATAATTTATTTGACAACAAAATTTTTCTACAATATTTTACAATTATTTGTAATAATAAATATAATAATTTATTTAGAATAAGACAACATATTTTCTTTAAATAAATATTTTTAACACATTTTAAAATTAATGTAGTATTCTCCCAATAAAAAGAGGATAATTTTCATTTTGTAGAGCATGTAAAATATAGATGAAGGGTCGGTTCACTTCAAAATACACATCTGGTGGACTTTTTCCAAAACGGGTTCCAATTAATACTATCAAAAAAAAATTAATTTTTGCACTTTGAAAAGCATTTTATGCCCCATAGCGAATCTATTGCAAAAAGTGCACAAACCATTCACTAAAATACTATTGTTTTTTCTTTATTTTATTTGAATCTAACGTTTTTTTGTACTCCCCATAAAAAATGACGTTACTTTACCCTAACAATGTAAAAATAGTTTATTGTGCAACAAGTGCAGAAAGTCACCTATTTCCCACAAGGTGTGAAATCACACAAGGTGGGAAATAACTGATTCATTGGAAAATACTGTGAGAAATAATGTTTCACACTTTAACTCACGATTGTGGGAAATACATAACTTTCAAGCTTTATATAGTGTAAGAAAAGTGTCATTTTCCATAGTGGTCGTAGAAAAAAAAATTCTTAAACCCATAGTATAAAAAATCTGATGTGGGCACCACATGACTTCCTTGTACGGTAAATTATACTAATTTGTACTGCATTTCATTTAAACTTATTTCGCTTGAAAGTAAGATCTTTCTACGGCTAATCATTCATCAACTTCCATTCGTTTCATATCTTTAAATTTCCCTTCGAAATGGATCATCTTTTGAAATATTTATTAAAAAATATTTAACACTATTTCTTATTGTGTTACACAAAGTTATTTTAATCACTCAAAAACTTCCATATTCAAAAATTTAACATTCAACGACGAATCGATTTTGAGTTATACGAAAAATTCAAAAAACACTACGAGCAAAGTGCCCTTTTGGCACAGCCGATTGCAATAAAAGGGAGGTGCACAACTATTCGTCATAGCAGTCCCATATACAAAATTTCAACATTTTACGGCATATCATTTTTGAGTTATGCAAGATACGTACGTACAGACGTCACGCCGAAACTAGTCAAAATGTATTCATGGATAGTGAAAATGGACCTTTCCATTGAAATCTGAAAACCTATTTTTTTCGTGATTACAATACTTCCTTTACGTCGTACAAGGAAGTAAAAAATATATTTTTCAAGATTCATATAGGTACATATAAATAAAAACAAATATTGTTAATGTTCATTATTAATAAAACAATGTTTTTTCTGTATTTTTTATTTGATGCTGTCTACATAAATAAATTATATATCTATAAATTATCTAAAAAACAAAAAAGAACAATATTTATTAAAAATATTAATAATTTATATATTTTGTCGTAGAACAAGAATATTAAAAACCATCAGCTTGTCTTCCAATAAATAAGATAGAATCGTCATCAATTTTTTTCAGAAGATATATGTATGGATGATCAGCATTAAATTTCATAATTTCACGCCTATATGCAGATTTGCGATATACAACAACTACAAAAAATTACCAAAAATTATTTTCGTCATACAACAATTGAACACCGATAAGCTGTCAATAACACATCCCGGGCTGTTAAGAAAATTTTCAACATCACGTTATAGCTTTCATAACAGCCCTTAATAAGCAAATAACTTACTGTAACTTTTTCAAAATCTCTTGATTCTTAAATTCTTATTTAAATATAATTTTCTTTAAAATGCTTGATGAAAATTAGTTACAATTAAGCAATATTGTTATGCTATTATTTGAAAATCAGCTATTATTATTACAACATGTTAGCACAGTTTGAAAATCAGGAAGCCCCTTTTTTGGTCCACGTATTATTTTCAAACAATTTTTATCCGGTATATGTTAAAAAGAAAAAAAAAGTATATTCTGATTTTTAAAATAGAAATGGATTTAAAAACAAGAAATATAAATGTAACAAATATTTATTATTATTAAAAATACATCAATAACAATTAACTAAAAATTATTTACACGTCCAACGAAAAGTATATCCTCTTTTAAAATATTATGATTATTTATTGTGTTATGTAAATAAAACAAAAATGGACGATTAACATCGAACACTGGTGATCTCTCTGGTGTAACGAAGTCTGAATCTGTCGTTATCAGAACTATAAAATAGAATTTGCTATTATTATTATTATTATTATTATTCATATAAAATAATTGTTAATATTTTTTGCATGCACCTTCATAACACAACCCGTATATATCGGTTTTTAATAAATAGATGAGAAAAACCCGGGTTTTATTAGAAACGTCCAAACACATGAATTATATATTTTTATTTTTAATTATTTTAGATATTAATATTTCACATTAATTTTAAGAAAATTAATTATTTAATTATTTTAGCACGAAATACGTGTTTAATTCGTTTACATTTTTTCTGTTTTCTTTTATGACGTATATCGACTGTTTTGTATAGTCTTGTTGGCCAGTATTAGCTTGCATGTTATTTTTACCTTTTATTTATAGTTTATTTATGTTTATGAAATTTTTTAGGTGCACCGAATGAAATATATTTTTTTAAATGAGCTATTTAAGGATATTTTTTTTGGGTCGGAGAAAATTGTAACAACCCTGCAAGGGATATAATTTTAAAAATTTATAGTTGCACTTTTCGTTCAAGAATGAGGAAGGCGATTTTGTTGTGAGTGTCGAGACGATATTTCTTAAATTACAAATATTAGAGAAACTTTTTCAAATTGGCACGTAGCTATATATTTTTTTACAATTTCAAAAAGCAAATAATTTACTGAGTACAACGACATAATAAACTTTCAGTTTGACATGACAAAAATATTGAGAATAATGCAAATGAAAAATTTTTATATTTCAATTTAAATTTGACAAAAATAAGAATACTATGACAAAAACAATTTAAAGCGAAAAAGGTTTATAATTATAAATATTTAAACAAAAAATTTAAATATAAAACCTTTCATTTGCAATATCCTCAATATTTTTGTTATGGACGGTTATAAGTGTATTATGGTCACCTACCCTATTAGGGAGGAGATTGAATTTTTAAAATTAAATTAATAACTAAGTAAATGTATAGAGAATTTTCAAAATTGCAGAAGAAAGGAGAAAAAAAAAAACTTTAAAATAGCTAAATTTATGGAATCAATTACAAATTAATTTGCAAGTACTATTTATTATATAAATCTACATTTGGTATAAAAATACGTAATTCGTAATAAAGTCTAACTACACTAATGTTACTTAGGTTTAACGGGAAAATAATCTTGGAGATAATGGTTTTGTAAATTTATTTAAGTAAACAAGACGACGCTTCAACTCTTGTATGGAGTCAACATCAGGTCTATATTATTAACAATAGAGTTACAATAACCCAACCTAACCTAACTTAATCTAACCTAACCTAAGCCAACCTAACTTAATTTAACCTAATTTAACTTAAGCTAACTCAACCTAACGTAATCATATTAGGTTTGGTTGGGTTAAGTTAGATTAGATTAGGTTGGGATACGTTAGGTTAGGTTATAATAAGTTAGGTTAGGTTGGGTTAGGTTAGGTTTGGTTAGGTTAGGGTGGGTTACGTTAGGTTGAGTTAGGTTAGCTTGAGTTAGGTTAGCTGAGATTAGGTAAAGTTTGAGTTATAACAATGTATGTAAATATTGTAACTCTATTGTTAATAATAGACCTGAAGATGTTCCATACAAGAGCTGAAATGTCATCTTGTTTTAATGTTTACTTAAATAAACTTATTTAAGCAATTATTTCCAAGATTATTTGCCCGTCAATTACAGATTTTGGCATAACAATCTCAAAATTCATCAACTTAGGTTAAGGTAACTGAATTTGTTGTTTATTAGATGGGTCTTGAACTTTTCCTATGAATAGAATATTATCACCACTTCCTTCGTATTGTAAAGTAAACAAAAACGGTCGATTAACATCAAACAACGTCGCTGGTACATATGGCACATAAAATGATGATTCTAACAACAGAACTATAAAACAAAATTTACTATTATTATTTGAATTATTTTCACATAAACTAATTGTTAATATTTCATGCACCTTCTTTCAAGTCAAGACCCATATACTGGGTGACTCGAATACCCAAACATAGGGATTTAGCACGTAAAATCATATTTTTATATCTTGCTACTTCCCTAATTATTTTAGGTAAAAAAGCTTCGATTATCAGTTACACAACATAAAATTCCGCAATCAGTTAGCAAAATTAAGTTAAGGTTTCTTATAATCTAAGAAATTACCCCAAATATAGCGACAGCCATGGAATTGACACAAAAATTAACAAGTGTTATGATTTATTTCCTTAAAGGGTTTATCTGTCAAGTTTTCAAAAATGTTTTACCTCCCGCCTATCAATATATAGATAAGGAATTGTTTTTAGTCAAATTTCTCAATTAGGGTTCCTAGAATACGATTTTACTATTTTTAGCGTGATGTCTGTATGTCCGTGTGTGTGTCTGTGACGATTTTTCGTATTTGGTATTTAAGAGTTATATTCAAATATGATGAACTGATTAGGTTTTGACTACAATTGGTTAATCTTAAGTAGTACTTTACTTCAAGCTTTAAACCGTTTTCCTAAAAAATACATCTAAATACCATGTTTTCGCAAATTACGTTATTATTAAATACAAAGATTTTCTTTTATTTTTACCGATCTGCATAATTACGTTTATAACTTCGAACTAAACAAAAAAAAAATATATAAATTATAATAATTTTACATATTGTTTAGGCTGAGGAATTTCTATAAAAGAGATGAGTTAGTCATATGTTCACAAAATTTGACATATGACGTCAAATTTGATATAAGTTTAAAATAAGTAAATATGAAGTAGTTTTATTGTAACATTAAAAAAGATGGAAGAAATATATAAAGAATATATTTACATTGCTAATTCATTGGGGACGAGAAAAATCTGCGCAAAAATAGTTTAAAAAAAAATGAAATTTTAGCCAATAAAACATTCCTGTGGCTCCTCAGCCTCCTTATTTGCCTGACTTGAGTTCTTGTGACTTTTTCTTTTCCCGAGATTAAAAAATCACCTAAAGGTAAATTTTGGGACACAAAAAATTTAAACGGCTGTAACCGATCAGCTAAAAGTTATCCCAGTATCCGAGTTCCAGCACTGCCGTGAGGATAGGAAGAACCGTCTCCAGCACTGTGTGGCTTCCCAAGGAAATTATTTTAAGGGAGACAATATTGAATTGTAATTATATTCAAATAATTTAAAACAAAAAAACAGTCTTACTGAGAAATAATTATAATATATTTATTTAGTAATTCTACAATAATAAAATCTTTAAAATCAACAGGCTTAATATACTATTATTTCAAACAATTTATATTTCTTTGATGGATCCAACGAACAAAATGTTCTTGTTTTCTGTCCCATGTAGATAGAATAAGAAGGGATGATCTACTTGTAATTGTTTTGGTGGTTTCGGTGTCACGACCAATGAGTATCCAACAGCTATAACTGTACGGAAATTATTAATTTTGGATGTATTGTATTTTTCCTACGACCACTGTTAAAAATAGTCTTTTTAACGGTTGCTTAGCAAGTTAAAAATAACAGTTTATAACACAGGGAATACTTTTAAATCGTTGTCATTGACAACGTGTAGAAAACAAATTTACTTTTAACACTTGTGTTAAAAAGGAACTAAATCTAGTTACCTGTCAGAAATGTCATTCTATAATGCTTATTTTTTATTTACTAATACATAACTAGGGTCGTAGGAAAAATAGTGTATGATATTTGTATTAAAAGTGATTTTATTTCGTTCGTGGGGTTTGTTAAACTCGGCTTCGCCTCGTTTCAAACTTCCCCACTCACTCATAAAATGTCACTTTAACACATAAATAACTATTAGACACTTTTATGTCATGCACTAATCACTTTTCATGCTCGTACTAAATCCTACATCCTACAAGTTATCAATCACAATGAAAAATGTTAACGGTTATTTTTTGAAAAATGTAAAAAATGGATTAAGGAAAGACAGTCATAATTTTTCTTTTCTATATTATTTATATGTATGAAAATATAAATGGAAATTTTACAAGGGCTTTTAATTAGTAATTTTATAATAGATATATACTAATGGTAAAAAAATTTAAAAACTAACAACTCTTTATAATTATTTTCCCCTTGAATTAAAAAATAATGAATCTATTGGTCACTATGAATAAAATTATGAATGCGATAATAAAATAACCTATTACTTTTTGATTTTCTTTATTGTTATATTTCAGTGAGTACAAAAATATATGTTAATAAAATGCTTAATTTTGTATTACTATGAACATTCAGTTCTTTGGAATGTTAGATATACGACCAATAAACAATACGTCATTGTCCTGAATTCGGCACAAGGTGTAGATGAAGGCATGGTTGGCAAGAAACTGCAGGGGACGAATTACAGGGCCTACTTGAAGACTTGTGGCTACTGGGAACACTAGTACCACAGGAACATGTTATTTTTTAAAATTTATTTTAGCACTACAGTCCGTTGCATTCGCATTTTATATTTTATTCTATGTATTATTTTTGTTATTATTAACTTAAAAAATATAATATATGGGTTAATACCTATGTATAGAATCAAGTATTCACTTAAACAATCATATCTGTTTAATTAATGGGTCAAGAAAAATTAAAAATTCACATTGAAAATTTTAAATTTTCTATTCTAAAACTTGTAACCGTTGGAGAAAATATTTGAAAATAAAAATACTTAGGTAATTTGAAAAACATTTTTACGTAACTTTACCGTAGAATCGGCGACAATGTGTCTGTACCAATTTTGTTTTTTTGAGAACAAATATTTCAGGAAAAAAAGGAAATCAAATTCAAAATCAGCTCATAGAGGTCTATCAATATATAAAGTAATTTGAAAAACCGAAATGTTTGTCCAAGATAATAGTTATTTTCGAAATATTTCAGATACGTAAACCCAATTTTAATTTTTAAGTTTTAAATTAAATATTTTTTTAGATTCAAAAGTAACTGAAAATATAAAATATTAAGTTAAAATGAATTTTTAATTTTTCAATGACCCATGATTATGATATAAATAAATTTAATTTTATTTATAACTAATGGTAAGATGTTTAAAAAAACATTTTATTTCTGTATAATAACTTTTTATACTATTCATACCCTAATCACACCCAAATCACACCCTAAATGTTAAATAAAAACCACCACCCAGAAATCAAATTTTTCAAAACTGCAGAAGAGAAGACAGAAAAAAATAGCTAAGTATATTAAATCAATTACAAATTAATTTGCAAGTACTATTTATTCTATGAATCTACATTTAAGAAAAAGTCTAACTACACAAATGCTACTTAGGTTTAGGTAACTCAATTGGTTCCTCATTAGTCGGATCTTGAATTTTTCCTTATGCTCCTTGAGTAGATGAATAAATTCTGTTAATAAATTTATACTCTATTTCTAACGACAAGGAATATTTCGAAGACGCACATTTCGATGACTCAGCTTATATATTAACCTAGTATGTGACTAACTAAATATATCGCAGTGAATCATATCATATTGTCTTTTAATATATATAAATATTAGTAAGAAACAAAATTAGTACTAAGATTAAAATGCATTTATTTTTAAGTACATGATTAATACAAGCAGTATCACATTAGAAAATTATTGACAATTATGTTCATTTTCTGGTTTGGAATATCTACCAACGAAAAGAACAAGCTCATGATTTTTAGATGAAATAAAATATATAAACGGACGGTCACCAACAAACAATAGGGGTTGAGGAAAATCTATAATAGATTCGACCGAAACAGTCACTGTGGAAAACAAAAAGAGTTTAAAATAAATAATCATAGTTTTTAGGGTAATTTTAAAACAAAAACTGCTTAATACAGGCCTGAATTGTTGCACATACGAATATTCAATGTAAATTATAATAAAATACTAGAAAATTTTCATTATAAACTTTATTAAAATTCAAACGTATCATACACAATAATACAATTGTAATAAATATATTAGTAATTTTATTTTAGCAAAATTCATTTTTGTACTTTAGTATACATTATAAATTTTTAACAATTTTATTAATAAATAGTAGGGTATGCAATTATATGCAGAAATACCTTGCTTAGTGCGTTTAATTGTATATTCGAAACTGATGCAACAAGTGCATTAAACTTAGTGAAACATTATTTCTATGGAAAAATTAGTAATTTGTTCCTAGAGTATTGTGAACAAAAATTAAATTGTAAAATAAAAATAAATACAAAATTATAAAAGGATAAAAAGTACAAATGATAGAATACTTTGTTTATTGAGAAAATCAGGTTTTTGCACTATTCGTTTTTTCCCTTTTATCTTTGTGCATTACCCATTCAATTTTCCGCGAAATTAAAAAAAATATATGCATAACATATACCTATGTATATAACGTGTGTTCCAAATAGTGTTGTAATAGGTATTTAACATGGAAAAACAGTTTTTGGTAAATAAAAACAATAAACAATTGTCATCATATTATACAGGAAAATACTACATATTTTCTTAAATGTTATTTAATACAGATACTGCATTTTAACAGCACAATTCAGTACAATTTACAAAAAAGAATTAAATTTTTTCGCCTGATGTTTTTATTGTTATCTGTAGGTATTAATTAAAAATATTACTGAAATTGCAAACTGTACTACACATCGAAGTCTGCACTGTACTAAGTAAAACCACATAAGCAAGATATCCCTACATTTCATGAAATACATAAATTTAAAAGAATAACTACCTTTTTGCAATATATAATATACAAAATCTTGTACAAATTAATATCGAGTAATTTATATTGTAAATGTTTTCTGCTCGATTTAATAATCATCACTCTTTGATACTAAATCTGCTAGTATTTTACAATTTGATTTAGGTATCTAGAAACTATACCACAAATAAAGACAAACCTAATATTATTTGGGAGCTCATCTCTTATTTCCAGCACAGTATTAAAAATTTGTAACTTGTAAATATTTTTAAATCATAAATTTATTCAATTACATCATTAGTATGCACAAGACTGAAAATTAGAAAATTCTAAAATAAAATTTTCGTTGTTTTTCGATGTAAAAATTGCATACATTTAAGTACCTGTCTTTTTTGTTACTATGTTTCCGATAAAACTATTATAGTATAACTGCTATTATTAGTATACAGATAAAATGAAACGGCTGTACAGTATGTACAGTATTGTTAAACTGGTTGCTTCAAAAAATAGATTGACTCTGGAAGAAGCATTGTAAAAAAATATTTTATGTTTCATAAATCTGTTGGTAGTTTCGTTATATATTATTCAGTAGATAAATTATTTTTATTTTATTATATAGTAGTTTTAAATTAACAATTATAGGTATAGGTAATATCGTTGATGGAAAAACACTTTTTTTTCAATCAACAGTAGTAGGTTTTTTTAAGTTCTATAAAACCTTTGCACATTATTTGCATAACAATAGAGAGGCAGGACTGAAAAAATACCATCAAATAAATCATTTTTTTTATCTTTTCAATTTTTAAGATATCTAAATAATACTGCACTTTTTAATTGCTTTAAAAGCAATGTAAATATTTTATTTCATAAACGAAAATAATATCTGTAATAAAATCAAAACGATTGATCTGAATAAAACTAGGAAGAGTAATAAATATTTTTTCTTTTAGTTACTCATTAAAATTACATTTTTCTTTTGTTATATGACAAATAAAATGATAATACTATAATATAATTTTATTAGTATTATATTATTATTATATGCAGAACATATTTTGATTAATATTAATAGTTCTGTAGCAAATAATGAAATTTCTATTAAAATTTGTATTTTTTTGATAAAAATCAATGATTTTTAATAAATAATCAGTTGTTTAAATCAGGCGAATCTTGCTGTTAGCTTTAAACATCAAGTTTGCAATTGACAAATTACATTTCTCTGAATATATTCTAGGAATTTTTGTAAATATTTGAATTTTATTTTGTATGCAGCATGAAACATAATTGCTTATCATTGGTCCATATTTTTTTTATTAACCGATATATTAACCCCTTTAAACCGGTTTTCGAACTAAAACCGTTACTTTTTTAAACGTTCCCAATATTAACTATTAACCAGTATTTTTGACTATAATTCTGTTATTTAAAAAAAATAGATTTCATTGCACCAACCCTAAATGAGCTGACATTTTTTGAGAAAATAAAAGAACCTATAAAAAAACAATAATGAATTTAATTCTGTGAGGCCCCTAAAATTGTCAAGGGCTTCACATAGTTACGCCACTGCCTTTCCCTATTGTTAAGTTATTTTGCACTATTTTTCATTATAATTCAACAAGATTTTTTTTGAGGCCCGAAAATTACCAATGGCTTCAAATAGTTACGCCTTCCCTATTGTTAAGTATTTTGACGTTTAACAACAATAAATTTAATAGTTTCTCTCCACCAAAACCTAACCTAATAAACAAAGTGTGCGGCTAATAAAACAAAAGTAACAGCACTGAAATACAAACAACTTCCTGCACTGTCGGAATCTTTTGATCGAGCTTCACCATGTCTCGATTCAATCACATTTGACTGAATATCATTATCTTCGTTATTACTAGACGATGAGAAGCGTCCAACGAATAAGATGGTTGTGGAATTAACTTCTTGAATATAATAAAAAAATGGATGATCAGCATGAAAGACCTCGTTGTCTGGAAAGCCGCTTCTCATTTGCAAGTCAACTAGAAGAAGAAGAAGAATCTTCAAGTCTTCTCTTACCACCAACCAGTGCGATTTGTACAGTGCGTTTTGTACAAGTGCCACGAAGTTCAACATTTAACATTTATGTACAGATATGGTCTTATATGAACTAGAGACCATATTAAACTTGTGCACATAACATTCAATTGTGTTCTTAAAGCTAAAAACTATGTATAATCTTATCTTCATTTCCTAGAACTAATAAAAACTAAGAGCGAAATATTATTTTGCTAACTGTGATCTAATTCTTCTAAAATGTAAACTTAAATCTTTTATAACTGCTGGTACGGTACATTTATTCATTTATTTTGAGTAAAATTACGTAAGCCGTATAATTTTACGTAAGAAATATTGCTCTAGTTCAAATAAGACTTCAAAAATATAAAGAAATGACAAAGTAAACAAACCTATTCTATCTACGAATAAAATTAAATAAAATGAATACTAGAACAAATTAAATATGGAGAAAATCAAATTTCAATACGCTAATAATTAGAGCGTGTAATATTATTAAACTAATTTAGATTAATTATGCCAAAAATTAGAGAAATTATTAGAACATTCTCTAATTCTTATCTTAATCGTTGGTACATCAGCATAAATAATATAATTTTTATTTGTTGAAATGCAACATACCTAGTTTAGGTAGATGAAGAATTAGAGCAAATAATAGAGCTTGCTCTAATACCAGATCTACCAAACTAAATAAATTAAAAATAATTTCATTTTGTATGTATGAAGACATATTTACTTTGGACATTTCTTAAACAATTATGTTATTTAAATAATAATTATAACAATAAATTGAAATATTATTTGAATTGTTACACCATTTAAAGCGAAGTATAGAGTTTAAACATCAATATTAATATTGTCAATAAAGCATACGTCAAAAAGATTAGTGATTCATGTGAGAGGAAATATTTCTTGAATCTCGTTCGTCTCGTCTAGAACGATTTTAAAAATATTCTCAAATTTCAATAGTTTCGCCGATATTTTTCGAGGTTTTAAAATTATTTCACATGTCAAAAATGTGACATCTTTTGTGACTTAATTCACAAGGAAGAAATTAAATTTCTGTACCGCCGAAGTAGAAATATAACGGTGGCGTAGAAGAAAAATAAACAAGTATCCATAGGAACTATGTAGAATCAGCGAATTAGAAATATCTTAAACAATAGAAACCTACAATATCGCCCTAATTAAAAACCATAAATAACTGACAAATTTAAATTGATTACCTAAAAATTTTATATGCCCTCTAAAAGTAGTAATAGTGTACCAAAAAAACAATGTCAGAAACCTGAATTTTTATCATTTTAGTGCATTTTTATATGACTATCTGCTATGCAAAGACAAAATGTAAGTGAAGCAGATAATTATATTGAACGTATTTATAGTAATAATTACGTAGTCTGAAAAAATATTTTTATTTTTCCCTAATATATATTTTCTTCCTAATTTCCCAAAAGAAAGTTTAATTTCCCTAAATATAGGGAAATTTTCCTTGATATGGAAACATTCGAGATATTTCGACGAGATTCGAGACCAAGATGAGATAAAACATTTTACATTTAAAATGAAACGAACGAAAAAAATAAATTCGTCTCGTCTCGTCTCACAGAATCACTAAAAAAGATTAAGTTTCTTAAAATGAATATAAATAGTTTTATATAAGTTGTTATATTTTTATCGAAATACATAAAAATGTTGCATTTTTATGTTTTAAATAAGGGATTAAGGTTAAAGAATTACTAAGAAATAGTTTTGTAATTATTTGTACCATAAGAAATCGATATTGAATGTTGAAGAATAAAAAATTGTAACAAAATTACAGAGGTGTAGACACAATTTGAGCGTCTTAGGGCTCAATTTAAGTTTTCCCCTATTCATTTAAAAAATACTTGTTGTATATTTCCAATGTAATAAATAAAATAAAAACTATAATGCAAAAATGTTTATTAAGTATAAAATATTACGTCATATGTAGTTCACAAAAAATATCACAAAACTTAGAATTGAGAATTACGTCCAATAAAAATAATAGATGAATCTATAGAATGAATGAAATAAATGTAAGGATGATCAGCAATGAATTTATAACGTCGTTGGGGAGGTCCTGGACTAAGTAACTGAACAAATCCTGAAAATTATAAAATAATCAACCACTATCTAAGGACCAAACTTAAAAATATTCGACTGTACTACATCAGAAAAAAAGCATTTTAGATGTGAAATTAGTTTCAAAGAAGGATAATGGAGTTTTCCAAGAGGATGTATTTTAAATTAAATATTGAAAATTAAAGTTTGACGAAATTCGAAAATTAAAAAAGGACAATGGAGTTTTCCAAGAGGACGTATTTTACATAAATTAATGTAGCCAAAAAAAAATTAAGGAAATTCGAAAATTAAAAAGTGGGCGTGCTCCTTTGACGTAGTAACCCGAATACTACCACCCTGACTTTTGCTTTGTTTCTGTCTCACACAAAACTCTATACTTGAGACGCCGAACAGATTCACTATTTAAATTAATGGGCAGAGCATAAATTGCGCAATTTTGTAAACGCAGAAGTCAGCTTTACACGTTACAAATTAAGAAATGTGAAACAATTCTGTTTATATCTGAAAGAAGTTAATACTTTAATACTTTTAATAAATACTATTTATAATATGAATTTCAAAGATAATCGTATGAAAACAACAAAAATATTTGACAGAGATCTCAGTACTCGTATTCATGCAGCTGTGTAAAAACGGGTTATTAATAGCAAATATAACGCTCGTTACTGGGAGGTGTTTCTTGTGCATCTATTCGGCGTCTCAAATTTGTTCGGGAAATGACCCCTCCATAAATATTTATTAATTTATTTTTCGTATATTATTAAATATTTTTAAAACTAAAAAATACGTGTCTACTATTTTTATTTAAAGAATTAAAAAATATCAAAAAAATATGGAAACTCCTATTAATAAAAACATGTAGAGTTACAGAAATCACATCAAAAAACAAAGCTCGGTATATTTTTCAAACACCCTGTATAAATAAATACGCCTAGTTTGTCGTAACTATACTAATACACAAACAGGATTTGCCAGTCGCTAACGAGCACTCTAGCTGATGTGGAAAGTGTACCACCACCACCATAATAAGTAAAAAAAATGTATAAGCATAGTTTGATTAGCATTTATTCAGTCTTTTAAAACACATTACATTACAAAGAATCGATTAGATTACAAAGAATCAATACGACCAACAAAAAGAAGAACTCTTTTGTCTGAGTCATTTTCAACAATTGAAGATAACAGGTATGTAAATGGGTGGTTAACATGAAATTCTTGAGGAGGAATGGGGGGAATAACTTTCCCTAATTTGACCCCAGCGATAACTAAAACAACAGAATAATTTTTACTTTCATCCAAAAACCAAAGGTTAAATGGGGAAGTTTAGCGTATTTTTTTTATTTTTTTATTTTATCAAGATTGCCCTCAAAAGTGATATTCTACATTTTATTTCACACAAAGATGCCTAGATTTCTTAAAAAATGAAATTTTATACAAAAATGACGTCAGTTTGGCTCGCGGAGAACGTATCGTCTATCTTAACCAGCGCGCGCTGGGTTCCCATGGCAACAGAGAAACGTGTAGTGTATTGCCTCAAAATACAACCTACGTTCAAAAAGTCAGGTTTCACCATCCCTTCTGCGCAAGCGCATAATTCACGTGTGACGTCAGAGTGGTTCGAAGATAAATCATTAATTATAAATAATTGGCAACATTTTAACTTTCAATTACATTTTAAGTTATAATTACACATATACTTACGACTAAAAGATATTTCATATGTAATTTCAACCACGCTAAACTTTCCCATTGTCACTGTATATTACCAAACCAAAAATTTTTAGGTTAGTTTTTTCTAAATAGTTACTTTTCCTATATTTCCAATGGTTATCCTTTCCTTTAAAATTCATAATTTTTGTTAGTTTTTCTGAAAACGGGGTTTTCCATATATACAGGGTGTTTCACATAGGATAAACAAAAATATGGCAGATACTATACAGCTTCCCTAATTATTTTAGGTAAAAATGCTTCAAATAATAGTTGTAGAGCTTAAAATTCTGTATCTGAATCAATTAACAAAATTAATTTTACATGCCTTGTAAGCTCAGAAATTAGAAAATAATGTAAACCACCCCTAAAATAGCAGTAGCCATGGAATTGAGACAAAAATAACAAATGTTGTAATTCTTATCTGTCATGTTAGCTGTGTTAGTTTATTATTATTATTTGTATAATTACCACCTTATCAAGTTGTACTAAAAAATATAGTAATTTAATTTCATTTTTTTTTTTAATTTCCAATAATAACAAAAATAAACTAACGCAGCTAACTTGACAGATAAACTGTTAAACATTTGTTATTTTTGTCTTAATTCTATGGCTACAGCTATTTGTGGGGTGATTTATGTCATTTTCATATCTAATTTTAAGAGGTTGTAATTATTGATTCAGATGCAGAATTTTATGATCGCTATTATTTGATTTTTTACCTAAAATAATTAGGGAAACAGAAAATTACTAAAATATGATTTTACGTTAAATCCCTATGTTCGGGTGTTCGATTCAACACCCTGTATATTCTCCAAATTAAAGGTGATTTCTTTAAAACATTTATAGTGCCACTGGTTTTTCATTTTGTTCGAACCAGTGGCACTGTAAATTTATATAATATAAACCGTAAAATAACACACGTATTTCTCTAATGTGTAAAAATCCCAATAATCCAATTAATTTCATAATTATTTTCTTGGAAAACCCCACTACTATTGGTATCTGTACATTTTAATAAAAGTTTATAACCTAATTTCCATCTACCATGCTGTCATTTTTTTTTCATGCTTTTACTACCAACTTTACTGCCTATTATGCCTCATTGTTGGTACCACTGATCTTGTAGAAATGAAGTGTTATAATGATATTTAAATAAAGTTATAGTTTTTTAATTTAAATCATTTATTGATAAACTAACAATACAATGAACACATGATTTACATCATGTAAGTACTACACAGTATAAATAATGACATGTGAAAGACGATTTTACACAAGATAATGATTTAATAAATAAATGCAAGAGGTACGTATTTATCTACAATTGTAAATATCTGCGTTAATATTACCCGTAAAATATTTGCCGTCTCACAAATGAAAAATATTTGTTCTAAGCCGGAACAGAACTTGTATAGTTCATATCACAGCCACACTATAAGATTTGATATTAAAAATATATAAATTCGTTCATTTTAAAAACAAATATTATGAATAATTTGAGTATGACTAATATATTTTTTTTTATTTTTGCTGAGTAATTATGTAATTACAGGAAACACGCGAAATTCTTTCGACGTCACAAAATTCGCTACAGTTTTTTTATCGTACAAAAAATATACGTATTTTTCCTCAAAGGTTTCTTACAAAATAAAATATATAAGGTATAGTCTGTCCAATATAACAATAACAGTGAATTCACATCATAAAAATAAATTAATTTATATATCACAGGACAAAGTCGTTTTATATAAAAATTAGTTCGTTGTCAAGGTATGACTATATGTTAAATGTAAGCATATATAAAAAAATATATAATATAAGATTGGTTGATTGATAGTATGATATCGATGTAAGAATTTTCTCTGTTTTTTTTTGCTTATATTTTAGTGGTATATTCGAAGTTAATACAAATATTAGTAAAATGTATTATAAACGTACTATATTCCGTTTCAAAATGAGAGTAATAAATTAGTATGTCAAAATACGATAGAAATTTACTGTACTTGTACTTATTATTGACTATCTACAACACAGAGGATGTCTCAAATGACTTGTTAAGTATGGGGATCTTGAGAAAGTTGTAGAATTGAGGGACTATTTTAACGATGTCTTTGTTTTTTTTTATTTTTATTTATTTATTAAAATAAAAGAGAACTTTTTATATAAAAAAGCTCTATTCAAAATAATAACAATTTACTATAAGCTCCAAAAGTATTAAGTAGGTACGCGATAAAAAAAAATTGGGAACCCCTGTAGATTTATTATAAAAAAGTGTCTGAAGAAGGTGCACCCCGAAATCATTTAATCTTTTTATTTTGGAAGTTATGACCAAAAATTAAAAACCGTAAAATTTACATTTTCGTTCATATATAGTAGATATGGTTAAAATAATCCCTTAACTTTGGTCTAATTTAACCGACCTCGTATATTTTACCGTTCTCAAGATCTCCATGCTTATAACGTAATTTGGACACCCTGTATAATATACAATATCTCATTCTGAAACGGATAGTAAGGTCTTCAATAAAAATATTTATAAAAAAAAAATTTAACTGAAATAAATTTTATAATGAAAAATAAGAAAGATATTTATATTTTCCATATTAGAAAATTAGTTGCTTACATATAGTCAAATTTAATATTTTAGGTAATGACATGAATTCATTATTGTTGACCGACTATATATTAAAAAAAATCACAGTTCTTTTGAATATATTTACTACATATAAAATATTACAGATTTTGACTTTGTTCTGATACGTGAAAACTAACCTTAAAAATTATTATAATATATTAAATATTAATCGTGAATTGACTATATTTAAAAATATAGTTATTGTTAAAAACGGTCGTTGTTATTTTAAAGTGAGTTTTAAGTACAGCAACAAATTTCAAATTGTAGAAAAATAGATTTAAGTACTGTTAATTAAATGACGATGAATGATATATATTTGCATATAAAGTCTTGTGTAAAATCTATATACTAGGTATGTGTTTAGTAGTTGTGGGGGTGGGAGATCCTGCCGATGAAGACGAGGGCGTTGGGCCCCTGCGGGGGCGGCACCGGGCTGTGGTAGCGGGGGCGGAGGCGCTGCGCCACGGGGTGCACGAGGTACACGAAGGGGCGGTCGGCGAGGAAGGGGAGCACGCGCGGCGGCAGCGACGGCAGCGACAGCGTCACCACGCCAACTACACAGATAATGGACGCTAAGCCGCTGCTTCACAGAATAGTTACATACAGAAGCGACACTCCCTGTTGGTACCTTTCATGTTACCCTATTCAATTCTATGACCTTGAAGCATTGTGTAGACCTTTAAATTTGTACCCTTCCCCTATCTCTCTCTAAGATGTGACGAAACTTTCCGGTTTTAAACAATGAGCCCTTTAAATTTGTGCACATTCTCCATCTCTCTCTAATTCTCGTTTCTCTGTCTTACTGTCGCTTCTGTATAAACCTATTCTGTGGCTGTTTCTCAAATGCAAGGCGCAAATACTTCACTGCGAGGTTTCTCAATGTAAAGGTTTTTACAAGGCGTAATTCCACAATGTATAAATGTCATTCCGGATAGATTGTCTCTACGGTTACTTCCACACAGTGTAAATGCCACAACGCATTAATTCTATGCCTACTATACGAATGCCATGCCGTGTAATGAAGTGTGGAACAAATCAACATATATTGGTAGCATTGTTATCTGTTGGGCAGTTCATTGTAAATAAATAAATAAATAAATAAATAAATAAATAAATAAATAAATAAAATAGGAACACAGTACAATACTCAAATATAACACGATTGCCCCTTATGGGACTCACAGGTTCTTAGGTACGTTACTACGGCCTGTACCCAAAATTTATGTTCATGATATTTCCTCATTATGTACTTTTACATCTTTACAACGTTATTTTCCCAGATGAGTATTTTGTGGCGCGAGCTTGCGAGCTCTGCAATAACACGAATCTGGGAAAAAAGTTCACGCAAGAGGTTTGTACAAATTTTTTTGTATGAAAATCATAAAATATTTTTAATTATTATATACATAAATTAGTTTTGTGGTTATGTGTTTCAACACCGCCAAGTGCTGTCAACCTGTCAACATGACAGCAGTTCTTGCCAACATTGAATGCCAAATGCAGTAAACTTATTTTTTGTAAATTAAATTTCATTCATAATTCACTATTTTCTTCTACACTATTCTGGCGGAGAAATGGGAAACTGAGATTCCCGACGTTGTTTAGTAGACGAAAATCAACAACAAAAAAAATTAATAACAATGTATTTTAATTTTTAAGATGAAAAAATATTAAAATATTTTAGGGATAGAGAAACACAAACAATAAGAAATATTAGTTCATATCGTCGATGCAATAGACTTTCGTGCAAAAAGGAAAACTCTTAAGGGAATAGATAATATTTTGTAATAGGGTTTAACATTACCGATATGGGCGATATGTAATGCCACTAGTGAAGGATTATTCTCAAATGATCACTGATGAGATAGTATTTATACGTTGTGGCATTTAAGCAGTGTGGAATTAATAGTGTGGAATGCAATTTATACGACATACGGAGGGAATTATGCCGTGTGACATGCATTTTTTATTTTTACATGCTACATTTCACAGATATATAATTATTTGTTTATAAGAGTATAATTTCAAATCTTTACGTCTCTGCTCTTTAAATAATAATAAATAGCTTTTGTGATATACTTTCGTAAAGTAATTTAATTTAATGTAATATAGATCTAATGTTAATTTACCTTCAATACAGTATTATATACTTAAACATTTTTATCGACAACTTTTCATAATTTCGATTAACTAGAGTGAAATAAAAATTTTAGATCACCGTTTATTGTTCCATTATTAAACTTTAATGTAATATTAATTAATTTTTAAATACGTTTCAATTGTTGGATAAATCTTTTAATACAAATCAATATAATTTTTATAATATAGATGCGTTAAAGCCATAAAAATTTTCGTAAAATATTATAATTTGTGTATTTATAGTATTTTAACTATTTTAAAATTTAGAAAAATAAATATTTATAAAGAATAAAAATAGACGTAGAAATTACAGAATCTTGATAAAAACGTAAAAACGATAAGAGATTTCAATGCAAGATTACGATACAAAACGAATTAAAAAAAAAAAATTAACAATAATAAAAACAACACAAATAATTATCAATATGAAGTCATCATTTTGAGAAAATATTTATAAAGAATAAAAATAGAAGTAGAAATTACAGATTCGTGATAAAAATGTAAAAACGATTCAAGATTTTTATGTAAGATTACGATACAAAACGAATCTAAAAAAATAATAAGTAACAATAATAAAAATAACACAAATAATTATTAATATGAAGTCATCATTTTGAGAAAATATTATTATCAGTATTTAATATATCTGCTATAAAATTTTTATTAATAATTTAAATAAATTTACAAACAATTAACTTTTTTAGTACAATTTGTTCTGAAACATTTTGTATTAAGGAGAAATAATAATTATCGGTTTTTAATCGAGTAATAATTCGTAAAATCGAACAATACTCTCAGAGACTTCAATGCAAGATAAAGACACGAACCGTTAAAAATTGTCCGTGAAAAATTGAATAACTTTGTAGGTAAATAACGAAAAAAATTAAACAATACAACAAAATATTGCTGTAAGAAGTATAAATTTAGAAAAATGATAATTATCGTTTTTTAATCAAGTAATAATTTGTAAAATCGAACAATCCTCTCAGAGACTTCAATGCAAGGTGAAGACACGAACCGTTAAAAATTGTCCGTAAAAGATTGAAATATTAGTTTGTAAGGTAAATAACAAAAAAAAAATTGTTGTACGAAGCCTAAATTTAGAAATTTTTAGGTAGTGGTGGAATGTTATTGCAGAGAATTTGAGAAACACTAAACAATACAACAAAATCTTGTTGTATGATGTATAAATTTAAAATTTTTGGGTAGAGATGAAATGTTATTTGCAGAGAATTTGAGAAACAGCAGCACTTACGACGACTAGTCTAGGTGTTAGCCGCACCAGCACCTAGTTACCGGTTAATCTTCGGTGAAGAGTTAGAGTTACCTACGCCAGCACCATCTACACATGCAGTTATTGCATTGCGCGGTATTGCTTTATTGTTCATTCTCACTTCACTAACATATTCTTCTTTTGCTAAGCTATATACACACATCATTATATACACGGGTTTAAATCACTCTTAATATCTCTCTAATATGTTTTTCTCACTTTTTATTTAGTTATATATAATAAATCTATATTTATAACAAATATATTTTCATATTCAGGTGTTCAATGAAACGCGGAACATAGGACTTTAACATGGGAGTTCAAAAAATTGCGGATACTCTCTCTCCTGATAGATTTGGAGCAAAACTACAACATATATATTTTAAACCAAAATGTTACATTTTAAATTTAATAAATCTCATACTGCAGATGTGCTGTTGTATCAATTAAGTTCTTATCAGATGTAGAATTTAATTTTGAACAACTTTGTACCCTTATAGTTTTGCTCGAAATCTATCAGGAGAGAGAGTATCCGCATTTTTTTAAATCCTATTTGTTAAACTTCTATGTTCCGCGTTTCTTTACACACACTGTACGTCAAATTAAGGTAAATGGTATATATCGTAAATATAAAATTGTTATCAAGGGCGTCGTTAGAATTGTAACACCTCATATTTTGTTAATGACCAGTGGCGGCTCGTGAACTAAAATTTTGGTGAGGCAGTTGGTAGGACCGGAATAAAAACTTTTTTAAATGACATTAATTTATCGCAGAATTAACAACATTTGAAAAACTGCAAATGCAGCGTTCAAAATTTTAAAAGCATTTAGATGAGGCATGCCTCAAGACTACCTTTGTGAAGCAGGTAGTGCAGCAAGAGAAAAACCGATAAACGCTGCGAGCATTGTAAAAACAGCACAGCCGTACGACACATAGACGAAATTTGAGGCAAGAGAATTTTTGCCTCTGCACTTCTGTAGTCTGCAGTCCGCTGGTTGTACGAATGCTTTATTCCACAGTATATATATATAAAATAGAAAACAGGCAGAATATGAAAACTAGATCTTGTAAAGATATTGATCGCTAAATTTAAAATACAATACAAAATTCTCCTCTTCTAATTTTGTATGGTGAGTCATTGTCTCACTTGCCTCCCCTGACGAGCCGCCACTGTTAATGACTAACGATCTTTATGTTATTACAGCAGTACAATTTATGAAAATATTTATATATTAAAAATAAAAGAATTATAAAACAGATGGGGTGGAAATCCAAAAAGGAGGGCACACGACTCACAAAAACAATCTAACGACGCCACTGATTGTGACCAAGAATACTGAATTTTTAATATTATTTAAGGAAAAGTTTGTTCTTGAGTTTAGGCAAATAAATAATTGAATAATTTTTCATATACAGCCGAAATAATCCAAAAATAATTATTTATAGGTCCAGAATTTTGGTTTTGAAAATAATCCATATTGGTAAACGTCTATGCGCCGATTTTAAATTTACAAACAGAATTTAATTATCTTTTTTCGTTTCAGAGATTTCTGCTCTGAAAGATGCACTCCAAAAAGTGTGTCTTTTGGTTATACTTATATTTCTAAAATAAATAGAGATACAATCTCTACTACTATACTCGGTTTCTAAAAGAGTAAATTGTTACGATCCAACTAAGTATCCAGCATCCATTATTTTAAAAATTGTATTATTAACAATTCTTTGCATTTATAAAAAAAAATATTCTAAATAAATTATTAAATATATTTAAAATATGGAGAAGTAAAATTTCAAGGACTTGTGGCTCAATTTTTTACGGATACAATTGTTTTCAAATTTATGTTATTCATTATCTTAATACATAAAAATAAACGATAAACACTTCATAAAAATTAATATTTTGTTTTTCAAATAAATATAAACATACAGTGAAATAGGAATTGTCATATTTAAAGTTGTACAAAAACATATATTGCTTAAAAAAATAATATCTTCACTGGTATAAGTGCCTGACTAATGTTAAAAAATACTACAGTTTTATAGGAAAAGAATAATGAGAAAATACTAGATGAATAAGTAACAATAAGAAACACATTAGGTAAAAAAAAAACTAGTACTTTCAATAATATAAGCGACTGACTTCAAAACTTTCACCATATAAGCGATTGACTATGACCTACTCTCTTTACTATACTTTTAAACATAAATAAAATTCTATTTCGTAGAGGGTCGCAGAACTCTGCCGATAAACAAAACACTGCCATCTGGGTGTCGCAGAACGAACACAAAGGCATGATCTGCGACGAATACGGCGTTATGCCAAGGAAGCGAATCTGTTGATATCATTACTACAAAAAAACCGCATGTTACTTCAACATTCAATATCTTTAGAGACGTTAACACAACAAAGCAGCAAACAGAAAAACACGACAGCTTAAAATGTATTTGTTGCTAAAAATAAATAAAACTAAAGGTCCGAACCTAAATTAAACGGTCAAGTTATGCCTTAAATAATTATTTATTATTTAAATGTTAAAAGTGACTTATTATGTAGTATGCACAATATGAACCTAACCTTTATCAAACTGTCAAAGTATAAAAAGTTTTAAAACATAACCTAAAATCTAAAAATCCGAATATAACAATTGAGGAATAAATAACATAAGCTTTGAATATAAAATCTCAGGAAGGAGGGTTGCAATCTAGTGGCTAGATGAAAAACTGCGACGGAAGTCGCCATTTTGAAAACCCAAGTATGACTCATTTCTTGTTGAACATTTGAATAAGTTGCATGTGCTTACACTAAATTCTAATTTAGCAGCGTGTTCTTCAATCTATAAAAATAAAATTTAACTGTATCGCAATTATTTATCTTTCTTTGCATATTCAGCATTCCTGTATAGTAATAAAAATAATTAAGGTCAATTGTGTTGCAAGTAGTTATTCCCAAACCATGAAGAACAAAAGTATTTTGCATCATACAACTATTATAATGAAAAATAAAACTACACATTGATATACATATTATGAATTATATTGCACATTTTCAAATGAGAATAATAAATTTAAATGTCAAGAAATAATTTCATTGCCGTATCATAGTAATTTTAAATTACATTATATTTCTACTATTCATAAAATTATTTATTTTAATTAAATAAAAGTTACTCTTATACATACTTATTATGTATTATACATATTTCAGAAATTATATTGTTTAAACGACAATAAAAACTTCCAATTTTTATATTTACTTTATTTTCTATATGTAAATATTTTATCTCTTACTTTTTATATTTCACAATTATATTTAACAAATTGTAAATTGTTACTACACAATTTAAAGTATTTTTAAGTTTATTGTATCTTTTATTTTTTAGGATGGCAAGCCATTGTCGAATGACGAATAACTATCCGCCATATGCAAAACCCATCCCGGTCGCAAGGTTATTTCTTAAACCCTTCTTCCTAAGATTTTATATTCAAAGATTATAAGTGTCCTAACCTATATCAAACTGTCAAACTATAAAAGTTATAAAACATAACCTAAAATCTTAAAATCCGAGAAATAAATATTATAAGAAGTATATAGTATAATTAAAAATAAATATGAAATAATATATTTCGTATTTTGTGTAAAACTTAACGTATAAAATAAAAATCCGCGAAGAAAAGTAGTCCTCTTGAACCGCGTATTAAACCGTATGTACAAAGAAGATATCGCTGTGCATTTTGTACACTGACATAGAAACAGAAAAGCCACAACCATCAAATCACAGTTAGTGTCACCCACAAACAAGATCAGCGGCACACATTATTGTGTTACACATCAAAAGCGTGAATCCAATAAGGCAATATGCGCATGTGCAACAGACTTGCAGGCTTGCAACATTTAGGTATATGCAGTGTTGTCTTCATCAAGCACGGATGTACCAGCAATTTCCCAACTCTTACTTTACAATCATTCATATTAAGACGTACAATATTTTTTGATTAAAACAATAGTGTTTTTCTTTGATTACAATAAAACTTTAACATATCCATATGAATCTAAAATATTACGAACATAAAATTTTAAGTAGTATTATAAACCAATTCTGAACAAATCTGTTAAAACTTAAGATCTGTAAATCTGTAAATAATGAACAAAATCGCAACGAATGTAGTCACTCTTATGTATAATTTTATATTAATCAACAAAAATAGATGCGTTTTTGTCAGTTTTATACAGATTTACAGATCTGTAAGACTTACAGATTTGTTCAGAATTGGCCTATTAATATTTCTCTATTAAATAAGTGTCATCGGCGCAAAAAATCTTGTATATTACACGCCCATAAACTCTTTTGCGAGATATCGTATTATTTGCAGGCTTCTGGAGTAGTGATACAAATAACTATTTTGATTACAACAATTTTTTTTTTAATTTTTTGCTTGATTACAATAACACTTTATTTTGTATTCATTTTTACTGTCGCTACATAATTTTAAAGTTTACATTACTGTAAAATAATTAAATTGCATCGCAGAAATTTTTTTTTATACTTTGTAAAATTACTTAGTATTAAAAACTACAAATTTTTTCGCGCCTCCGTCCCATATGACTAGTATTACGGAACTCAAAATCGTCCAGAAACTCTCTATTTGTAGCCTAGGCCGGTAAAATGTAAGGATGCTAATTTAAATATTTTAGCATTATATTCTGTCAATTTTATTTTATTGCAAATGTAAAACGTTAATTAAAACAACTATTTTTGCTTTATTATTCATATTATACTCGTGTTGTACAAAGTACGATTATGATTACGTTAATTGTAGAAATATATCAATTCACATTCTTTATATTTTTAGGTTAGAACAAATGTCACTAAATTTTTTGAATAAAGCAAGTGAATTGTTTATACATCCATGTGAACCGATAATGGTTCTGACATAAAAACCTAATGTATAAAATTTTAAGTAGTAATAATGTGTCTTTAATAAATTAAACGGGTCATCGACACAAAAAATCTTGTGTATACACACCCAGAAAATCTTTTGCGAGATCTCACAATATTTGCAAAATAAGTTCGCTCTCGCAAAAGTTTAGTTTCTGGGCGTGCGATACAAATAACTATTTTGATTACAACAATAGTTTTTTTTTTTTATTTTCTGCATGATTACAACAAAACTTTATTTGGTATAATTTTTATTGTCGCTACATAATTTTAAAGTTTTCATTACTATGTATATTTTAATCTGTCTCAATTACATGATTTAAAAAATACGGGTATTTTAAAAGTTTTGTAGAATAAAAATAAGTACAAATAAAATATGTTCTAGGGTCATAAATACCAACACTGATAAATGGATTTAAAATTCTAATATTTTTGTAAAAACCGATTAGTTAGATAAGTACGATTACCCAACTTACTTAATTTTTTTATTAACTTGTATAAACGATTGCATTATTTGGTGGAAAATTGCTGGTATATTCCTAACATTTGCAAGAAGCTAATACTGTTGAAAGAACTTACCGGCGGTAGCAGATGCAGCTTCGGTGCCTTCCTCGGTCACGTTGATGAAGTTCTTCTGGATAACCTTGCTGATGGAAAGAGGTTCTGCAGATTGTAACAATCCACTGAAGTCGGCGTCGTTGTCGAAAGGTTTTCTCATTCCCAACTGCAAAACAATGACCAAGATTGAGAACACTGTCATTATTGACCTAGCGCCAAGATTGTGCGAAGCAGTGGAGGGATACAAGGTGCTGGTCGATTTTGAAAAACTTATAGGCCAATTCTGAACAAATCTGCAAGTCTTACAGATCTGTAAATCTGTAAAAAACTGACAAAAACGCATCTATTTTTGTTGATTAATATAAAATTATACATAAGAGTGGCTACTTTCGTTGCGTTTTTGTTCATTATTTACAGATTTACTGATCTGTAAGTCTTACAGATTTGTTCAGAATTGGCCTATAAATTTGACATGATTTGAACATTCGATGAAGTGAGTAGACACTAGAACTGTCAACGGATCCCAGATAATCGTTTTTATTAATATCCGATATTCGTTATTTTTCAATCCGAATAAAGTGATTATTCGAATAATTCGGTATTTGGATTAAATCGGCAACCGACTGAAACAGGTATCCTAATCGTAATGAAGTGTTACTCTAATTGTTGGTCTGCTGAAACCAGAGCACATTCTAGAGCAATGAAACTCTCTTGTGTTCTAATTTCAATGGACCAAAAATTAGAGCAAGTATTCAGATGCTCTGATTCTTGGCCTACTGAAACCAGAGCACATTCTGGAACAATTTTGGCTGCTCTGGATTGTACTCTGGTTTCACAGGGTCAAGAATTAGAGTATTCTGAAGTGTTTCCTCTAATTCTAGGTCTGCTGAAACCAGAACACATTCTGGAGCAGATGGATTGTACTCTGGTTTCAGTGGATCTAGTACCTATTTCTTTTTTCTTGTATGTTGGTAATTATAAAAAATATTGCCCCTAAAGAAATTTGGAAAAGTCGGCGTTGGTAATAACTAATAAGTATTGTCTTGTGACACTTAATCTCTATATTATAAATAGCAATAATATTTTATGCTTATTATATACCGGTTAATTTTTCAAATACATTAATAAAAATTAATACATCGTTGAAAAGAAAAAAAAATGGCGGTTTCTATTTTATTAAAATAATTATAGATTGCCATTTGAAAAATAAAAGTTGATAGTCGTATCTTATAAACCTGACTTTATAAAAAATATCTACATCTGCCATCAAATAGCATATGTAAAATAATAAAACTTCTATATGAGCCATTTTTTTCTATTACTTGTAATAAAAAAGTTAAAGGGGGTGGCGTCTTCCCAAACTCACTCTGTACTTGTGTCCGGCTATCCAGATATAGCTATATTTTTTTCCGAATTTTAACAGCCCTAGTAGGAAAAGGTATTACAACTAAAATAAATAAAAATAAAATACTTACAGCCTTAAGAATATCGTTGAATTGAATGGTAGATTCAACCTTAAACAGAGGCATAATCACTTCAACCCTCTCGGTTCTGTATTGTTGAGGCTGAAGAGCCTTTTCTATATTGTTTTCCAGATTAGCCAAACCATCGATCGAATTGGGCAAGATAATAGTCATAGCATATTCATTTCCAGAGTAAGGCATTTCCAAGAACTTGCAGTCCAATTCTCGGTTTTCTGCGTACTTGAAATTGGCTGTTGTGGACATCATAGGTACTTTGATAGGCTGATTGGCAGACACAAAGAAGTCTCTTCGGGCAGTATTAGCAGGCTCGAACTTGTTTACCCAAGTGCCCTTGAAGTACAAGGCGTTGACCAAAACCATTCTAGTAAGCTCTGACAAGTCATCGGGGCTGATGAGGTCTTTAATCTTGTCGTGTGTTTTTCTTTCAACCCAGTTGTTGATGCTTCTAGCCGCTTGAACATTTTCGGCGAAGTTAAGGTTTTCAATGCCTGCTTGGAAGTTCTTGACGGCAGTTTGGCGGAAAGTAGGGTTAAGTTGGTAGCCTTCTTTGACGTAGACGATGTTGGCGATGTCCATCTGCACGTTTCTGGCATTGTTTAATGAAGTCATCAACTTCTCGTAACCACTAGCAACGACGGCTTTGTCAGCGGGCAGAGACAAAGCTGATCTGATTTGATCGGAGGTTTCGGATTTGGCTCCAGCTTGGACTAAGGCCAAAACGGTCTGGACCGAAACGGGACACACCAAAATGTTTCCAGGCTGGTTTCTCAGTTGCTGAAATGAAAAAAAATGTTAGAATTTCAATCATATTTAAGAAACACTTTTAAATTATCAAAACTTTTTCTTTTTGATTTATCTTTCAATTTAAATTATTTTGTCGTTTTTCGAATATTAGGCCTTGGTAAACTAAGTCATAAGAGAGCTGATAATTTTATGTAAAGACATGTTTTTTTGCTAGGCATATTTTCAAAATTTGTATATTTGTGTACAATTCATGTACATAGAAGCTTATATTTTGAATTAAAAAAAAAATCTGCATTTTCATCTTTTTCTGACTCCATATAAATCAAAAATTTTTAATTGGGTTGAGATTCACCTTTCGAAAATGTGAACGAGCAGAATTCTTCATTTAAAATATGTACACGTAAGCCGGTAAAACTTAAATAGTTATTTACGATACAAATACAATTAAGATAAGCAACGGGTTAAAATTTTTAAACTCGTGAGATGAATATTACTTGGAAAAATATGTAGTAATAACAAAGGAAGTCATTTCCAAAGCCGCTAATGCTGCATTTTTGTGTAAACTCGAAAATATTTGAAAATATCGAAATTTTTGCTCGAAAATTTTCAAATTTTACAAAATTTTGTTTAACATATTTTTTAAAAAACTAGCTACGCTGTTACCAAATTTACAAAAAGAATTCAATTATCTCTTTTCGTTTCGGAGATATTTGCTCTCAAAGTTGGACCTCAAAAAAGTATGTTTTTTCAATATATTTCAAAAATGAGTAGAGATACAAGCTCAACTACTTTACCATTCGATTCTACGGGAAAAATTATATAAAGAAATGTTTTGCCCACATATACCACCTTTGGAACGATTAGGTGAAAAATACAAAAAACTAAAAAAACCTAAATTTCAATTTTTCGCCTCGAAACTTTTTGTCTCCAAAATTTTTCATTTTTTGAACTTAAGTAGATAGCGATGCGCTGATTCCAAATTTTCAAACAGAATTCAATTATATCTTTCCGTTCTCGAGATATATGAGTTCAAAATTATACCTAAAAAATTAGGTTTTTTAGGTATACCTCGGAAACGGTTAGGTTTAAGGTTTCGGCGACCTCACCATTCGATTCTACGAGCAAAATTACATAAGTGTACCAATTTTCAGATTTCTATCTAAACAGATAGATTTTCTAGAAAGAAAAAACTGAAAATGGCCAAAAATTGAAAAAATCGCAAGGGGTTCATCAGGCATTTTTTTCGATTTTGGCCATTTTCGTTTTTCCTCTCTAAAAATTGTATTCTTTGGAATAAAATTCTAAAAATTGGTACACTTATGTAATTTTGCCCGTAGAATCGATTGGTGAGATCGCCGAAGTCGTAAACCAAACCCTTAAAGGGGTATACCTAAAAAACCTGTTTTTTTAGGTATTGCCAAAACTCAATTTTGAACACAAATATCTCGAGAACGGTAAGAGATAATTGAAATCGGTTTGAAAATTTGAAATCAGCGCATCGATATTTACTTAAGTCTAAAAAATGAAAAGTTTTGGAGAAAAAAAGTACCTCGAAGAAATTTTAAAAGTTAGGTATTTTCGATTTTCTCATTTTTCACCAAATCGTTCCAAAGAACGTATATGCGGAAAAAACATTTCTTTATGTAACTTTTTCCGTAGAATTGAATGGTAAAGTAGTTGAGATTGTATCTCTACTCATTTTTGAAATATACTCAAAAAACATACTTTTTTGAGGTACAAGTTTGAGAGCAAATATTTCCGAAACGAAAAGAGATAATTAAATTCTGTTTGTAGATTTGGTGTCAGCGTAGATAATTCTTTAAAAAATATTACAAACAAAATTTTGCAAAATTTGAAAATTTTCAACCTAAAAATTAGATATTTTTAAATATTTTCGGGTTTACGCAAAAATACAGCATCAGCGACTTTGGAAATTATTTCCTAATACGTATTAAGAACGGGAAACTATTGAACAAACCACGGATATTACAAGATCCGAATTCAATTCCCATAACAATCCAAGTTACGTTATAGCTATAAACATATCGTATATATTTCACACACATACCTTTTTACCCATTACTGGGTGTGCCATTCTGACATTTCGCAGATATCGGTAATGATACAGTGATATTTAAATATATTATTTACTTAAATTGTATTTTATTCATAACGTTAGCTAATACCAAACAATTAATATCGCTAATTAATCTTAGCTATACGGTAACCTCCCTACCATTATTCTTTTATTTAAATGATAATTAATAACTCTGAAATCTTCAGTATCTTTCTAGCAGTCGTGAGGTGAGTACCGTTTATATTTCTTTTACTTTTAAATTTAATTTCAATAACTAATTGTGATCTACTACTATATATCATTGAATCTAGTGCACTTATATATTATTATAGTATACATATTAGTTAATAAGTATTAAAAACTATTTTTGTTAAAAATAAACTAATTTATATTTTTTATTGTTTCAGACGACATCGAACTACTTTCTAGATATAACATATAGATATAACGATATAAGATATAGATATAAGGGGGGAAGCAGGTACTTCTTCAGTTTTTTTTTTCTCAACACTGAAATAGTAAGTCCAACTTTAATATTTAACAGTAATGTCCTCCCTGAATATTTTACGACTTAAATTTATCCCAATACAATTGTTCTTACAATTCTCTATTTCAACAAACAAAATTTCCTTGAGTACAATTTTAATTTAAATTATTAATGTGATTCATAAATTATTGACATTGTTTAATCTTAACGTTAACTTATTTTCAAACAAATGAATAAAACTTGACACATTAGGTATGAGATGAGATCTAGATTTAAGGTGTGAGATTTAGATAGGAGGTGTTATGGTTAGATGTGCGGTATGAGAGGTAGATATAAGGTGTGTTAGATATGTGGTATGATGGTTAAATATAAAGTATGAAGGTATTGTATGATGCTTAAATATAAGGTATGATTGTTAGGTATAAGGTGTGTTGATTAAATATAAGGTGTGATGATTAATTTTAAGGTGTGATGATTAATTTTAAGGTGTGATGATTAAATATAAGGTATGATGATTAAATATAAGGTGTGATGATTAAATATAAGGTGTGATGATTAAATATAAGGTGTGATGATTAAATATAAGGTGTGATGATTAAATATAAGGTGTGATGATTAAGTATAAGGTGTGATGATTAAATATAAGGTGTGATGATTAAATATAAGGTGTGATGATTAAATATAAGGTGTAGATAATTAAAAATAAGGTATGATGATTAAATATAAGGTATGATGATTAAATATAAGGTATGATTATTAGATATAAGGTGTGATGATTAAATAGAAAGTGTGATGGTTAGATATAAGGTTTGATGATTAAACATAAGGTATGATGATTAAATATAAGGTGTGATGATTAAACATAAGGTATGATGATTAAATATAAGGCGTGATGATTAAACATAAGGTATGATGATTAAATATATGGCGAGATGATTAATTATAAGGTGTGATGATTAAATATAAGGTATGATGGTTAAATATAAGGTGTGATGATTAAATATAAGGTGTGATGATTAAATTTAAGGTGTGATGATTAAATATAAGGTGTAATGATTAAATATAAGGTGTGATGTATAAATATAAGGTGTGATGTATAAATATAAGGTGTGATGATTAAATGTAAGGTGTGGTGGTTAGATTTGAGGTGTGTTTTTTAGGTATAATGTGTGATAGTTAGATATAAAGTGTGATTGTTTGATATAAGGTACGGTATGATGAATACATATAAAGTGTGATGATGAAGAATATGGTATGATGATTAAATATAAGGTGTGATGATTAGATCTGAGATGTGATGTGTAGATATAAGGTATGATGTGTGAATGAAAGCAAGTTTTTAGTTAGGATGAGCTGTTAGGTATAAGTTAGTTTACGTTAATAATGTGTCACGCTTTATTCAGTTTTTTTATGTTATTTCACATGAGGTAAATGTGAATTATTTAAATGTTTACAATCTCTTTATATTACATAACTTTTAAATATCCCAGGATTTACATTTTTAATATACCCCAATTAACCATTAATTTTTAATTTTAAAATTCTATTTTTGTTCTCTATAATTATATAATATTTTAATATGCAAAACCCCGTAGTAATATTATATAAGTCGAGGCACTCCTTTCTCTGCTTACAGCATTCTGGTCGTTGGTATGGGTTGCACGGAAGGGTTGTGATACCGCCCTCGTATTAGCGTGTTTGTAAGTTAGAGTTACGGATGTGCTTGGTGCATCTTGCTGCCCTTTTACCATTTTGGGCGTTAGTACTGGAGGGCCGGAAGGGTGTCTGACCGCTAGCGTGTTGAAATGTCTAATTGTGGAGTGAGTTTGTACATAGACTATAACAATTAACACAATATTTTCATTTTCTACTTCTTTCTTGGTTTTCATGCCAATTCCCCACACCCTTTTCGCTGAGAAGTACACTGTATTAGTTTAAGTTGCGCCAAAATAGTTTAAAGTTCGGTTAGATTTAAGTCGCGATAGTTATAAGTCTTCAACCTTTCCTTAAACCTAAAACCCATCCCTTCCCCCCTTGCCGACGTGGAGAGACCTTGTCGTGGTGGCAGGGCTTAACCATCCTCTAAACATCTAATGGGAATTCATAGAGGATGGGACCAACATCTCCACTTTAATATTATAATCATTTTATTTACAGATGAAGCAATTTTTTTAGATATTTTTAGGAAATAATAATTGATATGTGACAGGACCTATTTCAAATGGTATATTTACTTACGGAAGTAGCAAATTTTATTGATTATTGGTAAGTGCAAAATATTTATAAAGAATAGAGAAGTAAATATTGCATAAACTGTAGTTCAATTCGTTTACTTTTTGTAATAGTGAAAGTAAATGATTTTTTTTATTAATGTTTCCATTAGTCGTGTAGTCTATAGAAAAATATAAAATATTTTGTTATCTGCTAGAGAATGGGATCACCAACTTCATTTTAAAATAATTATAATACAGGGTGTCCCAGTTTTAAACGGTATAACTTCAACAATGAATTAAACACCTAAAAGTAAGGTGAAAAGTTCATTTGAGGAAATTTACGGAAATGCTTCATTCCAGATATATTCACGTTTTTCTTATTGGAATAACTACTTAAAAATCACTTTCATAATGACATATTAAAAATTATCTCATTAAATATTAATTGTCTACATAATTTTAATATAGAATTAAAAACATTTCAGAAAAAAAAAAACATTTTTTATAACAATTGTTCAAGAGTTCGACCTACACAAACCCATTAATTTTATTTAATTTTTAGTATTAGGTCTCATCTTAATAAGATATTACTTGATAGGTCATTATGAAATTGATTTTTTGGCGCCTCCGTTCCATTATGACTAGTATTCCAGAACTCAAAATCGTCCAGAAATTCTATGTTTGCTGGCAAAATAGAGAGATGCCAACTTAAATATTTTAGCATTATATTTTGTTAAAATTTTAAATATTATTTTATTGGAAATGTAAAACATTAATTAAAACAACTATATTTGATTTATTATACATATTATATTCGTGTTGTACGATTATGATTAAGTTAAATTGTTGAAAAATATCAATTCACATTCGTTTTATTTTTTAGATTACAACAAATTTCACTAAATTAAAAAGTAAATTGTTTAAAGATCAATGTGAACCGAAAATGTTACTGACATAAACATAGTGTATAAAATTTTAAATAGTAATAATATTTCTTTAATAAATTAAAAGTGTCATCGTCGCAAAAAATCTTATGTACCACACGTCCAGAAACTCTTTTGCAAGATCTCGCGTTATTTACAATAAGCTCCCTCTAGCAAAAAATTAGTTTCTGGTCTAGAGATACAAATAACTATTTTAAAGTAAAATCCTGAAAATCTCTAGAATTAAGCATTTCCAGACATTTTCTCAAATAACTTGAAACTTTATTTTTAGGTGTTTAATCCATTGATTAAGTTGTGCCGTTTCAATCTGAGACACTCTGTATAATTTATAATAGTAGTAATTCGTATTACATTAAATTTAAAACATGTTATGTATATAGACTGACAGTTTCAGATTTGTAATAAGGACAGGAATGACGGAAGAAGAAATTTTTAAACCTTGAAAGAATGGTTAAAAACATTGCTAAGCTAATGGATCAGAACCACAAAAATCGTAAGTGGTGTTTCATTTCAATTTGTAGTTTATTTATTCACTATTTATTTGTCTAGACACCCAAATTGAAAAAATTAATATTTATAATATAATTTGTAAAAGTACTAATTCTTATTTGCTATTAAAATATTTATACTGGTACAGTAAATATTTAAGAATATAAATAAAACTTAACTACTGTACTAACCGTAATTTTAAATAGACTCATAAAATGGCAAATATTTTATTAGTATCTAGTTTTAAAATTTATTTATTGTACGACTCCGTCAACAACATTCTATCGGAAGATTGCTCAATTGATACATTTCTATGTATGAGCCTCTCATATATGGCCGTAGAAAACTTAATGTTGCGGTAAATAACAAGTTTAGAGTAATAAAAAATTTCGCTCTCTCAACAAATTAAGATAGTATGTTTTGACTTAATTAAATGGGACTTGGTGAATATTTTTATAGTTTCCTCAATAAATCCGAAATGAAAATAGCATTTTGTGTTATTTTATGCGATTTGAGTCACTAGTATTTCCTATTTGTCATTAATTAACAATTTGATTGATTTCATGCGTCATTGTTGCATTGTGATTCAGAAAAACACAGATTGCAAAATAAAATGATATTACAAAAAATATTAATTCTTATTTCTACTTTTTAAATTAAAAAATAGCTTATATAAATCTTTCTGACTATTATTTTTTATTTTACGAGAAAATTTGCACATTCCAAATCAGCCAATTCAGTTTTAACATTTTCAATTTTTCTTTTAGTTTCAGAGAAAAATCGAAAATAGATCGACATAGTTTTTAATTTTTTTAAGTCATAGTAATAATTGTTAATATGACTTTTATTTAATTATATAAATATAAATAGTATATTATTATACAAGTTTTCTAAGACGGTATATTCTATATTGTTGCATGAAAAACAAAAAACATAAATGGAACAATACTTCGTATAAACGAGTATGATTTCTAATAGTATATTAAGAGTAAAAGTGATACTTTGTGTGGCGAGCATGGAAGTTTGCACGACGAGCGAAGCGAGTCGGACAATTGCATGCAAGGCACACAAAGACACTTTTACTCTGAATAACACATGCTATTTTTTCTTCAAACTTAGAAATTTAAAAAAAATAACTACTATTTGATGTTTAATATGTAGGTTACCTGTCAGTTATTCATAATTTTTAGTAACTTTATTCTTAGGTTATCTAGTTTCTATAGTGACATTTAGGCCGATATTACAGATTTCTATTGTACAAGTTACTTCTTATTGGCTGATTCTACATACGGCGGCGACAATACTACATACGGCGGCGACAATACTACATACGGCAGCAACAATATTATACGGCGGCTAGAATAAAAAATTATATTACGGAGGCATAGAAATTAAACTTCAACCTTGTCAATCACGTCACAGAAGATGTCACTTTTATGACGTTTGAAGAAAAACATATTTTTTATACTTTTACTTCACTTATTTAATAAAAATCTTAAAATTTTCATTTAAAAATATAACAATATAATCTAGGGATATATATGTGAAATACAGTAACTCTCTTGAATGAAGTTGGGCACATTTATCTGTTAAATATTATAAAAATATTTATAAATCTATCATTATGAGTTATGAAATTTTAATATCCTTTTAATAGTTTTGCTTATTCTGTTTTCATACTCAGAAATAATATAAATTGTATTAAAAACATTTAAAAATATTTGAGGTTATCAATTTGACATTTAAAGTGGAGTGCAGTGTTTAGAAGTACCAAGTTTGAAGCTTAAAACTAGATTGGCCGTTTTGGAACATGCAAAACTTTTACCAAGAATACATTTTTCTCGTAAATTAAAAAATAAAATTTTCCCTCTTTGCAACTCGATCGGAGGACATACTGTATACTAATTAAATTTTTGATGAATGCCCTTTTCCAACAATGGGTAATAAGAAGTGAGTGATATATTTTTATTAAATTTGTGTTTCAAGTTTTTTTTAACTATATCAATAATATATAACATAATTTAAGAAAGGCATGTGATTTATATTGTTTTCTGTAACTACCAAGGTTTAAAAATCAAATAATAACATTAGTAACAATGTTCAATTTAAAAATAAATTATCGTACATTGATTTATAGTTTTCATAAAATTTTATTAGAAAATTTATCAAAAAACCTTGACGAAATTTCGAATTACAAACATTTATTAATAATTCACATTTCAATAACTATCACCAAATTTTAATGAAAAATGTTTTTCAAACTATAAATCGCAGTAGCAGTTTTTATTCACTACTGACTAATGGTTTTACTTGGAAATAATTACAGATACAAAAATATATAAAATAACAAAGTTGCACCAACGGGGCCATTTCATTATAGAAATTTTATTTTAAACCAGTGGTTCTCAAGTTACAGCATTAAGTATTTTTTTTAAATGGGATTATACATTTTATTAGGACTATTCGCAGAGTATTTTTTTCTGAATATAACCATGTAATAGTTTTATATAATTAAAATATTGAAAAAAAAAATTCAATAAGAATTTAAATGAATTTTTATTTTTAAAATAAATGTACAGTAGGCTATGGATGAAAAACAATAACAAAATCTAGCGCCTGGAAGTAATATTGTTGTTCTAATTTTAATATTACTTACTAAATAAAATGTCACATATCACACGTGAGTGAAATGTCATTATACACTTGTGAGAATTTACTATAATTTTTATTATTTTTCTCACCGTAACAAAATGTAGAATCTTGACACATTAATTTTGAATTTAATATGACATTAGTTCAAATATTAATATAGCAAAAAATAATTCTAATTAATGTTGATATATATGAAGTAATATAATTTATGCAAATATAAATATAGACACAAATACTTTGATTAGTAATAACAATTTTGAAATTGTATCAATCATATATTAATTACATTCAATTAAAACTATGTATTTAGTTAAACACATTAACAGGTATAGAATTACATATGGGTGTATTTTCAACTCAGAAGCAATTAACTTTTTTTGGCGCTTTCGAAATTTATCGAAATTTGAAATCACATCAATTAATAACGTGTTTGCTTTCCTAATAATAGGTTTTCTGATTTAATTAGAAAATGGTTTAATTTCAATTAATCAATATAATTCATTATATTTCTCTGTGATACACTTTTACACCAGTGATGTATACGGGAGGCCAGATAATTTTTTTGGTAAAAATGTAATTATTACCAAAAAAAATATTTTGAAATTTTTTTTTGTCTATTTACTGTCTACAATAAAATAATAAGTTGCTTTTACTGGTGTTATGTGTAACAAAACAGTTTGTAATGTACAAAAATGTTTTTTTTTTCACGACATGCATAGAAAGCTTTACTTTCTTCTCATGAAACAGTGAGGAAAATTAATTTTCCCTCTCTAGAGAGGAAAATGTACTGTTTTACTAACAGTATAACATGGATATTATTATAGAATGAAATATTGGAAAAATTCATTATTATATTAAAAATTCTTATTTAATAATGTTATTCTTTTAAAAAATATTATGGCAATTATGTCTTGTTCTGTTCTTTTTTTCACATTATTTCACAATTTGATAACTTAAATTTGAGTTGACGTATTGACAATACAGTAACAATTGCACTGCTAAACGTCAAAATTTTCATAACCTAATTTTCTATATAGTTTATCATGTTGCTGCGACTTTTCGTCCGAATATAGTTATTTGTATATCAAGTGCTGAAAGTCTATCTTTGTCGAACCAAAACGAAAGTTGCAGCCTGAGCGAAGCGAAGGTTGCAATCGTTTGTGTTCGACAAAGGACTTTCAACACGTGTTATACACACTATTTTTTCTACTCCTGCAAGATAAAAAATAAGGAAATAAAAAAATATTTTTTAAACATAATTTGACATTTATTGCAAATTTTGTATTTGTGATGCGCAAGTGATGCGTATCCATGGCAGCAACAATGCAACAAACATTTATTAGTGCTGCGTGCTGCAAAGTCACTTTCAACATGAAAAACAAACCAGAAAATTGTATTTTCAAAGCAGGAGTAGAAAAAATAGATTTTTGAAACATGTCATGAAAAAAAGTGTCTAGTTTGACAAATAACTATAGTAACGATATTAAATTTTAAAAAGTTGCTACAAATACTACAATTATTGATAAATAATAAAATACCTAACAATTGATACAACTTCGAAAAATTTTAAAATGAATTTTATTAATTAATGACTTTCGTTACTGTTGTTAATTTAATAAGATGATAGTTCGATGTAATAATATTATTCAATTGTTATGTCAAATTTAAATTTTACCTGTCAAAAGAGTAAAAATATTTATAAAACGTATAAAATAACTTTTAAGTATGTAAAAAGCCAAAGTTACACCAGTTTTGTCATTTTTCATACATTTCTTTTCATTTTAAACTTAAACTGTAGCAAAATATTGCCTTGATGTATGTGACATATTTGATTATTATAAGCATATATTTTTTATGTTATAGTTGTAAATTAATATAGTATTCTATTTGCATGTAATAGCTATTACTCTTTCGAATAATATACAGTAAATACTCTCTTTTGCTCGTGGAAAAGTTCATTCTCATGAATATTTTTTTTTTTTTTACTGATATTGAAGGAAATTTAATTTTTATCGTACGAAAAAATATAAGCATTTCAATCGGTACGGCATTCCCATCTTAAACAATTCTCTTCGATTTGTAAAATATTCTTACCGTTCTTAACACTTAATACTCTATACCGATTTTCTGATCTTTAAAAAATGTTTAAAATCACTTAGCAATGACACAATAATTTGTAACCTTGGAAACCAAATTGGTAAGCATTAAAAAAACTTATTTGATAGTTCAAAAAATAATGTAAATCTTCGTTACTCATTTTCCTAGAAAGACAATGTTGCTTAAGTTGATACAGTTTACGAGAAAATGAAGTCATTTTGAATGTCTCCCAACGGAGAAAAGTAAAAGCAAGGTTCATTTTCCATTTGCTCTAATTCAAGTCCCATTTATCGCGTTCACGGATATTAGCTCATATCACGTCAAAATAATAAAGACTTTTCAGTCAGAACTTAACGATGTCATAAATAATTATGTCCGCATTATAAAAAATATGAATATACACTTTTGTTTTACAGGTATCATTCAATAGCCTTGAGTTCGCTTCGATTGATATTAAGATCAGATATTAAACAATTATCCACTCAATTGGATCATTTGTAAGAAAATTGTTAATAATTGAACGTTTATTACACTTCGTCACGATAATGTCACTTTTTACAAGACGCGGCATTAAAAAAGTTTTATTGGTTGATTTTCCAAAGTTCACTGTTAACTATATTATTAGTATTAAAATTAGAATTGTAAAAAAAAATATTACAATTAATGATGAATAATGATATCTTACGAATTATTTTCAGTTATCAAAATACATTGAAAATTAGTTGTATATGATAGTATTCTTAATAATTAAATTAAATAATATTTTGAAGGAAAATAATTGTATAATAAATAAGTAACGCAAATGCGTTGTCAGGGGTCCAGTGGTTCCAAAAATGTTAGTTTAATGAAAACTACCCTTAAATATGCGAATTTTTAAAAAATCTTTTACTTTCGTAATCTACACATGTCATACTACTCACCCTTAAATTTATGACATTAAGTTCATTTCCACCCTGTATTGTTATTGACCGGAAGGCATTTAAAGATGGAGAAATGATTTCTCACACTTTAACCCCTGATTGTGAGAAATACTCAACTTTGAAGCTTTATATAGTTTAAGAAAAGTGCAACTTTCCATAGTGGGATAGTGCTCGTAGAAAATATTTATGAAATTTGTATATACAGTACCGTAAAGAATAATAATACCGAAAAGTCTCATTTACCGGACTGAAATCACAATTGTAAAAATGGAAATGCGGCACAGTATGAAATAAAATATATTTGCCGTTCTTAATATTTAATATTTTATTAGTAAAGTCAAACATTTTCTAGAAGAATATTATTTTCATAATAAGCTTTTTATTTCACATGACACCTACAAAACTTAAACTACCAAGAGTAGACATAATGACAAATGACACATACAATAATTATGTAAATGATTGTTGCAACAATTTTATATTACTGGCCTTCATACTTGAGATGATAATGAAAAATATTATTAACCCAATTATTAAACATTGTTAATAACATTCCACTAACCAAATAGGTTATCTTCTTTAGTGATAATCTCTTTTAAAATTGTCATTAAATAAATAAAATTACATATGCATACTATATATAGTGTGATAAAGAAAAAAATATAATATAAATAAATATTTATTTTTGTTTGATATATTTTTGTATAATTTAGAGATTAAAATTGAGTTATCAATATTAAAAATATCACCAAATGCCTGAATTTGTAAAAGATAATTAAGTGATTTTTTTCACTAAATACTGTAAACAAATGATAAGATAAAATTACTGGAGAAAATCGTGGTGTTAAATTTTAAATGTGACTTTGTCAATAATCAACTCTTTATGTTCTGTAGCTGAAACCTCCATTATCACGAATTAAATTACATTAGTTTTGTTATCAGGCGACGAAATTAGAGTGGCAATTTTATCAAGACTAAATATTATCCATTTTCACTTAGTAACTACATATAATTAAATTTATTTACATTTTATAGTGTAATAAAAGTATAAAATAAATAAATAATATAAATATTTGTTTGCTTTTCATCTAATATAGATTGCCCTCTTGCTGATGTATTCATTATTTTATTTTCAATCTTAAAAATAGATTATAGCTGTTTTAGTGCTGGTTCCTAAAGTTTTGATCTTTTCCCGAATAGAAATTAAAACTATTTTTAAATAGTTTTGAGACCAATCGGCTACAATGGTTTATAACTGTTTTTTTAACAATTTTTATTCAAAATTTTGATAAAATACATAATTTGAACAAATTAATATGTTTACTTATTTCTGTACATTAATGTTTTACTTATAAGTGTATTTAAAAGAATAATTTAAATTAGTAGATATATTATTATACGAGTATTAAAACACGGTTCCAAAAATATGAATGGAACAATACGTCATATATGTAACGAGTATAATATACTATTTTTTATTTTGTATTTATTTTATAAAAAACTCAAAAAATAAATTACAAAAATGAATTAAGTGTAATCGAGGAATTTGTGTAAAATATGGTAACACTGTTAAATGAAGTTGAACCTTTATAACTTCATAATTCATGTATAATACTGTGAAAAAATTAAGACTTACGAAATATTAATATTATTTTAAATTAGTTTATTTGGTTTTCATACTTATAATAATTCCATATAATATTATTAATTAATTGAGGTTATCAATTTGACATTTACCATGGTGCACAGAGATTAGAAGTACCAATTTTATAACAAAAAAATTACCAAAAATAGTTTAACAATATTCGATATTATTAAAGAGTTTTTGATAGAACAACATAGCAATTGTCGCAAAAAATAATTTTAGAATAATTTTTTTTTATTGTTATAATTATGTGTATTAAAAACTGATAAGTTAATATTTTCAAGTAATTACTAGCTACAAAAATAAACATTTAATATTATAATAAAAAAATAGTAGCACAGATATTATCTAATAATAATAATAAAAAATATTAAAAATGAAACTGTACTACTCTTTTTCTAAACTATATTTTTGTTCAAATAAGTATAAAACTTTATTTGAAAATATTTGTGTAATTTTACATTCAGTGTAATCTCAATGCACTATTATAATATGCACTACAAACAATAATTGATCTGATTTATTTAGTGTGCAAATTTTTTTCAAACCCTCTGCTTCAAAGTTTATAAATTTTGGCTTATCATCTCTCGGGCACTCTCTGCTAGCAAGTAGAGAACACCACAGAGACCATTTTTATGTAAAATACTCGTATATATAATGAAGAATTTTAATATATGCACAACAAAAATATTTTCATATATTTTGTATTGGTACAAATTTTGTAATTAAGGAATGTATGTAAAACTTCTGTTCCTAATCAATTTACCGTTGGTTACCAAGGGCTTCGCTACCCATTCAAGAATTTCCAAAGACTTCCTAAATAGTTGCGAGTCAATGTCAGTTGAATAGCACTTGTTTTACGGAGAAAAAGGCTTACATCTTGTTCATCGGGTACTTTCACCGATGCCATTGGCTTGTAGATATATTCAGCC
Source organism: Stenolophus ochropezus (assembly GCA_035578165.1). Lineage (NCBI taxonomy): Eukaryota > Metazoa > Arthropoda > Insecta > Coleoptera > Carabidae > Stenolophus > Stenolophus ochropezus. Next base: position 4,265,910 of record JAQOWZ010000010.1, read on the forward strand.
CCCTTACAAAGCTTTAAATAAAAGCCCAACTAACACGTGAATGTAGTAATGAGATAGATCTAGGTCTAGGATCTAGGTATCGTGCCATTTTGGATTATTGAACAGGTTAGTGAAAAATGTACATTAATATAAGAAATTAAAAAATTATATAAGTATAAAAATTTTGGTTAAAGAAAATGTTTAAAAATATATAATTAAAAGCCCCGACTTTTATAGTACTGATTTTGTCACCGGTTAATAGAAAAGTATCGCATCAAAATAGTAACTATAGTTATTTTTATTTGTATATCAAGAGACCAAGGTATAATTTTTTATTATGCATATAGAAACCATGTGAGTAATAAAAAATTCTTTAGTACTCAGATATACATTATATTCTCTCCGAAATCGTTAAATTATTCATTAAAAACATAAAAAATTAACAATATGTGTTTGTAAAATGTCAGCTAGCTATAGAAACGGAGATGAACGTGTTAACAAACGTACTATCAAAAAGTGTCAAATATTTCTTTATATTTTTTTTTTATATTTACACCTGACGTTGTTTGCATGAAATCAGATAAATTATTATCAAAGGTATGCAATAAATAAATTCACCAATAATATTGTAGAATTATATGTTTGTTATTTTAGGTAGTAATACTAATTCAGTTTTACAGATGAGTCCCTAAAGTCAAATTTTGATAAAGTCTGTAAAATTTTACTTTTGCTACTACTTTGGCTAAATTCGCGGAGTGATATCGTGTACTACAGTATCAATTTCAAAACAACGTATTTTTTGACAACAATTTTTTTGATGCCATATATTTTTATTAACTGACATTTTAAAAGGTTTAAAAAATCAGCCCTTATAGTATATCATGAAATATATTCGTTTTTCACTGTCTACATGTATTCATGTGTAAAATTATAATCTTATATTAATACTCTCGTATATATTTATATATAGTAATGAATTTCTTTTAAAAAAGGTTTTTACAAAATCCCAAAAAACTATTCAAGTTTATATACCAGACTTGTCTGATTTAAATTTTGATTTAAAACATGAATTAAATCAACTGATTTTTTAAATAAAAATCATTGATTTTTATCAAAAATAAAGAATGAATTTATTTCCTACAAAAATATTGGGTAATAATCAAAATATGTTCTGTATATAATAATACCTTAAAATTAAATCATATTTAATTGTTATATAACAAAAGAAAAAATAAATATTTAAATGTGAAACAGAAAGTAAAAATTATTTGTTACTTTTTCAAGTTTTATTCAGATGAATACTTTTGAGTTTTTATTATAATATTTAAATAAAAAAATCAATTTCCTTGATTTTATTCTTTTATTACAAATTTCGTTTTCGTTTACGAGATAAAATATTGCTTTGAAAATAATTTAAAAAGTGGAGTACTAATAGTACTAATAATCAATGATTTTTTAATTTTTTTGAATGAATCATGAATTTTGCCAACCCTGTTATTTATATATATTCATAGCACTTCAAAATTGATTTTATGCAAATATTATAAAGTAAAAAGTATAAATATGTTTACTTTAGAAAATTAAAAATGTAGCAATACAAAAAATCCATAAACATCGTCTAAGAAAATGTGAGTCATATAAATAACATTTTGATGTCATTACCAAAATTTCGTAATCGTAATTTTGAAACGAAAAACTGGTTCATGCGACCACACAATAATTTAATAGACTTGTTCACATCTTAAATCTTCAATAAAGTTCGATTTCATAATTGTATCACACGTGTAGATTTAAACTTCCTGATTTTTTAAATAAAAATGTGAAACGGTAAGTTTTTCAAAATAGATAAATTTTATCTATTTATCAGTTAGATAAATCTAGATATAGTGCAACCTTTTCCGTTATTTTTAATTAATGTATTTATGTAAATCTTTAAATACAAAATTAAGTAATACCAATTTTAAATGTCATTATTATTATCGAAATTATAACATTGAATTTTTTGAAAGGACAAATAAAATTGAAATGTAAGTTCTGTAGTACTTTGTCATAATTAATTAATTAAATTATTCACTTTACGACAGCAATAAATAATTTCATTCCTTCAATTTCCAAGCAAAAAATATTAGCAACATAATTTAATTTATACAATTAATCATAACAAGATTTATTGCATATCACTTTACAGACATAATTATTAACATTTACTATATTTTATTAGTTTAAAGAGTACAAATGTAATCTAGTTCTAAGATAGTGCGAAAAATAATATAAATGGAAATTATTCAAAAATTATAATTGTAAAATTTTATAATTATATTTAACAAAGGAAAACATAAATATTCCATATGTGCACATCCTTAATTTTCTTTATATATTTAAATAAATTATTTTTCCTACGACCATTGTTAAAAATAGTATTTTTAACGGTTGCTTAGCAAGTTAAAAATAACAGTTTATAACACAGTAAATACTTTTAAAACGTTGCCATTGACACCGTGTTAAAAGTAAAAAACAAATTTACTTTTAACACGTCTTATGTTCAGTTGTTCATAACAAATACATCATGACCTGTCATAAATGTCATTCTAATGCTTAGTTTTTATATACTAATAGGTACATAACTGTGGTCGTAGGAAAAATAGTGTATGATATTTGTGTTAAAAGTGATTTTATTTCGTTCGTGGGGTTTGTTAAACTCGGCTTCGCCTCGTTTCAAACTTCCCCACTCACTCATAAAATGTCACTTTTAACACTTATATCATAAATAACTATTATTTCGAAATAATAGTCAATATATATTTGTAACAAAAGAAAAATATTTCATTTAATTTATAAGAGTTATAACATAAGTATCTAGATATATTTTATTATTTATTTTGTTTAAATAAAAAAATGTAATTTAATAATTACCTATTTGTTATCTGTAAATTTTAAGTTATTTAAATTTTAAAAAACTACATATCCAATATAATATTTTAGTTATTTTTTTTTAATGTATAAATCTATTAAAAGAAAATTACGATTATCAAACATGAAGTATGCTAAATTTTATTTCCAGGGCTCTAGAATGAACAAGCTCGTGTTCCTTGTCTTACTGTCGTTACTGTACGAAGTAACATGTGTAAGCAAATTGCAAGAACAATTTCGCTGGAATATTCTGGACTTTGCCTATCCAGATGAACAATCCAGAGCGCAAGCTATCCAGACAAGGAGATTCATCCCGGAAAACAGTCTTCCTGTGGGAATAGAAGTGTGGAATGACAAACTTTTCGTCACTGTTCCCAGGTGGCGTCCGGGTAAGATTTTATTTTCATTTGTTTTACTTTTTTATGTAATGTTATTTGAACAATTTATATTTTAAATTTTCATTCGAAAAAAATTAATACAAATTTATATTTCGATGTTAAATAACTTAAAAAAATGACATTTTACAAATTTAGTGAAAATAAAATAAAACTATTATAATTTACATTAAACTTAATAAGAGTATCTGTTGTGCACTTTCTGTATCAACTTTGAGCATTTTTTTATTATTTTATTAGAGATTGGAATAAATTAAAATTTTTATGACCAAAAATGGCTAATAATAATAGATCTGTCAACATATTTAATATGTTCAAAAAATGTGGTGTTTTTTGTTTTGATTACATTTCACACCTTCGGTGACATAAAAATTCAAAGATACATCCAGTAATAAATATTAAGCTGTGATGATACTTATCTTTAAAGGAATTGTAAAGAAAAAGTGTCATATAAGAAACCGTTTCCTGTTTGCTAAGATAGTCATAGGAATTCCTGGTAAAAAGGGAAATTATTTATCGTTTTCTAAACATTTACCGTTCTCCATACAAATGTACAATTATTTTGCGAAATATCTAAAAGCTGTTATTATAACTATAAGTATTTTTAAAACACTAATAATTTTTGTGAATTATAATTAATACAGTTCTATATATAATTAAAAGTATATTACACTGAATACATAATAACCACAAAATGTAAACTTTTTAAAAAATCAATAATTACAAAGTTTCTGATTACTATAATTACTAATGTTTACCAATGAGGAGAAATGAAAATATTTTAAAGTAGATTTGTTTCAAATAAATAGTTATTTGTCAAACTAGAGAGAAAAGCGTAACTTTTTACCACTCGAACCCAAGTTTGTTACGAAATCGGTTTATTCGGACGAAAAGGCGCAGCAACATGATAAGCTAGAAAATTAGGTTATGTAACTTTGACGTTTAGCAGTACAATTGTTTTAGTATTGTCAATATGCTATGTCAAGTTCAAGTTGTCAATTGTGAAATAATGCGAAAAAAAGAAAAGAACAACATATTATTGCTATAATTTTTTTAAAAGAATATCATTATTAAACAAGAATTTTTAATATAATAATGAGTTTTTTCAACATTGCATGAAAAGTGCACCAGGCCAGATTTATTAAAATAAATGGTAATAACTTGTTGAGGCTCATAAATTAGAAATGTACATGAAATATAAATTGATAAAAAGTAATTAATTAAAAATACAATGAACAAAAATAAAATCAATAAATTTTCCCTTAATAAATAATTCATATAATTAAAAGAAATAATTATGACGACAAAATATTTTTCCCAATTAATTAAACTTTGTACTTATTTAATAAAGTTTATTAACGACTAGTGGCGTACCAAATCACTTTCATACAGGGTCAGTTTGTATTGATGAACATTCTTTAAAAAAAATACCAACAAAAAAATATTTTTTTAACTAAACTGTATTTTAGTAGATTTGTTTTAAGGAACGGTTTTTTCACCTCTGGTTAAAGTGCTGGTTACCTTAACCATCGGTTAATAAAAAAATGTCGCATCGAAAAACAGCGTTATCATAATCACTTTAAGGTAAAAGACACTTTAACCAAAGGTAAAAAAAGAGTATTTTTAAGGGGTGAAAAAATGCAATGTACACCTCTGGTGTCGTCCTTATTAATTAAAACGTCCATTTTCTATTTTCATAGTTTCGTAACAAGTAATTAATAAATTCCTGATTTGTAAAAAATTGTATCTGTAAATGTTTCTATGCAGATCTGAATTTGCAGCAGGTCAATATATAAACAAGTTACTCAACTGTTATGACTTTTTAATTGCCGCTGGGATTTTTATCTTCTTAATGTGAATAAATCACGAACCAATGTGGTAGCACGTTCTGTTTTATTTCTTGGACTAATTAATAAATTGCCATTTCAAAATACGAGAAGGTGTATCGTCAACTGACATAAAATGCTTACATCACATTTTCTACATTTATTTCAATTAAGGTTAAATTAATAGAGAATCAATATAGTTCTTACTTTTTACTAAATTGGACTTCATTGTTAATAAACTAAGTTGTGAAATTGACAGTTTGAAAACAAGTGCTGAACTACTTTCTTGTTTTTAAATTTTTTAAAAACATGTCAATGCCAATTTTGACAAGTTATAAATATTTTTAATGTATATTCTATTTACATGTTTCATAGTTCTAATAACCTAAATTCGATTCCGGTACAGTTCTATACAAAAAAGGCAATACAAAATAATAGTTTAACTTTAAAAATTAATTCTTTATTATTAAATTGCGAATCGTTATACGTCAAACATTAATAACGTAATAGCTATTAACATACCTAGAATTGTTATGAGTATCCTAACATCCATAGATGTCAATTGAATTCCGAGATCAAAGGCCTGATATGATTTATAATATACGTAGTTTGTTAGGTTACCGATTTCAGAAAATTTTATAAAATTTTCTTGTCAATAACGTTTTCGTGATCAAGTCTGTATGGGTTGATATGTCGCCATGGTTACAGGCCATAAACCCCTCTTCGTCTCAATAAGTGCAATTTTTTATATATTTTTTTTAATTTGTTTTATATATCCATAAATTTTATTTGACTCCCAGTCCTTCCTAAAACTCTAGTTAGGACACTGGTCTGGATAAATGGACGGGCGAGATGGACGACTGCCCTGGACACCAATTTTTTAGGGGTGCCGAAAAAATAAATAATTTTTAATATCAGTAATATTTATTGATCTATATATTCATGTTGATTATTTGTAATAAAAAAACATTAAAATTGGTACATATTTGCCAAATAATAAATGTTTTCAGCAAATAATTGATGGTGCATAAAATGTAGAGTCAGCACACACCGATTAAATAATATATTAATAATTAAAAAATTAATATCTTTTTAAATCTTCAAGTTATTTCCAATCATGGTTGACAAAGGAAAATTACAATTTTTAGGGTCTTACTATAAAACTATTCATAAATACAGCCGAAATTTTTTAAAAAAATCCATTCTTGGGACCGAAATTTTTTCTTCAGATTTTTAGTACGTTATAACTAAGTAGGCGGAAGGTAAAATAATAAAAACAATATAAAAGTAAAAAGTAGTATGTGTATGTTTTGCATTTTAAAATGCAATACATGTTTTTTTAAATTTTTATGTCAACTAGGAAAAGTATAAAATCTGCAATAAACTGAATAAATTATTGGTAGGATTTTGTATAAATAAACGGCCTTAATGATAACATTAGAAAGTTGGTATCATTGAAAATATAACTTGTTTCATTTTCTGAAACATTAAAATAAATTCTGTTGTAATGATTAACATAATGTTTATTTGCTTTCACACTTAGTAATAAACATTACGCCTTACATAAATTAGAACAACTTCCAAGACCTAGACTATAAATTATAATTGACAACTGACCGAAATTTTCAAAATATTTATGACACGTGGTATTTAAATTTTCGTGGTATTTAAATTTAATTATTGTACAAATAAAAATGACAATCTTTTTAAGGAACAAATATTTTCTTATCGTAAATGGTTTCTGAGTCAGAAATAATTCCATACCGTTTACAATAATTATGTCGAACAAACAAATTTTTATTTAGTTAGTGTTATCACTTTCCTGAGGTGAATGATAAGGATTACTGTCGGCATTGACTCAGCTAAGGATAATAAAACTTTCCTGTCAGGAAATGTACATATAAACAAACCTGGTTTATATTAAAAAAATTTCGAGAAAAACACCAAAACCATAAAAATAAATAAAAATATTGTATACTATTAAATAAAATTATTGGTCACAGGAAATGTGTCCTTATTTCTCAGTAAATTTTCCACCTCATTTAGGTTAGAAAAGTAATCAAATGTTATTACAGAAAATTCTGATTATAGACAAACAATCCAAATATAAAGCAAAATTTTCAATATTTAGGGCAGAATAATTTTATAGCAAATTTAAAAGTGGAACAAGAAATATTGGCAAAACAATTAGTACACTCGACGCAAATAAAAATGGAACATATATTGTCCCAGTTTCTATATCGTTCACTGTACCAGGACATTTACTTAATTTTATATTTATAGTTTGTTCGGATCTCTAAGGTTATGACTTTGCTGTCTAATCGTTTTTAATCCCAACTCAGTGGGATAGATCGGTAACTAGCAGTCAGGGTTGGATTCTTTTAAATTTAAATTAAATTATTGTTTAATTATGAAATTTAATGCATTGTATATTAACAATGTTATAAATGTATCAGCTTGCTATTATTATCTAGTTATTTATTTACGATATAAATTTCAGATTCTTGTATTTTTGTACGAAATTGAAGAACCTAAAAAAATTAAATACAACTCTGATTTTCCTTGGATTTCTACTGCCATAAATCTTTTGCACAGTTAATCTCGCCAGGGGTCTAATAAACTTAGAGATCCGAACAGAGTTAAAGCTTATGTTACGTCTATCTGATTCTGTACGATGTACGATGAAACTTGAGGTGTGCGATGAAAAATAAAAGCGCTTCTATTTCCACCGTACAGAGATTTTGTGTTACTCATTTCATAACGATACCTTAAAATACAATTTTCATTGCTTTTTTGACATATAAGAAATTAAGAAAAGTGGTTTTTAAAATTACTTATATTCTTATTTTTCATTATATCTTAAAACAAACTAAATACATTTAGAGCAAAGACTTCAGAATACATATATAGAGATCTCTGGTTTTGAAGTATGTTATTTTTTTATAATTATTGTATTCACCTGATCTTTTAATACTTAAAATAAATCGAAAAATTGAAAACGAAGTATTCTAATCAATTTTAAAACAGTCAAAAAACATATGATGTGTGGAATAATATAAAGAAGAAAATTTTTACATATGATTTTTGTCATACAAGTGTGACACTGAAAGCTGAAGTTTTTTATTGTACACGACAAGTTTCATCGTACAGAATCATACTGGTGTAGGTACACTCTTCGCAGCGAAATGTAGGACGCATTGTCCCTGCTTCTATATCGAATACTGTACCAGAATAATAATTTTTTCATTCATATACATACAAATTTGTATATAAACATAGTTTAGCTATATGACTATGAAAATAAGCAATACCTTGTACAACTAAGAACTAACAGTTTGTTCATAAGTGACGACGACATATGACGTCAGAGGCAAAAATTTTCACTTAAAAAAATTATATTTGGCTTAGCATGACTTATTTTTCACGTGCGTTTTCACTACTGTGCTTATTTTAGTCTGTTCTTTCAGAAAAAAAATATAAAAAGGGTTCAGGACCCCATTTTACGCTAAATACCTAAAAGTTTCTAAATGTTCTTGGTCTTCTTTTGTTTTTTTTTTCAACAGGTTTTTAATTTATGATTTGTCTAGGCAATTTGTCCATTGCCACTTTTTTTGACTTAGCAAAAACCTAAATATATTCGATTTATTTTTTAATAAAGCCGCCCTGTTTCCAATATTGACCCTCCAATAAAAATGCTTAAACTCCGTCACTGATTATATTTCAAAAATGTATAAAAAAAATTTTTTTAGGTATTCCATCAACCCTGAACTACGTCCCATTGTACGCACATACCCCTCTCAACCCACCCTTAATTCCCTACCCCAGTTTCGCCGCCAATGAACTGGGCAATTGTGACTCCGGCCTGACAACCGTCTACCGTATCAAAGTTGACGCATGTGACCGTCTTTGGGTACTAGACACCGGTACCTTCGGTATTGGAAACACCACGACAAATCCTTGTCCATATGCCCTCAACGTCTTCGACTTAAGAACCGACAGAAGAATAAGAAGATATGAATTCAGGCCTGAAGATACCAACGCAAGAACGTTCATTGCGAACATAGCTGTGGATGTTGGCAGCACTTGCAACGATGCGCATGCCTATTTCAGCGATGAGTTAGGATACGGTAAGTTGCCAAACTGTATTTAAAAATGTAAACAATTATAAATAATTCGCCTTACAATGAGGTGAAGGATAAGAAACAATGTAAAACAAGTTTTGTTGTTTTCTTTAAGTAACAATGAGTCATAGAACATATGATCTCATGAAGATATTAATACAATATGCATATATTAAAAATTGATTTTTATGGAAAATTATGCAAGAAGAATCATGTCCTTTTATACACTTCTATAAATATTGTTAAAAAGATAAAAACAACAAAAACAAAACAAAATTATAAACAATTAAAGATTAAAAAATACAATTATGTATTATCTAAAACAATGAAAAAATAACAAACGAATTATTTTTGCCGAACAAAAATAACAATAAATAAATAAAAAAAGAACAATTAGAATTAATAAAATATAAATAATAATTTAATAATAAAATTTTTGAGACCAAAAAAAGAATAACAAAAGAATTATTTTTATCAGACAATAAAATTGAATTATAACAAAAAATGATTGTTTTTTACAAATTATTTTTCTAATATTAATTTAAATATAATAGAATATATAAAAATTTATTGCATTATATTTAGAATATAGATTGACTTTTTTATTTTGTTATAAACTTTTGATAAGAAACTACTAATTATTTTTCATAACAATTGAATAGATTTAGGTATAATTAAAAAATATAATCAATTGTTTTGAATATCATTGTGTGAAAAATAATTATATTTTTATCAAAATTTTTCACTAAAAAAACAATTAAATTTTCATTCTAGAAATGCATACATTTTAATCTTTTTTTAATCTAAAAAGAAATTTGTGGTTAGATAAATGTTGGTTTTTGAGACAATTGACGCACTAATCTTGACGTACAAACAATATCAACTTTTCTAACCACATTAACCACAAACGACAATTTTTTTCAGGTCTGATTGTCTATTCCTGGGAACAAAACCGATCCTGGCGTTTTGAACATTCGTATTTCTTTCCTGACCCTTTAGCTGGGGATTTTAACATTGGAGGGTTGAACTTCCAATGGGGTGAAGAAGGGATTTTTGGACTAACATTGTCACCAGTTCAGTCAAATGGAGAAAGAATTTTATTCTTTGGACCTTTAGCCAGTAATAGAGAGTTTGCTGTGTCTACTAGAATCCTTAAAAATAGTACAGCTGTAGACGATAGTTACCATGATTTTATTGTGTTGGAAGAAAGAGGCAAGAACGGACACGTTACTTCCAAGGTTATGAATGACGAAGGGTTGATGTTTTATAACCTCATAGACAGAAATGCGATCGGGTGTTGGAACTATGAAAATCCTTTTACGCCGAAAAATCACGGCGTTGTAGACAGCGATGATCAAGGCTTGATATTTCCCAGTGACGTGAAAATAGATCGAAATAGAAACGTTTGGGTTATATCTGACAGAATGCCAAACTTCTTACTCTCCTCTTTGAATTACAATGACGTCAACTTTAGAGTTTATTTTGCTCCAGAAGATGTGTTGGTGCAAGGCACTGTTTGTGAAAGTCGAAATAAAAGAGTGCCTCAAATTATTGGAAATGTTTTACCTCAAAGATACTACGATGATTTTAGCAACTATGCTACTAATCCTTTTAACTTCTACTTTTAGAAAATGTTCATAAATGTAATTCCACACTGATTACTGAATTCACGCCATTTGTCAAATTTCAAAAAACTAAAAACGTAATCAAAAACATAAAGCATTGATTTACATTTCGTCATTACATAACAGCCAGTAAATACGTAATAGGTATAAACATACCTATAATTGTTATGAGTATCATAACATCCACGCTTTGTTGATTAATATATCGGTTTCAGAAAATGAAGACGTTATTATTAAATTTTCTGTACTTAGCGTTAACAATTGCTCTATTGTTATATTGAAATGGTTTAATAATATAATGTTAAACTGTTTTTGGTAATTTTTTTTGTTGCTAAATTGGTACTTCTAATTACTGCACCCCATGGTAAATGTCAAATTGATAACCTCAAATATTTTAAAATGTGTTTTAATACAATTTGGAGTTATTATAAATATGAAAACCAAATAAACGAGGTTAATTTAAAAGAATTAAAATTTCACAAGTAGAGGTTTAACTTTGTTTTCATTTTATTATATAAGAATAATTCTGATAGTTATAAATGTCTAATTTTATTCAACAGGGTTACCATATTTTACATAAATTTGTAGATGACACCTAATTAATTTTTGTAATATAATTTTTTGAGTTTTTTATAAAATAAGTTAAGCAAAATATAAAAAATACTATATTATACTCGTTTTATATGACGAAATGTTCCATTCGTGTTTTTGGAACATAGAACAATGTACCATCTTATAAAACTTATATAATAATATGCTATTATAAAATTCTTTTGTCCCACATTAGTTTGACAAGTCAGTACGGTAATATTGTTACCGTTCAGATACAGTTATTATTTGGTTACCAGTTGCTTTTGTATAATATAGAATATTTTTAGAGAAAAATTTCACATTAAATATGAAAAGTATTGTTATAAATATTTAATATTTATTTTAAACTGACATATAAATGTCATTTATGACATTAAAATACTTGATAAACGTAAAATATATTCGGCATATGCACAAGTGCAGTATATATACTGATATTCAATTTTCATTGGTCGAATTTAAAAAAAATTAAAAAACTATTAAGTTATTCGAGGGAAATATTCGATTATAATTCATTTGTACAGTTAGTGATTTTCATTTTACAATTTATGCGATGACGTGAATTCTCTAATAGTGGTCAGACTATACATATCTTCTGTAAATATTTTTCTTGTAATTTGTAAATTTGTAGAAGAAAATAAATATTTTTATAAGAACTATTAATAATTTCTAGAATGTGTTAAATTCCTAATTATAAGCACAATAATTATAGAAAAAGATCAAAGTGCTATTATGTACTATTACTAGAAAATGAATCAGTAAAAAGTGATAATTATTGGTTTAATTATATTACTCATAAATCAAATCATACAGATAACAAAAGGAACATAAATAGTAACATCATTTCCATTAATCTAAAAAATTACAGTAAAACCTTGACAAACTGTAAAAAATATTATATTTACTACTGGAACTTCCACAGACAAGGTCGGTATACTATTATTACATTTTTATTAAATTTAATAATTTTATTTTACCTCAAATCAGGAAATGTCAGCATGTAAATTTTATAATTTGAAAAATTATAAAAGAATTTTTCATGCATCAAAAATATTACATTGAAACGATATTTATTTTAGTATAATTAAAACTTAGTTTTTAAGTACTTTTTTTAGATACTTTTTGTGTCACTAAACCGTTTACGTATTGGTGGATTATTTCTACTCATTCTTCTGCATTCGTCGAAATTGATTGTGTTTTCACAATAAAAAACGAAAACAAAAGGCGGAAAATCCATGGTTGCTTGCTTACAATACAAAATGACTTCCAAGATCATTCATTGTAAACGTAAATAATTTTAATGTCAACAAACAATAACATCCTTAATATTACTTGTTACTTTGGAATTTCTCCACACAAAAAAATAAAAATGAAGCTACTTGTAATTATTATAACGATATTTTAAATGCTTAGCCATTAAAATAATTGTTCATGTTCATATGTGTAACAATGTTCAAAACAAAATAGAAATTTTTGTACTACACTTTTACTTTTATTTTTATAAAACTTGGCTGAGGCTTCAGAGTGAGTTTGAAAAAACAAACAATATTATCGTTTTATCAATATGTATTTACCAATACTGATTATGATTAAGCAGAATCAATAGCATATAATTTATGTAAGACATAAAATGTAGTAAACATTAAAAGTGGTAATTACTTTTCTGAAAATTTCATTTCATTTTAAAAAACAGGAATATCCCATATCCTACGTGCTAAAACATCTGTGACGAATCAAATACATTTAATTTTATCACGAACTTCATACGTTATTTACAAAAGAAGTAAACAGAATGTTTGAATTCCCGCTTCTTTTCATAAACAAATGAACACTAACCTGGTAAACATTGGCAGCGAAGGTTTGGCTAGCCCTAGCAACTTCTTGCTGAGGGGATTGCGCAGAAATCACGGCGGCCATGGCCAGAACCGCACACAAATTCACAAAGTTCAAACCTGGAAAGAAACGAGGTCAATAAGATGTAACACAAGGCTGGAAAGATGATATATACGATATAATTTAGTTATTTTATACTGAGACTGAGATAAACATACTCTACAAGTTATTTATTTGTACTGATTGTAATAAAGTGTGAACAGGGACAAGTAATCAGTTTCTTGACTCGACTGTGCCAGTTTAGACCGCGAAAAACTAAAGAATATTGATCCGTATTTTGGCTATCAAGGGCAAATACTACTTTAGTATTTAACCTATTTTTATTTTTAACTACAATTTTCGCGAACCGAGTCCAAATAAATTCTTAAAAGTACCCAAAATATATTGCCAAAATGTTGAAAACCAAATTTTGGTTCAAATGAAGAATCTACATTTACAGAAGGAACAGATCTTCAAGTATAGTTCTTATAAACGATATTTAAAACTGTTATTGTTATTTAGAAGTACATGCAAGAAACAAAATTTATACAAAGTATGTGCTTTTGATTTTAAATAATTAATGGCGTCCACCACTAAGTTATCCCTTCCCTAACTAACCCTCCATAAAAGTTTGTAAATTTTTCCTAAATCATTTTCTAATATCTGTTACAAGAACTATACTACTGGCGGCTCGTAAACTAAAATTTTGGTGAGGCAGTCGATAGCAACCGAAAAAACTATAAACTGCATACAAGAAGAACCCGATGCCATTTTTAAAAAGTACTTAAAAAACTTAAATTTAAAATCCAAAGATACCGTAATTGTAAATGCAACTGCCAAAATTTCAAAAGCATTCAATTCCCACATCGTCCACGTACAAAGAGACCAATGCACTGGAGGCATGCCTCAAGACTTTTTTCTATGCAGCAAAAATCGATGAACACCGTGAGAATTGTAAAAGCACCAGTCGTACACACACATGGATGAAGTTTGAGGCAAGAGAATTTTTGCCTCTGCACTTTTGTAATCAGCACTGCGCTGGGCGTATGAATGCTTTATATTCCATATTATATATAGGAAAGGAAAACAGTCAGAATTTGAAAATTAGATCTTGTGGACATATTGCGTGCTAAATTTAAAATTTGTAGAAGATTGAAAATTAAAAATATAATACAAAATTTTTCTCTTCTCATTTTGTATGGTAAGGCACTGCCTCCCCTGACGAGCTGCCACTGAACTATACCCAAGATACTTGTTTCATGCAGGGGTGGCAAAAATCATGATTTATTTAAAAAAAATTATTGTTTTAATTTAAAGATATCTATTATTGTTTTTTTAAATCAAAAATAAATCATGATTGTTATTTGTTTTATAAGCAATATAAATATTTTATTTCATAAACGAAAACGAAATCTTTAATAAAACCAAAAAAGTGGGGAGATTGGTGTTCTTTTTGAAATATTATAATCAAAATTCAAAACAATTTATTTGTAGAAAACTATGAAAAGTAAAAAAAAACATTTGATTTTAATTAGGATTTAAATCAATTGATTTAACTGAGACCAACCCTGGTCTCACGTAAAGTTTTGCTTGTATTTTGGTGGTGGAAATTGTCAGTCTGCAGCTTTAGCAAAAGACCTACAGCTTATAGTTACGATTGAACAATCAGATACAGCGTTATTTTAATTTGATTTAAGATTGTCAAAGTGAATTGAATTTACTTCAGATCGCTCTAACCTTATGAGTCACCACTACCTGTTAAAGTGGAGTTAGGTGACAAAAAATTGAGAACAAATGAATGTGCATGTCACCTAAATAATTTTTTTCTGGTCATCAACAACTTAATGGAGACTATAAGATTTATTTATCGTTTTTCAGGAATTGAATTTGAAGTTATTTCTTTAGGATGCAATAATTTTAAAATTTATTTAAATATATGTATAACTCTACTCTGAATTTGTTCCATTGTTAAATTTAAATATTTTAAAGTTTAACTTGCTTCTACTAATTTACATTCTGATATATATCAGAATAATTAGATTGGTTTTATAAACCAAAAAATTCTACAGAAATTTTAGTAATTAAAACTGGATTAAATGTAATTTGAATATAAAACAGATGAATATATTTACAAACCAGACGATTTACTTAAATCCTTAGATAAATAGGTCGTCGACATACTATTTCAAGAAATCTGAATATCGGATCTTTCGACCTTTGTTACGGCACTTAAGAATACAATATAGTTCTTGTTAACTACATTTCTTTGACTTTTAAAACAATAGTCAACAATACTCTGTTAAAGCAAAAATAATTCTTTACAATTTCAAGGGCCGTATTAAATGTTAAATTTTAACCTTACTTTGCAAACTAGGCTGATAAGAAAAATACAAAAAAAATAGTAATATCGACCTTCATATTTTTAAATGCGATAAATTTATTTTTCTAGCCAATAAATTTTTGCAAAAACTTGTTTAACAATTCTCAAAACTTATTACACAGAAAAATGTGTAAAGTAAACATTATTAGAAAATAGCATGATTATTTTTAATTCACATATACAAGACAAAAAAAAAGTTATAACCTTGGTTCAAAACGATATGACTCTAATTTTCTGATAACTTAAAATTTGTTTAACATATGCGAACAATTTTAAGCTAAAATGTAAAATATTAGTAACCTACTTTTTTATCGTATTGTACAATGAAATAAATGTAATTTCGTGGTCAAGGTGATAACATAACCAGTGAACTTGAAAGCAACAAACAAAATTTCATTATTAAAATAGCAGTGGAAAGTTCTTCAAATGAATCATAATGTGATTTTAATATCCTATTAAGACGTATTTGTCACTGAGTAAGAATTGATAATGACCTTTCATTTCCAAGGTTTTTTCTTAAAGCAAAATAAAAATGCAAATTTTGCAAGGTTTCTAGACATATTCTTAATTTTAGAAAAATCTTGCAAATGCTTTTTCAAGGTATTCTCGTGTGTAAAAGAAGAATACATTTGTAATAATTATAAAACCAGTTTTGAATTTAAAATGTACAAACAAAAAAATGTAGAGAACAAATTTAATTGTACTATTCATTATAAATACATTTGTCATTTCAACAATAACCTATAACAATGTGATTAATAATTATTTATAGAACTATAAATTATATTTAATTGCAAGTGTTTAATGTATTTCTGTTGTTTTTCTAATATGCAAATTCAACAAATACACGACTAGATTAATCAACCGAACTGATTCCTATTTATGGTTGTCTCAAAGTGCATATTTTACTGTTCTACTTATTCTTAAGCAAATTATAAATCAATAATAAACTGCGAAAAAGTTACAGCACTTACCCATGTTGCAACGTTCGGTGCGACGTACAACAAACGACTAATACAGGTCCGTTGAAGAACGCTACTAAATAACCTTTGCGATTAACAATGTAGATGATCTTGGTAAATCCCATTGGCTGCTCCAACCATCCATTCTGGAAAAACCCGAGTGGATAAACTGGCCAAGCAAGGAAAACAAACAGCAGAATATAATAAACAAATTGTCATTTGTCATTTGTCAGAATATTTCGGGGTTATGCGAATGCAGATTACTTAGAACTGTATCACGGTTTTCATTTGTTTCTTGTTCAATTGTTTGGACAAATTCATTGCAACAATCACAGAATTGTTGCACTAATGTTTTTTTATTTCTTTTATTTTATCAAGACACTCTATGCGGTTTGCTGTCCGTTATTTTTTACAGTATTTTACACTGTTATTATAGAAGAAAATATTATTCAAATTTGTTACGGAAATAAAATAAAATATTATATTTTCCTTCTAAAAAATATACATAATGCCTATTTGTTTAATTTAAAATTTATGCTTGATTTCAAAACAGGAAATTTTGCTAAAATTTAATGCGTCATTCCGTTTTTTTAAAAAATAACCCTTAAAATTTCTCGTAAGATTCTTATGAATTTACATCAGTGCTGGTAATTAAAAAAACCAAATAAAATTTTATTGCAATTTATAATGTACGACTACATAAAACCAAAATCAAAAAAAAGTTCTATTGCATGTTAATATATATTATTTTTGGAGTAGCCTAAACCGTTATTTTAAACGGTTACCCGTTCCGATTTACATTTAATAAAACATTGTATTCCAATTAAGTACATGTGAGTAGTAAATGTTATATTTTATTTGTAGAATACAAAAGTATAAAATTATTTTATACTCACTTCAAAATTATAATAAGATGTAAAATTTACATGAATTATAATGAAAATTGTGCTTATATAATCAAATATTGAACAAAAAGTAGTTTTACAAAAAAAAACTGCAATTAATATATCATCATATTTGAAGGACATTTATATAAAAGAATTCAAATTACTATAAATCCTGGGTAAATAAGAAAAAGAAATTGTTCCAAAAATTTATTTGATCAAAATGTAATTTCAAATTACAATAAATCATAAAATCAAAACAATTATTCTAAAAATTATATTTATTCAAACAGTATGTAATTCCAGATTACAATAAATCATAAAATCAAAGTTGTCAACAAAAGCCTGTTAATAATAAAACAGGTACATTATCTTAGAGATCAAAAGTGGCAGTATTGTTTTTAGTCTTAAACTATTATAAAAATACTTTGAGCAAAATTTGTTGTACTATACAATTACAGTGCAGTAGAGTACATTCAAAAATGTTAACAAACAATCCGCACTTCAGAAATTATTTCATTAAATATTTAAAATAAAAAAACAATATCAAAAATTGTGATGATAAATAAAATTCGGTAACATAAATACCGAATTATAATCTTAAACATAAAATTTGCAAATATATTAACTAAAATGTTAAACAATTGTCAAATGTAAAATCAAGAGAAATTAATCAACTCTTTCATGTATAATAACATAAGTTCCAATTCTTGGGCTCAGTGGTACACTTGTGTGGAAAAATCTATGTGTTGGTTTGTATCTAAAAAAAATATAATAAAAACAATGTGCACTGAAACGAACAAATGAATAACCTACCGACTCAAAATACTGCTAATCATGGGTAGAAGCGAGTCAAACGATACGATGTGGGACGGCAAGGTACCATTCGGTGGGTAGTGAGTGTGCAACCATTGGTTTGGATTTTCATAGAATTTGTCTGCCTCATCTATGTATTCGTCTGCGTTGGTTAAATTAGGTTCACAAGTTAAAAACCGGGTGGTTACGTTTACATGAAGATGGCTGAAATTTTGATTACAATAAGATATTTTAATGTGAATCCAAACATAGTTTACAAAAATGAACATAGAGGCAGCACCTCTTAAACAATCAATTGATTTTGAGGAATACCTACTCAACAAATAACATACAGAACAAAAAAAAAAGTGTTATATTTAATTAAATTAGCATGTCAGTCTAAAAGTTGCAATAATGGCCGCTGGTGGCAGCACCTCTCAACATTCAATTGTTTTTTGTTGGTAAATGTAATGTGAAATAAAACTTGATACACCAAATAAGAATTTTTAAAATGAGAACAGTTCAGCATATAAAATCATGTTATCCCTTCCCCTAGTTACAATGTTTTTAGAAAACACTTTATAGAGCAGTACAATAAACGGCTACTGAGGGCAGCACCTCTCGAACATTCAATTGTTTTGAACTAGAAATAATTAAGAATCAAAATACTGACCTGTAAAGTGGTGTAGAATGGCACGGCATGAGAAATAAAATGGAAGTACTTTCCGAATTATTTCTAGAAATTTCAGCCAAAGGTCTCATTACATCTACAGTACCTCTCTGATGAATTGTACTCAAATACCAAGCCGGTATAATATTGCTTACTAACAATACAACAGCTACCAGCCATAATAAAGTACTAAAACATATTTATTAATACCCACACAAACATAAAAATTATTCTTACTTATTTGCTTTATAACTCCAACGAGTTATTAAGTCAGAAGAAATATACAAAGCCATTGGTAAAACCGGTAACAAAAATCTAAATTCCTTATGAGGCAAGAAACTAAAAATACACAATTATTAATTTCTATGTACAGTTTTATAATTATGTTTTACCTGTAAACTGCAACGGTAAAAGTAATAGAAACTAATAACATGAAATTGGTAGAGAAAATTTCTTTATGTCGGATGGTTTTTACAGATCCCAACATAAAAGGCAGGATTTGAATGCCCAAAATTGCTGGTAAACCATTTGAAAGATACCAGTGCCATGGTTGCGAACCGTACCAAGTGCCAATATTGTAGAAAACATTTAATTTTAAAAATTGCCAACTAGTTACTACAAATTGGCCATGGCAGAGAGAATCCAATAAGATTGAAACAGCAATTGCAGCCAGTCTAAAGAAATAATAGAGATAAATACTTTATTTGCAAAGAAATAAAAAATAAAAATAATATTTTGTTAATTAAATAAAAAAGCAGGTCACAGGTGTTTACTCCGAAATTCCGTTTTCCCTTATGCAAAATTCCCAATTAATTATAAAAAATATTTCAAATAAAAATAAATTCTGCACTAAATTAATAATAAGACTTTATTTTGAAATTTTTATAATTAGCAAAAACAAATTTCTAGTTGTGTAAATTATATCTAGATAGCCATGAGATTTCAAACAAATGCATAACGCTTGAAGTGTCAGAAAAATTCGTTACATGTTTTGTTGTGTTAGTGTTGTTTGTTTTAGTGATTTTTAAATAGTTTTAATTTTGTAACTTGTGTTAATTGTTGTATGATGTGTTGTTGTTGTGTGTTCCTGTGTTTTCATCTAAAATATGTAAGTCTGTTTTAATTTAAAAAAGTTTTTGCGCGTTTTGTAATATTTTTCATTTGTAGTGAGTGCCATGGAATTATAAAATTCATACTTTTGCATTTGTTACAAAACGCGCAAAATAAAATATAATTAGTTATAAAAACTTTTATTTGGAAAATTATTAAACGCATATGACCTGCTTTTTTATTTCAAATGTTGTTAAAAATGTATAATAGTAAATTTTACGTACCCAACCGGCAGATAACGTTTGAATATTAATGTTTTTCTGTCGTCACTAGAAATTACATGATATACACACAAGGGCATCCATGGAATAGCTGCTGTAGGTCTAACAATACATAACAAAGCTACTATAGGCAGGAAACAATATTGACATTGTCCTATAACGAAATATGTTAATATATTACGAAATATGTAACATTGTCTAATGACCTTTTTCACTTGAACCTTTCCAAGGGTAATAAGACAAAGCAATGGTTGTTAGCGAAGTTTCCAAAGTATTTAATATTGTCCTAGAGCCCGTATAGAACCAAAACCATGAAATAGCAATGTTAAATGCAGCCCATTTGTGGTTCGCAGACCAGTTATAAAATCGTAAATCCGCGTACGCGCTCAGAAGAGCTTGTAATAACCGCGGAACAATTATCTGATAAAAATCAATGAAATGTAATCTTTTAACATGAATTTTGGTTATGTTCACTTACCAGTACTTCAACGTAGTCCAATCTGATCAGTTGCAAAAACTTGTAAACAAGAGCAATGAGAGAAGGGTATAGGTAACTACGGAGCCCCAAAACCCACTCCCAAGTTAAGTAACCATATCCAAAACTCATACGGTGGGCCACTTCCAAAGATTGCCAGTACTCGTCCGGCACATACCATGTTTGAACGATCCATATCGATGCTATACGCACTGCTAAGAACAGTACAAATATGTGAATGGTCTTCATTACAACTGTTCCTGTTATAAATTAAAACGAATATGAATTAAAACAAAAGACAAAACATCACCACATGTAAACGCAGACAGTAGTGATGTCCGGAAGAAAAATGAGAGCATAATTAAGCAAGAGTTGTTATAAATACCATACATACCTACACAGCTAAATTTGCTGAGTTATTTTTGCAGGTTAAAATCTCCCGCAGACCAGATAAAAAATTCCTAACGATATCTAAGCGATCGTGGTTTGTTTGTTTTCTGTCGAATTTGAAATATGGCGTCGGGGCTAAAAAATAAGTCAATGACCCTTTGATTTCCGGTTCAATTAATCCAAATAAAAGAAGTATTTAAAATCTGATGTGGGTACCACATGACGTTCTTAGACGCCTATTAAATTATACACATTTTTGCTATACTTTATTTAAACTTATTTAATTTGAAAGTTAGATACGGCCAAAAAAACTCTTCGAGCAAAGTGCTTTTTTTGCACTGCCGATTGCAATAAAAAAGAACTGTTTCACAAAAAAATTCAACATTCTAGGGCTAACCATTTTTAAATTACGCAAAACAATTTAAAATACCTAAAAATAAAGTGTCCTTTTGGCACCGCCGATTGCAATAAAAAAGAGAGATATACTACTAGATGTTATAGTAATCCCACCTAAAAAATTTCAACATTGTACGGTTAATCGCTTTTGAGTTAAAAATTAAAAAAAAAATGAGTAAAGTGTCCTTTTGGCACTACCGATTGCAATAAAAACGGAGGTGCAGAACTAAGATGTTATAGCATTCCCGTATACAAAATTTCAACAATCTACGGTTAATAATTTTTGAGTTATACGAGGTACATACTTACGTACAGAACTAGTCAAAATGGATATTTCCGTTGAAATCTATTTACGATTACAATACTTTATATATAAATACATTTTTGAGAGTAAATTAAGTAAATAAAATAAGGTATTTATAAAAATATTTATTTTCATAACATAAGAGTTTGTAAAATATTAATACGTTCTTGCGACAAAAATTGTATAATTAATTTATCAATTGGTTCAATACTTCGTGCAACTTGTCGTTTCATCGCTTGTTTGAAATCTTCTTTATTTCCTTTATCTGCTCCTCTTGTCCCAATGCGTCTTTGACTAAAAACATAAAATAAATAAAAGTACAAAAATAATATTTAAAATATTACCCCATTTGTGATTGCGACGCAAAAATATCTAACGTAACTCTGCCTCCATGTTCCGTGCGCAAGTACATTAATTCCTCCAAAATATCTATGTTTATTACATACGTCTAAAATAATAATAATTAATAATGTTTACAGTATAAAATAATATTTTTTTTACTTGAAACATTGGATATTGGAAAGAACCTCTTTGTCTTATCTGTTCCATTATTGGCGGAAGTAGATCTTCTTGTTGCGGCCAATCTAATTGAACTAAAGTTAATAAAATACCTAATGCTAATTCGTTGTAACTTCCTGCTTGTTTATTTAAATTTTCCTGAAATAAATAAATGTAACAAATTGTATGTCACTTATTACAAACTTACTTTAATAACAGTGATAAGAATTCGAACACAATATTGCAGAATGGCACACTGCGTAAGAGGCATATAATGTAAATGCCTCATATTACCACCCACTGCCATATGTGTGCTTATTTTTCCTGTATTGTTAGTAGGAATTGTTGATACAACTAATAATAAATGTTCAAAACATGCCTAAAAGCAATCAATTTAACACAAGACAAAGAAAGATGTGTAGGTATTACAGTATAATTTTTCTTGCAAAAATAAATACACATTGATCTTATATTCCGAACCAAAGCTTGCGGTGGTTCCGGCATGGGTTGAAGCGTCACCAACGCTTCTTCATACGAACATTTATAAATAGCATAATCAATTTTAAAGTCGGATAAGAGATTATCTAATTTTAAATGTCCGTTTAACTTATTGAATTCTGAAACATTTTTGTTGATTATTTAAAATACTTTTGTACCGACCGCCACAAATAACAAGAGACAATAAAAAAAAGTAACAGTCTGGAATTTGCACATTTTAATTTTAAGTGTTCCAACACGATTGGAAACAAAGACAATAAAATTTTCTGTTCCAACCTTAGAGTAAAGAAACTACTATAGTGGGAATACTAACCAACTTCTTGGGCAAGTGGTTTTCAAGCGGCTCCTACAAAATTGCAGACAATTTCTCGACAGATATAACACGATGTTAGATTTTTACAATCCAAAGCCATACAAAATGGCTTTATATTTTTAAAAGAATACTATATAATACAAAGAAATAAATTTGAATTATATATATAACAAATTAAAGGGTGGCTCTTGGCTCCTATACAAATGGCGGATTGACAGTTATCAGCTGATGAAGCTTGGCTTCACTCATTTTTGCTCGCACTCCCTCTATAGTGGGTTCTATACTCTAAAGGTTCCAACAGTCCATGGACCGTTTCCTAACATTCCGAAATGCATGTATTTACTTCGATTTATGTATTATATGAAATAAATTTAAAAATATATATTCTACACAAAATTTAAAAAGAAGCATTCTATGTACAAATAACAGACAAGAATTAAATTACTAAATTAGTACGAAATTATCAGCAACATCAGGGATTACTGTAGAAACAAACATATTATAACCGGTTTTGATATTTCGATATTTTTGACTATTTTTTGTTTGTCTCTTTGTCTGTCTGTCCGGATGTATGTGTGCATGTTTAGAGTAAATTCAACTAAACTTATTTTATAAAACTTCATATTTAAGCTTCTAACATCAATGAAATAAGTTGATCAACTTAAAAATTGATAAACCGAAAGTAACAGTTTACTCTTTTTTTGCAAATATTTCAAAAGAAATTGCAATAAAATATGCAAGTAAAAAGTTATTTGATTTTTTTTATTATTATAGCGTACAAATTTGGTTGTGGCGGTTGGTTCTGTGATGGTCAAAGCTAATTTTATGTTACCTCTGTGCAAAGTATCAGTTGATTGTAAAAGGTCCCAACAATTACAAGCCATAATAAAATTCATAATAACTTGATTTGAGCCCGGTTTATCAATACTTATGTGAGGAGAATTTTGTTCTACGTCTCCTTTTCGTCGTTTGGATTTTGGCTCTGAAAATGGAGGAGGCAAACTTGGATCTGAAACCAAAAAATTGGAATATAAACCGGAATCATAACTTTTGCAATGTAACTTACCAAAAAACGCCTCAACTAAAAGTAGATTAGTTCGAAGTTGACCAGGAGCAGCCTCAGGATTTAAACTTTGTCTATATTCATGCAAACAATTTAAAAATAAAACTGTTAAACAATACAATAACTGTTTTGTAAAAATCTGTTCGTCTACATTTGTTGATTTGTGTTGTTGGCAAAAAGATAATATTTTTTGCCAGTAACTATCTCGATTCCTAGTAAAAACAAAAATAATGATAAACATAAAAAAATATTAAAAATAATTTACCAAATTGTCCCCAAACTAGTAAGATACGGATCCCAGCCTAAGTGTCGCCCAGTTAAATCTAGAATTTGAAATAGTTTTGTCCAAGTATCTCCAGATTTTGAATCATCCGTAGAAGACATAAGTGAACACAAATAAAACTCTATAGCTTTATGAAGTAAGCGAAACAGTAACTTAGGAGATAGTTCAATTTTTGTATCGCCTAATAAAGGCAATAATTCGCAAACTAATAGTTTTCTGTACGGATTTACTGGCTGGTTACTAGCATGGCTGTGTTTCTCAGCACTTAGTAACGTATCTACAAGTCGCGGCTGTAAAAAAATTGTTAATTACTTCATTTATTTCAAAGTTCATTTATTACCCCATGTGTAACAATTGACTGTGGAAATTTGTTTAGTAATAACAATAACAAACGACAGTGCTCCATAGTGTCTTCACAGTGATCAGCGGTCATTAATAATAATTCGTGTTGAACATCTATAAATAATTTTATTTAGAAACATTTGAGAGACTTTTAAGTTATATTACCTAGTGGAATGTGCTTAAACATTTCACTTAGAAACTGCATTTCTGGTTCTGCACTATCAGCTTCAGTCCGAAGTGAAACAGTGACTCTTTCTACTTCTTTCCAAAGATCTTGCTGTTGTTGAAATTTCATTAATCTAAAAATTAAAATATGTATCTTTTATTTACTAAATATTATATTAAATTTACAATGCACTGAAACATTTTGCAGCTTCTTTAACATTACCGGCTTCTTTTTCAATGTGGTAGGCTTCAAACTAAAAATATATAAATATAACCTATACACAACTTTAGTTATTGAAACATTACTTGAACATCGAAATTATTCGGGTACAATGTTTTCGCTGTAATCATCCATGCTTTAGCTGTTGTCGGGTCTGATTTGAGAGCATTTTTTGCTTTCAAAACTAGATATTCTTGATCGGATAAGTTGTTGAAAACGTCAACCTCCATCATGTCAGATTGCTAGCTGTCAATTTGTGGTGTGCTCTCTAAAGTGGTGTTACAAAAATACAACAATGAAGGTAAAACTATTTTATTGATAATAACAAAGCATACAATAATATATTTTTAGGAGAAACCAGATCTTCCTCCTATTTTACCAGACATACAGAATTTATTAACAGAATATTTAATATGTCCTGAAAGATTACCAATTCATGAGTATGAACGTAATCAGGAATTTTGGCCTAGGGTTCCAGATGTTACGGAATTATTCCATGTTGAAGATATTGCTTGTGGAACTACTTTAAAAGTATGTTTTATTGTATTTATTACAATTATAGGCTAAAATGCAGTTTAGTTACCTACCTAATATTTTTTCCTTGCGCAGTCGCAGTTTCAACTAGACTGTGGTTCTCAAACAATGTACCTTTTCATAAATATTCTAAATTGTTTCTTATTTGTATTGCATGACATAGGCACATTTATTAAATAATTTTTTCTACGACCACTATGGAAAGTAGCACTTTTCTCCTACATAAAACTTCAGAGTGTGAGCACTGTGAGCTAAAGTGTGAGAAATTATTTCTTACAGTATATTTTAAAAGTGCGCATGTGCAGTGTAAGAAATATATTTTTTACCGTAATTACCAAGACTGCGTATGCATGAAACTACTCTTTGTGAGTTTACTTATTTATTGTGCTTTAACTCAATTAGCTTTCATACATGTATTTTTGTACCGTAACGTTTAGAAGTATGGTCGTATAAAAAGTATAGTGTGCAACTCGTGCAGAATCACCTTGTGTGATTCCAGCATTTGACTTCGTCTCGTGCTGAAACTTTCACACCTCGTGTGATATACACAACTTTCTGCATTTGTTGCATAATTTACTATTAGACATTAGGAGCGATCGAAATAACTTACAGAAGTTTTTTTTTTTAAATTTGTTAGAGAACTATGGACTTTTTTTTTTTGGAAAAATTATGTAGGTCCCTGAAGTGCATTTTAAGGAAACTAAAAAAACTTTAGTTCACTAAAGTGCATTTTTTGCAATTTATGCAATTACAGGTACAACGAGACCCTAATACTGGAAAAATAATAGAATTTAGAGAAGTACCAATAGCTGAAGTTGGTTTACATGCTAAAAATTCTATGTCTCTCAATCGGGCACCGGCTCCTTATTCTGAAGGAGTTAGAGGTGACCCAACTCATTTTCCATTTTGGCCTGGGGGATTCCCCGACCCAGTAATTCAAGTCCCAGAAGCTTCGATAGATTCTGGAGATCTTTTAACCATTCCTCCCGGGTTTGAAAAGGGAATGTGTTTTGAAAATGACGGATTTACTATCATTTCTGATTCAGTTGAACAAAAACCTAAGAAAATTGAAATTGTCAATGAGGATACCACTGTTAATTTAATGTCCTTAATTCAACAAGAACAAGATTTCTTAGGACTATGGAAAGAAAATGCAAATGAAAATATTTCTAAAACAAATGAATCGGATAAACCAAATATTGAACTGGAAGAAATAATTCCTGTGGAAAAAGAAATTCCAATTCTAAACATAAGTAAAATGGATGAGACTACAATTAAAACAAAAAAATATAAATGGGCAGTAATGCTTGATATCCAACAACCGGTTTCTGATTTCCACGAGCGAATTCCCGAACTTGCTCATCAGTATCGATTCGAATTGGATACTTTCCAGAAACAAGCAATTTTAAAACTGGAAGAAAATTGTGACGTATTTGTCGCAGCGCATACTTCTGCCGGGAAAACAGTGGTTGCAGAATATGCCATCGCTTTATCTCAAAAACACCAAACTAGAACTATTTATACTTCACCTATAAAAGCTTTGTCCAACCAAAAATATAGGGACTTTAAAAAAACCTTCCAGGATGTTGGTTTGATTACTGGAGATTTCCAAATAAATCAAACAGGAGTTTGCCTTATTATGACTACGGAAATTTTACGATCCATGCTTTATTGTGGTAGCGAAGTTATTCGAGATTTAGAATATGTTATTTTTGATGAAGTTCATTACATTAATGATGCCGAAGTAAGTATTTCAACAATTTGGAAATGTTCTTCCACTCTCGTTGACTTATTTCTTATAAAAGTTTATGAAATCATGAAGTAAAATATAAATTTTAAAACATAGTTTGAAACAATAGATTCTTGATTTTCCAAAGCACACTTGACGGAAATGATTAAAACTAATAATTTTCTAATTTATTTGTTCGTTTTCGTTTTAAATATTAAAGTAATTAAGATCTGAAAATTGAAAGTAAGTATAAATTTATTAAAAAGCTATAAAAAAAATGAGAATTGCTGACAATTCCTCGTAAAAAATGTCTAGAACGTGCAAATTAGAATCTTGTACGAAGTAAACCAACTTCGTATCTCTTTCGATTTTTGAGATCGCAACTACTCGAAAAATGGACATATATATTTACAGACAGACATCTTGCTAATAATAAATTGTCAAAATAACGTGGCAACTAAATTCATTAAAATTTCAAAATACCTCCCTTAAATTTATTGCGGCGTGTAATATGAGATAATATTTAAATAATTTATAATTTTAAGCGTGGACATGTATGGGAAGAAGTTCTTATTTTATTACCAGCCCATGTCCGAATTGTATTATTGAGTGCAACTGTTCCAAATACAATGGAATTTGCAAATTGGCTTGGTATGACAAAAAAGCGCAAAGTTTATGTCATTAGCACCTTATACAGACCTGTTCCTCTTCAACATTACCTCTATACTGGTAGTGGAGGAAAATCTAGAGATGAAAGATTTCTTATTGTCGACTCCAGGGGAAATTTCATCCACAAGGGGTAAATAAGTCTAATATTTCGTTGAATAAAAATAAAAAATATATTGCAGATATATTGATGCAGTGGAAGCAAAAGAATCTCGTGCACCTAAAGGTGGTGTGCGAAAATTCATTCCTCCCAAAGATAAAATGAAACAGGAAACAACGGCTTTAATGGGATTAATCGATCATTTGAGCCGAGAAGATTTACTTCCAGTTATTGCGTTCACATTCTCTCGAGCTCTTTGCGACAGAATGGCGAAAGGGTTAAAATCTTTAGACTTAACAACTGCTAAAGAAAAACATAAAATACATGCGTTTTACCACGATTGTATAAAACGTTTAAAAGAACCTGATCAAAATTTACCTCAAGTTAAAGACATGTGGGAAATTTTGAAAAATGGAATCGGGGTACATCATAGTGGAATCTTACCGATTATAAAGGAAATTGTTGAAATGTTATTTCAAAGCGGGTGTGTCAAGGTAAGAATACAAAAATGGAACAATAAATCAGATTTTTTATTTATTTGTTTGAAATTAAAAGTAAAATCAGGGACTTGGAACTGAACTAGAAACCGAACTGAAAAAAACAGAATTTATCCCGAACCAAAATTTTCGCTTTAAAAATTTATATCTCTCTTAACACGACATATTTTACAGTCGCTTTTTAACTACTATGCTTATTTCACTCTGTTCTTTCAGAAAAAAAATGGTTCAGGAGCCCATTGAAATTAAACATTTATTAATCCGATTTTTAATTTATTTTATTGAACAACCAGAACTAAAAACAAATAACGGAATTTTTTCGAACCCAAATTTTAATTTTGAATCATAAACGGTAATAATTTACTAAATTTCGCTATTAAACTGGTTTTTAATGCAAATTTGCTGCACTTAAATCCAAAACGGTATGAATTTTGAACAAACCCAAACCATAAATAAATTTAGTTCCAAATCCCTGCCTAAAATATCATCAGTTAACCAGTATTTTTAACGGTTGTTTTGCGTTTGTATGAATTATAAATAAATAATAATTACATAGGTTTTATTTGCGACTGAAACTTTTGCGATGGGAGTAAATATGCCTGCAAGAACAGTAGTTTTTAATAGCATTGAAAAATGGGACGGTATCGAAAAACGGTTTTTAAAACCTGCAGAATATATTCAAATGGCCGGAAGAGCAGGAAGACGTGGTCTAGATACAACAGGAACTGTTATTATTCGTTGTACCGGAGATGTACCTGAAACGACTACACTTACAGGAATGATTCTTGGTTCGTAAAAACATCATTCTCATTGACAACCTAATGAAAAATCATTTATAGGAAAGCCACAAGTACTACAATCTCAATTCCGGTTAACTTACAGTATGTTACTAAGTTTATTCAGAGCAGAAAGTTTTAGTGTAGAATCTATGATGAGACATAGTTTCTACGAAGTTGGACATGTAATGAAATCCGATCAATTAAAACTAGAGAGAAATAAAATCCAAGCAGAATTAGATGCAGAATGTTCTAAAGAATTAGGAGAACATCTTCAACACTTATTCGACTATTACACAGTTGCTTCCGAATATATAAAAGAATGGAAACATATTCAAGTAAGAAAAAAAAACTTCTTGACTGGATTTGGATATGGTTAATAGATTTTTCTGGGATGCAGTCAATAAAACGAATATTTATTTACTTCAACTTACTGAGGATCATCCTCAGGAAGAAATTAATTAATTTATTTCTTCCTGAGGATAATAATAAATTTTACTGACTGCATCTCAGAAAAATATATTGACCATATTCAAGTAAGTTAATAAAATTGCAGATTTCTAATTTCACATTTTGTTTTAATTTCAGCCAAAATTAGTAGAGCAAGTTCAAGTTATTAAAGATTTGAGTCCAGGCAGAATTTTGCTTATTAGTCACAGAAATCATTTCAAAAAACTTGCTTTATTATTAACTGTCAAAAAAGATAATCCACGATACAAAGTTTTGATTCAATCAGACAAATCAAAAGAAGATGAAACTCAACCAGATGATTGGTACAGGATGTTGAGTTTCACTCAGGAACAAATATTTCAACCGGAAGGAGCGGTTGGACATGAAGTTTTAGATATTTCAGCTATAGACATAATAGAGATCTCTAATAAAACTATTAAGATAGACTGCGATTTAATTATTAAAGACTGGGAAAAACGCCAGATTCCAAGATTCAGGGACGATCCTCCAGGACAAACTTGCCAACAGGCTATTCAAGAGTTGGCAAAATTAACCAACAGTGTTTTATCTGGATACACTGTCGAATATTTAATCCCTACTAGAGATTATAAAATCAATGAAATTGATTTATTACAAGATCTAGATTGTTTAAACTATAAAAAGAAAAAACTTGAATCACAGATAAGTTATACAAAAATTGCTAATTTTGAACAACAGTTTCAAAGTGTTTTCCGAAGAAAATACCTGGAAGATAAATTAGACGAAATTGATTATAAAATTTCGAGCAGAAGCTTGCAACTGTATTCGGAGTATTTGTCACGAATTGAAGTTTTAAAAGAACTTAAATACATCGATAAGGAAAATAAAGGTAATAAACAAAATAAAATCTTGAGAACCAATTTCAAAATTTAAAATTCATGCAACCTTGTTATACGCCGTGACAACATGCGTATTCCATTTGCCACTTGGGTCAGATCTAACTTTTTTGAATCCGGATTTTTAATTTCATTTGACTGGATCAGTTCACCCCCTTTACTAAATGTAAATGTACTGATCCTAAGTAATCCACGCGACGAAATAAATGTGAAAATGGAGAAATTACAAATTTATAATGCGAAAATCAAAATTACTTATGTTTTGGAATGAGGTCTTGGAAAAAAAAATAAGTGTACCGTAGGTTTTGGTGTGAAGTTAACTACGTGTGGATGCCAGATCCCAAATATTGTGGTTTGGGGCGTTTGAAACTTAGTAAAGTGGATAGTCTGTGATTTAAAGTATTGTAAGGCTTTTGTGTGCCACTGTATTTGCAGAAGATTTTTCAATTTGTCAGTTTGGAAGTTAAAACATTTAATTTGACGTTTGAAACGAAGTGAAGTTGTGTAAGAACCTTGATACATCACAGGACAAGGGGAAGTTTAAGTTTAACTAGTTTCAGTTCAAGAACCAACAGTTTCGATTCCAGAAAGAAAAACAGATTAATTTCGATTGTATAATCCGGGTACTAGAACCAGAATCGAATTTAACCAAAACCGGTTCCCCCATTAGTTTTCTCATTTCGCAATTTAAAAATTAAATCAGTTTGATTCCAATTTCTGGTTTATTATTTTTATTAATGTATCTTCTAGTTCATATAAAATAAAATATACTGTTTGATTTTTAGTTCAAATGAAAGGACACGTTGCTTGTGAAATGGGAATGAATGAACTTTTAATAACAGAGCTTGTTTTTAACGACACTTTAACTAATTTACAAGCAGCTGAAGTAGCTGCTTTACTATCCGCTTTAGTTTTTCAAGTAAAAGCAAAAGAACAACAAAATTTCGACCATCTACCAGAAGTGTTGAAAAAGGTAACTATAAAAAAATATTTTACATTTTATACAAGTTTAATTTCAGGGTATGAGCGAAATTTTAAAAATAAATACAGCAATACAAAAATTAGAAAGCAGTCATCAGGTTAACAGCACCCAAGAAGATCTGAATTTTGGTTTAGTTGAAGTGGTGTACGAATGGGCCAGAGAAAAGGTAAAAGATGTGAAATTAAAGATAAAAGTGTAATTTAAAATGTTTGTAGCCCTTTGCTGATATTATGAAGTTAACAGATGTACAGGAAGGAATAATAGTTAGGTGTATTCAACAATTAAATGAAACATTAAAGGATGTAAAAGACGCTGCTGGAATTATTGGATCTCCAGTATTAAAAGCAAAAATGGAAGAAGCCTCAAATGCAATTAAAAGGGACATTGTATTTGCTGCTAGTTTGTATACTCAAAAGGAAGCAATTAATCTCAACTGAGTCATTTTTGTAATTGATTGTGTGAATAAATGTAATTTAAAAATAAATATTGTTATTCAATGGTTCTCAACATTTTTACATTCGCGAAACACCTTTAGATTCTTCGATGAATTTTGTCTTTAGAAACGGGTACTTTAGAAATAACAGCTAATAATTTCGGAAATTATATTATGCGGTTTCATTGTCAAAGCAATTAATTAGAGGTGGATCACTACGCTCTTCATCTTCAAGACAGTCTTTTCTTCTACAAAACTTTTTTAACCATCATTGTACAGGACGTTCGTTAAATGTTCCTATAGCAAATGTAAAATTGATATCACGAGCTTTTGCCGCTGCATTTCGGTTTATTTTTAACTGGAACAAGAAAAACTCTGATTTTCCTTTTTTCCATATTTTATTTAGAATCTAGAAAATACTCAATAATTAAGCTTGGATACGTTACCCAGAAAGGCTACGTATTAGCTTCTGTATTGTATAAATTCAGGAGAATATTGAATTAAACTGTAAGAAATTTGTTTGACACAAAAGATTTTTGATTTTGTTTCCAAAGCAAACTTGACCGACATTAAATAATATCAATAATTCTCTACTTTTTTCGTTTATTTTCATTTTAAGGTACATGTGGTTTGAACCGTTAGAAAGAGGAAAAAAATAGCTATTTAATAATGGTAAAGATAACTTTGAGCTCCATATGAAAATAGGAAGTTAGTACGAATTTCTCGAAAAGAGCTATAAAAATTTTGAGATCCGCTGTCAATTCTTCGTAAAAAAGTGTTTGTGGAATGTGCAAACTAGAAATTTGTATGAATTGAACCAAGAAAGTTACAAGTCAAAAAGTAAATTTGCCAAATCAGTTTTTTGCTCATATCTAGTGACCTATGAATTTTTTCGGGAAAACAAAAACATTGCCCCAATTTAACCGATTACGTATTTCTTATGGTTTTTGAGATCTTAATATTAGCCTTTTAAAACGGTCACCCTGTATGTTGTATGTTATAATTATTCAGTCAATCAATTTAACTATAAAATAAATTTTGGCGAAATAAGCCAAACAAATTTGATGGTGCAAAAAGAAAAATTTGGTGGAACAGTTATAATCCTTAAAGAAAGAAAAAAACAGTTACAGGCAGAACACATTTATTTCTTGATTAAATATATTTAACAACCAGTTTTACATTGCTGCTACGAAAACAAATTGACTATTTACTCTTACCATTAAATATTTCATGAACGGTAACACGGTATATACTTTACATATAATCCAAAATAATTCGTAAATACATAAATGATGATGTATCTTGATATGTTCTAGTATTTTGCTAATATTCTTTGGTCGTTAATGATTCATTTACGAATTATCTTCCAATTACATGGTTTAACATTTAATTTTAGTGTATAAAACATGAAACAAAGTTTATATATTCAGAACATTATCAACTAACTATTCTCGTAATATATCAAACATTCGTAGCTAAACTTTATGTGATAAAACAAGAATATTATTAATAAACTGTAACAAAGCTTAAAGATTACTGGATAAACAACACATGAGCAATGGATCGTTACATATTACGAACTTGTATATAAACTCTGCGACTGTTAAGATACAAAACAAAGTCGTTAGAAATTGGTCTTTCCGAATATGAAGTTTCCGGCATCGGATGGGTTCTCTGAAGTGAAGAATTCTTTCCACAAGGCTACGAAGTTGTCATACGACACCTCCTTATTGCCCTGAAAAAACATTTCATAATCATTTCTTGGACTTCTTCTGAGCGAATACGTACAAAGAGTTTTTGTGTTATCTTCGGAACTAGATAAAAATTGTTCAGAATTAAATTTTAATTCGAGTTTATTCGTAGCATTTTTTGATTACAAGTTCTCATTTTTAAGATATGAGTATTTTTTACATTGACGGTAGTTTACGATATTGCCAATAGATGTCACACCCCATTCTACAAATTCAAAAATTAGACAATAATTTTCGCTTTTTGAATGAATGGTAAATTTTACAAGAAAATTTACTTGAAGAAATATTTTTAAAATTAAATTTTGAGGGGAGTTAGTTTAAAACTTTTTTCAGATTTTGTTATTTTAAACAGGTCTATAGTTTTTCATCAGTTTTTTAGGGAATGTACACAAATCACAGACTGACGTTTAATAAGTTCACGATATTGCCAATAGATGTCAGACCCTATTCTGTATTATACAAATAATTTTCAAATATTTTGGATCTTGGATGAATAGTGTATTTTACAACAAAATTTATGAAAAGAAAATTGTTTGAAATTAAATTTTAAGTAGAGTTACTTTAAAGCTTTTTTCTGGATTTTGTCATTTTTAATTATTTCTAAAGTTTCGTAACGGTTTTTTTTTTATTAAATTTATACAAATCACAGACTGACATTTGGAATTCCGAATGAATTACAGAGTTCACAACAAAATTTATTTGAAGAAAGCGCCTTGGAATTAATTTTCGGTAATTCAAAGATACTAAGAATATCTTGGAGTTCGAAAAGATGCTAAAATAATAATTATTTATGGTACGAGTGTGTTACATTACAGATAAGTCAAGTGGGAAAAGTTTAGCTCACGAGGCCGTTAGGCCGAGTGTGGTATTTTTTCAAGTGACTTAGGTAATTAACACACGTGTGCCATACAACATTATATTCAACACATTTTAATCATTGATATAAAATACATATAAGATTTTTGACACATGGAATTCCGAAATGACATTTAGGAACAAAATAGTGTAGAGAAGGTTTTATAACGTAGTTACTATGACACGAACCAAAAAACAGTGAGCTAATATATTTAGCTCACTAGTGACTTATGACTTACTTTATTTATATAAAAACAGCATACTTATATCGTTATAATTACACGGTGTTGGATAATAGTTATTTATGGTACAAGTGTGTTACATGACAAATAAGTCACATGAGAAATGTTTAGCTCTCGTGGCCATTAGACCAAGTGGGGTATATTTTTCAGGTGATTTAGCTAATCAACACACAATATTTTATCGAACACCTTTAATCATTGATATAAAAAATATAAAAGTTATTTTGATAGTTGACATTTTAAAATGATATTTAATAAAAAAAAACATAGTACAGAAAGTTTTATAACGTAGTTACTAGTGTTACTCTGATACGAACCAACTATCATTGCGTTATAATTTATAACCCACATGTGTTTTATGACCTACTTTATTCATCTAAAAATACCATAGTTATATCGTTATAATTACGCGTTGTGGGATAATTTTTTTTTTCATTGGATGAAAACTGGCATCTTTTTAGTGTGTTTTCTAACCGAAAAGTGTATTATTCTGGTATTTTAGTGGTTACGAAAAATAACAATTCGAGAATATTTTTTCCGACCTGTGACAGTATTCCCATATTCATTGTTTTCATTATTAGTTGTCTGACATTTATAAATTAAATATAAAATAAATAATTATTAAATATAAACCGATTGAAAAAAATAGTATGTGTACCACGTTAGAAAAGTGACTTCCCGGACTTTTGGTGTTAATGTCTTCGTTCGTCCGGGAATATACTATTTTTCGTACTAGATACACAATACGCTATTTTCTCCCACCTTGGACATATGCTGGAAAGCTCGACGACACTCCTCAGGCTGCAGTCCATAGCAGCTGCAAACACTTGTAAACTCATCTACATCGATGGACCCATCTCCGCTGGCGTCTTCCAGATGGAACATGAACACCATGTACTGCGTCTGCCATTCCAATGCTCCGGCGGGGTTCTTGGAGTAGTCGTCCCACATGGAACACCACTCATCCACGCTTACCTGTCAAAACAACGTTAAACATAGTTTCACAGACCGACAGAATGATTGGAGCATACCTGTCCGTCCTTATTGGCGTCGGCTCGCTGTCTCAATCCGTCCCAGATACGGATCATGCTCTCGTGGGTCTTGGTGTGCTGCTCGTCGGATGGTTTCCATCCTCGGAGGTTGCAGATTTTCTACCAAACAAAAATAAAAATTAACATTGAACTATGATCACAAATCACAATACGTAATCATACTCCATAAAATTTAAATTAAAAATTTATTTGAATTTTAGAACTATGATTAAAATGGAAAATTTAACTCCAGGAGTGATAATAACCTTAACAAAAAGTCTGGAACGCTTCCAGAAAACTAAGAAAAGGCCAAGTTATAATAGACCTTATAGTAACAAAAGATTTAAGTGCCGATTACCTTATCCATTGTTTAATATAAAAGTATCGCATCGAAATAATAAATATTAAATTGTATTTCTGACAACTTACGTCAGTGTGATTTTTTTTTTTATTAATCGATGTTTAATGTAATCGGTACTTTAACCATATGTGAAAAATTCAATAATGATATTAATAAGATGATTAGAGTATTTTCTTGACTAGTTGATAATCAAAAATAAATTCATGCAAAATGATATTAAAATATTTATCCACGGTTCACCTTTCTTTATTTATTCTCCAACCGGTTTAGACCCCATAAGAGGCCTTCCTCAAGGAATGAAAGACAAAAATAAAATTGTGTCAGCATGAAAAAAAAGATAAATCATGGATTTTTTTATAATATTATTTTGCATAAATTTATCCATGGTCGTGTGGGGTCGAACTGTTCGGAAAATAAATAAAAAAAGGAGAACCGTGGATACAAGTTATAATATAATTTTGCAAGAATTTATCCGTGAGTTACCATTTTGTACAGGTGACACATTTTTATTTTTGACTTTCACTCCTTGAGAAAGACCCGTGTGGTAAGGTAAAGCCTTCGAAATATTGACGAAATTCCAGAAATTATTGCTCTATCCTGTTAATATATTAAAGTCTTTAAAGAATTGAACCCAGAAAATAACAATTTAGTTTGCTTATTTGAGACTTTTTATTGGGACAACAAAATTTGGTAAAAAGAAACATAAAATGTAACAATTTTTGTATGTATGCATATTACATTAGTTTTAAATTTATTGTGATTATTTGTTCAAGAATTTATTAAAGTGTAAGAAAATAATATCCTTGCATTTATTTCACGTATGTAAATCAATACAACAGGTCTACTACTCTTTATGTAAATTTACGCAGAATTGCAAATACAAAGGGCAAAACATTCTTTGCTAAAGTGCTATCTGGTTAACAGTAACCCTACATCCAATCTAAGATCACATTTACACATTAACTACTAATTTACATTCCTCCTTGTTTACCTAACCAATAAATTGTTCTTGGTGGCAGTATTTCGAAATTAATGCGTTATTTGAACGCATATTGCGTTTACAAGTAACAGGGGTACAGAAGAGAAAATGATTCGTTGAGAAAACTTTTTGTACGCGACCCAATGAATTTTGTGTTCCACAGTATCAGGAGAACAGAATCTTTGAATAAACGAATATTGTTTTCAACTGTGGAAAAGGATTTGTGTTTGAAGAATGTAATAATCAACGCAAAAACGAAATGAAATATTCGTAGAATATTCAAGCAATTTATAATGCGAAGACCTTTATTCAATTTAGCATTAGCGAAATATGATTGAAATTTAATATTAAAAAGATTAATGCTTCAAACTCACGTCTGGTTTACAAAGTATCTACGATAATCAAGAAACGACTACAACAGAATTAATTTTGCATTTTAATATCATTAATAATTTTAAATTCCAATATTTATTCAATACAGTAAATCATATTTATTGTAAATAATTTTTTGATTTCGATAATATATCAAATTAGTATCACCACATATCAACAGAGTGCACTAGTGTAGTGTATGTTAATAATCAACTGTCATTTTTTGTGTTGTTTGTAAATTTTGTGAGAAAACATTTGATAAATATGTGGTGATTTCAGAAAGAACAGGACAACAGAACATCAAGGAGAAATCTCAACATTTCCAAGCGCGTAAGTGATATTCATATTTTTCTCTGTCCATTAAATGTAATTGAATTTTTTGTTTTTATAACCTGAAAATTATTTGAATTGAATGTCAAGCGATGGTAGGTTTTTGTAAATTTATTCTCCCTGTGCAAATACGGTGTAAATCTTGGAAAGTTAGATAAATGATTTTGTCCTAAACGTGGCGTAATTTATGTTTACATTGCATCCAGCCGACTTTTGAAATATCGTCGAATTTAATTTTATTCGTATTGGAAATTCGTTACACAGTGGATATACGACTGCTTAGGACTATTTATTTAAAAGCTCGTGTCAAGGACGACGCTTTAAATTTTAAATGGATTGAAAATTTAAATCATTAATTTTAAAATTATAATATCATTTTGATTACTCTTTGTTTAAAAATAATCCATAAGAAAAATATTCTACTAAATATAACTATAAAATTTTAAACCATTTTTTTAAATTGCTATCAGTTGTTTAAAGGCTAATTTACCTATTCAGCTTACTTACTCTATTTTATCATGTTTTATTAATATTATTAAGTAATGTTCATTTAATTACCAGAATTTTAAAAAAGCATATAAAATTTTACAAAATTTCTTACTTTTTTAGTTTAAAATGGGTTCAAGGTACAAATCATTTTTTGTTTAATTGAAGGGTTAGACAAAAATTAAAAATTCTCATTTTCAATTAAAATTAATATCTTTTTAAAACCCCAAGTTATTTCCAATGAGAATTGAACATGAAATAATACAATCGTTATTTTTTCACTTACTAATTTTTCGTGTACAGCTGAAATAATCCGAAAATACTCATTTTTGAGCCCAAAATTCTGGTTTTTGAAAACGGACCATATTGATAAACAACAATGTGTTGAGTTCAAATTTACAAACAGATATTAATTATCTCT
The DNA here is from genome assembly GCA_035578165.1 of Stenolophus ochropezus. Classification (NCBI taxonomy): domain Eukaryota; kingdom Metazoa; phylum Arthropoda; class Insecta; order Coleoptera; family Carabidae; genus Stenolophus; species Stenolophus ochropezus. Next base: position 4,305,068 of record JAQOWZ010000010.1, read on the forward strand.
TTTCTTTCCTGAGATTTTTGCTCTCAAAGTTGCACCTCAAAAAAGTGTGTTTTTTTGCTATATCTCTAAAATGGGTCGCGTTACAATCTCAACGATTATATCAGTCGATTCTATGCACCAAGTTATATAAAGAAATGTTTTATCCGCATATACGTTCTTTGGAACAATTCGGTGAAAAATGAGAAAAACGAAAAAACGTCTATTTCAATTTTACACTCGGGAAATTTTTGACTCCAAAATTTTTTATATTTTGGACTTAAGTAAATATGGATAAGCGGATTCCAAATTTTCAAACCGAATTCAATTATCTCTAACCGTTCTTGAGATATTTGCGTTCAAAGTTAGACCTGAAAAATCAGGTTTTTCAGGAATAACCCTGAAATGAATCGAGATACGACCTCGGCATCCTCGCCAATCAATTCTACGGGCAAAATTATATAAGTGTACCAATTTTCAGATTTTTATTCCAACAGATACAATTTTTAGAGCAAAAAAACGAAAATCGGCGAAAATCGAAAAAAATCGTAAGGGGTTCATCAGGCAATTTTTTCGATTATCGTCATTTTCAGTTTTTCCTCTCTAAAAATTGTACCCGTTGGAATAAAAATCTGAAAATTGGTATACTTATGTAATTTTGTCCGCAGAATCGATTCGTGGGGTTGTTGGAGTCGTATTTTGATTCATTACAGGACTATTCCTGAAAAACCTGTTTTTTCAGGACTAATTTTGAACCCAAATATCTCGAGAACGGTAAAAGATATTTGAATTCGGTTTGAAAATTTGGAATCAGTGCATCGGTATTTACTTCAATACAGAAAATAATAAATTTTGGAGATAAAAAATTTCCAAGCAAAAACTGAAATTCCAGTTTTTTCGTTTTTCTTATTTTTCACTGAATCGTTCCAAAGAACGTATATGCGGAGAAAACCTTTCTTTATGTAATTTTGCCCGTAGAGTTGACTGGTGTAATCGTTGAGATTGTATCTCTACCCATTTTTGAGATATACTCAAAAAACACACTTTTTTGAAGGGCAACTTTGAAAGCAGAAATCTCAAGAACGAAATGAGATAATCAAATTCTGTTTGTAAATTTGAAATCAGCGCATCAACGTCTATGAATATAGTCTATTTTCAAAAACCAAAATTTTGGGCCTAAAAATAAGTATTTTTGGATTATTTCGGCTGTATATAAAAAAATTTTGAGTGAAAAAATAAAAATTGTATTTTTTCATGTTCAACTGAAATTGGAAATAACTTGGGTATTTAAAAAGATATTAATTTTTAATTGGAAATGTGAATTTTTCAATAACCCTTCAATTAAACAGAAAATGAATTGTACCTTCAACCCATTTTAACTAAAAAAGTAAGAAATTTTGTAAAACTTTGTATTCTTCTTTAAAATTCTGGTAATTAAATGAACATCAAATAAAATATGATAAAATATAGTACGCCTGCCGAACAGGCAAAGTAGCCATTAATATCATCATTAATTTGAACTTTTTCAAAATAGCAAATTTTGGAACCCAAAACTAAATAATTTTCGATTATTTCGGATATATTAACACAATATTTGGTTAAAAAACTAAAAGTTGTATTTTTTAAGGTTCCTTTTTGATCTCGCGTTATTTCTTTTTCTACTAGAATTATAATTCATGATTTGTTTAGGTTTTTTTGTTAGGTATATTTTGTGTATAAATTCCATTCCTTTTTCTTACCTCAATGGCCAGTTCGAAATCTTTTCTGTCAATTGTCCCACTCTGGTTGACATCTGAAAACAAAATTTATTATGAAACAAGTGAGACAAACTCCTGTCTAATGTTCTTCTCACATGAAGCGCTAATAAGCAATTAAGGGAGGTATAATACGTCATTAAATCCCATCGTGTATGCAAACTTGCACGGTGGAGGTAATTGGCTTTTATTTAAACACGATATGAAAGCTCTAGCTGAAGCTCAAAGCTCTTAGGCGTTCACGCTGGGTAAATACTTCACGGCTTAACTAGGATAATTCAGGGAAATCAACCGGAAACTAAGAAAGTGCACTTTCTGGTTTTTTACTCAACTTAGTGCGGAAAGTTTCTGGTTTATTTTTAGTGCTGTTTGTTTTACTAAGTTGCCTGCAATGCTAGTATTTTTTTTTTGGTGAAACAATGCATGAAAATAAAAATAAATATATCTTGAATGTGAAAATAGTTTCACTTCATTTGCAAGCACAGGATTCAAATGAAAGTAAATAACTAGAAATAATTTGAATAATTATGAACGAAGGAAAAATCAAAGAAATACTTGGTTTTCCACAAAGTTTTATTCACAAAAGTGACAATGTCGTTTCGACTTTACAGTCATCTTCAGACAATAATTTGATGAAAATAATTTGATTTTGATTTTATCCTTTACAGTCGATTTCGTATCCTATTTTTGATTTTATTCTGTATGTATGATAAATAATAAAGCAATTGATATAGAGGTATTTTTAATATTATACAGGATGTACCATGACTTGCGGTATAACAAGTGCAGAAAATTTTATTTTGAATTCAGTGTTCTAGTATTTGTATACCCTTAGATAACATTTTTTTTGAGAAAAATGCATCAGTATTATTCTGATGGGTATGTAATCGAAAAAAATACTGGTGAACGGTAACCCTTATAGAGAACGTTATAATAATAATGGTTTTAGTACGAAATCCTGTTTTTATAAATTGGAAACCAGTTAAAAAAGGAATGAAAGAAATTTAAAAAAATACTTATAAAAATTTAATTAAAAACAGTAAAAAATAAAACAATGCAATTTAATGTAACGAATATTCACAAAAATTCCCGTAATACTTTCAGAAAAACGCAGGTTACTTTTCAATTGTAAATGTGCCTAATGCTGACAAAGAGACTCTTCAATAAAATGTAGATTGCAAAAACTGTCATGACTCATGTTCAAATACTAATAGATAAAACAAATAAGTGTGCCATGTAATCAGAAAAACAATAATTTTATATAAAAAAAAATTAAATAGTTGTTACCCGCAGTTTGAGAACTATTAATAAAAATAAATACTCATTAAAATAGTTTATAATTTACTTTATAGTTCTCGAGATAGCAATAGTGCACCTCTTAAAATGAACTCTGTATAAAATGTTGATAGACCAAGAATAAATTTGAATTGTTTTATTAAATAACATATGCGATCAAATACCAATTACCAATTTTTATACTATATACTTAAACACTAATTCCTGTCGAGGTTCATGTGAAAATATATTTTATTCATATAGATTTGTACAACCCATAAACCGTAATCCTTATCCGAGGATATCTCTCTCTTTAAAAAAAGCAAAACACTTTGAACCACTTCTAGTAATGACCATAATACCCTAATCAGTGTTCAGCACTTTGAAGTGAATCGATAGATTAGATCTAGTGCACTGCTGAACTCTAAAGTACCTGGTAATAACACAGTGGCGCTGCAATCACGCCTGGCAACTCACTTGCCAGGAAAATCGCCAAATTACCCATTTCAACGATTATGCCTCATGTTTTGTATGCGTGCGGCAATTGTTTTAATTGTTATTGTTTTCAAGAAAAATAAATACGTGCACTCATTATCATAAGTGTGAAATTAAAATTGGTTTTATACACATCATTAAACAAATTACGGTTATTTATATTGTTATCTGTTCATTATCTCTATAGAGACCATATGGCGCACGTATTATTTATCCATGTAAATTACTAATTACGTGTAATAAATAATGTGAATAAAATTTTTATGCATTTTATTATAACATTAAAAATTATTAACGCAGCTATCCTAGAATGATAAAAATACAATTTTTTTAGATATAAGTTTAAAATTTTCAAAATAGCAGGAAAATTTATATTTTATGTATTTAATCAGTATAAGTACGGTGAATCTTTATCGAATTTAGTGCTTTTGATTACCCCTGAGAAAACAATTATAGGCGCGCTACTGGGATGTGTTTGACAAACTAATTTATTACACCCATTCTGAAACAGAAAGAAAAGTTCGAAAATGTAAAAAAAATCTATGTAGCCTCTCGACTATTTTCGTTATATTTTTTATTAATATTTATATTTTATTTAGGTATACCTATATTTATAAAATATTTAGTACTTACAGTATTAGTACAATTCCTTTCAGAGTATCCGATAATTATATTTATAATATTTTCACTGACAATTGTAATAATTGTCATTGTCAAATACAAAACATTAATTTCCATTGGTAAACAGATTAACCGTAATTGTAATAAATTTAACGTATCATTAATTATTGTAATTGTTAAATGGGGCTACATAGAAACAAATTTGAACTATAAAAATTTTAGCTAACGACATAAATGTTATATTATTATTTACAAAAATTCTCATATGTTCATAATTAACTAAGATATTTCGGAAATATACTTTTGATCTTCATGAAAATACCACTTACGGTTGCAAGATTAAAATCAAAATTTACTCATATTTAATCTAGCGTGTCAGAATGTTTAATATTATATCCAAAATTTCATTTTTTTTATTCACTAGTATTTGAGTAATCGTTACGACAACATACATTCATCTTCCCACACAACAGACATCATGGCAAAAATATTAAAATTATGTTCTAGGGACTTCAAAACGTGCTTATTCATTGAAAACTCACTATCCAATATTTAGCATTTACTGAGTGGCGAGTTTAGTTTAAAAATTTGGAATAAGCATTTTCAAAATTTCTGAGATAAAAAGTTTCTACATATATTCATTTCAAGGATCAAATTTATATTTTTATACTTTGTTATATTTAATAAGCATACGGATATTATAGACATTTCCCATATGACTAATATAGTTATTTATGTATCAAGGGATTAAAGTATAATTTTTTATTACGCAAATGGTATTTATTCAACGAGGCGATAGCCGAGGAGAATAAACCATGTGAGTAATAAAAAAATACTTTAGGCCTTAGATATACATTATATTTTTTCCGAAATCATTAAATTATTAATTAAAAACATAAATAAATAGCATTATTTGTTTGTAAAACGTCAGCTAGCTATTTATGTTTACACCTGCTTAGACGTCGTCTGCTTTAAATCAAACAAATTATTATCAAAGGTAAATAATAAATAAATTCACCAATTATATTATAGAATATGTTTGTTATTTTAGATAGTGCTAAAATAAACTGCAAAAATATAGTACTATTAAAATATAGCTTAATTCAATTTGACAGATGAGTCCGTAAAATTAAATTTTGACATAAGAGTCTGTAAAGTTTTACTTTAGCTACAACTTTGGCTAACTTCGCTGAGTGATATCGTGTAGTTTGTATCGATTTCGAAAAAAAGTATATTGACGTTTACTTTCAAAATTTCGGAGATAAAAAGTTCTTATACCGGGTGTCCCAGCTCGACCGACACATGAGAAATTTACATAGGAAATCAGTTAATTATGAGTAGTATCTCCCCAGTGCAAGATATTAACTTGAAATTTTGTATGCTTATTGGGGAATATTATTTCTATGGATTACAGTTACTTGAAATATGTAATTTCGTCTGCAAGACGAGATTTATTAAATTATAAAATCTAACATTTTCGTTCGAAATCAGTCAGCCATGGAAATAAAAGAAAATATCTATGTGACAGTTCTGACAGTTAATGACATGCCATTGTAGATATTTATATTTTTGTAATATTGGTATATTATTTAACAAAAAGAAACTAAATTCAACTTAAATAATATTAAAATACAGGGAATAAGAATTAAAATCAGTGATACTTCACTAAACTGTCAGATCAATATTTTCTTTTATTTCCATGGCTGTCTGATTTTGAACAAAAATATTAGATTTAAAATTTAATAAATCTCGCCTTGCAGACGAAATTGCATATTTAAAATAAGTGTGATCCATAGAATTAATATTCTCCTATAAGTATACAAAATTTCAAGTTAATATCTTGCACTGGGGAGATACTATTCATAATTAACTGATTTCCCATGTAAAACTCCCATCTGTCGGTCGAGCTGGGACACCCGGTATAGATACATTTCAAGGATCAAATTTATATCTTTATATTTTGTTATATTTACAAAGCATACGAAAATTATGTATATTTCTTATATGATTAATAAAATAGATCATCTTACCGAAAAATACGTTGAAAACGTAGAGCAGCTTCTTCTTTCTGAATTCGGAAATGGACATCTTGGTTAATAATCTGCAACAAAATACCAATCACTTACAACAATCGCACAATACAATACAGTTTACAACAATCATAAAACGGGGAATGGGTTGTAAAAGTGACATTTTAATGAGTGAAATTGGCAGCAATTGCCCGATCTATAAAATAGGCAATCGCTGCGAACGATTCGATATTAGTTTGAAACATGCGACGCACGTTTAATCTACAATTTAACTACTGCTGAATTGAGTGAGACTGGATAACTCTATCGGAGGAGATAATATCTTCACTCAATTTACATTTTCAACAACGGGGTTATAAATTTTCAAAATATATTGCAGGTTTCACACGTTACATTGTTAGAAATCACTACTTCTTTACATCCACGATAAGCCTTAAGGACAAAAGTTTCTAGTAAATTATTTCAAGAAAACAATTTTTAAAGAAATTTACGTTGTATTTAATTTAAAAATAAATAAGGTATAAAACAATATTATAAATTGTTTAATATTTACAAATTAACATTGGGGAATTCGAAGGGGACGAATTTGTATTTAAAAAATATTAATATTGTAAATTAAAATTTGAGTTTAAATGAATGTAAAAATGTAATTAATATAAAAATTATTGTAAAATATTAAATATTTACAAATCTGATGTGTTACGGAATTTTTGATATATCGAACGTATTTAGCAGAATAAATAAGGCAAAATAATTATAATTAATTTAAAACATGGCAACTAATGAAGAAATAGACAAGAAATGTTCTACACAGTATTATTTTATTGGGTTGTAAATAGTTTTAATTTATATTATTGTGGTTGAGAGTTTGACATAGTTGTTGTTATGTTCAGTAGTTTGCGCTATTTATACTAGTGATATATCAATTCTTTTAGTTCATTGTGTGATCGTGGTGTACGCATTTGTGAAATTACAAATACTTGTATAACTTTTCCATTTCGCATCTTACATAATGCCCGGTTGCAGAAAGCCTAACCAAAAAAATCACTGATTAATTTGACGTTGTTACCATGGCCATGTATTAAAAATACATTGCTGTCAAAAAATTAATCATTAATCAAAATTGATGAAACTTTGTACAATCTGGGCTTAATGTATAATATATTATTATTTGAAAATTCGCCTACTTTGAAATCACTCAAGTTACTATAGTGAGTAGTGGTAGTGAAAACAAATTCGCATGTCAAATAAAGGTAAATAATTATAGGTGTCTAAGTTAATAGTAAAAAAAAATACGCATATGTAATAGTATATTCATTTCAATTTATATTCAATACAACATTATCATTTTTGTGGGACATTTAATTTCCGAATTGATTTCATTATTATACTAGGTATATCTATTTGAGGTAAACATTGAATATTAAAAAAATGTATTAAAAATCACAAAAGTACAAAAGAAATATTGCAGGAAATTAGTAAATATAACTAAAAATAATTTTTGAAATTGGCTAAACATAAAATTATAAACGACCAAGCTTCCAAAAAATATATATATAATTTAAAATTAAAATGAATAACGTTAGGTAATACGTTTAATGTTGTTTATTTTCCTAAAAGAATGTTTGTGGCTGTCATATGAAACGCGCGCATTCCAGTTCTCTTTTCGATTTAATTATCGTTTTGGAATCCCGGAAAGCGGTATAAGCTGTGCATTGTGAAAGCTGTGCGAAAGCTCACGCTGAAGCGTATTGTGGCGCGCTTCAGACATGAAACAATGTTCACAATGAACGTAATTGGTGTTTGACGCTGGCTGACAGCTAATTAAGTTGTTAGACAATGCTCGGAATCGCGTCGATCTTACATACCCCAATAGTTTCACTTACACCCACAGGGAATATGAGTTGCTTTTAATTTTATTGTTGAAGAGGCATTAGTCACATATTAATAGGTTGTTATTTCGTCGACTTTTTTATTGATGTCTTATTATTATATATACAGAAAAATTTATCAGATTAAGTTTATAGTAATAAACTAAATATGTATAAATCTGTTTTAAAAACGTGTTTTTCATTGGTAGCTTAGAAACCCAAGATGATTATACTTTATTTGTTTTTCACTATCGCTTACTTGGTAACTATAGTTACCTAGGTCAATAATAGATTATTATTAACCATGGTTGAAAATGAAAACTCAGTTTTTAAAGAAATTCAAGTCACCAAATCCAAATATTGTTTGAATTACCAAAATCACAAATGTGTAAGTTATGGATGTAAAATCTAAATTTGCCATATAAGTTAAATAATGAAATCGAATGAAAACAAATCAAGAATCAGAGTTAAGGTTAACAAACTGAAACGTTAGATATAAAAATAAATGCGGCACATTCTTGAGAATAGTAAGAAACAAGAAGATATTCTTGTCAAAATCTTTGTTATTATCAATATATTTCTTCAAGTAAGTTGGGCACATGGTTTTACTCGAAAATTATACAGTTACAGCACAAAGTAATTTTTTTTGAATAGGATTATACATATTTTTTATGTCTAATTGATAGCGTACTACATAATAAAAAATATTGAAAAACATGCGATAGAAATTTGAATAAATTTTTATTTTTAACAAAAAATAATAACAAAATCTAGCGGCTGGAAGTAATATAGTTGTTCTAATTTTATTTTTAATGTTACTTACATACCTACCTACAAAGGATCTTAAGGTCGCTTGATTTTGTTATTGGTCATAAGGTCATAATTATCCAAAATTAGTGGTTTTAAGCATAGGATATCTTTAATAACATATAAAAATAATACAAAAAGACACACAACTGAGTAATAAAATATGGGATGTTATATCCATTTGAAATTGAGTAAATTTGATTCGCTTTATTGAACACCTTGTATAATTATATTTTAAAAAAATTGTGAGAACATTGTATAGTTACAGTTGTACAGAAAAAACATCTGAATTTTTATTATTAAAATAACTTCAGTATGTCTTTATAACGTAATGAATAGACGAATAAATTGTTATTAAATTTATTCTGTATTTCTTACGACAACGGAGATATCGAAGAGAGTCTGTTTAATAACTTTCAAACAATTGGTGTTTCCAATTTTTGTTTTTATAATGTACTGGGTATTACAGTCCCTTATGTACATGAAGCATATTGTATGTTTATGACAAAAATTTTATTTTGAGTAAGTAATTAATATGACGAGCAGGTACGATGATTAATATGGAAGAAATTTGAATAATTGTTTGTTGTTTAATAGCATTAGAATATAATCTCCCCGTATTCACGTACACCATCCATCACTCGTCTCATTCATCATAAGGGCCTTCACAGCCTGCTATCTCCTCAGACTTATTTACTCATTTCCCTTATTATTTCCCAGCGTTCCGTGTAAAAAATTATCCTCATATATGCCCCGGGTATATCCGTAAGATAGAGATAAATAAGCGAATAAAGCACACCATATTATGAAATATTTTTAGAAAGAAAAATATTTCCACATAAAAGATTTTTAAAGAAGTCTCCAAATCCAAATATTGTTTGTATCATTTAATTCAAGAAGAGCATAAAGTATAGATTCACAATTTAAATATGTCGTCTGAATTAAATAAGTATATCAAATTAAACCAAATTAATAATCAAAATTGAGGTTGAGAAACTGAAACGTCGAATACCTATAAAAATATATGCAGCCTACTTTATTTTTGGGAATATTAAGAAACTAGTTAATGTTCATGTCAAATATATTTTTTTTTAGTACGATTAGGTTTGAAATGCTAATAGTGAAAAATAGTATGTTATTATATAAGGGATTATGATAGTTATTATTCGCGAAGATGAAGTTTGCAAATCATCTGAGAGAATAATGACCATAATCCCTTATATAATATTGTATTATTTCTATTCCTGTAAATTCGGAAAAACATGAACATGTACAATGACAAATGACTATATCTCGGTTGGTTCGCACCTTGGGACATAACTTGGCCTAGGTCAATAATCATAGTCTTCTCAACCTTGGTGCATAATATTGTAACGTTTATTTATTTAAGTGAAGTGTAAAAAATGATTGAAACACGAATATTTATATAACTAAGTTTAATAAACAAATAATAAATTATAAAAAGATAATAAAAGTAAGTAACAATATAAAAAGACTTAAGCACTATACGAACATATATTTAAACACTTAAAACAACGCAATATTTAATTCCACAATATATTTATATCATCAACTATTTATTTATTTCTACAGTACATGTCGCCGACATGTATTGACTGACACTTTTTCAATGACTCTCTGCACACTTTGACCAATATTAACTTCCAAGGACCGCCCGATGGGACCCTTATATACCTGCCCCAATTATTCTCTAGAATATTCTAGAGCCTTACGGACTCTATAAAATTTCAGAACAATAGTGGCGTCGCTCCTTTCCCACTTGACCTTTACCGCGAGTACCTTCCCAGACAGGTCAGCCGTGATGACTCATCTGCGGTGAGTCTCGCTCGTTACAATATACTATTCTACCTTAAATAATTCCAATTTTGATCTTTTTAAACTTTATTTGGTATAGCACATTGACATTTACTTATTGAATTCATTATTATAATTTAAAAATGAATTCAAATGCAGAAATTCATAATTTATTATTAATTTATAAATTAATATTGTACGTAAAACATTTCTTCTAAATAACTTTTTATTTGCCAAAACCAAAAAATCAAGGAGTTGTATTTCGATGAAACAACTTTTTATTTTACTATTTCTGCCAAAAAGAATCTCCTGTCGACATTTACTGATTAAACACGAACTAATACTTATTCAGTCTAAATTAGCCTTTAGAGTAATTATCAAAAACTACTTAAGTTTAAAGCGTTATAATAGCGAAACTCCTTCAGTGTTATTTGTGTAATTTGTCGCGCAAGTAGGTGTAATCCTTGGCCATCCTTGGTCTTTTTTGCAGCTGATCCTGATTTAGTGCAGCTGGTCCTTGCGGGCACGATAACGTCCTGCTGGGCGGCAGCACCACACATCCTGGGAATTTATACCGTGCGGGGTTGCCAGTTCGCTGGCCTGACAACCTCGCTTGAACTAACGCCAAGTGACAGCCTTGCATAAAGTTACATTGCCGAGATGATGGCAGTTAGATTGGGTTGAGTTGTGTAGAGACCGCGTTGGTATGCAATACAAAAAATATGCAGGGTTGGAGGACATGTCACGGGTGCTAGTAAATTAGCCTTTCCTGATAAATTAGGCGTTAAATTTAATATAGAATTAACATTACAACGTTCTTTCAATAAATAATTTCATTCAATCAAAACGAAACTCCTGTCTATATAGGTATGTATGTCGATTATGTGCTAACTGTATTTTTTATGCCTATTAGATAACATATTTTTTTCTGAATTCAAACAAATATTAATTTCCTTACATAATAAAAAAATGGAAAAAAATGCGATTGAAATTTAAGTAAATATATTTTTTATTATTAATATATTAATGTACGTAATGTTTACTACCTGTGAGGTGGATACTCAATACTGTAAAGTACCTACTCTAATTATTGCCTTAATTACATCAATATCACCCTCCGAAATAAATACCCAGTCACTGTAATGTTTACTACCTTTGAGAGGGGTACATACTCACTGTGAAATTCTTTGATTTTTACCCTAATGTAATTAGAACAAAATTACTCTCCTTACAAACCAGCGACTGTAATGTTTACGACCTGAGAAAGGTACTTATATCTGTGAAGTACATAATAAGTATATAATTAGATCAAAACCACCCTTCATATAAAGCAGTCACCGTAATGTTTACTACCCAAGAGAAGAGTGCTCATTCGCTGAATTACTCTAATTCTGGCCCTAAAGTAATTAGATCAAAATCACTCTCTGTAAAAAACTAGTAATCGTAATATTTAGGTACTACCTGAGAAAAGGTGCTTACTCATTGTGAAATACTCTAATTCTTGCCCTAATATAATTAGTTCAAAATCACCCTCCTTAGAAACCAATGAACGTAATGTTTACTACCTGAGAAGAGTGTTCAGTCATTATGAAGTACTCTAATTCTTTCCCTAATGTAATTAGTTTAAAATCACACCCCGTAAAAACTAATCACCGTAATGTTTACTACCTGAGAGAAGAACGCTCACTGACAGTAAAGTACTCTAATTCCTTGCCCTAATGTAATTAGATCAAAATTACCCTCCTAAGAAACCAATGACTGTAGTGTTTTTACCTGAGAAGAGTACTCGCTCTCTGTGAAGTACTCTAATTCTTGCCCTAATGTAATTAAATCGAAATCATCCTCCGTAAAAACCAGTTACCATAATATTTACTACCTAAGTAAGGGGTGTTCACTCACTGTGAAGTACTCTAATTCTTTCCCTAATATAATTAGATCAAAATCACCCTTAAAAACAGTCATCGTTAATATCCCAATGAAGTGAAATTTTGTTCCAATTTTAAATTAATTATAAGTTTATTAAATTGTTTCTGTGAGTTTGGTCCAAAAAAGCGGCTACCCCAATTAAATGGATCGAGTGTATTAATATTTAATTTAAAAAATATATTATAAGCATTTTTTATGATGTAAAAATTCATATTCGTTACTTAATAAATATCAGCATAACAGGTGAAAAAAGCCAGAGTTTATTGAGTCGTTCTTTAGCAAGCATTCAAAATGAATACTTTTCTTTATTAAGAGTATATAGTAGTTTATAATGTCTTTTATATAATTGACCATAAAATTTATTTAAAAGATTCATAGATATGAAGGAACAAAATAAAACTAAAAATTTTATTGTTCTCCTTCCAAAATTGGATGTAGATGTAGTTTAACTCGTAATCGAAACCTCAGCAGAATTTACCAGTCTTCAAGGAAATATAATAAACGTAAACCATGTCTCATGGTTTATAGATGAGTTGAGGGAAGTTGGATTTATATGTTTCGAGTCTATTTAGCAGAAGCAACCCTATTTCACTTGTTTTTCCACCTTTTGTTCCGGTAACATACAGTAGTTGGTATCCGCATCGACAGGGTTCTGTCTCAAGTCAGTCATTTATTTTTATTCTAGTTGCTGAGTTTTATTATCCGAGCTATAATTTCGCGTACCTTTCAGTTGTTTTATACATTTTAAAGCCACCTTGATCCGCATGGCCTTCTGGGGATATAAAAACAAAGACGTTAGATTCCGAGAATTATAGCGGAATTTATAGATGCGAAAAGTTTATTTCTAAGCAATGATAACTTCCAACATACATTACAAGTTTTTATTGCCACTGAATTTAATAAGTGCTTGTATTTTTACAGGTTTTATGAGGTTTAAAGTAAATTAACGTGGTACTATAAAAGGCTCTAAATAATGAAGTTCTATGGGTCGTTAAAAAGTTATTTACTATTCATATCATTATCTACTTTTTTTAAAAAAGATATATCGTTAACAGTTTTTTACAAAAAATTGATCAACTTAAGTATCTACGCCATTATTAACTGAAGCTTAAACATGAAATTTTATCACACATATGATATTGTACATTTAAGGATACTTAAAATTTAGGCAATATAAGTACCTACATATAATTTTAAGCTACAGTTAAAAAATAAATATTTGCCATTTTATTAGGTTGACACCAGTGGCGGTTCATTGCTTCAAGACTCTGTAAATGCATGTTTCGATAAAATATCAAAATTATCCTAAACATAAAAAAAATAAACATGTACAAAATATTGTTTTTTTCTATAGCAGATGTTAAAATGTAATTTATCTACAACTATTGAAATATGGGTACATTATACGTGTGATACTACATATAATATACTACTCATATTACACAAGTGTAATATGAAATGTCATGATACACGCTACACTTTTCTGTAATAAATAGGGCATATAATTTAACACATAATATTTTATTAAACTGTTAATTTATTAATAACATATTTTTTATTATAAATATCAATATATATGCTTATAAAAGTATAATAAATACAATTTGAAAAGTGATTTTGACATTTAAGTGCTACTGTGGCGCCATCTGTTAAGCTATATATGAACTACCCACACCTAACTGAATATTTAACAAATAATATCAGCTTTGTTATATGCCTGATAGTTGTAGATAACGTATAGTATTTGACTCGCATAATATGGCTACATTACACTCAGATGATTAAAAATACTCGCTACCGCTCGTATTTTTAATTACATCATCGTGTAATATAGCCTACATATTATGCTTGTTAAATAATATACTATTTATTAACTCATTATAGTGGATAAAGTAGCACTTTAACCGCAAGGATAGATAAAGTAACACTTTAACAGCAAGGGTAGATAAAGTACTTTAACTTTTGTTTATTAGAAGTACATTTCCATAACAACGCAGACTACTGACATTTTAAAATTGTTCTGAAATATTAATTTCATTTTGCTAATTCTTTTCTCTTTAAACCTGCTATAGAAAAAAACAGAATTTTATACACGACGATAAAATTAAATTATCGACTCGCGAAAAATAATTCACTCGCGATTGTATCGCTCGTGAATTAACACTTTGCGCTTGTCGATAAAATATTATTTTATCGTCTTGTATAAAAAATAACTATTGTTATTGAGGTTGCATTTGTAAGGTCATAATTCTGAAATATTTTATGTCTTTAATTGTAATCTCTAAATATGTAAAGTTCGGAATGAACATGATAAATATTATGACCACGCTGCCACACTATTCATTTAGCAAAAGAACTGCGTGTTTTGCAGTGCTGAATTATGCTTCTCACTTGCGCGCGCATTCTTATAAGCTATCTTGCTATATGATGTGACACTGCGATAAACACAGTGCTACTAGCATTCTTCTCTCAGTGTTGCTAGATGTATTTTTATAATCTTTTATACAAAATAAGAGAACTATTTTGAGGCTCTAGGAGGGTCAGTATTTTGTGGGAGCCCCACCTGGTTTTAATTTTTTTTCGGATTTCACTGTATTGCATTGACGAAGGCCCTCAACTGATGCTAAATCCGGCCCTGTATATAATGAGAAAACTTGGGGGTGCTGCAATTTCGTAGTGCCTATACACGAGCCGCCCATGGTTTGGACTTTAGGCAGTGGTGGCTCACTTGATTAGCGCGTTTCGTTTTGAATATTATTATTACTGCAACCTTTAAGCTTTTTATTTTAAATTATAAAAAATAAATATCAATCCTTTTAAATACACATAAAGTAATATATGGAAAGAAATAATTGAGATTTTTAATATTTTCCTTAATTGAATTCATTGTCTCGATGACTTAGTAGGTACGTAGAAACCTACTATAAGTATTAAAATTAAAAATACAATAAATTCATTTATTAATTGAAAACTTTATTCACTATAGAAAATTAAACTGAAAACAGGGAAAACAAAGAAATTGCCCATTGGTATTTTTAATTAAAATTTAAATTTGTCACATCATGGAATATTTGAAATTAATAAAAATACCGGCGGTAAAAATGAAAGAAAACTCATCCTGCACACTTCAAATTTATTTTCAAATGAGATTTTCCAGGTTGTCAAATAAAATTCTCGCAATTTGCCCTGCAAAGTGGTGTACGTGTCATTAAATAATTCAGGCTGAAACCTGCAACGGATTCTATTTCGCTGAAATTATTTAACTTCATTAGAAGTTTCAGACATGTTGCTGTTTTTATTGGAAGACAAACGAACGTTCAGCAATATGGCGTTGATAAATTTCTTTAAAATGTCAGTTTTTATTCGGTAAACAAGAAAAATGAAGTCATTGTTTTTACATTATAGAATTCGTTGACATAAATCGTAAAAAGTGTAATTTTTCATGTATTGTTGTTTTTTTTTACATTGAGAAACATAGTGCAATGAACATATCGTTAACTCTAACATAATCGATCATAAATTCAATTTATACCAATTTAAAGTTTCATGCACGTAATTTAAACTAATTGTTCTCGTATTGTAAAGACAGTTTGAAACCGTAAAACATCATTTGTAAAACATTTTGGTACATCTCATTTCCTTTCCACTATTAGGCGTCTAATTATTATATTTTATAATTAAAATACTTTAGCTGATATCATTAATACTTGTAATATGTTAAACATTTTTCTTATATTAATTTATGTGGACACCACATTACTTCCTTGTATGCCTATATTAAGTTGTTTATACATTTTTATTGCACTTCATTTAAACTTAGTCCATTTAAAAGTGAGATACGATCTTTCAATTAATCCTACATACAACATTTCAACATTGTACAGCTAATTGTTTTAGAATTATGCGAAATATTAAAAAAAACCCTTCGAGCAAAGTTCCCTTTTGACACTGCCGATTGCAATAAAAAAGATCTAATGTGGACACCACATGACTTCCTAGTATGCTATAAATTCGACATATTTTTTCTTCAATTCATTTAAACTAATTTTTATTGAAAGTGAGATCATTCTACAAGTAATCGTTCTTCAACTTCCATTTGTTTCATATCTTCAAACTTCCTTTCGAAATGGGTCATCTTTTGAAAATTTTATTAAAATATTTATAACTATTTCTTATTGCGTTATACAAAATTATTTTTTCTACGACCATTATGGAAAGTGGCACTTTTCTCACAATATATAAAGCATGAAAGTTGCATGTTTCCCACAATCGTGGGTTAAAGTGTAAGAAACCATTTCTCATAGTATTTGCTAACACTGCGCATGTGCAATGTGGGAAATATAATTCCTCACAGCAATTGCCAATACTGTGCATGCGTGAAAGTACATTTTTTGTGGTTACCTGCGCCAAATGGTATAGTGTGACACTCGTGCAGAATTCCGTAGTGTGATTCCAGCAGTCGACCTCTTGGGAAATAGGCGACTTTCTGCACTTGTTGCACAATGTACTATTAATCGCTCAAAAATTTGCAAAGAAAGATATATTGTTTTCATTTATTTCATACATATTTCTCACGAAATATATACTGACAGTAGTCAATGTCAATTTATTATCAAATGTTTCCTACAAATTTAAAAGTCAATTAAATTACTTTTTTTTTTAAATTTCTGATAAAAGAAAACTGCTCTGAAAAGTAAAAATAAAATAAAAATTCAACATTCTGCGTTTAATCGTTTTTGAGTAATGGGAACAATTAAAAAAATCTGTACCAGCAAAGTGCCCTTTTGGCACTGCCGATTGCAATAAAATTTCAAAATTTTTCTACTAAAAACACTTACTTTACTCAATAGTTGCATAAATAACTATTGAATTGTTAAACATTTACTAGAATACAAAGTATTTCGCTTTTTTATCCGTAGAATTATCCAAAACAAAATAAGAATAAACACCTTGTATCATGTATGCAGCAAAAAGGCGTAATAATAATAATAATAATTATTATTATTATAAAACCACAAACCGTTTGAATCCTTGCGGTTCTCAGACTTACCACCACTCCTGCGTCTAGCTATTATTGCCTCACCTCATCAGATCCCGTCTCATGCCGCATAATGAAGCAGTGCGCGGTATCGCTGGCTGTCAAGGTGTCAGCACCTGTTCACCTGTCCATTACCCCCCCCCCCCCCCCCCTCTCGGAGCCTGATGTTTGGTTTCCGCCCGCCGGAATGTTATTAATTGATACGCAAGGCAGTCCTGCGTGACACCCCAGCCCTTAAAATGTAATCATGTTGAATTTAGCCCCGGGGTATTGATTTCAAATAGCGCCTCTAGGGGTCAAAAATTGCCCAAATATTGGTGATGTGTTAACAAATTTTGTTTCAGTATTGTAGATAATTGTTTACAGACAAAATTATTTACCTTTTAAAATAAGCATTGTCGATCTATAATAATGGAGGAGAGTTAAACTTTTTTCAACCGGAATAAAATATTTTTTGTAGGTTGTTTTCTGAATATTATTTAATTTTATCTACTATCACACTATAATGAACTCATTAATATGCAAGTTATTGTATGTGATGTGTGTCATTAATGAAATCGTGTGTAAAACAAACCAAATCGTGTGTAAAAGAACAATGTAAATTAAATGGCACTTTCATTATTAAACGATTTCTGTTAACAAAACAAAAACGTTTTGACACAATGGTCGTGTACAACATCCGTTAGTACAACCAACGATACAGTATCGTAGAAAAATATACTACAAATTATCGTATATTTAGATTTTGTACAATATATTTTAAACGTGAGAAATTTGTACGATACTTTTATTTTTCAAATTGGTAATATTGTATCGTTGTCAGCATTGAGGAATACTGACCGCAACCCAGTATATTGTTTGCCTGTGTTGCTGTGTGCGTTGGGTATTTTTTTAATCATCGGTAAAAAAATGAATTACATACTTTATTGTAGATTTAATATTATTTTATCATTTAGGTTTCGTTATTTTAGACTGAATTGATTTTATAATGGATGAAGAAGAAATTTGTACACTTCCCAGAAGTAGCTCATATAGCAAACAATATAACCTCAAATTTGCTGCCTGTTTACATTTTTACATTTCTATTCATTTTTTTCTAATTGGTACGTAGATAAAATATTGTATGACACTCATGTGTGAAGGACTTTTATGCTTCTTCACACACTAGTATCATAAATAACTCTTTTCTACAACTGTCAAAAAATGTTGAAATTTGAGCCATAATTTTTAGAAGTGTTATGTTTTCATAAGTAATATAATAAGAGCCATGAATTGTTGCGTAGTAACAGACAAATGAGTGTCAAAAATGACATTTAGATCACGACAGCGATGCTGAAGTGACTTGAGATTGTTTTTTGACCTGAGTTGTTGTTACTTCGCAGGAATTATGAGTAAATTTTACTAATTAAATTCATAGCTCGAATTATATTTGCTTGATTATTTCACGAATTTTTGATATCAACAAAATGTAACCATGACTATGATACTGTGGTTTTTTCACTGAAAAACTACCTATGGCCATCAAATGAAGCATTCTCATTGGGTGAAAATGACGTGTGTGGTATAATCACTGTTATAAATTAACAATTTAATATTTATAAACACTTTCATTTTTATTTAGTTATAAAAGTAACTATGATATTTTCGTAAAATACCAGCATAATTTTATTTCATTTTTTATACTGCATATAAATATACTCTTTGTATTTTGAGCGTGAACTGTGTATATTACGTTTGAATGACTTTTTTAACTCGGCAAGCCTCGACAAAAAAAGTAACAATCTCTCGTACTAAAAACATCTTCTTCACGCTCTTGATATAAAAATAACTATTTTTCCCTATTTTTATAAGTAAGCCTACATTTATTATATGTTGTTATAAATAGTTTTTGATTTTTATATATTATTCAATATTATAGAATAATAATTATTTTTCCAAAAAGTGGTCCATCTCATCCCCAACTTACCCTACAATCAGTTTTGTCATCTATAACAATTTTTTTAAATAGCATTAGTTAAGGCAATAAATTTAATTTATTAAAAAATCATGGGATCTATTGACATAACAAAAAAAAGTTATTTTTCCTGAAATGTTATTTTCATATATTTGAACTAATTTCATATATAAGGCTGCTGTTACAAACTATGTTCTATATCACTCGAAACGAAATTTATATATTCGTATAAGAATTTTGCTACAATCTCGCTTTTGCAAATGAATCGTTTGAAAACTTTTTTATTATTTTTTAAGACTTGGCTTATTTCATAATTAAATAATTGTCTTGAAATTTCGCGGCATTTTTTAACTTTAAAAACTGTTTATTTCCAAAAAAATTATGTCGGGTATGTCCCGTAAATAATTAAATTTAAACTTATAATTTCTGTAGGATACAACTAATTTTAAGTAATTAGAAAACTTTTAATTAATTTGAGAAGAATTTATCGATTGTCACAATTCAGCAAAAACTTAAGAGACAGCAAAAAATTACGATGAATAAGTTTAAGTGAAGTTACAAGAATTTTTCCAAATAAATTAATTTTAGTACATAACTCTTTCTTGTTCTTAAATTAAGTTCTTATCTTATGTATAATGAAACCTATACTCCGTTTCAGAATGAGAGAGAATAATAACTCAAATTTGTAATACTTAGTATTGGATTTTTGTCAGCTATGCAGCAAATAAATCTACCAGAAAAATAAGATATAACTTTATTAGGATGCTCATACACACGCTTAAAAAAAAAACTTAAATTTTTAAATTTCTCCGAGGAACTAGTTTTCTCCAAAACTTTTAATTTTCTAGAGTTAAGTAAATATCGATGCGGTGATTTCAAAACCTGGAATGCTATTACGCCATTTCGATTTTATTTTGTCGCTTTATTATATATATTTTATTTATTTTCAAAATCTGTAGCCCCGTATTAAAGTTGTGTGGAGTTAAAACAAACCAAACAACAATATTGAATCAAAAATTATGTTGACAAACACGAAATATTCCAAAAATACTTATTTTTGTGCCCAAAATTTTGGTTTTGGCAAATAGTGTACATTGATAGACCTCGACGCCCGAATTTCAAAATTTCAAACGGAATTTAATTATCTCTTTTCGTTCCTGAGATATTTGCTGTCAAAATTGCACCTCAAAAAAGTGTGTTTTTGCGCTTTATCTCTAAAATGGGTAAAGATACAATCTCAACGATTATACCAGACGATTCTACGAGACAAGTTACATAAAGAAATGTTTTCTCCTGATATACGTTCTTTAGAACGATTAGCTGAAAAATGAGAAAAACGAAAAAACCTAAATTTCAAAATTTCTCCGAGAAACTTTTTGTCTCCAAAACTTTTCATTTTCTGAACTTAAATAGATATCGATGTGCTGATTCCAAGTTTTCAAACCAAATTTAATTATCTCTTACCGTTTTCGAGATATACGTATTCAAAGTTGAGTTTTGACAATACCTAAAAAAACAGTTTTTTTAGGTATAACCCTTTAATGGTTAGGTTTACGACTTCAAAGACTTTACCAATCGATTCTACGGGCAAAATTACATAAGCATACCAATTTTTAGATTTTTATACCAACGGATATAATTTTTAGAGCGAAAAAACGAAAATGGCAAAAATCGAGAAAAATCGTAAGGCATTTTTTTCGATTTTTGGCCATTTTCAGTTTTTTCCTTCTAGAAATTCTATCTGTTGAGATAAAAATCTGCAAATTGGTACACTTATGTAATTTTGCCCGTAGCATCGAATGGTGATGTCGCCGAAGCCGTAAACCTAACCATTTAAGGGATATACCTAAAAAACCTGATTTTTTAGGTATAACTTTGAACTCAAATATCTCGAGAACGGGAACAGATAATTGAATTCTGCTTGAAAATTTGGAATCAGCTCATCGATATCTACTTAAGTCCAAAAAATGAAAAATTTTGGAGACAAAAAGTTTCGAGGCAAAAACCTGAAATTTAGGTTTTTTCGTTTTTCTTAATTTTCACCTAATCGTTCCAAAGAACGTATATGTGGGCAAAATATTTCTTTATATAACTTTTCCCGTAGAATCGAATGGTAAAGTAGTTGAGATTGTATCTCAACTCATTTTTAAAATATCCTTAAAAAACACACTTTTTTGAGGTGCAACTTTGACAGCAAATATTTCCGAAACGAAAAGAGATAATTAAATTCTGTATGTAAATTTGTTATCAGCGTAGCTAATTCTTTAAAAAATATTACAAACAAAATATTGTAAAATTTCCAAATTTTGGAGCTAAAAATTTGATATTTTTAAATATTTTCAGGTTTACGCAAAAATACAGCATCAGCGGCTTTGGAAATTACTTTCTCTCTTGTTACTACACACATAAACTATTTTTCCGAGTATATCAGATTCATTGTAAGTTTGTGCATTTGTGTTTCCAAATTATTTCGGAAAATCAAACTTTTAAATTAAAATTTCTAAATTAAAATAAATAAATTAAATCCATCATAAACCAGCCTTAATTATATGATTGTTATAAATTTTTATTTTTCTTATACACAATTTAATATAATTTAAAACAAATATATACTGAGCCATTATTTAATTACAAGAAAGATACTTTTTATTATTGTAACATTTCGACTTAATTCTGTTTCAACTGGTGAGATACAGGACAATTCCTGCTCGTTTTGCTATTCTGCGAAGTGTTAACGGTTATGATTCGCGCAGTGATGTTAAATCTGGAGGTCCCACTTCGTTCTCCGGAAGAACTAGATTGTTATATAGAAATGTAGCAGAAAGAAAATCCTTTGTGCTCCGTCGCTATGTGAGCGAAATGAAATTTCGCACTATTGTTTGAACTTCTGCGACTTTTCATCAAACTATTGCGCAAAAATAGAACAAGGCAAGACGTTTAAATAAAATATTACGTCTTTCTATAAAAACCTTCTCTTAAAAACTCTAATTCGGGACCGTTTCACAACCACTATCTCTTTAAATGATTAATCTTTTTATTTCATCTTCTTTCAATGATTGATTAAAATAGTTTTGCTTTCCCAAGACATTTCCAGTTGTAATTGATCTTTCAAAAGTAAAATGACTTAGTTTTCAAATTAAAATTTATGCACCAAAAATATTCAAAAATTCCTGTTT
Source organism: Stenolophus ochropezus (assembly GCA_035578165.1). NCBI lineage: Eukaryota > Metazoa > Arthropoda > Insecta > Coleoptera > Carabidae > Stenolophus > Stenolophus ochropezus. The sequence goes on from JAQOWZ010000010.1 coordinate 4,327,806, forward strand.
TTGGGTAAAAAATTTTGGTTTTACAAATAGCCCAAATTGATAATAATTTAATTTTTTTTTGTTCCTAAAATATTTATTGCAACAAATGAAAGTGTGTTACTTTTGTATTTTTTTCATAAATACAAGTGATGAACTTGTCTCAAATAGATGATAGATAAAATTATAGCCATTTTGAAAATATACTCACAGACATATTTTTTGATCAATTAGTTATTTTTGTATTAAGAGCGTGAAGGTGTTTTTAGTACGTAAGAATGTTAAAAATAAAATAATTCAAATACCAACAATATTTTTTCTACAAAAAATTATCCAGTAATATAATTAAATTGAAGGATAATATAATAAAATTACTCTGGTATCTTATAACTACGGCATGTAACCGAAAAAAATACTAGTGAATGGTTAACCCTTATAGAGAACTTTATAATAATAACGGTTTTAGTTCTACCTACTTTTATAACTTTCCAATAAAATGTAAATTGTAAAACAAATCTCATGTTTTACGTTAAATACTCAGGGTATGTAAACTTTATAAAGATATAAAGATATTTTGGTTTACATAAATGTAGAGAAATAAATATAAATAATGTACCTATCGTTCTCCTATTGGTCAGATTCAAATAAAAATTTCCATTTGATTTTGCTTAACTTTTTCCCCTATGTTAATTCATATAATACTGTAAATGCATATTGCCAAAATAAACCAAAAAACCAGATTAAATAATTTAAAAGCTTGTTTAAAATTATGCCACAATGTGCAGCTGCATAATTTTACATGATTTTTAAATGCTTTAAACACACATCAAACATACAAACGTATACATGTAGGCTAGGGTCACAAAGAGTAGCATTTACGTAACACCCCAACCCCATTTCCGTCAATGATCGAATTATCCCGTATTTACCCATTGCTGCGATTTGTAAATGAAAATTAATTTCCAAGGGTTGTTTGTCGAAAATGGTGAAAACTGTTGACGTATGCAAATAAGGGTCCGAGCTTGCGCAGTGCTGCCATCTACCGACGCCGCCGAGTTGGTTTTTGCTGCTTCTTCTGTTTGTCTATGTATTACCGAATGGCGAATGGATTTTTAGCTCCGCGTAAAATAAGGAATTTATTAGAGACATTCTCGGGAGAATTGCATTCGGAAAGTAATAAGTGCCGGAAAAAGGTTTCAATTTGTTTTAACCCCTTTTGTTTCCGCTTTTCAAATCTGATTAATTCTGCCGAAAAACAGCCACAATAATGGATTCTTCATTTCCAGTAAAAATGTGGAATGTTAATTATTTAAATGATAAATATATACCGATATATTTGTGATAAATTACTTCTCTGTTGTCACTACAAGAAATTTGACAAACGTTGTATTTATGTAACGACTATTGGGCGTGAAATTACTGCGGCAACATGCACTAGTGAAAACTCCCGATATAATTCGAATGTGATTGATTCCATTCACAAAAATTCTGTGTTGTAATTGGATTATGAGTAGAATATGATTTTCATCATTCTTTGATTTTATTAAATATTAATCTTCAAATAAAAATATTAGATTCGTATTTTTTTAAATAACTGATAATACCTTATACCATAGAAATAAAGATTTACCGTGATGTCATTACCCAAATGATATCAATCACATTAATTTTTTTAACAAAATCAATTATTTAAATCACTTGTACAATTGTTACTGAACGTTTGAGATTTACGAAAACTGAAGTGAAAAGCAAGTGGGTATGTTACAATGTGGCATGGCAATCCTGTCAAGAACTACTAAATTTGTTTAACTTCGTCGGTAAAACGATTTTACTGGTATGTTATTCTGAATTTATAAAGTAGAAATTTATTGCACTATGTGTGACTTTCTGTTAAACTTACTTTGAAATGTGTAATGGGTTACAGTAAAATCCGGTTATAAAGACGTCGAAGGAATCCCAACAATTTTGTCGCTATAACCGAAAATCGTTATAGCCGGAAGACGCTATAATCGATAAAATTAAAATAACGTTAGCGTATGTGAATTTTCAAACAAGTGATCACAATTTCGACGTCGTAAGTAGTTTGTGGTTATAAACGGTATCGTTACAAAAACGAATTTTACTGTAGTTTTTTATTGTCTTTGATTTTTTTTTACAATATGTTTTGTTTTTCATAATAAATACTATTTTATGAAACAAACTACCTATACTTAAAAAAAAAAATCGGTTTAAATAAAAAAAATAAGTTAAACATTGGATTTTTATGCAATCCTGTTTTAGTGTGAGACAAAAAGTAGGCAGAAGTAGAGGTGATAACATTTCTGTGAATTTAAGACTCCTTTACAAAGAGACACGCTCCCTTTTTAAATTTTCAAAGTTCTCTTAAATAGTATTTTACAATATTAGCCAGGTAAAACAGTTTTTACTGGTGATAGGAGGAATTGACTGGCGAGCCGTTTAGGCGAGCCTGTCATCTCCTTGAACCAGTAAAAACTGTTACCTGGCGTATAATGTACAATAGTTTACTTGTTATTGACTTGTAAATAAAATTAAAATTAAAACCAAATTTTGACAGTTACTAATTTTGTGTCAAAAATTGTTTTAAATGATATATCGTAAGCCTTGGAAGACAATAAACAATGGAACTACTAGCCAGTAAATCTGACAGGTGTCATCTTAACATGCTAGGTACTGGTAAATCTGACAGCTGTCATTTTTACAATGTAGTAGCTTGTAAAAATTAATTTACCTGGCAACAAAGAGTTAAGATAAATGATAGTTTACAAGTCAGTAACAAGTAAAATATTTAACATTTTATAATAAATTTTACATCATTACACTCTATTTACACAAATTTTAATTTACAATACAAATTTCTTGAAAAACCGTCCTCTTTGAAAACCTCATTATCTATAAAAAAATTTACATTTTCCAAAATTATATAGATCCATTAGATATTTAAGTGAAGGTCTGTATTCTATGCATGGTCGACGCCTTTGACCAGCTCAAAGCCTGTGTGGTGTCGTCGACTAATATTCATGTGTGCCCCTGAGACTGTAGCTCGTTACCTCTACATTTCTAATTTAAACATTGACCAAGTACCAAGACCACATCACAGACATCGTATGATGCACCGTTTTTATTCTGTTCCATAATAGAATAAATCATACAAATACATTAATAATTAATATCAATTTTGACAGTTGAAAATGTCATGTCTTTCATAGAGCAATAGTTGTATGGCTTTCTTATTCAAATTAGTTTATCTTTTCATTCTTTTGACAAGTAGGTATATCATTCAAGTTATGTAAATTAGGAAAAAGTTTCGAAGCGAATAATAGATATGAATTGACGAATGCACTGCAGCAAAAAATAAATTTTAATATTTACTACCCCGCAAATAAAATATCTTTTACATTTTTCTTTTAATAAATCTATGATTTACATATATTTTCATTTTCAAAGAAACAGAATCACAGAATAGTTACACACAGAAGCGACACTCTGTGTCGGTACCTTTCATGTTCCGCTACTCAGTTCTATGACCTTGAAGCATTGTGTAGACCTTTAAATTTGTGCCCTTCCCCTATCTCTCTCTCAGATGTGAGGAAACTTTCCGATTATAAACAATGGGCCCTTTAAATGTGTGCACCTTCCCCATCTCTCTCTAATTTTCGCTTCTCTGTCTTACTGTCGCTTCTGTATAAACCTATTCTGTGACAGAATGGTATGACTTTTTCAAATTTAAATTATTTATTTATAAATATTGATGATTGTGTATTAAATTTTACATCAATATACTTAACTTTTCAATTAGTGTTCAATGTAAATTTCTTTAAAAAGGTGTGCTTTCTCAAAAATGAATAATGTAACAAGATGGAAAATATGGCCCTGGTTTCTATCTTGTATGTAGACTGCATTTCTTCTGTGAACTATAATTCTTTTATCAGTATAGAAGTTTACATTTTTGTAATAAAAATTTGAAATTATGAGGCCAGATGCCCATATGATCATATTTCACAGACAAAAATATTGTATATAGATGAGAAGTTAAGAGGGTAGATTTGCCTCTCAACAAAGTTTTCAAAAGTCAGTTTTAGGCTTTGAATATAAAATATCTGGAAGACGGGTTCAAGAAATAACCTTGCGACCGGGATGGGTTTTGCATATGGCGGATAGTTATTCGTTATTTACGTTCGACAGTGGCGTGTCATCCTAAAAAATATGGGATACAGGAAACTTAAAAATGCTCTAAATTATGTAGTAATAATTGAGAATTTAATAAATATAATTGCGAAATACAAAAATTAAGAGGTAAAATATTTACATATAGAAAATAAAGTAAATACAAAAATTGAAGTTTTTATTGTCCGTTAAACAATATAATTATAATTGTTAAAATAATACATAATAAGTATGTATAACAGTTTTCTTTGACATATTAAAATAAATTTAAAAAAATTATGCAGATAATCGAAACTATAAAGTCGAGAATTGTTTGAAAATATCATGCATCTTTCTCCCAAAATATGGCTATGAATTTTGATATATTTATGTATCGCTGTGATATATTTTGGGACGTGTTGGGAATGTTTGCGAATTTGTCAACACCCAACACATAAATTCCATGAATCCTTTTGATAGTGGATGATGTAAATAGGCGCATTGAATCGGTTAATTACCCAATACACTCGGTAATTCACTGAATGATCAGAACTTGCAACGCTGAAAGCGAAGCGCTTGTTCAATAAAAACGAATTACTCGCACTACCCAGAGCTCTATTTAAACTTCATACAAACTAATTCGCTTACAATTAACATTCAACTATTACTAAGTTCTTATCTTATTACTTGTAAAAATACGCACAGGATATAAATAAAATAATACCTTAGGTACTCGTATCAACTGATAGCTAAATTAATTTAACTTTTACTTCATTTGTTTTTCGCGCCACCGTTGACGTAAACATAATGTAACGTTTATTTATTTAAAGTCAAGTGTAAAAATAATTGAAATAGGAATATTTATAGTACTAAGTTTAATAAATAAATAATAAATTATAAAAAGATAATAAATATTAGCAACACTATGAATAAACAAATATAAGTATATACTAGTTTAAGAATAATAATTATTAACAAAGACTTAAACACTAAGAACTTTTATTTAAACACTTAATACTATGCGATATTTATTTATACGATATTTATATCACTAGCTATTTATTCATATGTTACACATATCACCAACTATTTATTTATTTATATTTTATATGTCGCTGACATGCATTGACCGACACTGACTTTCTTCAGTGACTCTCTATACTCTCTGACTGATACTTCCTTAGATCACACGACGCGATCCTTATATACCTGCCACCAATTAATCTCACGAACATTCCAGAGCCTTTCGAGCTCTATAAAATAACCCGATCAATAGCGGCGTCGCACCTATCCCACTTGACCGTTAACGCGACTATTTGACCAGACAGGTCAGCCGTGATGACTCATTTGCAGTGAGTTTCGCTCAGTTCTACCTTCTTAAAGGTTATAATATACAACATTCATATATGGATCAGGATGTTAAATTCCTAAGGTAGGTATTTGATTTATGACAAGTTTTACTTCCATTTTTAGAAGTTTAGGATGTCAGTCTACAGCTTCTGTAAAGAACTTTCAGTTTATAATGGGTTCCGAATAAATTGAATACATCAAATATTGTTATTTAAATATTAGCACAGCTGATATTTGAGCCCCCAGATCTCTCACTGAGATATGAACCCACTGTTCTCCATTTTTTAATATTGCAATCCATATAAGAATTTTTAATGAATATGAAATAAATTTTGAAAAAACTACTTTCTCGTAAAGTAGAATTAGAATTAAAATTAGAATTAGAAACAGAAGTTGAGACCCACAACTTAACCATCCAAAAATGAGCTCGAGAATTGGGCGTGACACTTGGAATCCTCGAGGCGCTAGTAATTCACTTCCGCTCCTCCGGACTTCCGACTTCCGGTCTGTTGACAGACGCAGCGACAGTGACAACCCCACGACTTTCCGAGGAGAAATACTCTCCCGGATCGTCAGACGATAGACAAATAGGAACATCCACTAGACAGAGATATTGGAATAACTAAACTAGGAGACTAGGACCATTCTTCTTCCTACAAGAATTGTTCACAGTGCTATGGTATTTTCTTTAACAAATGATACCTCAATTTCATTTATTATTCGTTCTTTCTTATTTTGGAATATACGATCTAACTAACAAGTAGTTAACCGGTGGATTTTTTGAGAAGGTTCTCTGGTCACTGAGATTGCCAGACCTCACCGATTATTATCTTTGGGGACACCTAAAGAATTTAGTTTATGCAGAAAAATCTTGAACCAGATCAGAAATGAATAATTTCATAATATTGTGGTTGCAAGTACATATATCCATGCGAGTCGAACTTGATATTATTCAGAGAGCTACTTCTGCAATTATATGAAGAGGTAGATATAAATTCAGACAAAGGGATGACATTTAGAACAATAACTTTTGTAATTAACTTAAATGCGTGTGTTAAACTTAATTAAATAAATAAAATAAAGTGTAATCAAGGCCTGCGCTATTAAATTCTTCCTAAATTCTGTAATATTGAGTTTCGGACATAGCGTATAAGGTATTTTTTTAGAAGAAATTTAGTTTAAATTTACCTTAATGCAGGATTGTACGTTTTTTAAAAAAAATCAATATAATTTAAATCACTTGTTCTGCAATTGTTATTTAACATTCCAAATTTACGACAATTAGAGGAAAAAGCGTGTGGATACTAAATCTATGTAACTTAATTGTAATACGATTTTACTGGTATATTATTTTGAATTTGTAACGCAGAAATTTTTTGCACTAATTTGTTAAATTTACTTTGAAATGTGTAACAGTAAAATCCGGTTTTAACGGCATTGAAGGGGAGCCAAAAGTTTCGTCGCTATATAAACGCTTTTGAAATTTTATGCAACCCTCTCCAAATGAATCTAAATGTGTGTAAGTTTATTGAAAATCAGACATTACATTGACTTATTCATTTCTTTTGTTGAAAACTTTCATAATAATCCGTATTTATTTTTTTCAGAGCCCCTTCTCCTAAAAAAAGATAGAGGCATAATAGAGTAAAATTATTATATACCGCCTCTCCTCCATTTACCAAAATTTCGAACAATTCCTAAAATAATTTTTCAGCCTTTTAAGTATCCCGCATAGTTTCTAAAATGCAAATCACTACATTTTTAGCTATGCCTATGCAACAAACATGAATAACACTTTTTTTTTGAAAAAAACAACTGAATTTTATCATTATAATCAGTGAGTATAAAGTAATATAGCTTTATACTCACTGGTATAATACTGTTCCCATTAGTTGAATTATGATTGGTAAAAATTAGTTGTTAGAATTTATCGATTTAAAATTTGGGTAAATTGGAAGAAGAGAATGTCTTTCATTTATTATTACCTTAAATTCATTTTTATATTGGAACGACTGCAATGTAGAAAAATATTCCGTGGTGATAAAATGCAGAGAAAACTGCTCGTATGTGTCAGTTTTCGGTTGAATGGTTTCGCTTTTGACTCCATCGTCATCCTGATATGCATTTCTCTTTTCTGTTCGCGGTTGATTACACGCAGATGTGGCGCTGAAGTTTCGCACGCACGTAATATAACTCAGACTTCAGAACTCGCATTCGTTCACCGGTTTGTTTACGCTTTTACTCTTTTCAACAGGGCTTAAATTCTTAAACCTCAAATCCAAATAAGGTATCAAACAAGTTTTCTTTCTTGATATTTACAGACCGAGATTATCTTTTCCCTCTTACTTTTCCTTAATGTAAATAAACTTCCACAACTCTGAAATACGTTGACAAAGGATAAACTTTTCCACTTTAACATTGTTGTATGAATTCTAATAATAATTACTGTCACAGTTAAAGTTGCTAATAATAATGTACCAACACTTGAAAACAGTAATTAAAAGCTTAAATAAAATCTGAAAATATGAATATGACGTTATATTCTTTTCCAGATTTTTTTTGTTTATGCATCAGAAGCCTAAATCTAGACACGACAGAAATAAAATTAAATAAACAAACAATATTATTACCTAATAGTTTATTATTAGTTTCGAAATAATCGTTTAAAATAACAATATATTTATAACTTTTCTCACACTATATATAAAGTTTGAAAATTGCGTATTTCCCACAATAGTGGGTTAAAGGGTGAGAAATCATTTCTCCTAGTATTTGCAAACACTGCGCGTAATCAGTATGAGAAATATCATTTCTCACAGTAAATGCCAACACTGCGCATGCGTGAAGGTACACTTTTTGAGGTTACCTGCGCTATATTGTTTTTTTTATGTCAAATAGCTATCGGGCTATTTATTCTGTAACGTTTATCAGTGTGGATGTAGAAAAAGTATTGTATGCCACTCGTGCAGAATCACCTATTTCCCAACTTGTGTGATTCCAGCACACGACTTCGTCTCTTGTCGAAACTATTACATCTCGTGGGAAATAGGCGATTTTCTGCACTTGTTGAACAATGTACTATTTCCTACAACGGGGCATAAAATATGTACATTATTTATTTGAGTTTGCAAAGAGTTACTTTTCACGTATCTATTAGTAAGAGTTGCTACGTAACGTAAACATATTTATCAATGGGTTAATTTACTTTTGAAATTAATTTTTATTAATATTTCGGTTGGAGGAAAAATATTGTATATGCAACTTGCGTGTAACACAGTGTTTTTATCTCGTTCTTTAATTAAACAGTACTCGACTAAAAAACACTTACTTTACACACTAGTTGCATAAATATTTATTTTCTACGAACGGAAAGTGGCACTTTTCTCACACTACATAAAACTTTCAAGTTGTGTATTTCCCACAATCGTGAGTTAAAGTTTAAGAAATTATTTCTCACAATTTATGTCAAGAAATATTATTTCTTACAGTATTTAGCAATACTGCACATGCGTGAAGGTCCTCATTATGAGTTTACCAGCACCATACTCTTCTTTATTTCTAATAACTTTCTTGTGTTTTGTAGTGTAAAGTTGTGTAGTGTAGTTGTAGAAAAAGTATGGTGTGCAAGTCGTGTAGAATCACCTATTTCCCAACTTGTGTGATTCCAGCACTCGACTTCGTGTAGGCCGAAACCTTCAAACTTCGTGGAAAATATATGACTTTCTGTACTTGTTGCACAATATACTATTCTTTAAGACTACTATGGTATCCACACATTCTGTAACTGAAAACTACAGGTAATTTACAGAATGAAAAGGATTTACTATTTAACAATTTTTTTTTAAATATATTTCTTCAAAAGTCCTTGTAGAATCTTAAAGTGCTTAAGTTTTTTTCTAATCTTAGTACAAATTTGTTATAATTTAAATCCAATTTTACTTATTATAATAGAGTATAGTGCAGTACTATCTGGTACTCATCTGCTATAAGATAATATTTCACTGTAATTTCCTGAACCGAATGATGTATTATCCCAATTTGATATTAATCTGACATTGAATTATAATCTTACTTCCGAATTCCCCAAAATCAATTATACTCAAGCAGCTTCCAAATTCCACATAAGCGTAAGTAGAAATTATGCTTCATTACTTCTCGTCAAGTTGTTTTTCAAGCCCTGACATTAGGTCAACAATACACAGGTATATTTTAAGTAAATATCTGCTTATCTGATATATATAAAACTTTTCAAAAGTTGTCTTCCTTCAATTAATTATATTTTTTCTATAGCAGATGTTAAAGTGCAATTTTATCAACTCAAAATAGTGGATAAAGTAGCACTTTAACCGCAAGGGTAGATAAAGTAACACTTTAACAGCAAGGGTAGATAAAGTACTTTAACTTTTGTATATTAGAAGTACATTTCCATAACAACGTACACTACTGACATTTTAAAATTGTTCTTAAATAATAATTTAATTTTTCTAATTCTTATCTCTTCAAAACCTGCTATAGAAAAAAATAGAATTTTATACACGATGATAAAATTAAATTATCGACTCGCGAAAAATAATTCACTCGCGATTATATCGCTCGTGAATTAACACTTTCCGCTTGTCGATAAAATATTATAAAAAATAACTATTTTTATTGGTTAGATCAAAACTTGAATACTGCTGTCAAGTATGGAATCCTATTTATAACAAATATATTAATATTATTGATTCAATTCAGAAACGCTTCGTTAAGTACTGTTTAAAATACATCATATTTATCCCAGTTTTGACTTAACCTATGAAAGTTTGTTAATTGAAAAGAATATGTGTTCCTTAATTCATAGGAAAAAGATACAATGCTGCCTGTTTCTGTACAAAATAATAAACAATGCTATTAATGACTGTTGCATTCTGAGCAAGCTTTCTTTTAAAATTCCACGCTCTGCTACTAGTATTAAAAATATGTTTCATTGCAAGAGAATAAGAACAAATTATGAAAAAAAATCTCCAATTTGGCAAATGTGCAGTATTTATAATGAAATTCCTTGTACTTTAGATATTTATGCAGATTCTTATAATTTATTTAGAAAGGGCTTAATAAGTTTTTATCTTGGCTCGCGAAATTGCGATTAGAAAAATTGTCTTATTCTGTATGTATAAAAATTTGTCCATTTCTTGATTTAAATCACTGTACTTAAATTTACTTTGTATATATTTATCAACAAGGCTGTTATTTAAATTTTCTCTAATTGTATATCATCCTGTAATTGGGACTTTAGTCCTGTAGGATATGGTATAAATAAATAAATAAATAAATATATTAATGATGAAAAATTTTACATCTTATTGCAAGAAAGATGTATATTTTCTCTAATCTCTTTGTCTGTGGGTTGCTAAATTTAGTTTAGTGGCCAGTAATAAAATAACGATTTGGTGAAGTGTATGTTGAGTAATTTGAGCTAAAAGTTGGCAACAAAAAGAAGAAGTTGGAGTTATCAAGCTTAGAAAGTTGAACGAAATTAAGTTTATAAGTCAATATCAACCCTAAAGTTTAGAATGTGCAATATTTGTCTCTACACACTCTCAACTTCCCAGTAAACTTATTCACTTCATACTTCATTTATATACAGTTGGAGGACATATTAACGATGATATTAATTTCTCATTTTGTGCTAAATGTTCTCTTAAGTTTGACATAAGAAAACGACAAAATTCTTGCAATAAATGTTATCTAAATTGTTTTCTACTTCTCATATACTATTATGATTCCATTTAAATCACAATAATTTTTTAATATTTTTTTTTCCTACGACCACTGTTAAAAATAGTCTTTTTAACGATTGCTTAGCAAGTTAAAAATAACAGTTAATAACATAGTGAATACTTTTAAATCGTTGCCATTGACAACGAATTAAAAGAAAAAAACAAATTTACTTTTAACACTAGCGTTAAAAAGGAACTAAATCTAGTTACCTGTCATAAATGTCATTCTATAATGCTTAGTTTTTATTTACTAATACATAACTAGGATCGTAGGAAAAATAGTGTATGATATTTGTGTTAAAAGTGATTTTATTTTGTTCGTGGGGTTTGTTACACTCGGCTTCGCCTCGTTTCAAACTTCCCCACTCACTCATAAAATAACACTTATATCATAAATAACTATTTCGAAATCGATTCTAAAGTGTACGACATCACTCCGCGAAATTAGCCAAAGTAGTAGCTAAAGTAAAACTTTACAGACTTTTATGTCAAAATTTAACTTTAACTGAATTAACCTATATTTTAATAGTACTCTATTTTTACAGTTTATTTTAGCACTGCCTAATATCATTCTTTAATATTATTGGTGAATTTATTTATTAATTACCTTTGATAATAATTTATCTGATTTCATGCAGATGACGTCTAAGCAGGTCTAAAAAAAAATATGAAAATTATAAAGAAATATTTGACACTCGAAGCCATCCCCATCTCAATAGCTAGCTGACGTTTTACAAACACATAATGCTATTTATTTAAGTTTTTAATTAATAATTTAACGATTTAGGAAAAAATATAATGTATATCTAAGGACTAAAGTATTTATTTTACGAGGCTATCGCTATGACGCTATAACCGATGAAAGTAAATATTGTTAGTAATAAGGTTAGTAATTATATTTTAGGATTAAAAAAAAGATCGTCATTTTTTGAAATTCCTACCTTTTCCACCGTGATTCCATTTCCTGATTAAATTCGCTTTAATTTCCAAAAATGAATATCTCTAAAAGTAAAAAGAAATATTTGTAATTCATTCAATCCTTTAACCCGTGTATTTACTTTGAACTTCAAAGTAATCAGATAATATTTTTAATTCATTTGAAACCTTTGTACAAAATAAACAGATAATTTATGGTCGTTTGAACCTGTTTACAAATAATTACTAAAGGATATTTACTTGAAAAAGGAATCATTTTACAAACAAAAATTTATTGATTCAAATTAAGGATTATTTATTTTGTCTTCCAGAGAAATTTTTAACCGAATTATTAATTTGGAAGGCTTTGATTATGAGATTTATAAACAGAAAAATATTTACCCGGATAAATGATATTTATAAATATTTACTCGTTTTAAAATACTTGCGTCATACTGTTAGAAAAATATATATTTTTTGTAAACATATTCCCACTACAACATAATATAAGTTTATATTAACTAAATTAGGTATCAAATCTACCAATCTACGATAGCTCCGATATAGCGTCTTAGACTTTGAAAAAAATACTTGGTGTTCGATTCTCAGCGACAAGAAAATCTTTATATAATAAAAATTGAGATTTCGTACGTAAAGGAAAAAGGAATGAATTAGAACATTGGAATTGGAAATATATCAAAAACTAAGAAAGTTCTAGAGCACGTAAAGTTATATAGTATGAAAAATTAGAGCAAATTCCGACATAAGTAAAAAGATCAATTAGTGGAACAATTATTAACAAATAAGTTAGAGAATTAAATAAACTGAAATAGATTCTGGGAAAATTTATTAAATTATTACAAAAAAATAACAGGTCATTTAGGAGCAAATTTTTGTGGAGCAGTTACTTGCAAATAGAACAAATACTAGATCAATAATATAGGGCAATAAGTAGAGTAATTGCACGACATATTGGAGCATATTTTAAGATAAATAAATTAAGCAATAATTAGAATGTAGAACAAACCCTAAAGCAAAAATGTGTGACTATAATTCAGATTAAGAATTAAATAACCTACATTAAATTTGGGAGCATATTATTAGAGCAATTACCGAAGAAATTAGAGCACATTTTGGAATAAACTCAATGGCTGGTATTAAGAGCTCACTTTTATAATAAAATCGCGATTTTAACGCCCACTTTTACATCATAATCTTATGTAAAATTGAAAGTTAAAATCACGATATTATTATAAAAGTGAGCTAGTTCGCTTTTATAATAAAATCGCGATTTTAACGTTCGTTTTTACAATAGATTTTAATGTAAAAGTGAGCGTTAAAATCGCGATTTTATTATAAAAGTGAGCTCGTAATACGGGCCAATGTGACAAGCAAAATTAACCATAAATTCTTTTATATTTAAAGTTTGTATTAATAGACACTTATAACATTAAAATTTGAGTGGCGCATTCTGGTGAGTACCGGAGTAATTACGTTTGATGTTTGTCATGTAAATATAACCAAAAGAGAATGAAAGTGAAATTAATGAAGTAAATAAAGATATACAAATACACAATTATTATAATTATATATATACTCGTATATATTTGTAGGATTCTGTGATAGATAAATTAGGTTAAAAAATAATAAAATGAACAAAGAAACACAAACATATTTTTACAATGTAGATAAATCCACACAAACTTATTTTGGGAACAGCAATGCATCAACACAAACAGAAGTAATAAAAAGAAGAAACTATTCTACACAAGTTATTATAAATACAAATAATACATTTACGCAAACTAAAACCTCCATCGCTGGCAACAATTCAACAACAACAACTTAGGCACTGCGGGCAGTAGTGCAGTAAAGAGGGCGGTATACCAAGCCATTAAGATAGCACTTTCAAAGAATTGATCCGATGGGCCTTGGTCTGTCAACTCACTCTCTCTACTAACTTGTTGTCCTTTACTTCAGAAGGCGGAGCTATCTGTAGCGTGTGACGTCAAAAGTATATGTGTCTATTACAAGTTACCAGTAATAACACTAAGTTTTGTATAACCACACACAGACAGATTGGTATGAAAAATAGAACGATTTCTGTTTTTTTCAACACCTTTATGATCGTATGCAATATTTCAACCTATTTGCTGTTTGATACTAGCCGCTTTAAATTGTACCAAAAATTGTGCAAAATTTGGTAAAATTTATAGGCTAGTCTAAAACGACCTTTAGGCTGTTGCACATAAAAAACAACAGGCCAATCAGCAGGCACCTATAATGAGAAATGACGTCACATCTCATATGTATCGAAGTGCTTTGAACATGAAAAGTGACGTCACTTGGCCTTCATGTAAACTAGAATTGTGTTCGGCTGGATTTTAAATTTTGAATTTTTAAACATTTCTCTTAGGAATATTACAAAAAAATAGCTTTATTAATATATTTATATAATATATTTTTAAATATAAAAAAAATCATTTTACTTATTGTTAAAATTTTAATGTTACTTCTGTATTAAATTATTTAGAGGTATGTTTTCTGACAGTGAAAGGGAGTAATGAGTGAATGAAATACAAAGTTGGTTTTGGAACATGACAGCAGCATGTGTCGGACATTACATTGCTCGAGCCGGTGCCGAGGTTGGAGTATAACTTTAGCCACAATGTAGGCGAGATAACTTTACGTTCATAGTTTCCGATGTTGATATGCATGATTGCCAGCTATGTGCTGCGACCGCATTGCAGCCAAATGAACTATAGCTAACTACCGCCCAGCAAATACTTGTCAAATAGTGTGCAGTGTGGAGTGTGAACTGACAGCAATATCGCCCCAAACTTCACATAGAGGTTAGGTTACATTTGGGGTAAATGGCGGCAGTTCTGCTATAATCGGAATATTGCAATACAAAAATTTAAACAATTGGGTGGCATAAAATTGTAAAATCAGTATTTTTTTTGCACTTCCGGGAGTAAAAGCCTACTTTTAATCTTCATTTTGGAAGACTGAAATAGCACATTTGATCCCTGAGAGATTAAATATGAATTTAATCCCTGGGTGATTAATACATAAGCATTAGGTTACCACAGCTTACCAGAAAATGTACATAATGATGTTTTGTTTTCAAAGCTGTCATGTATTTGACAGATACATATATAAATTTAACCAAATAATTATTATTTTAAAATGTATATGTGGAATTATAAAAAATAACGTATTACAGTGCCTTTAATACCTCAAGTGATTATTTTCTTCGCCTACGGCTCGTGAAATAAATTTCATTCTTAGGATTAAGTCATGCATTTTAGTCCCTCTGTGTAGAATATACTATTATATAAAATATATTAATCTAGCAACAGCAAATTAAGAGTCGGGTTTGTACGAAGGCCAAGTGACGTCACTCCCCATGTTCCGAACACTGCAGGACATATAGGTTGTGACGTCACTCCCTTTGATAGGTGCCTTCTGATTGGTTTATTTTTCATAACTAAAGGAACTATAAATATTCTATGATAAACATATCCGAAATCATACCACTTTCCTACTTTTGCAATTGTAGATTTAAATCTTGGCATTAAAAGAGAATATATTAATTTTTAATTAAAAATATTATACACCATATTCTTTTTGTAAATTGCTCAATGTAAGAGAGTAATAAATTAATAAAATCTTCGTGACATAGTAGTCCTCAAAATACAAAGATATGCTTCCTTTTTTTATTTTAATTTTTTATTTTGAATATTTCATAATAAAATATTCATCACTATATTCTATTTAACACAAAAATTACTTTATTTTATATTTATTTAAAAATTGTTCTCCCGGAACACCACATTAAAATATTTTCTAAAGTTATAGCTCAAATTTAATATTACATTAATTAATATAGACAAAATTTTAAAGTACACATATTTTTTAAAATCACGCATTTTTGGTAATTCCAGAAAAAAAAAGAATTGAAACATTGTAAATGGGGATTCGTGATATGCAAGCCTATTCTAACCTACAAATATATAATAAATATTGAAGCATACATTATATGTATTTGTATGTAAAATTAAACATTCACACTTAATTTACTACAAATATTTATTCATTTACAAATATAAAAACTGCAACTAATCAATATTCCATTAGTGAAAATCCTTTGTAACCTCACAATTGAAACCTAACCTAAACATGTGCACCCTGTGACCGTGTGCCGGGAGCAAGGGTTAATTACCGCTCATTAGGCGACATCTCACGCGGAAGTGTCGAACCGGACGTGCAGGCCGGAACATCCGGTGCGTGAAACGGAAAACTTGCCGCGTAAAAACGCGCCAACTTTAAACGTAATTGGTTGGGAGTTTATGCTGCGCTGGACAAGGGATGATTAAAGGACGAGGGCGTCCGGAGATTAATGAATTTTAATGTAGGTAAAGGCTGCTTGCAACCTACCATAAATTTCACAACCAATGTATATGCCTTAAAGGGGTTATGTATAATATTATTTCCGTGCATTTTACGTCAGTAATTTTTTGTTGCATTTATTAGTTATTTATGTATTAACTATCTAAAGATTATAGTTTAAGGAAAAGTTTAAAGCTCGACGCAGAGCCAAATTACAAATGCAGAAAGTCGCCTATTTTGCACGAGGTGAGACAATTTCGGCACAAGACAAAGTCGAGTGCTAGTATCACACAAGGTAGAAAATAGGTGATTCTGAATGAGTGGCAAACTATACTTTTTTATACCACACTGCTAAACGTTACAGAATAATAATACATGCACGAAGGAAATTTGACATGAAAAAAACAATATGGCGCAGATGCGCAGGTAATCTCACAAAGAGTACCTTCACGCATGCGCAGAGTTGGCAATTAATGTGAGAAATGATATTTCTCACATTCCACTATTTTCTATAGTGTGGGAAAAGTGCCAGTTTCCATAGTGGTCGTAGAAAAACAAGTAAGAAAAAAGAAAAACACGCATGTGCAGTGTGAGAAATATAGTGGGATAAAGTATGGGAAATCATTTTTCTTGTGTGCAGCACTCGTCTCATGCCCAAACATTCATACCTCGTGGGAAATAAGCGATTTTCTGCACTTGTTGCACAATATACTATTATGAATCCAAAATAAAATAAAGTATATTAAGTATTAAGAACGGTAAGGGTATTTTACCGATCGAAGATAATTGTTTGGAGAAGGAATGAAGCGACGATTGTAATTGTTGTCTGAGATCAAAATTCTTTACTGTTCGTGATGCTTGTACCACTTTTTGCACGATCAAATTTCTCTCAACATCAGTAAAAAATATCCAAAATGAAGTGCATTAAAATTCATGAATGAAAAAAGAAAATCCGGTTTCTTTTTCATTCGTTTCATTTTACTATTAGGAACTATTTTTCAAAATCCTGTTATTTGTGGTGGTGTTTTGTTTTTATGAATTTTAGTACATTTCTACTAAAAATAAAATTGCTTACTGTTCAGTGAACAACCAGTAAAAGCAATTTACTATTTACTGCCTTGGAAACTCAATCAATAAACCTTATAAACCATAATTTTATTATGTACATTGTACTTGTATTTGAAACTATTTTTGTTCAACAAATACCATTAAATCCTTAGATTCCACAAATCTGTTGCGTAAATAAAATACAAAAAATGTAAAATCTTTCTAAATCCTTTTAAAGTCTGAAAGGGATGTGAGCTTTCAAGAGCTTTCTGTATTTTGAAAGCGTATTCGTATTATACCGTTTTTACTTTAAATATTTATAATATTTATTTTTGACTATTTCTAACTTTGTTTCTATTGTTACAGGCGCAGCATTGAAATGATTTTTCTTTCTGGGTGAGTACAATTATTTTAATTTTTTAATCTTTTTATTTATAATAATATAATATTTAAATTTATCAATACTTCCATAAAACAATCATTTTCAAAAAATTGTTCTTATATTTCTAATAACGGGTATGAATTTATAAGAAATAATACTACAAGATATGCTGATTTTATCGATAAACTTTTATTTCACACTATTCTTTTTCTCAGCAACACGAAAGAAAACTAAATGATATGTTAAAAAGCAAGAAAAATAGGGCTTAAAGATAAAAGTTTATCTGAGAAAATAAAATAGACTGTGTGATTTTGATGAGATAAATTCCAAAGAAAATGCAAAATGAAACAATTTAATTAATATTTAGAAATTGTTACTGTCAGTTATAAACAATAACAACTGCTTATTTACATGGTAGCGGAAATTTTTGGGATAACGGAATTTTTCAGTATAATACTGTTCATATTGGTTGAATTTTGAAATGTTTTAAATCACGATTAGTTAACAACTAGTCGTTGAAATTCATCAATATAAATTTATTCAAGTAATATTGAGATTTAGGTACAACAAATATATATTCATCGGTTCGGAATGATTTACAATACTCGCTTTTGCTTGTGTTGGTAAACTGCATTTTCATAATAATATATTATTATCGACGTCGATAGATTTATATCGAATGTATTATTTTTTACATTTTATAACGAAATAAAACTTGCAAGAAATTTAGAAAATATGTTTATTTTTATGACAAAAAAATACATTTAAAACTATGATTGTACTTACGATTACTTTTTCGTTTTTCTTAAGAAGTAAATATTGTAGCGCACTCACCTGTAACAAATAAATGAGAAATTAAAATAAAGTATATGATAGCAAATAATGCTAATAAATGCATTCAAAGCAAACTTTATAATTACATTAATAACATATTCCGTTCAACTTTCGCAGTTATGAAAGTTGGTCTAGTATAGTTTCAAATTCTCTTACATTTATTAAAAGTTCATAATTACTTCTCTTCTTCTTTCCGATTAACATGTACCGTGTAGCTTTTCAATCTTTGTTATTAATTTTTTGTTGCCAATCAGATTGGGAATCTGTTGAGACAATTTAACTTTTTAATTGGTTTCGAGACTGGGTAACCGCTTTGACCGAATTTTCGGCGGACTTAACCTATAAATAATGGCGAGGAAGACGGGAGGATATATTGAAAATTAATTTACTTTGCTTCGCACTTTGCAAGAAAATTTATTCCAATAATTAAATCTCACTGAATTATTTCGCTTTATTCAAATTTTGAGACAAAACGAATTTATTACTTTAATATAATTTACCACTTTACGATATATCAAATTTATTTTTTTGTTTACCCTGTATATATTTATATTGTTGCAAGATATTTAAAGAACTCTTTTACAAAAAAAAGTATCAATTAAAAATCCGTATAAATCTATAAATCAAAAATGTTTCTTACCATTTTTAAATTTGAACTCTAAATATTTATTTAAAAATACAATCTACAATATTTATCATTTATTTTTTTAAGAAAAATGTGTACTGTTATTATTTAAATTATTAGCAATTTTTGTATCAATTTTTAATAAAATACATTTTCATTGTTTAGTATCTATCAAATATTATTAATTTATATTAAAATTTATCAATTTTTTGTTCATTAATAGTTTAAATAATATAGCGATAAATATTAGTTAAAGAATATTTATATTTCTATATTTTTTATATATTAACGATATTCAATCAAACACCGTTTTAAAGCTAATAATATTTCATATATTCTTTGTATTGTATTGTATCATACTTGACAGGATCATTTCTGTAGTATATCTTCTTATATTTTTATTTAGTATCTATAAAATTTTATTAATTTATATTAAAATTTATAAAAAATTTATTCCATGAACATTATTCAAAAATAGTTATTTATGCAACTAGTGTGTAAAAGTAAGTGTTTCTTAGTCGAGTGCTGTTTAACGGAAATTATAGCACGAGATAAAAAACACTATGTTATACACGTGTTGCATACAATATTTTTCCTACAACCGAAATGTTAATAAAAATTCATTTCAAAAGTAAATTAAACCATTGATAAATGTGTTTATGTTGCCTATTAATCTATGAAATATTATTTTGTATGGAAATATTACTTAAATAATAAAAAAATGTTACTATATAGTAATAAAAAAAAATCCAATTTATATTTTATATATAACATTTAATAAATGATTGCTTTTTTATTCATTTTACCTCATACACAATTTTTTTATTATATTATCAACCTACGTATTGATAATAATTAATATAAGGTTGATAAAAAAATCAATTACTTTATTTTTCCATTAGCTTTGAGCAAATATTATCCTTTATTTATTGCTTTGGAAGTTTCTTTTTCTTGTTCCTGTTTCATCGGCTTTTCGTCACCATTTATGATTAATGTTCCTGTGTTGACTGGTAGAGAGAAATGTCATTTCGATTAGGCCTCTGTTCACTGACATTTACACCTGACGACGTTTATAAATTTATTATTTACCGCAAACGTCCGAGCGACCCTCGCCATTTACAAGGACGCCCACTTTTGTTCTGCGAGATCCTTACAACATCCTCATTCGGAGTCTCGGAGGATTTGTAAACACACTACACTTTTTCTTCGCTTAGAAAAATACATTGTTGAATTTTCAATGTGATGTCTTTACGGTAATTTAACATCAAGAAAAATGTTGAATGAATAATTTAACTGTTAAAATTTTTTTGGCCTTCTGTAAACATAATTGTCACATATCCAGGGCCGGATTTAGGTTTGTGGTGGCCTCTGGGCAAAAGTTTGGTGGGGACCCTTTTTTAAACACGAAATAAAAACTGAAAATCAATATTTTGTGCACGATTTTTTTTAATGAATTATAAATTTAAGGATGTGTAGATCAAGTTAACAATTTTGTCAACATGTCAACAATTTACATTACTATAAAATTATAAAAGAAAACACCAAGTTTTATGTATTTGTAATTTCACTAAAGTACAACGGAATGACTTAATTTTTACTAAAATTTTTAGTCGAAGTATTTATGTATAATATTATAATAATAAAAACAAGTGCAGTATCTTTTCCAAATTTGGAAATCATCTTGAGAATTTATCTTGTTTTTATGATAACAAATTGAACCGCAGAAAGATCATTTTCAAAATTAACAATATTCAAAAATTGATTGATAAACTTCTATGATCAACCAACGCCTAAAACATCATCTAATAATTCTGAGCATCAACAATAATATTTTAACAGTATTATCATATGAAGATATAGAATATTTCACAAAGAAGAAAGCAAGAAAAGTGCAAAAACTAAATTTTATGTTTATCAATACAGAATTGGTTTTCTTTAACTGGATAATTAGTAATTAGGAAAACATTTTTGGAGTAGCATTCATTTAATAAAATCCACTAATAATACACCAACATTTTGATTGTAAATCTGTCTTCATCAGGGTGATAAATGTTATTAAAAATTATTCAAGTATTTGTTAACAATTTATTAAAAAAAAAATCATAAAATATAGATTTGCCTGGGTATTTTGGGTATTTGAGAATACAAATTTAATGTGCAAAATTTAAGTATACTTATTTAAACAGTTCTCAACGTAAGTATACGAAAATTTATGAACGATTTCGAGAATAGGGCCCCAGGTAATTACACCTTAATTGCCCCAATATTAATTAAATTTTAAGTTTCCTTTAAATCGACAATATTATCGGAATAAAATGGAAAATGAACTTTTCATTTGAATAAAGTTTAGTTGGTGTAAAATGCGCTTAATGTAACCTGAAAAAATAACTCAAAACAGAAACGGTAGATTTCTATTAAATTTATTCTTTTCGGTTATCCCTGAGGAAATAATTATTGGTGCGCCACTGAAATGTTTTTGACAAACTGAGTTTGTTATTATTTAAGGGAAAAATAAACATTTTTGATTATTTTGACTGATTTTCCAGTCTACTATAATTTTTTAAAAGCAGCTCGCCTGTTAGAATCTATTATTTCATGCTAACAAGTATTTTTTTAGAAAATACAAATATAGATATAGTTATCAAAAGTAAACATTATAAAATACTATTTAATTAAATGCAACTTGAAAAGTTGCAAGTAATAAAGTGAATGTATTTAATATTGCAAAAAATAATTACTAAAACTTTCAGACAAGTTTTTGTTCCTTTTTCCCCGGATGTTTAACTATTGTTTATTGTTGTTTTTATGTACCGGATGACGTTGAAGATAATTAGTTTCTGTCTTGAATGATGTTTTTTTGAGGCCTATTAAGTGATACAAAGGCAACAACAACAATTAGGAAATTAAACATTACAATGCTAATGAGCAGTGAAAACGTGTAATTAAATCTGAATCCATTGTTTAACTGGATTATAATTAGTTGATTTTGTTAATTAAATATGTCTGGTTCATTACAATTATAATATTGGTATAGCGAGCATCAGCATTTATTGTAATTCAAATAAATAATTGAAGAGGCTACCATTTTATTTGAATTAACAGGTAGATTTTGAGTCCGCAAGAAATTTCAAATATAATTCAAAAGGTAAACGGCCTTAACATGGTACAGCTATTTAAATAGGAATTTATTTTTAATGGAATAGAATTCACAACCGATTTCGGAATCTATTGCTCAGTAGCTCTATTATCTATTTGAATAGCGCAGCAAATTTTGTCCGCCAACGCCTGTATCGAACGCAACTAGAGTTTCGCGCACGCGTATCTGACTGTCGACCGGTTCCGTCAGACAACCCAGTTTCGCGACGCAAGCGAAGTAAAATGGAAGCTTAGCCCGGTATATGTCAAACTATGACATTTATATTTAACTACTAACTTGTTTAAATCACTACGTAAGTATATTTCATCGTTTTTATACGTTTTATATGTTTTGTACTTATTTTCAAACCCTATTGTCAATTGTTTTGAGTTTATTTATATAACCTATAATATTTTTGTTTGTCAAACTGTCGTATGATTTGAAAGTACTTGTTTAAGATTGTCAACATGGATGATGAGCCAGTAAAAGCAACAAACGACGATGCAAGTGAATGCAAAAGATGTGCAGTTCAATTGGGATACTGGCAAGACAAATACATAAATCATTTT
The DNA here is from genome assembly GCA_035578165.1 of Stenolophus ochropezus. Taxonomy (NCBI): domain Eukaryota; kingdom Metazoa; phylum Arthropoda; class Insecta; order Coleoptera; family Carabidae; genus Stenolophus; species Stenolophus ochropezus. The sequence continues at coordinate 4,350,955 of JAQOWZ010000010.1, forward strand.
ATCAGGCCGACAGAACGTCGCACACCAGAAATAAACAGAGGTTATTTCGCCCGTGTCAAAGGAGTAGAGTCATTTATATATCAATTCCTTAAAAAATCAGCAGATAATGCTCAAATTATAAACCTTGGTTGTGGATTTGATACCTTATACTGGAGGTTAAAAGATAGTGGTGCCAAAATATGTAATTTCGTAGAGCTAGACTTTCCAAGTGTAACTGCGAGAAAATGTTACACAATAAAAAGGAACAAGCAACTTTTAGAACGAATACACGAACAAGACGGCGAAATAAAGCTAAGTCCAACAGACTTACACGCTGGAAACTATCACTTAATGGGAGTCGATTTAAGAAACATTTCCGAAGTAGAAAATAAGTTACATCAAGCTGACATAGACATGTCAAAGCCAACTTTATTCATAGCTGAATGCGTTCTTGTTTATATAGAAAGCGACTGTGTAAGTAGGTTACTCTCGTGGATAACTTCCAAGTTCATGCTGACAATGTTCATCAACTATGAAATGGTGAATATGAACGACACATTCGGGAATGTAATGCTTGGAAATCTTCGCCAGCGAGGTTGTAACTTGGCTGGCATAGCAGCTTGTAAGAATCTGGACGCGCAGAGAGAAAGGTTCTTGTCTAGTGGTTGGCAAGGGGCGAAGGCTTGGGACATGGTGCAGATCTACTACGCGTTGCCCGGCCCTGAAAGGCACCGAATCGAAAGTATTGAGTTTCTAGACGAACAGGAGCTCCTGATGCAATTGTTTCAACACTATTGCATATGTATCGCCTGGCAAGGAACTGATTTTGCTGATGTTGATATAACGTATTAAATGTATTATTTCTAATAAATTTTAACTGTATTGGTACTAAATCTTTATATGTGTGATATATTATTGTGACAGAATGTAAAATCTTTTAAAATTATCTTATTAAAAACTGTTTATTTTTGTGTGAATACATATTTTATTATCCTTCTTGATTCCTCAAATAAAATTCACATGCCATTTCTTTTTTTGTTCATTATATTTTATATATAAACACATTTCTTATTAGTTTTTGCAAATACAGGGTGTTAATAATTTTCTTAGTTCAAATTTTTAATTCGGAGCTTAATGAAAAATCGTCATTACTACCTTATTTTAAGGAATATTTAAAAAATACAAAAACTTTAAGTATTTGCTTTCGGGTCTCTAAAACATTTGTGTTTAGAATTATTTTTTATTTTATCAAATAACAAAATAGCAACCGATCAAAAATTTTAATTTCAAAGTGGTTTTCATAACATTTCCACATTTCGTAATTTAATAAATTAATCAATTTTTATTTTTTAAACCCAAAGTTATACTTAAATAAATATTTGTACTGGTTTGCAAATGATTAAATAATTATATATTAAAATAACAAAATTTGTAAAACATTATTTGCATAATCCTGCATTAACATTTATATATTTTTTATTGATTGGGTTTCTAAAACAGTAAGTTGCTTTTACTGGTGACAACAAAAATAAAACGGTAAGTGAATTCTAATGTAATACAAAATGCACAGACATAATTTAGCACAATATTTTTTTGTTATTAAAATTAAAAGTGCAATTACTAATATCTACTATAATTATTGATAAATAATGGTAGTTACCTAAGAAATTGTTTTCGCTTTTATTTCTTTCACAAAAACACAACAAATGGCAAGACTTTGAAAAATAGCAGAGTACAAGGAATGTTTAAAAATGTAATGCAGACCGATGTTCGTTTCTGAGGGAAGTTTAATTTTGATCGTGTAAAAAAATTATTTACAGTTATACTTTTAAACAAAAAAATCATGATTTATTTTAAATAAATCATGATTTTTGTCATCCCTGCTATAAAGATATTATTTTAATACCTATGTTTGATAATTATAACTAAAATATATTAAAGAGAATTTATTATAAAAGAAAACATTTAATTCTCTAAATTTCTAAAGATTGTAGAAATCATCAAAAATTTTATTTTTGCACGATCCATAAATCTCTGTAAGTATCAGGAGACAATAAAATTGTCAGACTGCAACAATGAGACAATGTTTTGCACTTTGATTTGCTTTTTATTTCGCCTTTGCAAAAATACCTGAAAAATGACGCATTCTTGTCAATTAAACTGTTTACATTTCTAAATTTGGAGCTGCTGTTCGGATTTGGTAGTTGAAGGAAAAATGAGTGAAACTCCATTAGAAATATGAAAGTTTAATGAAGTTATAGGCTACCCACCCATCTGCGGTGAGTGGCTGATACATTGCATCAGGGACGGAAACTCAATTTTACTGAGCACGCAAGTAATTAGGTTGAAGCCACGCTAAACTTCGTTTCACACGCTGTCAATAAATTCATTCAATCGTCTTTAAATTTACAACTTTATTCAAATTAAATAAAATAATACGTTTTATATGTAAATAACAATTTTAGAACTTAGAACATGAAAATGAAAACACAATAGCTTTATTTTATTATTCTAAGGTTGACAATTTGACAATTGTTCTTATGTTCTGTAGTTGGTGCTATTTACTAGTGATATAACAATTTTTACAGTTCATTGTATGATCGTGGTGTGATCGAAATAGAGTGAAATAATGGTCGTAGAAAAAGTATAGTACATAATTCGAGTTGTAAAGCAATTACGTACTTGTGGAATTTATTTTCGTGCGTAATATGCATCTTACATCTCTTAATATGTATCATTCTATTATGTACAACTATTGTAATTGTTTATTTACAATTTGCTAAATATATCGTTAAAAAAAATAATAAAAAATTACCATCTGAGAAAAATATAAGAAATAAAATAACGCAATTTAATTAATAAATATTCTAAAAATTCCCGTGATACTTTCAGAAAAACGCAGGTCACTTTTAAATTATAAATTTGCCTAAGCTGACAACGAGATTACTTACTTTTATGACTCTCCAATAAAATGTAAATTGTAAAAACTGTCATGACTCATATTCAAATACAAATTGGTAGATAACACAGATAAAAGAAAATGCTAAAAAAAAATCGTGCTAAATGATATTAAAATACAGGTTAACCGGTTTTTTTTTGTTTAACATTTACCGGTATTTGCCACCTTAAAAATATCGGTTAAAGTTCGGTTTTTACTAACCGGTTATATGCCCCGGTTTAAATTAAAAAGAATATGTTGTACTTTGCATAAATTCTATAAATGAAAAAATTACAAGTTAATAATTAATTAATTTTTAATAAGTATATATTTTTAGTTAAAAGTTTAAAAATTGTTTCCAAAGAAAGTTTTTTGTTGATTCAAAAAATGTGGTGAACATTTATTTATTAAATTTTTCTTAATACATCCAGATTTATTATTTTTTTTCTCGTTCCATATTCTTTTACTTTTAAGTTTGTTTATAATTAAAAGTATTTATTTTAAGATAAATGTGTAAATTAAAATTAATATTATTATATAGGTACTACATTGTTGTAATTTTAATGAAAACATGTTTACTTTGTAAAACACGGGAGTACAATAAATCCACAATTAAATATAAACTCATACATTTCATATAATGAAATGTGCAGTAAATAGTCATTAAATTGAATCTAGGGAACGGAGCAACATTATTACGTAATAAAACTTAATAGATATTCGGATTTTCTTCATTTTCCATTACTTGCACATGTTATCTGTTTTTATATCTCCAAATGGTATTGCACTATCGCATCAGCTTTATATTGTCCGCAGTTTATAGTTCATATCGACAGGGACCAATTCCGAATAACATTAAAATGGAATTAAATTGTTTCTGAGGGTACTCTGTATCACAATATCTAGGTTACGCTACCTATATTTATATATTTACATTACTGTAACACATGAAAGGGAATTTTAAATATTTTGTCATATTTTTGAGATAGAGAGGTTATGTTTTATTTTGTTTTTAGTGCAAAAGTAAAGAAAAATGTTTGAAATTAAATTTGTAGAAGTAAAACAACACTTTGCAAAACAATAAAAAAATTTATTCGCCATAAAATGAAAATTCACAAGAGTTTTTGCATGAAAAAATGTTATTTCGTTCTTTATTACAGTTTTTGTACCAAAGATTGACAGTTTGATAAAATGTATACCATTTTCCAATATCCGATGTATTACATGTTTTAGTTGAAAAATCAGTTTTACTTATGTGAACATTGAAGCTAACAAATGAAATAGTGTAAATAATACTTCAATGTACTTTTTTATTTGGTATTGTTATCATTTTATGTTTTGTAGTAATCAATGCAGGAATGAATTGAAAGAATTGAAATGCAACCAACATTACATCTATGTATGACAGTCAACTATGAAATAGATATAGTTCGTTCCAGATTCATATCATTATGTACAAATTCAGAGAAAATTACTTTTTTGCACTTCCGGGAGTAAAAGCCTTCTTTACTTTTCATTTTCGAAGACTGAAGTAGAACTTTTAATCCCTGATTAATCTGGAATCTTGAAAATTGTCTAGAATTGTCTTGATCTAAAATAAAAAATTCTTGTCTTGTCTTGAAATTTTAAGACAAGTCTTTTGCCAGTGTTGTCTTTATAATCTAGACAAGACAAGGTAAGAGTAATACTAAAAATGGTAGAGAAAAACAATTTCTCATGTTAAATAAAAGTAAATAATGATAGGTGTCTAGGTTAGTAATAAAAATTACTTCTTTCTACAACTGTCAAAAAGTGTATGTTTATGTAATCGAAAGACAATATTTAGGTTTAGGTTCTGTAATTTTTTTTTATTAATTTACAACGTTTTGACAGCTCAGTGCTACCTTCGTCATTACCAGGGCACGAGGGAATCCTAGAAAACGAGAAAGCTGATGAACTTGCAAAAAAAGGGGCTAAACTTTCATACCACGGGCCGGAACCTTCATGTGGTCTTCCACAAAGCCACTATAAGAAGGTGGTCAAAAACTGGGAGGAATCTGCCATATCCTCATATTGGAAAAATATTCCAGGCCTCAATCTAGCTCGGAAATTCACTTCCCCAGCTTCGACAAACGCCAAAGAGTTACTAGCTCTCAGCAAAAAGGATCTTAATATAATGACAGGAATTCTCACTGGCCACTGTCCTTTAAAGTACCATTTGTCTTGTCGACTCTGTGAAGAGGACGAAGAATCATCGGAACACATACTGTGTGAATGCCCAGCCGTAACTGTACAGAGACTCAATCAACTAGGTAAGAGGTATCTTACGGCAGATGAGATCAAGAACTTGACTCCTGGAGCCATAATCGGCTTCATCAAAAATCTGGATCTACTTCCGGAAAACTAAGTAAGGGCTGTGTCACAATAGATCTTCTAGGTCGCTTTGACAAAAAGCGACAAAACGTTTAAACCCTCGTATACATACAATACATACCTTCGTCATTGAATTACATAAATATAATAACAACGTGTATTTCGCATACTGGGTACCTATTATTTATCAGCAACATATTGTCACTTTTCTTTAGTTACCAAAAGATAAATTTAGATTGTGTCTACATAGTTCTAGTTCAATAAATATATTAATTGTAAAAAAAAAATTGTGCGTGAAATGTTTTTAGTGACATTGTCATGCACTAAAAACACAAACTTCGCGCACTAAATACAAAAAAATAACTATGAATACTGTGCCTGTATTCACAGCTGGAAAATCGTGAACATAAATAAAAATTTATTACTATTAGAAATAGTTATTGCCAAAATGTTCCATAATGAGTTTTCCAACAATTACACGTCAGCCCATTGTTGAGAAGGGTTGAAAAGAATAATAATCCTTATAGATGATGCCTGTGGGATATTGTCCTAGCTAGAGGCAGCTCCGATGTCCCTGATATCATTATTGGAACCAGATTTTGCACATAACTCCCGCACAAAAAGATCATTTGTTTTATTTGGAAAAAGCAGCAGCTTCTGCGATAAGGTTTTGCTCAACGTTTTTCTTTTATTTCCTCGAGGAAGATACGGCCTCATTATTTGATCATATCTTATAAATTTGTTGCATTAGGCTTTTCGGCCCATCAGCTATTATTTATGTGTTGTGCTATAAACTTTATGAATTTCTTTTCCTAACAGGATTGTGATTATTCTTTTATGTGCCACTTTAAATCTGATGCTAAGGATCGTAAAAATATTTATGGATAGTTAAAGTTTTATAAATGCCACAGGTTTCCAGGAAGATATAGATAGGGTATCTGCTACTATGTAAAGTTTTCTGATATCTATATCACTACTCAATATTCAAATTAAAACGAAAATCTGTGTGCCCAACACATTACCTCCTGCCACTGTACTAATGTAGTAATATATTCTATAAAGTTTTTCATTTATAGTATTAAGATTAGTTTGTTAGGGCAGTTCAAAATAATTTAATTAATTTCATACTTAAAATTCCCTTCATAAAATTTGTATGACCAGAAAAAAAAAACAGCTATTTTGGCGTTACTAAAACCGGAAACGAATTTACCTTGATTCATGTATGCAAATATATTCTTTATATATTTCTTCCACATTTTTTAATTTCTACAATAAAACTACTTCATATTTACTTATTTTATCTCTTAACTTTACTTACATCAAATTTGACATCATATGACATCATATGTCAAATTTTGTGAACACGTGGAAATATCTCATCTGATTTATAGAAATTCTTCAGCCTAAACGATATGTAAAATTATTATAATTTATTTTTTCCGTTTAGTTACAAATATAAACGTAATTATGCAGATCGATAGATCTATATATTTAATAATAATGTAATTTGCGAAAAAATGGTTTTTAGAGGTTTGTTTTAGGAAAAACGGTTTAAAGCTTCAAGTAAAGTACTATACTTCTGGTTAACCCTATGTTTAATTTTAAAGGAGAGAAGCAAATATACACTGCTGTCAATCAAATATCAAGTCTTAACTGTGGATTATGATAAATCCCATGTTTCACGTTAAAAATACTCACGGTAAATGTTTTCTCATTTATAGAATATTTTATTAACTAAATTGTTTAATATTAATTCTCTCAAAATTAAACTATTATTAAATAAATGAATATTATAATTTTTTTGTAAAAGCTTAAAATAAAATATTTTATTATAATGAGAAACAGAATATTTAATAATATTTAAATATTTTTATAATATAAAAAAACCTTGACATTTATAAATTTAGGTATTGTGTTATTGAAATTTTAAAATTGTAATTTGTAATTAACCTAAATTTCATTGGTCTTAAATTATCGCTTTTGTTATACATAATAAACAAAAGGGTAGGCAGTTGAAAAATGGGTTGACGGTTCACAATCACTGCGTGTTTAACTGATGAGTCAGTATTTGATATAAAAAAATAGGACGCAGGTAACCTCACAAAGAGTACCTTCACACGCAGTGTTGGCAATTACTGTGAGAAATGATATTTTTCACACTGCACATGCACAGGGTTGGCAAATTCTGTGAGAAATGATTCCTTACACTTTAACCCACGATTGTGACAAATATATAACTTTCAAGATTTATATAGTGTGACAAAAGTGCCACTTTTCATAGTAATCGTAGAAAAAAAAAACGTTTTCTCAGGTACTTCGCACACAATTAATTATTTTTTTGTAAAAAAAACTAGGCGTATACATTTTATCCTTTACACATGTTATATTGTTCGACATTGTAACTTGCACACATTCAATTTTGCACACCTTTTACCGTGCACTCTTTTTATCCGCGAAAAAAGTTATCTTACACACATTTTATCTTCCAAATAATTTTATCATCCACACATTTTATCTTCTACTCATTTTATGTTTCATACCTGCTATCTTCCGAAACGTTTAATACTAAATATTTGATCTAATTATAACTATATTAATTGCATGGGCAATAAATGAATGAAATGAATAATTTTAATGTTTTAAAGTTGAAATGTTGGCGAATATAAAATGTATCGCACATAAAATGATAAAAGGTGTGGATAATAAAATGTGCGGAAGATAAAATGTGTATGAGATTTTTCTCGCGGATTAAAAGTGTGCACGAAAAAAGGTGTGCAAAATTGAATGTTTGAGATACATAGTCTAGCAATATAACATGTGTGAAGGATAAACTGTATACTCCCCAAAAAAAAGCTAAAGAGTTATGACAAAAGAATTCCAGTAGTTGTTAGGTTCCCACTTGGCGCAAATGATAAAGCTTGCTCCACACTTGAACGTAGGAGTTAGGTTAAGTACGGACGTTCCATAAACAAGCGGAAAGTAAAATGTAGTTGCAAGTGACTGCCGTCATTTGTCACCGAGTCGGACGCGATTATCTCTTGTCGACAAGATGGCGGCGTGTAATAACATTTAGCCCAACGCAGGCACGTACAGCAGGAAAGTACTTTCCGTGTTTTCACGACGAATAGGAATACGAATTTGAGATTCTGACATTGAGTTATGGATTGCTTGCAAACCGTGGATGGTTTATGTGTTTACCTGAGATTTTTACAGCGACATTTCGCGGACTTTGTAGGAAACATTAAAAGTATTGGAAAAGATTTGTTTCATAACAATCCATTTCTAAATTGGATATAGGTGATACCGTGGAATAACATATAACAAAGGCATATATAGACTTTCATATCTTTAAGTAGTTCGATCTTATTAGTTAACCATAATTCATTTGAGTGACAATTAATTATTATTTGCCATTATTACTTTAATGTTTTTTTTATAAAAGTCAATAATTATTACTTCCTTTTAAAAAATAAAAGTATATAGCGGGTACGCTCCTTATAAAAATTAATTTATTAATTTGACAGTGTTTATAAAAAATAGAATTCTGGACTAAATGTATTATTACGTACACAAAATTTTATTTCTATCTTATTTAAATCAGGCCAACTCGGGTAAAAATTATTTTCTCTAAATAAAGCAAGTAAAAATTTGAAATGTGTTTATCCAATTATTTTATTTTTAAAGTCTGTATTTGAAAACCTTTGAGATTTTGTCTTTCAAAGAAATCATAGATAAATATGTTTTAATAAAATATGTCTAGAACAGTAGAAAATGGTACAATAAATAAAAAACTTTTTTTCGAAATCGATAAAGTTCACGATATCACTCCGCTCAGTTAGCCAAAGTAGTAACTAAAGTAAAACTTTACAGACTCTTATGTCAAAATTTAATTTTATGGATTCATCTGTCAAACTGTATTAACCTATATTTTAATAGTATTATATTTTTGCAATTTATTTTAGCCCTACCTAAAATAACAAACATATCATTCTATAATATTATTGGTGAATTTATTTATTATTTTCCTTTGATAATAATTTATCTGATTTCATGCAGACGACGTCTAAACAAGTGTAATAGGTAAATATTTGAAAATTATAAAGAAATATTTCACAGTTTGATCACAGAATAGTTACATAAACCTATTCTTTGGCAGTTTGTTTGTTATCACAACCATCCTCGTCTCAATAGGTAGCTGACCTTTTAGAAACACATAATACTATTTATTTATATTTTTAATTAATAATTTAACGATGTCGGAAGAAATATAATGTATATCTAAGGACTAAAGTATTTTTTATTACTCACATGATTTATTCTCCTTGGCTATCGCATTGTAGAATAAATTCCATATGCGTAATAAAAAATTATGCTTTAGTCCCTTGACATACAAATAACTATTATTGACCCAGGTCGTTAATACAAACTGTCAATTTTATTTAAAGAAACTCAAGCCTCCAGATTCAAATATTTAACTCATTAAATTCAAGAAAAGTGTAGATTATTATGGATTAATAATTTAAATTTACAATTTTATTTAAATAAGTAAATCACGTAAAAACAAATCAAGAATCAAAAGTCAGGTTAATAAACTGTAACGTCAGATATAAAAACAAACCCAGCCTACTTTATTTTTGTGAAGTAAATATTTATGTCAAAATCTTTATAATTAATAATACAAAAATGTTTAATCAGGATAATGATAGTCTGCTCCATTTTGGTTCATAATTTAATTTCAACATAAATTAGATGTCAATGTAACTTTTTTATAAAAATGTTTTTTCAGAAAATTCCGCTACAGTTAAAAAAATATATGGAATAAATAAAATAAAATATTTTTTTCTAAAGTTACTTAGTTAAATTACTTGTTACAACTACTGAACCAAATATAATGACATCTTTTTAAAACCGTGGACTTATCATTGTTTCCCCAGCCCTATTATTACCCTAGTAAAATAACTCAGCCCTGTCTAACGTTCCAAGACGCTGTATATTTATTTAGCAACCCACAACCACAACTTCATTCTAGTCCAGGTCTGGTCCTCATTCGATGTCATTCCGTATAAATTACGCCGCACAAGGCGCGTTCATTGTGACGCCGACGCCGGTACCGACGCCGCCACCGACGGCTTGAGACGCTACCCGCCAGAGTAGCGCGTGACTCAAAGCTCCACAGCTCCGCCCCTACCAGAATGCTGATGTGGACTTGTTTTGTTTTGCGGTAAATTGAGCGAAGAGTGAAATTTACCCAAGGTGGAGGGAAATTTAAATAACGGTAGGGTTATAGCTCCAAGAAGTTATAGTTATAGCGGAATAAAATTCTCTATTTTCAACAATACAAGTTCGTAACGTAAAATGTAGATGTATTTTCGTATATTACGCTAACTTAACCTGAAAATAAAGTTCCATAATAGCAATCATGTGAATCATGTTACTTGGAATATTTACTATAGTACACTTTTTGTAAAAACGTAGTAGATGACGTTTCGGAGGCAGCAATTTTTATAAGCATGATGTAGGTAATATCTAACAAAATCATAAGGAACGATTTTTCTGTTTAAAATATTATATAAGAAGAAAATAATAGATTTTTTTATTATTATTGTAATAATATTTTTCATTATTTTAATCAAATATTAATAATCATAATCTGTTTAAAATATTATATAATCAAAAAATTATAGTGTAACGTTTATTTATACGGGTACTGAAGTGTAAATTGTCACAAAACACGAATTTTTGTATAACAAGTTTATAAATAACAACAAAAATAACAAACAATATATTAAACAATTAACAAACTAATTACTAACTAATATTAATTTATTTTCACACGACGGTATTTTTTTCTCCTTTATTTATTTTCACAAATTATCCGTATTTATTTCCACAAAAAAATAATCTAGTTTACATATCGCTGTTCTCTACGGGACTGACTGCCTCCACTCGACTCACTTCTCTCTACTCTACTAACTGTCTTCACTAACTCTCTGCACATATTAACAAATTTAATTCTTGAGGCCGCGACACTTTTATACCTAGGGTGATTAAACTTGAACATTCTAGAGTCTTCCGGACTCTATAAAATTCCGAACAATAGCGGCGTCGCTCTTATCTCATTTGATCTTTAGTGAGACTACCAGATCAGATAGATCAGCCGCGATGACTCATCGGCCGTGAGTCACGCTCATTACAATAGGTACAAAAAAAATAAACAATAAGATCGGATTAATATTTTTTATATAAATATGAAGAAAATTAATCGTGAAAAGGGTTTTTCGCATATTTGTAATAAATGAAATTGGAACAAAAAATAATTCATAATTTATTCTCATTAGATTATATTATAAATTCAAATTAGTAACATGGAAATTAAAATAAATATAACAAATCCCTTTTTTATATAAATGAATTTAATATTTTTTACCTGACGATATTTTTTGTATTTTTTATTTTTAAATATTATACAATTGAATTCATTTAATGAATTTATTACTGATTGTAATTTAATTTATTTCATGTAAATAATTTGACGTACAGGAGAAAAAAATAAAAATATTTCAACACCATTCTAATAAATTGTTTTCCAATAAATGGCAATTTGTATAAATGTAAATATTTACACGTTGTATGAAATAGATTTTATTATTGATTTCTTACAAATAATATTTCAATCATATACATAGGTACATATATTTCCATTAAAAATAATGCTTTGCTATAAAACGCGTTTTGTGCAATGTTAGTAACTTTTATTTAGCAATAATTTAAGTTGGTATTGCAGTGACAGTTCATTTATATAGTGATTCCGATGCGGGTATGTTTGTATATTAACATTTCAGTGTTTTATTTAAACTATTATTGTTATTTATATTATAAAAACTATTACATTGTGCTAAATAATACTTGTGCAGAGTTTTTTGAATAATATAAAGTGTTACAAACAATTTTTGAAACAACAAAAGAAGCGACTACTGGTCAACATGAACAATCAGGTTAGAAACATATATTTATTAATACAAATAAGTAAATATAAGAATATTACTCTACGTATGATAATAACAAAAGAAAAGGCCTAATAATTAATAATTATTAGTCAAATATAGTCTATTAATGGGTATGTCAAATTTTTGGTATAATATTAAAGATATATTTTCACTGAATATGTTTTATTTCGGTCTTATTATAAGCTATGGTTCTGAGAATCAAAGTTAGAATCCAGCTAGCTAAAAATTATTGATTTGTTGAGAATAATTTGGGCTTTATATCACCTTTTTCTTGGTATATTTGGGGGTTTTATATTTTTTCGAATTTCAAATGTTTTTATTCGAAAATGTTGAGGTTAAAAATTAGAATGAAAATGGATTATTTTTATCTATGAGAGAAACTAAGAATACGGAAGTAGAATAATGTAGAATTACAGAATTTATTTTTTAATTTGTGTGTATGTTCTGTTAAATGTTGAGTTTAAAAATAATTGGAGTTACATCTGTTAAGCAGTGAGTTAAGCAAAAAAGCAAATTAAAAATATGAAAAACGCAGTAATTATCTCCCCCACAAATTATGAAACTTTTTGCAATAAAACTGCAGGAAAACGTGTTAATGGCGTAATAAATTCCGTGCATTTGACGCGTAAATATAAAGTGCATTTTTATGAAATCCGTGTGCTTAGCTTTCATCATTGGAAACCGGGCGCTTAGTGGCTTAATCATTGAGATTAATTTGTTTTTAATATCCGTTGTTCGATTTGCATAGATGGTGCACTGTCTCAAATAATTACGGAAACTGCCTTTTGATGATCAGCAGAAAACAATTGCCAGTGGTTTGTTAATTGAAAACGTATTATTGAGGTTAGGTACAATCAGCATTTTCAAATGTGTATGTAATTTAAATTTTTATCTTAGCGGCGTGCGGTAGTATTTTGTGATGGGTGTACATTCAACCTAGCATTTAGGGGTTCGAGCATCCCTTTCGAAATAAATTTTGGCGCTCATTTTATCTAGTAACTTAATGTATAATATAATTATACTGTTTCGAAAATAAAAATAAGAGTAACATTAATATATAAAAAAATTAACAATTTTACAGTAAAAACCTAAAAATTGTACTTTTCCATGTTGAACTATGATTGTTAATAGTAATAATTATTAATATATTATTGAAAAAAGAAACAAAATTTGTACTAAAAAATCTATGAGTATCATTATAAAGTATTTGTATTTATTATGTTGCTTATTATATTGGATTCGAAATGAAATAATAAAATATAATTTTAATTCATAACAGAATTAACCTGGTGTAATTAACACAACAACAATATTAGATAACGCCCTTTTTTAATAAAGTTTTATAATTCGCACTTGCTTTGTCATATACCTACACAATAAAAATATTTGAATTTTTAATTTAATACATTTTCCCGTGTATTCAAGTCTTTAGGAATTATTTTTGGAAGAATAATTTGACCTCGTGACTTAAATTTTGGATTATCAAGGACATGATTAAAATCACCCCCCAGATGCGTACAATAATTTTAACATTTAATCGATAGTTTCAGAGATACCAATGGTAGTCGATGAAATCTGGACACACATACATTGTCGTTATTTATAAAATTCCCTTTCTTACTGTCAAAATAATTGACAATTTCCAAAATCTGCTATCTATATTGCCAATACTGTATGTATATTTAAATTTTAATATTCAAAGCATAAAACATATAATATACATTACATCAAAGTGCTTTTAAAATAATATTTATATTTAGATTTTTTTGAAAGGTTGTCAAGCATTTGAAATTTGCAGATTTATATCCTTAAAAACCTAAATAAATTCCATATATTCCCCTATTGATATTCAATCTCATTCGTTGTGTATTGGATATCCGATATCCAGATATCTACAAAGCGTGAAGTTGGGTACAGGTGGAAAAAACAGTGTGAATATTTATTTCCGTCTTGGGTATACTTCCTGCCGTCAAAGTATTAAAAGATTATTAAATCTGAATTAAACTGTTACTTCAACACGCGATATAACCATTCATAAAACTATAAAAAGTCTCGTAAGAAAATAATTGAAGTTTTTATAATGTGACATCAAATAGGTAAATCCTATATTTGTAGGAATAATTTCAAAAAATCTAATAAAACAATACAAAATTGTTATGATCATTTCATTCTTTCGGACAATATTAGAATTCGAAAAGACGACACAATCATTATTTTAATAAATAAAGTTCGAATATCTACATGTATACATTGTACTTTATTTTTATGTTACGGAAAATATAGCCGTATTATTTTATTATTTACAATTTATTGTCAGTTAAAAAAACCAATTATTGTTTAAATTGTCAAGAAATAATTGATGGGATGTATTAAATTCTCATATCACTGGATTTGAATTGGAAATATTTATTTCCAGACATAAAATCAAATTCTGTAGCTGTAAAACCAAAGCTTCGAATCAATTGCAGGTAATGCCAGAATCAGCGTTTATAGAATAAACGTAAAAATAATTTATGTGCTCGATTTATTTCATCTCTCGATATTTTTATTTCATCATTTCAGTAAATGAAAATCAGATTTTTATTAGTTTATATAGAGCAGTTATCATTAATTGACTATATATCTCGCTATATATTTAACAATTTGATGGAAATAATGAAAACTGATAAAACTAAAAAATGGAATCAATATCAGATAATTAAATAATTATCAGTATTAATCTTTTCTAATAGTGAATTCGTTAGTAGAAACTAAATAAAAATATATAATACTAAAACATGTTTTTCTACTTCCGTTTAATAAGAGACGCTTTATTTCCCTAATTTCAGTTCGGTTAATGATTCCATTATTTCACTAGTGAAATAATAAGTCATTATTTCATGCGAAATCAAATTGGGAAGTAGGCATATACAGAAATATTACCAGCTACAAAAATAGAATATTTAGATCTAATTATCTTTACAAATATTAATGATATAGTTATTACATTTATAGATTCACAGAGACTCGTATTTTACAATTCAAAAAAATTAAATGACAACTTTATTTTATATCATTTTTCTGTTTATAACTAACAATTTTGTTACATAACTTATTAACGCACAATATTAAGCAGTCCTTGGTATTGTCTTTTTGTTTATATTATAAATGTCATCAAAATGGCAACAATTCATCCTTTCAAATACATTTTTCATTTTTGTACTTAATCAAACTGAGGAAACAAGGTTGTTATTTAACTTCTGCTTTTACAACACTCGCCTTTGTCTCGTTTTATAATTTTCGCATGCGTTAAATTAATTAATTACATAAATAGATATTGTGACGGTATTGTTAAAGTAAAATAGAAATAAAAAAAGTGGATACAAGTAATGTTTTTAGATGTTTTATTCGTTCTAGTAAAAGTAATGGAATGATGAAACGAAATACATATATGAATGGAAAGAATTCAAATACATTTTGAATATAAAAATGTGTTTGGAATGTTTGAAAAGAATGTTATTAAGATCATTACACGATAAAGCTTATTTCTTAGAATAGAACTATATGGGTATTGCTTTGATTTAGTTCAATAAAGAAAGAAATGAAAGAAAAATAATTTTTAAGAGACGAAATTGTATATAAACTGATATTATATGGGCAATGCTGTTTTACTTCAACTGTAAGAGATCTTGGGTTCAAATCAGCTATTCTCGTATTGGTTTTGCAAGCTCCGCCTCAGTTCATACTTCCTCGAATGTTATAATGTACTTACATTTATCATTATATAATCTTTAACAGAGGTAAATGTATAGAAGGGCAAGTAATCACAACTACTACTTTATTTGGAACATCCAAACTGCTCTGAAAAAATGAAACATCTTTCACTACATATAAAATTTTGACGTTTTGAAATGCCCGTGACATTCCAAATATATTTTTTATCCTTCTGTAACGCGTAAAAATTGTGCATCATATTCAACTTGTCTAAACATCTATGAAGTCAGGAATCATTATTTCATTGCAGCTAACATCGAAATAATTATTTTTGTTGAGTTGATTCACAGAATAATAATCCAATGGATAAAGTGACTTTGAAAGACACTTACACATTATTTGCCGGCTTGTAATAAATTTATTTACAAGTTAGTTATCCGTCACTTTATCTTGACTTGGAAAGACCGGGCTTTAATAAATAAAAAATGATCGTTCATAATAAATGCACGTGTTTGAAATTTTCTTTCCATCGATTCCAAGATGATTAAAGGAACTGGTTGTCTTCGTAAAACCCTTTTAAACTTTCTTGTAACTTCTCAGTCCGGAAATGAAATTGAGCCATTAAAAATCCAATTCCAATATTTTAAAATACACCGAAATGAATTGGCAGTATTAAATCTGATCGATTTAATAATGCCCTGGGAAAGAATAACTCCGATGTTGCGTTTTCTCTCCTCGTAAAGCTAAACGGTTTTTAAAATCCCATCCACGTTTGGGGAAACAAATCATTACGTTGGGCGTTTTCATTAGAGACGTTGAATTTAATGTGCACTTATTTGTTCTTTACTTATTCTGCTCACAGTGCCTGTAAACTCCAGAATACTACACTTCACACTTTTCTTTGTTCTTGTTCCTAGTTTCCTACTTAAACAATATGAAACTGGATGGAACATCTGTCACACCATTCTCAAAATTAACATTTTTCTTGAAACATAATCAATATTCTTATTCCGAATATGAAATAAGGATTAAGGTAATACTTTTCAACTTTATAAAAAATTTGAAATGTAAAATTTACTCAGAGAATTTTTATTAAAATACTTTTTTATTGTTCGAAAGAATTCATATCTAGAAAACAGAAACAATATTTTTACTAAACGCCAGATATAATAAATATTATACCACTTGGTTAGTGCGGCCCAACTCGAAATGATTTATGGTTCAAATCCCAACTTCTAGTGAAGAAATATGTTTGTATCTAAGGTTTATATTTTCACTCTAGGGTAAGGAGACACGGACTTTTGGTCTTAAAAGTACATTAGAGTGATGTCTCCCATAGGGAATGTTAATTTTGTTGTTTAGAGACAGTGTAAATATCTGCTTGAAAATTAATGCAGTTAACGCTGAATAATCCAAGATTTACTTAAAAATTGCCTATAGTAATCTAGCAGTCCATCTAACCTATGCTCTGAAGATAGATGGACCACCTATGCTCAAGATCAGAGGATTTTTGTTGTTAAAAAGGTAGTTCTATCGGTAAACAGGAAAAAATCATTGGCACTTAGAAAGATAGACGATCTAGATGCTACTCCACAAGTTCTGAATAACTGTTGTTAAATGGATAATCAGAGGGTGATTGGATAAAATGTGTAATTTGTGGTCGCTGTTTATACAAAGAGTGTACCACATTACCACATATGATTAATGACATCAATATGTTAACCAGTTCATCTCCTCATAGCCTTGGTCCGTCTCACCTATATACTGGAGAACTTTTTTGAACTTGAATAGAATATTGTTTTTGTAGTATGCAGAACATAGTTTCATTTTTTTATATTTTTGAATTACGTGTTATAAATAAATATTGTTTTTTAATTATTATTCAATATTATAGAGTAATGATTATTTTTCTAAAATGTGGTCCATCTTACCTTTACTTACCCTAATATATTTTTATCGCGCCTACGTCCCATTTTGACTAGTAGGTACTACAGAACTCAAAATTGTCTTTAAACTATCTGTTTGCCGGCCTAGGCCGGCAAAATGTATGAATACCAACTTAAATGTTTTAGAATTACAATCTGTCGAAATTTTTAATTTTATTTTATTGGAAATGTAAAACGTTAATTAAAACAACTGTTTTTGATTTATTATTCATATTATACTCATCTTGTATGATTATGATTACGTTAATTGTTGCAAAGTATCAATTCACATTCGTTTTATTTATTAGGTTAGAACAAGTGTCAATAATTTTATTAAATAAAACTAGGGAATTGTTTATATATCCATGTGCACCGAAAATTTTATTAACATAAAAACCTATAGTGTGTTTTAAGTAGTAAAAAAGTTTAGTGTCTGGAATAGTGATACAAATAACTATTGGTTTGAACCATCAATAAAAATTTATTTTCCTTAAAAAATTCCGGTATGGAAATATTCTCCAAAAAATTTCCTGAAAATAACATTCCGTGTATTTCATCACTAACCAAGCCAGAGAACGAAATAACTAATAACAATAAATATATTAAAGTTAATGAAAAGTAGCTCTATTTTTTCGGTTAACGACTTCGGTTATCAGCTCTGACTGTCATTAAAATTTGCAATTCTCATTAGTCAGTGTCAGCGTAGGCTGTGAAAATTGTAATTCTTTGACTAGTAGAATGACCCCATACATCTTCGGCAAAAACACGATGTGATATTTCCCAAGGATGAAGTCTGCATTATTCTTAATATTCACAATGGCGCAAGATGAAGAGATGGAGAGAAGTTTGGTTTTTAATAGGGAAGTTTAGTGCGCGAGTTATCAAAATTCTCCACAGTTATCCACAACACGCAGAAAATAAATGAGTGGCGATATTTCCCGCTACACAAAGGTAACTGCGACTGGAGGATTTACGCTCCGGGAGGAATATATATTTACTGGCGAATAATGAGCCGACTTCCAAATGCCGCACTTTGAAGGATTAAACAATGACGACGGCGTCGCTAACAGGAATTCAAACGGGGACGCTTTCCACTAAATCTTTGTTTTTAATGGGTGATGAGACTTCTTGACTAGGATGATAATTGTAGGTAAATGAAAATGACTGGATGTCAGTCAACAAAATTTAGAATAAAAAAAAAATTGTTGACTGACATCTATTAATTTTCATTTACCTACATTTATTTTTAATACTTTACATATGAATCCAATATGGTATCCTACGACTTTGATTAATTTTGAAGGTGTACCGTAATTTGATGTACATATTACTGATGCAAAATTAAAAACAAATCTTTGCTAAACAAAATATTGCTTGTGCTAAAATTTGAGTTTCACATTCATTTTTTCTTTCTTAGCAGGACATGTAACCAAAAAATATTGGTTAACGGTTAACCCATATTGAGAACGTTACAAAAATAACAGTTTTAGTATGAAAACCGGTTTTTAAAAATTAGAAACCGGTTAATATATCGGTTTATAAATAATAATAAAAAAAAATATTTCAAAAAATTAAAAAAAATATATTATGGACCAATAAAAAGCGATTATGTTTCGTGCTGTATACAAAATCAAACACATTTATTCACAAAAATTCCTATAATACATTTAGAGAAACGTAAGTTATTTATCAATTGAAAACTTTTTTAACGTCGTCATATTACTAACCGAAATAAAATGTTTTATTTCTCTACATTAATAAACTTCGCAATATAATTTCATATTATTTATGGAAAATATTAAAAATGTACTTAGCATTTATTATATAAATTTTGGTGTCTAATAAACGAATTAATTACTACAACAAATATTCAAATACATACTTATACAATTATTCACCAAGTTTCATTTTTTTAATTAGCATATCTAATTTCAACATAGCAATAATTTTTTATACTTAGCAATGTAACTTTGCAAAAAAATATAATACTATGAGAATAAATTGTTTTTTTCTTAAACTTACAAGGGCATATGGTGAGAAACTAAATTTTATTTTATAAAACTTATCTTTCAAACTGGAATATCGAAAAAACTCAACATAACAATATAATGTTTGTTAACTTTTTTTAAGAATATTCGGAAAAATATATATTCAAGTATGTAATTCTAATAAACCGTTTTTAGAGCTTCAAGTAAAATAGTTCACCTCTAAAATAAATTAGTAGACCTTTGGACTAGATCAAGAATTAATTCATGCTTCTTATTCAATACAAAAAATCTTGGAGTAGGCTTAAAGTAAATTGCTACTTTCCTTCCAGAAATTAGATCATACTCTAATTTAATATCGAAAAATTCTGAAGCATTATTTGTAGAATATCTTTTGAAGTAAATTAGTAGACCTTTGAGAAATTACCGGGAGAGACTTTATTCATTCCACCGAACCACTTGTTAGTTAATAGTGTTCTTTTTCTTTCATTGCTCACTTGATCGTCGCCTATCATTACAGTAACTGCGCTCAATTTGCCAGTGTCTCCGTTACAAAGCGAACACAGGATCGCAGTTACCTTGGAGAGGATTTATTCACTGACACCTTGTGATATTTCTCCGATTTTTATTGCGGACGGCATTAAGCATTTATTGTGTTTTTTTGCTTGCTATAAAATATTGATATTGATACATAAAAGTGAATATATTGCCAAGGATATGTATCCTTCGGGAGGATTGATAAATTTGTTTCTTTTTTATTTAGGACAAACATTCCGTTACGAGAACTTAAGGGAAAAATTGCAAAATATTTTTTGTCGAATTGAAAATGATATCTGTTTAATTTATTTTTATTCCGAAATAATATATTGTGTATCTAGTAGGAAAAGTGATATATTCTCGGACGATGCTGGAAATTGCGAGACAAGCCGTAGGCGAGGTCAGCAACACCAAGAGTCCGGAAAATCTAAAGCCCAAGACACACCGATCGATGACCATAAAACATCATCGATTGTCATTAATGAAATATTTATATATCTATAGAACGCACCCGACATTCATGAAAATAGAGGGTGCGCTATTTTCATCGACGGCTATCGACGAAAACCAACTTCATGTTAATTTCTCTTATTTGCGACTATTTTCACACAAAAGCACAAAATTTTGTAATTAATTATATCACAAATATTTAACAAAATTAAACTTTTTCATCAATTCTTAATGCATTTGGATTTTCTTATCTTCTAATAATTCGCAATGAATTAGGTTTAATTTCCCATAATCTTTCTTTCCTTTTTTGTGCAAGTAGTTCTATTTTATTTTTTTCAATAGTAAAACAATCGATCCCAAAATAATAATTATTTTATCATTGGAAATAGAAGTAATATTACATATATAATTAAAGTCAATGGAAATAAAACTTATACTGTCAAACGTATCAAATACAATTTTTTATATCAATTATCATTTATTGGCGTGTCATTTAAAAATTAAATTGCATCGACGACGGATTCGTTCTGTTGTTATATGAAAGTTTAATCGATGATGTTTTAATAGTCATCGATTGGTGTGTCTTGGGCTTACGACTATTAAGATATTTGCTAGTAGTATGTTTATTATTGTTACGGATACATAGTATATTGTAAACACATTTTCATTTCCCACTGTATCCATAGACAACATTAAGGTATAAATTCATAAGTCACAGTTCTGTCAAAAATCGTATTGTTTAACTTTACATTTTGTAGCTAGTTGCTAGGAAATAGAGAAATGGAGACATCCTTATTAATAAAATATAAATGAATTAGGAAATAATATCGTAGTCGAAGAAAAAGTATACTTTACAACTAGTTTGGAATGTCCATTTCATACTCGTATGAAATGAGTATCATTTTATGCTTCTTGTACAATATACTATTTAGTCGAATCGAAAGTGATAACTGTTTAACTTATTTTGATTCCGAAATAGTATATTGTGTATCTGGTAGAAAAAGTGATACTATTTTACTTCGGTCTGTTCATTCAATTCAATATTCAATAATAATGAAATAAATATGATTGAATTTTTATTTCCGGTTCAAAAAGTTGTCAGATTTTGTCCGATCGACCAAATGATTATATTGTCAGCTGTCAGACGGCTGTAGAAAGGGTGATCCACATCATGACAGATTTAAAATAAAAATAATGAGTGATACATTTATCTATATTATATTTCAAATTATTTTTTGATTCATTTTTATTTTTAAATTTATTTCTTAAATGGTTTAATGTAAGAACATTATTAATATATTTTGCATTAAAATTGTCAGTACATTATTAAAATGTTGAAAATGAAATTGCTAGTTTGAAATGATAGATGGAAAAATAACCATTGTAATTTTAGTTTGAAGCACTTTTAACTTTTTACAGTTGAACTTTTTATGGAAACAATCATTCAAACATGACGCATTAAACCTTTTCAAACAGTTAAAAGGTTACAAATTCACTTTTTTCTATTCAAATGTTACAATTTTAAAAATACTCGCAGTAGATCAGTTGCAGACATTCTTTATCAAACAGTTTCAAAGTTCAGAGATCAGTTCAAACAGAGTATAAATAAAAAATTCTTTTCGTGATCGAATGGTTCATATTCTTACAGAAAAATATTTTTCCACTGTTAGTTATTTACCTTTATTTCATATGAGAAATTGTGTTTCACTACCCTTTACAAGGTGTCTATGGTAACCCAGGTCATTAATAAGTTATTATTGATCTAGGTTAATAATGCAAACTGTTACTTTAAAATCTGATCTAAATAAAAATATAATAATAATCAAAATGGAAATTAACGAAATGAAACGTCAGATATAAAAATAAATATATAGCCTGCATTTTTGTGAATATTAAGATACAAGGAAATATTCACGTCAAAATCTTTGTTATTATCATTATATTTTTTTTTAAAGAATGATTGCGGCTTAAGTATTAGTACTACAAATATGTATTCCAGTGGTAAGACTATTATTGACCAGCGTCTTGTATTCCTCTTGGTAGGGTTGGTCTGATATAAATCATTTAATTTATATCATGATTTAAATTAATTATATTTTGTAAATAAAAATCATTGATTTTTTACGAAAGATAAAAAAATGCAAATTATAATAAAAATTTAATTATTTGCTACAAACCATTAATAATAACCAAAATATGTATCTTAAAATTAAATGATATTTTATCACTTTAATTGTAATACAACAGAAGAAAAATATAAGTATTTAAATGTGTAACTAAAAGTAAAAATTCTTTGTTACTCTTTCTAGTTTTATTGAGATGAATTATATTGGTTATATTACAAATTTCGTTTTTCTTTATGACAAAATAATTTATTGCTTTTAAAACAATTAAAAAATGAAAGTAATCTTTAAAAAAAAAATCAAAATAATCATGATTTTTGCCAACCCTGCCTCTTGGTGAAAACAATAATGATACTCTTCTCAACCTTGGTATAAAATACACTAGTATTTATTTTTAAAATAATATTTCTATTCCAGAAATATGTAGGAATGTATATTAATAAGAAATAAATAAATATATAAATCAATTCGCTATATTGAAAAGATTAAGATGTCTTACTAGCTAGTTGATATGACGACGACCCTATTATTCATATGACTCACCTGCAAAAGAAAAAATATATTAGTTATTTCTATAAAACATTTATATTTTGTTAAGGTTATTTTTTATTTAATGTTATTAAAATAATTGTATTTATTTTATTACATTTGTGCATTCATTTTCTGCTTAGCGCACCTAAACAAATTATGTGACTTCATCTACAAACTGCACGCTTATTGCGTTACAATTAGAGTTAACAAAATTTCAGTGCAGTTCTACATTGTTGAGAAATTACACAAAGTCAAAAACATTATCACCCGCATATGGTTTTCAGTTTCAAAGTTACATTTGCTGACAGGAATAATTCCTTGTCTTTCCTCTGAATTTTACCTTTATAATGTGTGTATTTGTAAGGGAGAAACATATTTGCAAAAAGCTTTCAAGGAAATCTCTTTGTTTAAAACTTCGATCAGAGTGTGCTGTCAAAGTGTGGAAATAAATTTTTACATTTACTGATATTTTGGAGTGAAATACTGGAATTGAAATTGTAATTTAACCTCGAATTTAACCGTTTGTATGACATTTTCGTTTTACTGTTTTATGCAACAAGGAAAGTATTTTAATAAAAGAATGGAATTACAGTTTTCTATGCAATTGTTTCAAAGAAATTTCAGACGGAATACAAAAGAGGACAAGTAGTTTAAAATTTGTTTTTATTTGTCACAAAATTGTGAATTGTAATTTATATTTCTTGTTATGCATTTATTTCGAAAAATGCATGCAATAGTTATTTCAGAAAGGATATTAAGTGCTTTGTGGTTACTGCTCGCAATTTTTATTTTAACAGTTGTAATTTTTAAATGAAACTTGATCGTTACTTTTTTTGTACGATCAACACATTTTTGCGTTTTTACTGTGTCTGTTTCGATGACAGTAAGATGCTTACTTTATGCATTGTTTTACATTGAAATTTCTCCAGTTAAAAAGAATTAACTGCAGATTTTTTTAATCTACATTGTTACGCCACTGGCATAGAAAAAAATACATATGATTAAAATGAATGAAAGATAAATATAAAAAATTAAATTAGAAAAGTAACTTCTATAAATCAATACGAAATTGAAGAAAATGAAGTAAATCATATGTTGTAATAACTTGAACTTAGTGTTTAAGATATAGTATAATCCATTTAAATTAGTGGTTACAATTATTGTAAATTGCTGTATCTATACTAAATTAGAGGATTCGAAGCATAAAGTGCAAATAGATTATACAAAAGTGTTTTTGTTCACATGTTCAGTGGTTTATTATATATTATGAATTAAATATATTTCATTATTTACTGTTATTTATTAGCTGTTCGACATATATTTCTTTTATTCTTATTAGTATGCGTTCTAGCAAATGCTCAGATATGCTCAACGTTTCCTAGACCTTCGGCGTCAATGAAACAATTACATTTGATGATTAATTTCATTACTTCAAGCCAGCTATTGTTGAATGCTTCAATTTGATACCAAACACGACATATTTCTGATAATTTTTTTGCGAAAAACAAACACCTGTCGACATGGAAAATTTGTGCATACTAGTACCAGTGCCAGTCAAGTACTTTCATTTGATACTAAACACGATATATTTCCAACAAATTTTTGCAAAGAACAAAAGCCAGACGTAATCACAAATTTTTGTTATTTCTGTTTGCCAATGCTTGTCGAGTGCCTTCATTTGATACCAAACACGACATATTTCTGACAACTTTTTGTAAAAAACCAAATCCGATCGCTATGGCACATTTTTGTCATCTCGACCCGGCAGCCCTGGTATAACTATTTGAAAAAAGAAAAGGCGATCGACATTTTAAATTTTAGTTTCTTGTAAACATCAGCATTTGTTGAAAACTTTATTATAAAACCACACACAATATATTTCCGAAAAAAACTGGGCTTTGGCCAACAGGCCATAATGCCCTTTGGTATTTGGAATATAAATAATTTTAACGTTATTAGGAAGAAAATCGATCAATAGTACTTTGTATTGTGTAAAGCGGAAATGTAGACTATAAATTATGTCATAAAGCAAGAATAATTGCAGCTTCAAATATCAGAATCATTTGTCTTATTTGCATGACTAGTCCATCCGCGAATGCAAATGTAAAGGCCGGTACAAATGCACCGAGACTGTGTCGAAATGTGAGCAACTTGTTTCAGAATTTAATTTGAGAAAGGAATTTATCTTCATATAACTGACAACTGGGCTGGCATAAATTCCTTATTCATAACATAATCTCCCGGCAAAAATCCTCTTCAAGCCTTTCTTATTGCCTCCCATTCCCGACCGCTCGAGCAAACATGAATAATCACGACCAAACCCGTATTTTCCTGCACGTTTTTATAGCAAAGCCGATAATGTGTTTGAAGACTATTAATTTGGTAATATTACACTTATAATGTAAGGATACAATCTACAGAATATTTCCAAGAAATTAAATAATTATAAAAATTTTACTGTTACATAATAGGGAATTCCATATTAGTTTCATTTTTATATACCGGAAGTTAATTTTATAAGTAAACATAGAAAATATCATTACTATCGTTACGTTGTAAATTAATAGACTGCAATGAATTAAAGCGTTTATTTTATGAGTAAACTTAAGGATAATTAACATAGACTAAAAAGATGTTACATATTAATTAAATAAATTACAAATTATTTATTTATATTGAAACACAGCCAGATTCATAAAAAGGATTAGCCACTACCCATGATTAGTTAGTCCCAAAGTTATACCCCTTGTTAACATCCTGAATTGTCAAACTAACTAAAATCCCAATTTATAAAAAGGATTAAATATATTTTTAGTACCAAAAATAACTCCACTAGTTAGGTGGAATTAGCAATATTTGTATATGATTATTAGCATTTCTAAATAATGCAGAGAAAGGTTTGTGATGATATTTGACAAACTAGAAGTAAAATACTTTGAATTTGAAGTATGGTCACAGAATATTTAATAGTTACTCCGTGTCGGTGCCTTTCATGTTCCCCTATGCAGTTCTATGACCTTGGAGCATTGTGTAGACCTTTAAATCTGTGCTCTTCTCCTATCTCTTTCTAAGATGTGAGGGTACTTTCCGATTTTAAACAATGAGCCCTTTAAATTTGTGCACAGTCTCCATCTCTCTCTAATTTTCTTTTCTCTGTCTTACTGTCGCTTCTGTATAAACCTATTCTGTGGTATGGTTATAATCGATTTTTTTAAATATATATCTTTTATTAAATTCGTACTACATAAAACAGAATGTAGTAATTAAATATATGTACCTATTTATTTATGTCACTTCAAAATGATTTGATTTTTACAATGTCCAGTGAAAGATCAAGATGAACGTTCAAACTAAAAAAAAAGTTAATGACTTCATTATAAAATATAAAAGATAAATCTACTAGTTGTTGTGTAAATGAATTTGAAATATGATGAATCTGACAAGTATTCCCTATGTTTACTCATAAAATGAACACCTCAATACATTGCTGTCATTCTGTAAATATGGTAACGAAACTACTTTGTGTTTACTGAGAAAATAAACTCCTGTTATAGGTATAAGTACTAATTTTTAGTTATTTTTTAATTTTTCCCATACATTCTCTCTGTTGTGTCGTTTTTTTTATTTTATAGTTCAGTATTCTTTTGTTTCTTCCGTGAGATCCCCATTTGGTTAGTTTGTTGGTATAATCTTCCCGTCAACTAACATTTTTCGAACACTTCAACTTTACTGTTCGTTTTCCGGTCTCTATCATCATTTTGTTATTTTCATTTCTTCTAAAACTGTAGTTCACAGTGTGTCTATTTAGACCTAAGACCCATTTCACATATTTCACGTAAGTAGATATATTTTAAAAACAGTAGTAGAAAACTTAAGTTTTACCACTATCTGTCACTTTTTATATAAAAAAATATTTACCAGTTTTTTTATTTAAATTTATGTCCGATTAAAGTTTTCTAACTCAATATACCTTTCCACCTTAACATTCAAAACGTTAACACAATCCTAGTTCTAGTTTGATAAATCATCCTGCTCGTAAAGTTTAAATCTCTTGAGAATTGTAGCAGCATCAGAACAGTTCAAAATCCAATATAAGCTACAGATGTACCACCACCGAGCTAGATGTAATTGTCAGTTTAATTGCTGCACAAAAATGGCAAGAACAAATTAATTGTCACTTCTTATTAGATTTAAAATGAAATATTGTTGCACTGGGGAAATGTTCTACAAGATCACACACGGCTTCTTATTCTTACCAATTATCAAACTTCTCCAACGCAGATATCGGTAATTATATATTTATAAGAAGAGGAGAATGTATCATAATCGATGGCATTCGACAACCAATTATTCTGTCCCTTAGTTCTACGTTCTACAAGATTTAAATTACAAGGAATGTTTAATGTTTTCAGTCGAGGTAGATGAAAGTCCAGGTTTTAGTGATTAATTAAGATGTGTGCATTTCATGTTGTTTATTATATTTTTTTCTATAGCAGATGTTAAAGTGCAATTTTATCAATTCAAAATAATGGATAAAGTAGCACTTTAATAAAGTATCACTAACAGCAAGGGTAGATATAGTGTATTATTTAACAAGCATAATATGTAGGCTATATTACACGAAGATGTAAATAAAAATACGAGCGGTAGCGAGTATATTTAATCATCCGAATGTAATGTAGCCATATTATGCGAGTCAAATACTATACTTTATCTACAACTATCAGGCATATAAAAAATATGATATTATTTGTCAAATATTCAGTTAGGTGTGGGTAGTTCATATATAGCTTAACAGATGGCGCCACAGTAGCACTTAAATGTCAAAATAACTATTCAAATTGTATTTATTATTCTTTTATAATCATTTATATTGATATTTATAATAAAAAATATATTATTAATAAATTAACAGTTTATTAAAATGTGATGTGTTAAATTATATTTTCTATTTATTACAGAAAAGTGTAGCGTGTAATATAACGTTTCATATTACACTTGTGTAATATGAGTAGTATATTATATGTAGTATCACACGTATAATGTATCCATATTTCAATAGTTGTAGATAAAAGTACTTTGACTTATATTTATTTGAAGTACATTTCCATAGCAACTCGCACTACCGACTTTTTTAAAATTGTTCTCAAATAAAAATTAAATTTTTCTAATTTCAATTTCTTTAAAATCAGATACAGAAAAAAATGGAATTTTATACACGACGATAAAATTAAATTATCGACTTGCGAAAAATTATTCACGAGCGATATAATCGCTTATCGATAAAATATTAATTTACCGTCTTGTATATAAAATAACTATTTTATGATACCGGCTAAATAAGATTATGTAAATATACGATTTATTTTCTGTTCAGGTATTATTCATGTTCCTGCATATTAACTATTGTTTTGAATTGTAGTTACCTATATTTTATGCTTTGTTACTGATAAAGCAATTTAAATAATAAATATACACTTTACTACAACTTTGTTTTGTTGGGATTATGATGTTTTTAATAATTTGAAATCGATACACTTATTGCCTGTAATGATTATTGTTATTTTTTCTATGGACGTAATACTGGTATGAAGAATTAGAAAAATTTAAAACTTTTTATTTTAAGAGTTTTAATTTAGTGCATTGCCATTTATTTACCGATTAACAAGTCAGTTGGTTTTGTTTGAAGTAAGAGAGGTAAGACATTACTTACTGATCAGTAATGTAACAATATGAAATATAATATAATATCAATAATAGATGTTTATGTTTATGTTGGTAATGCAAGCAAGTTAGGCATGTGCATTGAATCTTAGATCGTGAATCACTAGATACGTAGGCCAGATTTTGGTCAAACATAGACGGACAAAACATATTCCCCTCTATATTATATGGGGGCGAAGGATTCAATGCACATCATTTTTCTAGTAACAAAACAAACGCAAAAATTTAAGTATTTTATTCAAACAAATAATACAATGTACAATTTTATAAAAAAATCTCATCTTTTCTTATATAAACAAGGATGTAAAGTCATTGAAGGTAATTTATTCTTCTTTTTAATATCCCTTTCCTTTTTAAAATCTAAAAAATAAAATAAATTATGTGATAAATCCTTCCAAGTTAATTTGAATCCAAAGTTTTGCAGTCCTTGTATAAAATTTTCAACTTTGTCAAATCGACTTTCCACTTGCTTGCATTACCAACTCAAAAATAAACATCTATTATTGCAAGTGTTGGTGACACTGCATGTCAAATATTTTTTATTTTATTGTCATTTATATAGGTATATGTTAAAAATAATTCTAAAAAATGATTAACAGTTGCATTGTTTGTTCGAGTAGATGTACAATAGAATCAAAATTATTATTGTATGCGTTGAGTATTGTAAATGACTTGATTACTTACTGTTTAAAGTGGCAAATTTTTGAAGTTTAGTTTTCCGAAAGATTAATTCAGAAATGCACGTTACGTTGAAGGTCTAAACCTAACACATAACTGGTTTCATAATTCTTTAAAAGTATGTTGAAATCATTTAGAAAATTGTATAAAATGACATATGTCTTGATTGGTTTTAAATTTGTCGTTTAATTTATACTTCCGCCTCCAAGAGATATAAATAATATATCCATCCCTCTATGTTTGTCCAAAAATTTAAGACGTACTATATACTATATAGGAAAATCTGTAACTAGTGATATATGATCTAAAGCATTAAATACTTCAGCCTCATATAATAAAGAGGAAAATATGTTTTGTCGTTCTATGTTTGACCAAAATCCAGCCTGTCTTACTATCTAGTTATATATGATCTAAGAATAATTTTCCATATTGGACCTGAGCTTTTAGACACTTTAGAGTTAAGTTTTGGTAATAAAAATTAAAATTTATTGCCTACCTGTCATTCTGGATATGTGAGAAAGTGTCCAAAAGTAGATTGTTTTTACAAAATAGGATAAGGGGGCTTAGCAATAGAAAACGTCATATTTCGTCAGAATTGCGTTCCAACGACTGATGAAGTCAGATATACGTACATATATCAGAGCAATCTAAATATTGTAGGTTTATACTTTGCTATAATTAATTTATTTTGCCTGGGAAATCCAATTGGTGAACATTAAAAAATATCCAAACGTACAAAAAAAAAGAAAAATCAAGATGGGATTTCAATATGTACCTACCATAAATACCAATAACCAAAATCGTAAAAATAACAATAAACATATCCCCATCACGTTTGGTTTCCAATAAAGAAATAAAATATATGAGATAATAAATCGTTTGAAGAGTATTACCATATGCACATCTTGGCCATTTACAACGTCGCTTGAGCCTTGTGGCTCACATTTTATACCTGACTTGGCTTTATTTCTTCCGTGCTTATGTGCATCACATATTCATGATGGCCGGATCGGTTATTGGCGCGTCACAGTCTTCATATCGCTGCAATGACGGTATTTATTGCTTGGAATGAGGTTAAGGGAAGTGTCTATATGCTAACTGTCAATATACTGGATATATGGATGTTGATTATGTTATAAAGTCTGATATTGCTATTCAACCAGAGTGGAAGTTTATGTTACTGTAAATGAGATAATGTTTTGTATATTTCACTTTATATTTCCATTGATTTATCATAAATTTAAAGGTACATGTTTTCACATATCTTATAGTCGTATTCAAGTCACAATTTCGAGGTTTGATTGAAACGGACGATTCCAATTTCTTTAATTCCTGACTTGTTTAATGTCTTATTTTCTTGCTCTATTATCTGATACGTAATACAGTCGATTCAATGTAATTGGGCTATCGGCTAATTGTGATAGCCGTTTTATTGGACTATTTTTCAAAAAAACTGTAACCAAAATAATACAAAATTTAAATGCTCTAGTGGAAAATTGTTTCGCTTATTAGGAAAAGCATAGATGACAAGTTTTTACAGTGTGATATTGATCTAATTAGTGATTCTGTGAGACGAGACGAAAATTTTCTTTTTCTCCTATTGTATTATTATAAATGTAAAATATTTTATTGCGTTTATTTCTTGTCTCGAATATTATTATCTCGTCTCAGAAAATTTGTCTATACCTTTTATGAAATTAGGAAGAAAATATATATTTAGGGAAAAATTAAATTAATTTTTGCAGCCTATAATTATTAGTAAAAATATATAAGTACAATATAATTATCTGCTCCAGCTACATTTTGTCTTTGCGTACCAGATAGCCATTTAAAAATGCACTAAAATGATGGAAATCCAGTTTTTGATTTTGTTTTTTAATGGTACACTGTTACTACAGTTAGATGACTTACGGAATTTTTAAGATATCAATTTATATCTGTCAATTGTTGCTAGTTTTCAGCAGGGTATGTAAAAAATATTGGTTAATGGTTAACTCATACGGAGATCATTATAAAAATAATGGTTTTAGTTCAAAAACCGATTTTTAACAATTGGAAACCGATTAATAAATCGGTTAAAAAAATGAATGAAAAAAAATTATGAAAATGTAATTATATAAAAAAAAATAAAAATAATAAAACATTACCATCTGAAAAAAATAAAATCAATAAGAACGCAAATTAATTAACGAATATTCACAAAAATTCTAGTATATTTTTCTTCGACCACAGTAGCTATATTTTTACGGCGTAGGAATTTAATTTTTACCTTGTGACATTTGAAGAAAAATAATTTTAGAACCTTTAAAAATTTCGGTGAAACTCGGAATCTCGATTTTATTTTCTCATCTCGAAGCTTTGTTTTTAAAATCTCGTCTTGCCCGAGCTATTTCGAGACGAGACGACGAGACGAGCGAGATCCGAGAAATATTTAGTCTAACCAGGAACACTAGATCTACTTACATTAGGGCAAGAATTACAGTATTTCATTACACCCTTCACACAGGTAGTAAATATTATAATGTCTGTTTTTTACAAAAGGTGGTTAAATATAATGTATTTCTATTACACCTGTATTTTCTTTACCTCGTTCAATCCTTTATCTAATCTACATTATTATTATTATAGTCTACGTTAAATTTTAAATTAAACTGAACGAAGTAATATTTGTAAATTTAATTATTTTCTCTGCACATTTTTATAATTTGCTGGAAAATGAAGTAAGCATCCTCTAGTCTACATCCGCATTCACATGTAATTTCCTTTCGTAATCTTATTCCGCTAAGTCTGGTCTTTCGGTTATGTGTAAGATCATAGCATGTTTGCAGAGCCAGCAAAGTAAGTAAGGGATTACCGTACACAAGCTACCAACTACTTTTGTTCTCTTCCATCCTCTCATTCGATTCGAAATGGAATCCATAATGCTTAGATAATGTAGCTAATGCAGTAGGCGGATAAAGGAAATTGAAACGCGCTATTGTTTTTGTTTGTTCATGTGATCATGTGAACACTTGTTGAGTTCTTTTCATATTCGATTTTATACGCTTCGATAATTTTTCTGTTTCAAATAAAAACAAAAATTTCACATCAAATACATGGTTGAATTATTTTATCTCAAAAAGAGAAAAACACAATGTGCCAATAAATTTAAAACAATATTTATTTGTTATTTTTTGTTTCAGATTGTCAACTATTGACTTTTGTTTCGAACAGTTTTTGGTAAGTGACAATTTTTTGTTTATTTGTTTATAATAGAAAGATATGTACACTATTTCTCGCAATTGATTCTCACATGAGATGCAAATCGTTGGAAAGGAAGGGGGATTGATGACATTATCATGTCGGGAGAAATCGTGTTATTTCCGAAGTAAATAAATTTCAAAACTATCAGTATTATATACAAATATAATAATGGATGAAACATACAAAAATAGTTGTAGATTAAACTAACGAAACTACCAACACACAATGAAGCACAAATTGTCGACGCTAAAATCACCTTCATAAATGACAGGAATGACATTGATCACATATTAAAGTTTTTTAATATCCGTTAACTCGGTTACACTACTGTTTTTACTTCATTTTTGTCGTTGGTTAGACGCAGATAGCATATATACTCCTCTGTAACACGTACGATAATGGGATAGCGAATAAAAGTCTCATTTATGCCATGCGTATACGACAAAGATGCAAGATAAAAGTTTTAAAAATTTTGCAGCAGAAATTGATGACGTGAGGATACTAGTATACAAAGTATAATTGGAATAAGTACATTAAATTTAACCAGTGGTACAACTCTTGTTGAGTTTTTATTTTTACCTCCCGCCTATCAATATACAGATAAGGAAGGTATTGCTTTTGGCCAAAGTTTAAGTAAAGAGAGGAATTGGTATAAAACAGATGAGTTATTCATATGTTTTTAAAATTTTACGATGTTTCCGATGCAGTATTAGAAATTTGATGCAAGGAAATTTCAGCTATGAATTAAATTAAAAATCAACTAAACAAACGTATTTTAAAACTAAATATTTAATGTAGGTACTAAAGACTTTTTTATAGAATGTATTACTACAGTGGCAGGAGGTAACGTATTGGGCATATCAGATTTTAAAAATTTATTCCCACAGGTCAGTAAATAATACTATAAAATTAATTTTGGTTGAGGTGTACTTTGTGTGCCAATTTATTTCTATAAGCAATCATATCCAATGTAATCTCCCATCAAAAGATAACAGCTTAGTATTTCCATTTGCTTTTTATTATAATGTCAGGTAAATGGCTTACGAACAATGATCCAGATCATAAACCAGAATATAGGCTAAATTAACGTCATAAAAATTTAATGCATTCGTTTATGTTGTTTTATAATCAATACTCTTTGTTCAAGTTTTTGAATAATAATAGTTTGTTTTGACTTTTAAAATCAATAAAGCAGAAGTAAAAATATAATAATAAAGAATCATTTTCTTGGATACAGCAAGCTATAATTATTATATTATTTTATTAATAAATTAATGGAAAATGACAGTTTATTAAGTTTTTTTACTGAACAATTAGTGTAATACGTCTCAACAATAGTACAATAATTCATTTTTATAATAATTTTTTAATATTCGGAATCGACCATTTTTCTTAAAATTTGATACCTACATAGTATATTACTATAAAATATAATTAAATTTTTGTACTGTGGAAAACGAAATTAATGGCAATATGTATAATAAATAATAAATAAAAATATAAAATTTAATACACACAATCAAACTTATCTATATTATTATAAAGGAGTTTTATTATTGTTTAACCTCAATATTATATCTGTTATGTTTAATTTTAAATTGAATGCTCTGATACATTGCTGTTATTCAAATGTCAAGTCTTAACCATAGGTATAAGAAATCCTATGTTTTATTTAAAATAAACTCACGATATTGTTATACTCTGTTAAACCCTAAATTAATTTTCAATATAAAAAAATCTGTCGGGAAATATAATATTTTGTGAATATTTGACATTTATTTTAACAGATCAGAAAGCTACACACATAAAATAAAGCAATTATTTTTTAGTATTACAACTAAAAATAATGAATGTTCATTAACCATTTTATTTTCCAACATTGTGATTTTACCCACAATTATCCGACTAAGTAAAACAATAGCCCATCATTACGATTGTATCTCGGAAGAAATTACTAATTCAATCGTCAGAGAATACTCGGATAAGCGCAAATTAAATGCGTCCTGACCAAATATGTATTCGGCACACGAAATGTAGTGTAAGTGAATCGATATGTTGAGTATATTAACAACCTCGGAGACGGAGTCGTAGACGGAATGTCGGTATTCGACACCGAATTCCCCGCCAACTAAACAGATTCCCGGAATACTATCCCCGGAATTTATTCCTCATATTCCGTGATACACTGGCGAGTGGCGATATAACTAATTTATTCTTTTGATAAATTGTTTATTAGATCAATATCGATATAATACCGGGAATTATAATATATTACAGATACTCATGAGGTAGTATTTGGTTTTAGTGGTTGACCGGTTGGTAGACATTTTATTTATGACTGCAAATTATGCAGAAATAAAAATTTAGAAAATTATTTTTTTTTCATCCAAAGTTCAGAGAAAAATGCTCCCGAACAAAAAACTGAAATATAGTTCTTTTCTCATTTTTCACCAAATTTAAGATTTTAGTGATATACCTAACAAAACACTTTTTTTATGTGCAACTTTGAGAGCAAAAATGTCAAAAACGGAAAGAGATAATTAAATTCTGTTTTTTAATTTAAAATTAGCGCATCCTCCTCCATAAATGTGGATCTTTGCAGAAGCAAAAATTTTGGACCTAATTTTTTTATTATTATTATTATTTTGGATATATAAATACGATTTTACATTAAAATAGTTATTTTTTATTCTAGATTGTACTTTTGTGAGCACAGGGAGCATAAAATAAAACATTCGATAATGCACGAGCATTTCGTAATCAAGAATCAAACAACATTTTTTAAAAACTATGTCCCAAAATTAATAAAAATGCGACGAGAATATTTAGCGATTTAAAAATTAGATATTCTTTTACTGTTTACTACTAGTTCACAATAGAAATCAAACAATTGTTTTAAATTATATCAATTTTCAAGTGAAATATTACAATACTTCTTAAATTGTTCAAAACTATTAAAGTGAGATAAAGCGATGAAAACAATTAAGTGACAGATTTCATTAAATTGTCATCTTATTTTACCAAAAAATTGTAGACTGTAAACTGTAGACAAAAAAATATTATTTATTACCCTTTAAAAAACAATAATTTCGCGTGTTAGTTATCATGTAGATATTAACTTCTCATGACAGTTTTCGAAAATATTTATTTTTGTATTAAGTGCACGAAATTTGTTTTTAGTTCGTGAGATGTCACTTTATTGACGAGAAACGAGAGAATACAAATAATATTTTTTCTACAACTAATTTGCATCATTAATTATAATATATTTAACTATATAAATTGAGTGAAAAAATGTTTCCCACCATCGTGAAAAACCGTGGAAAAACGTTTTCCCAAATATTTCGCGCACAGTGTCAAGGTAACCTAACAACTGTGAAAAATCGCGTACTTTAAGCATTGTTGAAATTAGAATAAAAATGTCAACATTTTTGATAGTTACAGAAAAACGTTTATTTTAAGGTTTCTTCGTGATCTGCTGTATTTCTTTTTCCAGTAGGTTTATGATTCATTATTTGTTTAGGTAATAGGTGGTGTCTTTATTATTTAATGGAGCTTTCGTATACAATCAGTTTTTAGAAATGTCGGTGAAAAGATGCCTTTAATAAAATTGATAGTTTGTATAAAAAAATGTAATAGTAATTAAAATTCTTGTTAGATCGGATAATCCGTTTTCAAATCCTGTTTAATTCAATGAAAGCATTGAACAAAGTTTGACTTTAATCAAATTTTAATTAAATTATTTTTTTTTATATCTCAGGTTTAATCATTTACAAATTGAAATTATTCTACTGCATACGTCTTACTTAGGCATGATAAATTGTTCCATGTACGAACGTAATTTAAAAATTGTTTTCCTTGCATATCAATCTTCTTTTAGGATATTCCTGCAAAATTACACTCTTAATAGAATATTAAATTGCATATCAACTTGGAGAAAATAAGAACACTAGCATATCAATTCTTATATATAATAGTAAGTCAAAATTATGAAATTTGATGTGGGCAAGACACTCACCTGTCCTGTTTACACGTTTTATTATTAATATATTATAATATAAAATTATTACTTACAAAAATTCTTATACATTCATAATTAATTAATATATTTCAGAAAAACACTCAGGTCTTCATGTAAACACCATTTCCGGTTACACGATTTACACCAAAATCTAATCAGATCTAATCTTGTGTGTCAGAATGTTATGTCCAAAATTTCAACTTTTTTATTCACTATTATTTGAGTAATCGTTGCCACATCTATTCATCCATTTATCCACACACATGGACAGACATAATCGTAAAAACATTAAAATCGTATTCTAGGGACTTAAAAACGTGCTTATCTATTGAAAACTCCCTATCCGAATTTTAGTACAACCTCAATATCTCTCTCACTGAATGGCGAGAGGTAAAAATATGGAAAAAAAGAAAATGAAATACAAAAATTAAAAGGTAAGAGGAACTTCCATTTTCGTGTATTAGTGAAAAGCTTTTGTTTTGGTATGGAGAAATGTAGTTTTCATCAATTCAAACTTTTTGCCCCAATTTTGTGTTTGAGCGACCCGTTCTTCACAATTAGTGATATTTGTTTTAAAGAATGTTAGGGAAACTTTTCGGGGTAAAATTGGCTACTGTGAGAGAAATTCGGTAATTTTAAAGGCCTCGTCGGATTTCTGGAATTTGAGCACCTGGAATCCAGGGATGCGCGGTCAGTGGTCGGGAGAATTCCAGGTTTTTGTATCGCCAGAAAAGGAATTGAAAATTATGTTTTAAGTTTATAAATATTAAAATTATATTTTTCTACAGTCGGTTAATAAAAGTTTCTTTATTTTTCTCTTTTGAATTAGTTTATTAATTGCCTTATTTCACTAATGAAATAAAAAGATCATTATTTCACTAGAGAACAAAAAATGAAAATTAATTTTTTTATCTCTATTACAAATATTAATATCACAGTAATTACATTTATTGGATTCGCAGTCATTCATATTTCACAATTTAAATGAATCGGTTGACAACTTTATTTATAAGGCTTCTCTGTTTAGAAACAACAATTTGTCATTTTTATTTATTTAAAAATGTCAAATGAAAAATTTATAATTTCAAATATATTGTGCACAATAAATCTTTCAAAAAATGTTAACATTTTTATTTTAGTAACAATGTATAAAGTAAGCATATAGTATCTGGCAACACTTTTTTCACGGTTTTGGAAAACGTTTTTTCGTTAATGGAAAACATTTCTTCACTAAATTTATATAAATAGAGAAAACTGTTATAATTAATAACACAAGCACAAAAATGATCGCTTGCATTTTGTGCGCGAAATGTTTTTAGCACGTTCGATTGATTTTTTTTTTCATTTCACCAATGTCGCGTACTAAATACACAAAATTCACATACATAATGTACTCATTTATTGTGCAATTCCTAATACTAATACTACAATTATTGATAAATAATAGTACTTAATGAATTCTTGTCGTATTTATTTCTAAAACAAGAAACAAAGCACAAATAACAATAATTTGAAAAAATTATAGAAGGAACGAATGTTTGAAAATTATCATCGAAACGGATTTCGGTTTTCATAACCAATACCGATCTCAGATTTCGTTTCTCTTTCAAAAAATTGTCTTCGATCAGTAAAATGTCCTTACCGTTCTTAATACTTAATTTACTATTTTGTACTTCAAATTTCTTTGGAAGTACAAAAAATATTGAAATACGTAAGGAAACTGGGTGATTATTTAACTTTTTTATAAAACTCGTCTGCGTCTTGTTTAGTAATTTTCGCATGCATAATATAATCACCTTTGTTTCCTTTTTTATGTTTTTCTTTCAATATCGTTTAATGTCTTTTGATCAAAACAATGTCTTAATTTTGAAAAAATCCATTCGGAAACAAGTTCATTTGCGACTTGTGAGCTTCTAACTGCAAATAATTTTCCGCTCAATTTTCATTTAACTGAAGCCATTAACGTTCCAAAACCCTAATTTGCGCACTCTACATAAAATTAAAGTAAACGCCTTCCGAAAAATAACCTCATTTCCTCCTCAAATAATTTCTCACAACACCTCGGCTGCAATAGAGACTTGAACCACCAATTTACCGAATAAAATTCCACGATCTCCGCGATACCAGCAGCTCGTTAGAAATTCACACGGCATCCTACATTACATCAAAATTACAATCGCGCAGATAGGATAACAGAAAAACATTTTTTTAAATACTTTTGTTATGCCCAGATTTTTAATATATGAAAAATAAAATGTTTCGTATTATCATCACAAAACATTTTTTGTAATACTATGAAATATCTTTTTTTTCTTATTATAATATAAGAATTGTTGAGTTTTATTTTAGAAAGTATAAAATATCTACCAAAAAATATATTTTAAATTGAGAACATATAACAGGACAAATGGACAAATCGAAATTTAAAATTTTATTTATAGATTATCATTTTGCGGACAGGTTTTCTTATTATTATTTTTCCAAAATTTAAAATACATTTAATTATTTCTTTTTACGACATGTATAGAAAGCTCTACTTTCTTTCCTAATGAGTAAAATGTAGGTACAGTGTTACCATCATAACATGGATATTATTATAAAATAAAATATTGGAAATAGTATATGATGTTTCTAGTAAGAAAAGTGATACATTCCCGGACGGTGGTGAAAATTGCAGGACGAGCCGAATATCTATAAAGACGGTTAAATTAGCAAACAATTTTTATTTTACAAAACTATTTCAATAAGCATTTTTTTTTTCAATTAGTGAGTCAAATTCGAGCTTTAGTGGTAAAAAGATATGCTTTCCTCTCTAGTTTGACAAATAACTATAGCACATTGTAAATTTGAGATTAGCTAAAATGTGAATAAGATTAGGATTTTGATGACGAATTATTATAAACCAGAATATTTTTTCAGGAAAACCATGAATTGACAACTGTTTTCCCCTGTTACATGGTTATGACTAATACACTTTTCTGAGACACATGGTATATAACAATAGTATTATGAAAATTTTATTAGGAGAGAATGCCTTCAGTTGTTTTTCCCAATGGTGTAATCATACAAATAGTTTACTTTCAAAGACATAATAAGACATTTACCTAACACCGAACTTTTAATAGTGCTTACAAAATATATGTATGTGTCATACAAAACACATTCATTTAGTAATCCATTTCAGCTATTACACCCCAACCTAAAGGCACAAAACATAAATTAACAGCGTACGTTTAGTTTTTTGTTAATGTCCATGTACCGCGATAAAGATAGTGTAGGTGAGCGCCGTGATTTCATGTTTATTTAACTACGCAGCTAATTAAACGAAATGAATCGGAGATTAGGATTTATGGGAAGTGTGGAGCATCCATAAACGCTTGTATTAATTACTCTGCATTCCTCTACTATTAATTAATTTTGTGCATTACACCGACTGCACGTAATATACCTTAGTATTGGTTTGAATTAAATTCTATCAAATTAGCATGCATTACTCAAAATTAAAACAAATGAGATTTGGAATTTAGATTTAAATTAAGATTTAATAAGATTTGTTATTATTAAGTTTCAAAAGTAGTAGCAATATCAATTATATTAGTATATTCCCTAGGCCTCCGGCGTAAGTGAGACATTTACATTTAATAGCTAATTTCATTTCTGCAAACCAGTTCTTCTCTAATGCTTTCATTTGATACCAAACATAATATACATCTGACAACATATTGCAAAAAACAGAAGCCAATCGACATGAACCGTTTTTTTCAATTTTGAACGCCGGCCCTCATCGAAACCTTTTTTTAATTTCTACATATTACATATTAAGAGTTGTAAGATTCATATTAAGCACGAAGTGGCGAGATTTCGTGCGTAATTTCTTAACAACTCCAATTATGTACTATACTTCTTTTATGAGCATTATTTTCAGAAATAATATATATTGTATTAAAAAACATTTAAAAATATTTGAGGTTATCAATTTGACATTTAAAGTGGGGTGCAGTTGTTAGAAGTACCAATTTTACAACAACAAAAATACCAAAAACCGTTTAACAATATTTTATATTATTAAACTGTTTTCGATATAATAATAGGAAAATTGTTAACGCAAAGTATAAAAATATCATTTTTAAATTTATAATATAAATACGTGTGTATTTTTTAAGTAATATTAATTTATTTTTTATACATATAATGTAAACATTTTATGAAGAAAATAGTTGGACAATAAAATTTATATTTTTGATGTTATTAGTAATTTGCTTATTATTATATTAATATAACATCGAATTTTCAGGGGCGTATATATTTTATCTTTTATATATGTTATATTGCTTGATATTGTACTTTGCACACTTTCAATTTTGTATACTTTTTATTGTGTATACTTTTAATCTACGAAAAAAGTTATTTTATACACATTTTATCTTTCAAATTATTTTATATTTCACTCATTTTATTTTTTACACATTTTATTTTCAGAAAAATAATATTGGTTATTTCATTTAATTATAAGTATGTTAATTGCATGGCAGGTACAATTTCAATGTTTTAAAGATCAAATGTTGGCGAAAATAAAATGTGTAGAAAATAAAATGAATGAAAGATAAAATGTGTGGAAAATAAAATGTGCGCAAGATAAAATGTGTGTAAGATAACTTTTTTCGCGGATTAAAAGTGTGCACGATAAAAAGTGTGCAAGATTAAATGTTTGAAAGATACAATATCGAGCAATATAACATGTGTGGAGGATAAAATGTATACGTCCTAATTTTCACCAAAAGTTTCATAATTTATAACAAAAATATAAAAAAAATAGTATATTATTTAACAAGCATAATATGTAGGCTATATTACACGAGGATGTAATTAAAAATACGAGCGGTAGCGAGTATATTTAATCATCCGAGTGCAATGTAGCCATATCTGCAAAAATGTCTCATCTTAATCCCAATTAACTTGGAACAGTGTTGAACCTGGTACAACAACGTTAAACCCGAAATAATTGTCTTAACTTTGTCCCAAACTATTTGGAACAAAGTGAAGCATAGTGCAACCGTCTCTACTTATTCCAGAACACTTGGAACATCTTTATACCATCTACAACTGTCTTTTTAAGTCTCCAAGTAATTTCCAATAATAGTTAAACATTAAAAATTACAATTTATAGTTTTTCACTGTAAAATTTTTCATATACAGCCAAAATAATCCAAAAATACCCATTTTTGCTCAAAAATGTTGATTTTTTAAAATACTTATTGGTGTTGTGAATTGTAGAAACAATCATTTAAACTTTGTTCGATGTTTTTCTCTACATCAAGTCAAATTTGGGTTCTTTGCTACCCATTTTTAGGTGTGCCAAACATCCAA
This sequence comes from Stenolophus ochropezus, assembly GCA_035578165.1. Lineage (NCBI taxonomy): Eukaryota > Metazoa > Arthropoda > Insecta > Coleoptera > Carabidae > Stenolophus > Stenolophus ochropezus. The sequence continues at coordinate 4,393,508 of JAQOWZ010000010.1, forward strand.
ATTTACTGTACAATATGTTGAGACACTTTTCAACTCATTTTTGGGTATAAAATTTTTAGTTTTGTACACCTAAATATGTTTTAAGCACTTTAAACCTTTTTTAGGGTGTGAAATAACCCAAATATACCCATTTTTGGGTCAAAATTTTGATTTTTTTGGAAAAACCAAACAGATAGATCTCCTTTCGCTGATTTCAAATTTTCAAACCGAATTCAATTATCTCTTCTCGTTCCTGAGATATTTGGCCTCAAAGTTGCACCTCAAAAAAGTGTGTTTTTTGACCATATCTCTAAAATGGTAGGAGATACAGTCTAAACGATTACACCAGTCGATTCTACGCGCAAAGTTACATAAAGAAATGTTTTCTCCGCATATACGTTCTTTGGAACGATTTTGTGAAAAATGAGAAAAACGAAAAAAACAGGAATTTCAGTTTTTCGCTCGAGAACTTTTTGTCTACAAATCTTTTCATTTTCTGGACTTAAGTAAATACAGCTGCGCTGATTTCAAATTTTCAAACCGATTTCAATTATCTCTTACCGTTCTCGAGATATTTGCGTTCAAATTCAGACCTGAAAAAAATCGTTTTTCAGGAATAATCCTGAAATGGGTCGAGATACGACCTCGGCGACCTCACCAATCGATTCTGTGGGCAAAATTACATAAGTATACCAATTTTTAGATATTTATTCCAGCGGATACAATTTTTAGAGCAAAAAAACGAAAATCGCAAAAATCGAAAAATCGCCTGATGAACCCCTTGCGATTTTTTTCGATTTTTGGCCATTTTCGTTTTTTCGCTATAAAAATTGTATCCATTGGAATATAAATCTGAAAATTGGTACAAAAATCTAATTTTGCCTGTAGAATCGATTGGTGAGGTCGCCGAGGTCGTATCTCGACCCATTTCAGGACTATTTCTGAAAAACTGATTTTTTCAGGTGTAACTTTGAATGCAAATATCTCGAGAACGGTAAGAGATAATTGAATTCGGTTTGAAAATTTGGAATCAGCACATCTGTGTTTACTTAAGTCCAGAATATGGAAATATTTGAAGACAAAAGGTTTCCGAGCGAAAAACTGAAATTCCTGTTTTTTCGTTTTTCTCATTTTTCACCAAATCGGTCCAAAGAACGTATATGCGGAGAAAACATTTCTTTATGTAAATTTGCGCGTAGAATCGACTGGTATAATCGTTGAGATTGTATCTCTAACCACTTTAGAGATATGGTCAAAAAACACACTTTTTTGAGGTGCAACTTTGTGGCCAAATATCTCAGGAATGGAAAGAGATAATTAAATTCGGTTCGAAAATTTGGAATCAGCGCATTGTGGACTATCAATTTAGATTATTTTCAAAAACCAAAATTTTTGACCCAAAAATGGGTATTTTTGGGTGTAGAAACAAAATTTTACGTTAAAAACCTTAAAGTTGTATTTTTTAAGGTTCATTATTGGTTCATATTAAACTATTTTGTATGTTATAGTGTAAATCTAGCTTTAATATTACAAAAATGTCTATTCAAATAGTTTTGCATTTTATCTCATTCGTATCATGGAATTTTTTTGTATACACACCCAAATTTGGGTAAATTGTAATCTAGGGATATAAACGTGAAATATGGTAACTTTGTTGAATGAAGTTGGGCACATTTATCTGTCAATATGCATTTAAAATATGAAAATATTCATAAATATTTACAAATGAGTTATAAAATTGTAATATCCTTTTAAATTAGTTATGTTTATTCGGTTTTCTTACTCAGAATTTATTTCTCGATCATACCACGATCACACAATTGAAAGAATTGACATATCGTTAGGAAATAGTACCAACTACAGAGAATAAAAACTATGTCAAACTGTCAATGTCTAAATAATAAATTAAAACATTTTAAAACCCAATAAAATAATAGATACTATGTAGAACATTTCTTGTTTATTTATTTATTAGCTGTAACGTTTTAAATTAATTATAAATAATTTTGTCTTATTTATGGTGCTAAAATAATTTCGATAAATCAAAAATTCTCGAACAGTACGATGACGTACTTTACACATGCCTACCGTAATGTGACACTTAGATAACGTACAAGTTGTACAATAATAGCTATTTACCTTAGTGGTCGTAGAAAAAATAGTATATTGTACACTAGGGTTAAAAAGAGTATCATTATTATCCTTTTTGTATCATATACTATATAATATACATTATTTTAAATACATTCCTTTTCTTATAAAAATTAAATTTTATTTCATTTTATGTTTCGAATTCTTAAAAAACTATTTGTTTTATTTATTTATTTTTGTTTTCACTACTGTCAAATGTTTTCATTTTGTTATTGTTACTGACATAAGCAACACATAATGTATGATTATAAAAAGCAGGAAAATATAAATTTTAAAACAATCTTTAATATAAAAACTGCTGATAAAAAAATATTGATCCCCTCTTCAGATTCTTAAAGGATTCTGCACTCCCTCAAAATTCTATTCCCTTTCAGTAATATTTCAAAAGCATGCAAGAACAAAAAATTCCAGATATAAGGAAGTGCACATTAAATTTTCCGAAGATTAAAAGCTTAAATTTACGTAACTGAATGCATTTCCCATTTTCCGCTTTCCTTTGTTATTGTTACTGTGGCGAATTTTAGGTCAAATTATACACGAAATAATTGGGATTTCTCTCGTTATGTTCACAAAAAAATAATCCGCTTATAACAGTGTTTGGAAAATACGTATTAATATTTTACTGTTTCAATACGGAAAATTCAATAGACTTATAAGAATTTGCAGATTGTGGAAATAAAATAAATTTATTCATAACGTCAAGTAATTAAGACACGTTTAATTGTGACTTTCAAATGTTTAATTAGAAGCTTATATTAACTCCATGAATTAATTATTTGAGCTTGAAGCTTTCGAAGACAGACAGACATATTTATGAATCTCATTTCGCAAATTATATCTCATCTTTGGCACAACATTCCTAAATTAATCAGGAACTCAAGTACCTAAGGTATTTGTTTGATGAAAAAATTTTACTTGCATTTTAGTAGTGAACGTTATTAATAGTTTATAGTGTATTTCGAGCCACTCAGACATAGCCGTATATTTATTTGGATAAGAACTGGTGAAGCTGGTAATTTTTTTATAAATAGTTACTAGACATGTAAGTGGTAATATTTTTTTCTACTTCTATTTAAATATATCAGCATTATTTCATATTTTTTTTTATTAATTATTGTATTTCACTGTCCTGAAATATGGCTCATAATTTACTCTTTTCGGCCAATCACAGAGCCAGAAATCAATTATTCACGTTTATTTTATATATGGAGCACCTTTCAAATGGTCGTGTGATAGCTGATGGTATAATCATTTTTCATTGTGTATTTTTATGTTGCCAATTTCTAAAATATTTATGCGTTTTTCCGAATTTACAGGAGTTGAAAAAGTATAATATTACACCGTGAGTATTTTTTAACGTGAAACATGGGCTTTATCATATTCATGGTTACGACTTGATATTTGATTGTCAGCAATGTATACTTGCTTGTCTCATTTAAAATGAAACATGGGGAACGAATTTGACATTTGATTTTTGGGTTATAAAATATACTGACAGGCCTACACCAAGTACAATTTTAAAAATCATTAACGTCTTTAGAGGAAACGGTAGAATACTAGAATGGTCTGATGGATCTCTCGATCTTACACATCTAGATTCTTTTTATTGGTGACCTTTAAAATCAGAACTTTATACTGGGGGAAATCTTCAAAATTTGTGTCAATTAATAGTTCAGATTCAAAACATTTATTAAAATATTACAATTGCGTCTATAATTCAAAAATTTTGCTATATTTAGCAGATTGAGTCATTACTTAGCAGTTGATTAAATTTTTGAAAATTTATTGTAATTATTGTATAATTTTATTATATTTAATTATTGTGTAGTAGACTATTCTACTACTCTAGAATTTTCTCTAAAGTTATTTATAATTCTTAAAAGTGATGATTCACTTGGTGTAAGTATGTCAAAAAATTTTATAACCCAAAAAGCAAATATCAAATTCGTTCCCTATTTTTAATTTTAAATGAGACAAGCAAATATACATTGCTGTACTTGGTATTCGCGAGTAATGACTATCAGAATCCCTTTTATAATAATATACTATTATTAGATATTAATAAAGTGTCACTTCCATTCCAAGGAGAATAATGACAACAAAGTAGATGCTCTTTTTATTTCATAGACACTAATTTTCTTTTCATCCGATTAAGGTCTATTCAAGAAAGTAGTTTGTCGTTTAAAATAAAAGCTAAGTAGCAAGATGTTACAAGTATAAGAGAAGATGTCAGCTTATAGTAAATTGTGTAGTAGGTATATGTAAAATAAGCCAGGTGCCTCTGAGAGATACCTAAATTTTCTCTATTGAAAAATAACCAAAAATTCACAAACAAAATGAACAATACAGTGTACGAACAACACTAGATACTGTTGATGTTCGAACTAGTTCAAATTTCACTCCACATTGCTATTACAATTTGGTATTTTCATATGCTTATTTTCGAATATGCTGTTACGAATTTGTATTTGTGAGTTTAATAATTTTAATAATTGCACTAGAGTATAATAGCTAATAAGAATAAGTAAACTGGTGTCATATAAAGTTGAGCTCCTACAGATATTTGGACATAAACAAAATTAGAACATTGTGTAACTAAAACTAAAAATGCTAGTGAGAAAAATAAATATATTTTGTATTTAACAAGTGTTTAATTTTAATTATTTAAGAATTATTTATTGTTTGTTGTATACTACTAGTATTTTTTTGGGCCTAGTATATGTATACAGGGTGGTGACAATTACGAATATACCGTGAGCTTATTTTAACGTGAAACATGGGATTTCTTATAGCTATGGTTACGACTTGACTTTTAATTGACAAAACATAACATAAAATATTGAGGTTAAACAATAATAAAACTTATTTATAATATTTGTAGTTTGGGTAATTTTGATTTGTCTAGAGTGATTTTAAATTTTATACATATTTTAATACTTTAATTATTATACATATTGCAATCAAGTACTGTGAGATAGCGAGCCACTTTATTTGTCTACCATATCTATTTCAAGGACGTGGAAATGTGTTATTTAAAAAAAAATATATCTCAATTTGACAGTTAATAATGACGTGAATTTGAAAACTTATGATTCATTTTAAGTGAACGCTTTGATATATTGTTGTCAATAAAATGTGAAGTCGTAACTATGAATATGGCAAATCCTATGTTTTATTTAAAAATAAATATATACAGGGTGTTCCATTTAAAAGTGCCACCATTGCTATCTCAAGAACTATAAGAGCTACGAGGTTGGTTAAATTAGCAAAGAACCACCATTTTACAAGACTAATACAATGAGCAAAAAAAATTTTTTTTTCAACCAGTGGTTCTCAAAATACAGGACACAACTTTCCTATTTTAAATGGTAACGTATGTTTATTTTTAGGTTATTCGATAGAGTATTTTTTTCTGAATTCAACGATATAAATATATCATATACTAATATAACAAAATAACTGAGAAAAATGCATGGTAGATTTATTTGTATTTTATTTATATCTGGCTGAAATAAGAGTGCTTTGGATAGAAAACAATTAATTTTCTTCTTAAAACTGACAGTTTAAGAAAATAAAATTTAACAAAAAATAATCAAACAATGTTAGACAGAACATTATGACTATGTTTTCTAACCATAGCACTCTTGTTTCAGCCAGATATAAATAAAATACATATAAATTTAACATGCATTTTTCTCAATTATTTTGTTATATTAGTATATGATATGTACATATCGTTGAATTCAGAAAAACATACTCTATCGAATAACCTAAAAATAAACATACGTTCTCATTTAAAATAAGAAAGTTGTGTCTCGTATTTTGAGAACCACTGGTTGAAAAAAAAAATTTTTTTTGCTCATTGTATTAGTCTTTAATCAACCTCGTAGCTCTTATAGTTCTCGAGATAGCAATGGTGGCACTTTTAAATGGAACACCCTGTATATAATAATATATCTGAGTGCCTGCAAAACTTCAATCCTGGCTACGCCACTGGTCACAGAAAATGTTTTTAATATGTACCTACTAGAACAATAATAATAAATTATTCACCAAGGTTGAAAAGTCTATCATTATTGAACTAACTCCAAAAATGTGTGCCGAATAAAATAGAAATTAGAAAAAATGAAATTAGATAAATACTTTTAGATACGTTTCTTTAAAATGAAATGAAATATTTGAAATATTACCTGTATTTTTTTTGCTTTTATTTGTAAAGTGAACAATTGAATATGTGGAATGAAACAAAGATTCAGACATCATCTCTTGAGAAAGGTACTTGAACTTCGTAACAAGAAACAATATGTGGTAAAAGGATTGCATTCCGACAAAAAGAACCGAACGACTACATTCAATAAAACTATTCCAATCCGCTCAATTTTTAATAAAAAGTTAGTTCCAAATAAAAAAAATCCGGCAAAGCAGTTTTATGAACTCCTTAACAACAGAAGATCGGAAACAATTTCAGTAAGAGTTTCTCTCTTTGTTGTTTCGACTAAAAGCGTGACGTCATTCTCATATTACATTTAAGAGCTTTACCATTGAGACGGGTTGAATTTAAATATAATTTATTAAATTGCCACTAGATGTAGTCTACAGCAAGTGCATTTTATTCAATCGCAGTAATTACAAATTGCGAATTTATTAGCAAACAGTTTGTTGATTTTGGAAAATAAAGTTTACTGCGAAACTGATGAAATAAGTTTGAGGAATATAAAATCTCATATTGAATTGTAAAATTTTTGTGGATTATAAAACTTTATACGTTAAATTACATTAATAATAAATTTTGTTTGTAATAAATGTCTTTAGTTACAACTACAACATATAAAAATAAAATTGAATATAATTTGATTTTAATAAAACAATTTATTATTAATAAATTTTAGTTATAGTATAAAAATTTTGATGCGTTGAACATATTTCTGTTATTATCCTATTAGTCTTATTTTTATTTATTCCATATTTCCTTGTTTATTGTTCTTGTCTAGTAAAATTAATGCATACATAAATTTTTAAAACAAAAAATTGCGTATCGGGATTGATGCTTTTTCGATATGCAATTGGGTTTCATAATGACTTCATTAGAAACGCAAAATATAAAACCATTGTAATAAACTTTTAAAATAGGATATAGGATCCTTTTTAGTTATCCTTTTATTATCTAAAAGCGGGAGAAACAAAGAAACATCAATATTTTGAACAATAACAAAACAAATGATGCATTAGTTGTCACATTATGTCATGTCAAGGTTTTGAATAATTTCTAAACTTCATGTTGCAAAGTGCTGAAACAAATACTTAAATTTTCATATTCCTGACAGCTAACTTATAATTTATTAATGCATTTGCTAAGATCATTCCTAGATATAAATTTACTATAGAAAATAAATTAATAATCTATCATTTGTTACTTCTCAGTCCTCTAGTTTTAAATATTTTATGTGATTAAAGCGTCATACTACGTATCGTTTGTTTGTTACATTATTAACTTCTTTTGTTTTCGCTTTTGTTTATGTTGGACAAACATGAAAGTTGGGGAATTTATTGTGTGGTTAGGAATTTTTGCGGTACTTGTTCGGTGGTTTACTTTTTTAAAAATATTCTATTTGTAAAAAAAATCTGTAAACTATTAATTTTCTTTGTGTCAGAGACAACGCAATATAATATCGGATGATGTTATAGGTTTTTTATATTTCAAATTAATATGTCAATATCAGAATCAGACAAAGTATTATGAACATTAACAGAAAAAGTGTAGACAAAGAAATATGTGATATGAAATTAATAATTCACCATCTGTAATTCATTTATTATTGAAACTCTATAAAATTGCTGATAATCATTACATTGTATTTCATGTTTTATTAATCTGTTTATTTTGTGGTATAATTAGGCTTAATATTTTAATGACACATGTCACATTAATAAATTTATGAAATTTTCAGATGAAGTTGTTTGATTATAATTAATACTGTTAATTAAAATTTGTACATATATAACGCAAATAAATAATTGCAAATGAAATATATTTGATTAATGGTGATCATTATCAACTCTAACCTCAAAAGTATTTATTAGTAGTAAAAGTCATACTTTGTTTTAAGCGTGGAAGCTTTCACGTGAATAATTGCATGCGAGGCACACAAATACACTTTTAATGGCACATATTATTTCTTCAAACGTATATATTTAAAAAATAATTTACTACTTGACGTTATAATAATTTAATTTTCTCCAATCGTCATAAAAGTAGTATTAATTTCTACCTTGTGAAGTAAAAAAAGGTGCCACTTTTATGACGTTTGAAGAATTATTATTTTAGGCACGTTAATTATATTAAATATTTGAAAAAATATGGTTTATATTTAGTTGTTAAGTATTTTATTGTATTTTCAAAGTAAATAAATTAAATTGCTATGTTTTTTATTAATTTGCTAAGTAGATTTTAAAAATGTATATTCAAGAAATGCAATGTATAACAATATAACGTTCTAAGTATTTTAATACTTTTTGCCAAGTAGATAAATTCGTCGCTAAGTAGAAGTATCACTGTATAATAATGAAATTTTGCCCTCTATATTTTATTTGCTTGGTAAAAATGGCAATGCCTTTTTTTCATAGAAAGAAAGTATAGCATGATTTAGGAACCTATTCTAAATTAATCTAACCAAAAGTAACCAAACTAAATCTAACGTAACTAAACCTAACTTAACCTAATCAATCTAACCAATAGTAAAAGAAATAAAAAGCAACAATAACTTTTATTTTGTCAAATTAACAAACTTAGTAATATAAATTCTTACATAAATATCATATATATAGTTAAAAAATTTCTACTTAGTATTTATTTGTTGAACTGTGCTATTATTCTAAATCTAGTGTCTATTATTCTACTGAACATTTATTATACAAACTTGGCGTCTATTATTTGGCGTTTTTAATGTATGCGAAAATTATAAAACGACGCGCATGCGAGTTTTTTAAGAGCAAATATTAAATATCCTAGCAGTTGCCTTACGTTTCTATGTCACTATAATAAAATGTTAGTTAAAAACAGATAAACGATAAAAATAAAGATGTCATTAGACTTATTTAAATTGGAAGTCACTTTGAATATAATAAATATAATAACTGTTTTATTAATATTTGTATGAGAATAGAAACTAAATTTTATATATTTGAAGCTGAATATATTTCTATATGCTCAAATTTTCCATTTTGATTTCAAGTGAAATAATGATATTATTATTTCACTAGTGAAATTATGGAGTAAAATAAAGAATCTCTTATTAAACGGATGTAGAATAAGAAATATATACTATTATCTGCATAAGATCTGAATTGTACCACCATTGAATGTATTATTTGCGTCTGAATAAAGTTTCCGTTTTTGTGTGAAATACGTCCGATTTTCTTGAAAATGGGCAACCCTTGTTCAGAAGTCAAAACAAGGTGCTTTTATTTCATTAATCAAAATTAATCAAGTCTACTCATGCAATTAATTAGGCCAGACACCGTCTTACCAAGCCCAGGGAAGTACTAACAAAATAATTATTCTTTCGCCATGATAAATTATAGTTGGCCAAGACTATCATCCACACCAACTTTAATTCGGTTAAAAATTACACTTCGTCTGCATAGTTGATGCTACTAGATGCTTGAATTTTAGTTTATTATCGGTGGGTCACTTTCAAAAATACAAAACTGCAAATATTTCAACATGCTTCAAATGTTATGGAAATAAATGGTAACTGTTGAATGAAGGTTAGCACATTTATCTGTCAAAATGTATGTAAAATATTATGAAAATGACTTACGAATTTTAATATCCTTTTAAATTAGTTTTGTTTATTCGGTTTTGCTACTGAGAAAGTGTATTTAAAAACATTTCAAAATATGTAAGGTTCTCAATTTGACATTTAAAGTGGGGTGCTGTTGATAGAAATACCAATTTTACAAAAATAAAGATACCAAAAATAGTTTAACAATATTTTATAGGTATTAATAAACTGTTTTCGATATAAAAATAGGGCAATTGTTAACGCAGGGTGTATAATAGGTTAAAATAATTAGCAATGAGGTTTTGCAAAAAAAAAATTAAGTATACCTTTTATTTGTTTAAATTGAAAATATCAAGTGTGATAGGAGCGACGCTGCTATTGTTCGGGAATTTTATAAAGTCCAGAAGGCTCTGCAATATTCTGGAGATTGTCGGCAGCTATATAGGGGCCGCATCGGGAGATTCATGGGAGTTAGTATCGTTAGAAATAAATAAATAGTTGGTGATATAATAAATAGCTCGTGATATAAATACCCTATAAATAAACATTGCGTAGTATTAAGTGTTGAAAAAAATATTCTTAATGTTTAAGTCTTTATTAATAATTATTATTTTTAAATTAGGGTTTATAGTTTATTCATAGTGTTACTAATATATACATATTATCTTTTTATAATTTATTATTCGTTTATTAAACTTAGTTTTATAAATATTCGTACTTCAATTATTTTTACACTTCACCTAGAATATAATGAAATGTGTTCATAAAAATTTAAATATTTTTATATATTTGGCGGTCGCATTGGACCCGCCATTTTGAATTTTTGTAATTTGGATTTAGTGATATTACTTCTGATAAAATGTATCATATTGAAACTATAAATGATATATTTTTTCATAGTTCTTACTTAAATGTGTGTAATTATAAACCGTTTATGAAAATTCACATTCAATTTTAATAATTCATACTGTTACATTAAATTCATCATTGATAAAAAGCAAGTAATTACTTAGATGAAATTACGGTGTTCCGCGAAATGACGTCAATATAAAACCAGCTAATACAATCAATTAGCCAAATTTATTTGGGAGAATTATTTGGCGAAGAAGGTAATTTTTTGGTTGCCGGCAGCAGACAATTCTCACGCCAGTGTCTGTCACAGACCGAGTCATTTCGTAATTAACTGCGAGCGGCCAAGTTTTAATGATGGATAGCCAATCGTGCTCGAGAAACGACCAGGATTTCTTTTATTGCTTTCCAAAGCAAACACTTCTTGTATAAGACTAGATATTTTCATTCAAACACTTTTAATTTGGAAAATAATAATGGGTATGTGACCATATTTTGATTTTTACTAGGGCATGTCACTGAAATACTGGTTAACGGTTAACCCTTATAGATACGTTATAATAACGATTTTAGTTTGAAAATCGGTTTTTGAAAATTGGAAACCGGTTTAAACTGGTTAATATATCGGTTAGAAAAAATTAATAAATCAAATTAATTAAAAAAAAAATAATTATAAAAATTTTATTATATAAAAAAATAATTAAAACATAATAAAAATTAAGGGGCGTCATTTTATTGGTTGGAAAAGTAGTTTTTGTATGTAGGAATAACAGGAGAAGTAATTTCCAAAACCGCTGATGTTGTATTTTTGCGTAAACCCGAAAATATTTGAAAATATCGAATTTTTAGATCGAAAATTTTCAAATTTTACAAAATTTTGTTTGTAATATTTTTTGAAGAATTAGCTGCACTGATATCAACATTACAAACAGAATATAATTATCTCTTTTCGTTTTGAAAATATTTGCTCTCAGAGTTGTACCTCAAAAAAGGGTATTTTTTGAGTATATTTCAAAAATGAGTAAAAATACAATCTCAACTACTTTACCATTCGATTCTTCGGGAAAAGTTATGTAAAGAAATGTTATAACCACATATTCGTTCTTTGGAACGATTAGGTGAAAAATAAGAAAAACAAAAAAACCTAAATTTCAATTTTTCGCTTCGAAAGTTTTTGTCTTCAACATTTTTTATTTTTTGTACTTAAGTAGATATCAGTGCGCTGATTCTAAATTTTCAAACAGAATTCAATTATCTCTTTCCGTTCTCGAGATATTTGAGTTCAAAGTTATACCTAAAATATCAGGTTTTTTAGGTATACCCCTTAAATGGTTAGGTTTACGACTTCCGGGACCTAACCATTCGATTCTACGGGCAAAATTACATAAGTGTACCAATTTTCAGATTTTTATTTCAACAGATAGAATTTCTAGAAAGGAAAAACAGAAAATAGCCAAAATCGAAAAAAATCGTAAGGGGTTCATCAGGCATTTTTTTCGATTTTGGCCATTTTCGTTTTTCCTTTATACAAATTGTATCCTTTGGAATAAAAATCTAAAAATTGGTATACTTTTAATTTTGCCCGTAGAATCGATTGGTGAGGTCGCCGAAGTCGTAAACCTAATCCTTAAAGGGGTATACCTAAAAAACCTGTTTTTTTAGGTATTGCCAAAACTCAACTTTGAACACGAATATCTCGAGAACGGGAAAAGATAATTGAATTCGGTTTGAAAATTTGGAATCAGCGTATCGACGTTTACTTAAGTCTAGAAAATGGAAAGTTTTGGAGAGAAAAAGTTCATCGGAGAAATTTTGAAATTTAGGTTTTTTCTATTTTGTCATTTTTCGCCTAATCGTTCCAAAGAACGTATATGCGAAGAAATCATTTCTTTATGTAACTTGTTCCGTAGAATCGACTCGTATAATCGTTGAGATTGTATCTCTACCCATTTTGAAGATATAGCCAAAAAACACACTTTTTTGAGATGCAACTTGGACAGCAAATATCTCAGAAATGAAAAGAGATATTTAAATTTCGTTTGAAAATTTGAAATCAGCGCATCGAGATCTATCAATATACACTATTTCCCAAAATCAAAATTTTGGGAACAAAAATGAGTATTTTTGGGACATTTCGCGTTTGTCAATATAATTTTGTGGTTTAGTGCTATTGTTTGGTTTTTTTAACTCTACACAACTACGATATGCTGTTATAGGTCTTGAAAATAATTAAATGTTAGCCCATCGATATTTACTTAAGTCTAGAAAATGAAAAGTTCCTCGGAGAAATTAAGAAATTTAGATTTTTTTGATTTCCCCATTTTTCGTTTAATAGATCCAAATAACATATATGCGAAGAAAACATTTCTTTATGCAAAAGATATATTTTCTTCTTTATAATAGTGCGTTTACACATTTTTTAGAAATACGAAATAAGATCTAAAAAGAAATAATCTAAAAGGGCCGTCATTTTTTAAGCTCCGGACTCCTGGTGTTACTGGTCTCGCTTACGGCTCGTTACGCATTTCCAACATCATTCGGGAATATATCATTTTTCCTACTAGATACACAATATACTATTTTTAAAACATTACTTGTTTGTCACCTTCTCAACACCCACAATAATCAAATATCAACCATTTTAGAAGACATAATAATTTTATCTAATTTGTTTAATGGTCCGTTGTAAATTACTTAAATTTTAAGTTTCACTTAAATAGATAATATTATCGGAATAAAATGTCAAATGAACTATAAACATTGCCGTTAAAATTTCAATTAGCATTTTTTTATTTAAGTCTTGTTGATACAACTGGGCATTGGATACTTTAATAAAGTGGAATCTTAAAGAAACTGTTTTTGAAAATCTATAAATCAAACTTTGTTTTTCCGTTGCATGAAGCCGGGCACCTTTGTTTCGCTATGAACACATTGTCATTTCTTACACCTTGTTGTCTAAAAACAATGATTTATGGAAGCAGCCGCGTGGTTCCCTTATTCCCTCGGAATAATTTGACTGGGATTATTTAACGCTAGTTCCGGAGTTTTTCCGGTGATACATCATACGAAGTTCATACTCATTGGCACTGCTAGCAGGAGCAGTCACCTTTGATGGCACACCTCATCAGCAGAGGATTTAATTGCAGCCATCGTTAAACGATGCATTTTGAGGTTAGGCAAAAGATGAAAATAGGTTAGGACAATGGACGAAAACACACTCTAGTAGTGTTTAACGAGAGTCTTGTATTTTTTCTTGGTCTTGCCTCAGTGTTGCAAAAAATGCAAAACAAGAACAACACAAAAGTTATAAATTTTAAAACAAGACAATTCAAGAAATTGTCTTGCAAGAAATGTGCAAGAACAGCAAGATTTTCTTCATTTCTTGTACTCTCGCATTTTTTTGCTGCTTTTAATCTAGATTTATTATAAGAACCTATAAATTAGTTAAAGTACAAAAATATGTGGGTATTAAAAAAATTAATTCAATTTTTTTAACATATGTATCTATATTTCATTGTCAAAAAATATGTAATAGTAATAATTATTACTAACTAAATAATATAATCATGTAACCAACAGTTGAGACACAAAATGCTTTCTTATAACTAAGGCATGCTTTGAAAAAGCTTTTCTGTTTGTACAGATGTCGCTGTTGTGCTAAAATATAGTATGTACAGCTATACGATTTTTGTTTTTATATATTTATTTGATAATAATAATAATAATAATAATAAGTAGTAATAATACGATGTGTTGTATATTATCCTAACATAAAACTATGTATTGTATATTATCTAAACATAAAAAATATGTACATATGTGATTCAAGATTTTTTGACCGAAAAACAATTTATTGTTAGGTTAAAAAATGAGTGGAGGTGAAAATAGGTTAGAAAAATGGAAGAAAAATAATTACTTATTATGTTTAAAAAATAATTAAAAAATAAAGTCAAGTTTGACAGGAGTTAAAAAGAGGTTAGGAATATACCAATTTGTATATGAGTCAATTATGAGAATATCAAAAAATAATAATTACCTACCTACTAAAATAATTATTGTCAAAAAAAAAAATAAAAGTTGACAGAAAATATTGCAAGATCGATTTTTAATTTAAATAAATTAAATATTAAAATTTACTGCAAGATATAAAATTATTTAAAATCAAAATAAATTATAATAGACGGTATCGTAAAATTTCTCGGAATATAAATCGTTATATTTTAATCCTGTGGTAATCTGCTCATACCTATGCATCTACTTTTTGTGCAAAAATTTAAAATTCAAATTTGATACATTGTAAAATATATTTATAGTGCTTAATTGCAATATTGATCTTTAATTTCCATAATTAAAAAACTTTGGAACAAAAACTTTAGAACAAAAACATTTTTGTATAACCTGTGATATCATCGATTTACAAATAACAAATGTAAACTGAATTTAATTGGATTCACTGACTACAGTGAAATGTAAAAATCAAATTAATATCGGGCATGTAAAATGTAAAATAACAGTTGATAGGATTTCAATTTTTCCGTCCAATTTCACGTTAATGATAAAGAAATTATTAAATTTTTATTTTTATTTTCATATTCTTGTATTATAGGTTTTCGTAATTAGTTATAATCTAAGTGACATATTTACTAGATGAAAGAACATATTATTTAATTTAGGTATCTACTTATAAAATTATATGAAAAATATAAATTTTCTTTGTTTCATGTTTTTGAGCTGTATACTGATTGTATTTAATTAACTTGTTTTTTTTTCTTGAAAAGTAATAACATTGTAAAAATATAATTAGTAAATTATTTTCTTAAAATTGTTAATATTTAATAACTATATAATATGTTATAAGCTTTTTTTGTGTAAAACAGAAGATATTTAAAAATTATTGATTTTTTAAATATTTTATATTAAATACTTTCTCTTCTTCCTTACATATTTTTAAAATGAATTATTTACGGGTAATATAGTATATTATCATTATGATCTAATTAATATATTTATTACAAATTATTTTGTGTACGGATATTATTGATTTCTTAAAAAAAGAATGAAAATAAAAAAAAATACAATTGACCGAAACCGGAAGTGGCCAAAAATTAAATCTAATTTGTTATTAACTGCCATGCAGGAAAGTTTTTTTATTTATTAGTAAAAAAGTTTTACAAGAAAATTGTATTTTTCTTTGTTTATCTACACGTAAAAAAATAAAAAAATTAAAACTACTTAAAAGTTTCATAAAATATATAATAGGCATGTACAATCTAACTTAGTAATTCTATTTATTCTTTCATTAAAAATAAAACTTTGTTCTTTTATTTATTTTTTCCTTAGTAAAAATTAGAATTTATATATTTTCATACATCACTGTCACCTATATAATAAATAAAAACAACCGCACTCACCGGAAGCTAGTGGCGCCTCTATCGGCAGATCCAGCACTCACTCACAGGACGAAGGACACCGCGAACGGACGACGGGCGTATGAGCTGGCGGCATGACGCTCGCAGGGCTTTTATACCGCGGGAGAGGAGAGGAGAGACGCTCTCTCGCAGATAGCGCGCTGCGGAACAATTGCAAGCGTCTTCAAATGTGTCAACAACAAACTTTGCATTTTTACAATCACTGAAACTGTAATTGCTAGAGTTGCGTTTAGGGACTAATTAGTTTGTTTGTGGTTTCGGTTTGGCTCTTTTAGTGGAAAAACTATTTTACACTTTGTTTCGTTTAAGTTTTTGTTTTAATTTTATTTTATAGCGAAAACATTTTTCTCATGTTATACTTCGTTCAAACTTCGTTGACACTATATTCTTACAAAAGAACAAAATAAGTGTTAAAAATCTCTCCTTTGTATCTTACGTTTACAGAAACGGACTGCAAACTTTTCAAAATCTCAACAATTCAAATGAAATAAAAAAAATTATACACGGTCTAAAAGAAAACAGAGACCAGCAATAATAATTATATTAGTAACTTTTCTTTGTTTTCTAGATATTGAGTTAAAATTTTGTCTCAAATTTCATTATCCGCCTATGGTTGTTTAGTTTTGACATAAATGTGTCAACAGGAAACTTTGCATTTTTACAATAACTGAAACTGTAATTGCTTTCGTTTCATTTATGGCCTAATTAGTTTGTTTGTGGTTTGGCTCTTTTAGGTTAAAAACTATTTTCCACTTTGTTTCGTATAGTTTTTTGTTTTAATATTCTTTATTTTGTATCGAAAACATTTTTATCATGTGTACTTCGTTCAAACTTCGTTGACACTATATTCTTACAACAGAGAAAAACAAGTGTTAAAAGTCTCTCCTTTGTAACTTACGTTCAAAGAAATGGACTGCAAACTTTTCAAAATATCGACAATCCAAATTTCATTTGCGAATAGGGGAATTATAACTTGTAAGACAAGAAATATCCAAGAAAATGACGACCAAGACAAGATTTTTATATACAAGAGTAATGAAAGATAACATATCCTTAAATTTCTTATCTTGTTTTTCGACATAAGACAAGAAATAACAAAACAAGAAGAAGAAATATTGTCTTCTGAAAGAAATAAGGAGAATATATGGAGACAATTTAGTAAGTTTTTTTTAGTAATAATTGTATTGTCTTCCTATATATGACTTGTGATTCGCTTAAAAATTAATAATAATGTTAATCCCAATCTTTGTTAGATGCAATTTTGGTCGTTAAAATTACCATACAGGATTGGTTTTATGGACTGAATATTGATATAGGGAAAGTCGTTTTTGGAATCGCAGTCATTTAATAAAATCCACAAAAAAGTTAAAATTACTATTCTTGACATTTTAATATATTTTCAATAATAAACTTACCACTTGTTATATTACCTTTGAAAATACCTGAACGATTCCTTTATTTATGAGGGCGTAAAAATATTAAAAAAATAAAGTTTTATCAAATTTTTTCGCAAAGAAACTACCTTCTTCTATCAAATAAAATATTAAGATTAGATGACAATGATGTGGTATAAAAATGACTGTGCAAATCTTTAAAAATTGTTGTTTGGAATACTAAATTTTAACATTTTTATTGTTTGTTTACTATCATCAATCATATTATGAACACTTGTATTCAAGTTATACTTATTTATGTTACATTATAAGTTCAACAGACATAAAACCCAATAACAGAACTGGAAAATCACAAGAAATATGAAAACGATAGTTTGAATGTCACAGTATCCTAAAATATTTGGTACTATAAGATAATATATCAACATTAGCGAACCTAATATTATAGATATGACGCATTTGATAAATCGGTGAAGAGGCTAACATTAGTTCTAAGTACATAGGTAAATAAACTTACTAAAACGCGTGAATACAGAAGCAAAGAAAAGCGATGATTTCAAATCATCAGATTATTTTACATAGGTGATGTCTTATGAACATAAGATTTTGAACATGTTTTGTTGTACTTGATAGCATGATATAATTGTTACTTCTATTCAATTTTTTTTACATAAAAATCTACCCAATTTTTCTGAAAGACATTATGGCTATCGACAAACTGAAAGTACTTAAGATATAACATCCCCTAACATCATAAACTTAAATCATGTTATAGTAATTATATGACGTAGTAAGAACCTGTTAACTGTTTAATGGCCTTCATTCAAAAATGTTAATAGCAAAGTTATGCACCCTACATGTCCAACATTATGGTTTCCTGTGTCTTGCCTTACTCTAAAGTTATGAATCATTATCACTTACGCGAAATTAGTTTCTGGATATTAATATTATGTTGCACGTGGTTGTTCCCAAACCATGAAAAACAAAAGTTTAGGAACTTCATTTCATCAGTAAGTATTTTGCATGGTACAACTATTATAATGAAAAATGAAACTACACATTGGTGTACATATTATGAATTATAATACATATTGTCAAATGAGATTGAATCCCATCGTGTAACTTAAATATCATGAAATAATTTCATTGCTGTATCATATTAATTTTAAATAAAGGGGCCGACATATACATTTCTACTGTGCATAAAATTCTTTATTTTAATTAAATAAAAGTCAATGGAAACTGTTATACATATACTTATTATGTATTATACTTATTTCAACAATTATAATTATATTGTTTAAAAAACAATAAAAACTTCAATTTTTGTATTTACTTTATTATTTATGAATTCTAAAGTATTACTACTCAATTTTCACTATTCAACATTGCTGTTAAAATTTCTTGCTAATATTATTAGATTGAATTTAGCAACAATACTGGGATATAATACAAACAATTAATCAATGTTCTATAATTGTTCCAATTATACGATTATCATAAATACATATTATGAATACCTAATTCTATTTGGAATTTATAGCAATCAGGTTATTTTCAGACATTGTCCATTGTATAATAGATTATTTGACTCCATAAATCACGTTAGGAAATTCGGTATATTTCCAAAACTATAAATATCTGTTTAAATTTATAATTTTCAGAAAAGGGTAATTGTAATTCTGATATGTCAATTTTATTTAATAGCAACATTGAAATAAGTTGAAATTTGGGATTCAAATTCCAGTTTTGCCTACAATTAATTATATAAAATATTATTGTACCCCACTGGTATAGAGCTCACTTAATCTGTAGATTGCAAAGCCTTTATATTTGATGTCCTATTCCATCTAAAAATGTTGAACATTACATATGTAATACATATGTTTGCAATATCCTGATAAGTGTCTGATAAGTCACTGTTAAATTAATCTTTAGGTAACCACGAATTTCGGTTAACAATATGAGTACGTTTACACCGTACGTACCAAGCGTTTGGTCCCAGTACCAAATGACGTCATAAGATGGCGACGGACGGTATAAACACTCTGTACCAAACCTTTGGTACGCAATTGGTACACAACTTTAGTACGTTCCAAGGGGGATGTACCAGACCCTACTTACACACGGTGTAAACAGCAATCGTACTAAACCGATTATGCTGCCATCTGTCATAAGCAATTGAAGTAAAATTATGTAGTAATATTTAGGTTAATTTTAGTGACATTTAGTACAAAACTTCAGTTAACGGTGTCAGACTATTGTGAAATATATTAAATAATATTTATAACATTACTTAGGTTATATCAATCAACTTCAATAAACTTTATAATTAAATAATTTTAGGTTAGGATGGCAAAGAGACCAAACAGTGTACCAGAAATATTTGGTCTTATTTTTTATACACCGGTGTAAACATACCGTACTAAAATAAAATTTTGTACGCATTTGGTACGCGTACCAGTATAGTACGCACGGTGTAAACGTAGTCTATGTTGTTAGCGTTACCAAAAAGATACATCTTAGATGATAAGAGGTTAAACTAACAGTTAGTTATGCTGCCGTTAAAATTTTGCCAGTAGGATAATTTCAAGAAATTGGTCCGAGTATAGTCCAATGTAAAATATTCTGTAGTATTTGTCAAATTTTTGTTATATATATTAAGGATATGGAATTAAGGCAATGTATTTTGTGAGGATGACGACGAAGAAGAATTAGAAGATTCTATTAATGTGGTGTTTAAAAAAGTATGTTCTAAGATGTCAATTAGATCATTATAATTTCTGGAGTGACCACCATTGTTTCAAAAGATTTAAATTTATTACAAAATGGGGAAAATATTATTCGTTTTTTTTTATTAACAGGTAAATAAAATTATGAGTAGCATATATTTCATAAATATATTTAAAATTAAATACCATCATTTTATTTACTGAAATTTTGCAATTATCCCGTTGAAATGTCACCGATCCAAATGGTCAAATACAACATTCAAAATTTGTTTAAAATGACAGTTAAATCTGGATAATCAGCTAAAACCGCTTTTCATAACCGTGGAGTTTACCAACCAGAACCAGACAAATATAATCTATTTAGGTCCGGTTTTATCACCTCTTGTTGACGGTTACCTTAACCATCAGTTAATAGAAAAATATCGCATCGAAAAACTGACGTAGGTTATCAAAAATATGCATTATTTACTATTTCGATGCAATATTTTTCTATTAATCGTTGGTTAAGGTAACCAGCCCTTTAACCAGAGGTGTTAAAACTGGACCTTAGTATTTAACATGAACTTTTTCAGACGATTGAAAAACCGGCCCTTCATATAATAATTATAATTTCTAATCGATTTTATGAATATTTAGTCCTAATTTTAATAGTAGAATAAGCAAATGTATTCTCTCTACATGCATGTAAAACCCCGCGTGAAAATTAAATTGGGAGCAAAACGGCTGATTCATATCCGATATGCAGGGGTTAATAAAACCCCCAAGCCATTGTGAGGTAAGTGATTGATCGAGAGGATCCGTTTTTACGAGGGATTGAAGTTTGAGCGACCGGACATCATTGGAAATTTGCAACACAAATAAAATAGACAGAAACAAAAAAACGCGTACAATATAAGAGCCATCGTAAATCATTTCACACCGATGGACTTTTACTGAAATATTTATGACTTGTACACTGATTATCAAATAAAAATTTGCACTTCAACTGGGGATATTTGTCATGGAAATATAATCCCCTATATATCTCCGGCATTCATAGTTACCAAAACATACAATATGTACTACCAAAATATTTCCCCATTTTTAAATATTAATTATCTATTATATATATTTAATTTGAACTAAACAGACAACCTCCTTTATTATTAGCAAGTAATTTTATTTTTTATTCATTTGTTAACTATCGTATATTTATACTGTTTATTTACTTGGGAAACTAACTTACTAACCAATAAAACTTTTACAACTGAACTGTTAGTTTTTTCGCATTGTTTACATTATTGAAAACTGTTTTTTTAATTGTGATTTCATTCCGGTAAATGAGACGGTATTATTATTCTTTAAGGTACTGTATATTTCATAAATCTTTACTTATACGTCCTTTAAATAAATTTAAAATATTTTTAATACATTCTTATAAATTGTAGTACTAAATATTAATTCTTTAAATTCACAACTAAAATTATTTTACTTACTTAATAATATCAATAAAATGTTGTACGTAATTCGTCAATTAAATGATTTTTATATAAAATATAAAGCATGCCTGTTTAGACATAAAAACGAGAATTTTCACAGTTTAATATGATTATATTCACCCGGTATACTACAAATAAAATGTCAGTTAATAATTTTATATTATAAAAAGCATTTTTTTACAGAATTTTATTATATTTTTCTCTTTTCTTAAATAATTTTCATTTAATTTTCGGTGTTGTAAATTTAAAAAGAACACACAACTACCTATAATAATTATTAGAATATTGTTTACAATTTTTTAAATAAAAAAAATTTGGCGACCAATAAAATTTGCCACGGTAATACGGCACTGCTCGTAGTATTGACAAGAAATGACAATGTGAGCCAAATTTTTATTAGTATTTTGATTTTTCAGTGTACCTATCCTTAAATTTGTTGTTACTAAGCCTAAAGAAAATTGATAGTTGTTGTAATAATAATTATAATATATGCATGGGTTTATGAGTAAAGTCTCTTCTGAACTTGATCAAATTTGCTTGCCCCAATTTGAAGTTGTCACCAGTCAGCAGCTAATCGATCACTCGGCGTATTTATTTAGGGGAGTAATGTAACCACTACAAATATTATTTCAATATGGAAACACTATTCCGCACTACATGTAGCGCATATTTATTGTATGCATTTGTCTCTGCGGAATGTATGAAGTTGTTATTGTTATTCTGTGAAGAATAAAACATGTCGTTACAATTACGCTAATTAAATATTTACAGCTTCAAAGAAAATAAATGCTTTGATGTGCGGTCATTAGAAAATTAACGACATTATTTTGATATTCAAATTAAATCATAAATTTTAAAACGCGGTCCATATATTCGAATTGCAACTGGATTATAACCAAAATTACAGTGTAACAACATTACTTATAACGAAGTAAAAAATTTATGTAAAAAATTGAGAATAAAACGGAGTAATAAATCAAAATTTGTAAAAGTATCTAATATTGAGTTTTGTCTGTCATGCGGTAATAAATACACCAGTAAAATAATATATAACTGTATTAAGATACACGTAGAATGTTGCATGCTTGCTTGCTTTATATCTGGATCTAAACTTACTTTTCGAACAATAGAAATACATCGTACATAGAATTTTTCAGAGTGATTTGTTGATTTATTTAGATTAATTAAAAATAAAAGTTCTTTATTAAAATTTATTTTAATGTATTCATTATATTTTATATGTAGCCAATATATCTACAATTAGTACAAGTATGGTAGATCTCTATCGAATTTAGTTTTTTTATTTATAGTATATTAAAAATTAAGTGTTGTAAGATGCATATTACGCTTGAAGTGGAAAAGTTACACAAGAGCCGCGAAGTGGCGATTTTGTAATTCCATAAATGCGTAATTGCCTTACAATTCGAATTATGTACTATACTTTTTCTACGACCATTATTTTACTGTATTTGGATCACACCGCGATCACGCAATACAATGACACATCACTAGTAAATAGCGCCAACTTCAAAACATATAAATAAGTATATCAAACTGTCATCCTCTAAATAAAAATTGAAACTATTTACAAGCCAATAAAATAATACTATGTAAAACATTTCTTGTTTATTTATTATTAGTCATAGTATTTTAAATTAATTACATAACATATAAGTTTTACAATAATGGCTATTTACATTAGTAGTCGTAGAAAAACTTATTAATTTTCATTATACATTTATATAATTTAAAAAATATATATTACATTCAATATTATTTTCTTAATTATCTACAAGACTGATAAATTTATGAGTACGTTGCCTAGTAACGCTTATTTACTTTTAACGCACTAGTATTTAAAATGCACTTTTCAAACACTAGTCTGAATAGTATATTGTGCAACAAGGGCAGAAAGATAGCTGTGTAGTGCTGGAGTTCTGGACAAAACAAGGTGGGAAATACGTAATTCTGCACGAGTGGCATTCTATACTTTTTCGCATTGCTAATCGTTACAGAACAAAAATACATGCGCGAAAGCTATTTTAACATAAAGAACAATACGGCGCACATAAACTCACAAAGAGTACCTTCACGCATGTGCAGTGTTGGCAATAACTGTGAGAAATAATATTTCTCACACTGCACATGCACAGAGAAATAATTTCTCACACTTTAACCCACGATTGTGGGAAATACGCAACTTTGAAGCTTTATATAGTGTGAAATTTGGAATGCCACTTTCCATAGTGGTCGTAGAAAACATAATGTGTGCAACATTGTCAGGAAATAATATTTCTTATCTACAGTGCCTTATGTATTTATTTTACCATTTGGTATTTACAATATTAAAATCTTATATTTAATTATTGCTAAATGATTTCAATCTGATTTTTGATAACGAATCTTAAGTGTATGATTTAAAGATTTATGTACCTATAGGTAGTGGAAAAAATATGGTATCTCATATCTTTCAAGAAGGTACTTGATATACATATCTATTTACATTTTTGCAATCTTACTGTTCTAATAGATTAAACACTTGATTTACGTAAATGTTTAAAATTAACTAGAATAGATAATCTATAAAGTGTTTGTCTATGTATATTATTATTTACTTATTTATTTTTATCAGTGTTGCACCAACTTGTAAACTTATATCTAATTAAAGTACACTATAAATGTTTATAACAAAGTGCATGTTTATACTTTATTTAATTTTATTTATTACATAATCTTTAACAAGTGCTTTACTAAAGTTTGTTATACAGGAACAAATTCTACAATAATACTGCAAATTTGTACAAAGCTACAAAGTAAACAATTTTTCTGCTACAATTCATTCATGCATGCAGGTTTTATGAATGAGTAATCGTTTGGTCAACAAATAAAAGTAACTCGTAAACGGATTAATTCCACTTGCTGTAAATAATGTCACGCTTTTCGTATTTAAGCAGTCTAAGAAAATGTTTAAATATGTATCTTGGATCTAATATAACTTTTATTATAGCCATTTCAAGCTAGAAAGAACAGTTTTATTAAATTCTTTTTATTGCCATGCCAACTGTAGCGCTAGTATTTGGAAATTAAAACGAAAGAAATGGTTTTGCACAAGCGAGTAGAAAAATTCGCTACATTTTAATATTAAAATTATAACAGATTGCTCAATGTGTCAGATCTGCTCATAGGCGTACTTGGGAGGGTACTTAGGGTGCTAAGCAACTTCAAATTTTAAATTAGTATCTCCAAACAAAATTTCTGTAATTTTTAACGAAGGTTATTCTTCATCTTAATAGGAAGCATCGATATAGAACGATTAAATATCTCAATACCCATTTATGCCATGAGAAATATTTTATTTGTGATTGGACGAAAACTGACAGCTTTCCGGTGTGTTTTCAAATTTAAATATACCTACATTATATTTTTTCCGAAATCGTTAAATTATTAATTAAAAACATAAATAAATAGCATTGTGTTTGTAAAACGTCAGCTAGCTATAAAGACAGGAATGTCTGTGATAACAAACGTACTACCGAAGTGTCAAATATTTCTTTATAATTTTCATATATTTACACCTACTTAGACGTCGTCTGCATTAAATCAGATAAATTATTATCAAAGGTAAATAATAAATAAATTCACCAATAATATTAAAGTATGATATGTTTGTTATTTTAGGAAGTACTAAAATAAACTGCAAAAATATAATATTATTAAAATATAGGTTAATTCAGTTTGACACATGAGTCCGTAAAGTTAAATTTTGACATAAGAGTCTGTAAAGTTTTACTTTAACTACTACTTTGGCTAACTTCGCGGAGAGATATCGCATACTTTAGTATTGATTTCGAAATAAAGTTTTGCATTTGAATACATTGTTACAATTTTTCGTTTATATTACCTGTGTTCAAGTGTTCGTCTTTTTATTGTTCCAACCTTTGCGAATTTAGTAATTATGTGACCTGGATTTGTGAAGAGTCGGTGAATATGGTGACCTTTGACCTGGTAACTTCTTTGAACACCTTCAATCATATCGGGGAAGCTCAGGGAACCCTGGTTGGTGTTAGGAATTCTTATCGCATTCGGATTCATAAATTCCTTTACAACCTGTCAGATTCACCCGCATCCACTGACTATCTCGCTGACATATTTAAAGGCGCTTTTATCACCCAATGGGATTCAATTACAGGGAAAAAGTTCGCACAATGTCAAATAGTTTTTTAGTTTTTAACACATTAAAAAATACAATGAAATGGGTTAGTAAAAATTCATGTTTTAATTCAAATTTTATAATGCCTTCCGATACTAACTTATTTCCAATAAGTGATGAATATTAGAAATAATTTGGGGTTTGATGATAAACCTAGAAAAGAATATAAATATTTAGTAATGACAATTACACAAGACAGAAGAGATGAAAAAGATATCAGGAGAAAAATCAGCCAGGGAAAAACAAAAATTATTTTTTCTTCAAACGTCATAAAAGTGACATTTTCTGTGACGTGATTGACAAGGTTGAAGTTTAAATTCTTCGCCGCCGTAATATAATATTTTATTCTAGCCGCCGTTTAATTTCTTCGCCGCCGTATGTAGAATCAGCCAATAAGAAGTAACTTGTACAATAGAAATCTGTAATATCGCCCTAAATGTCACTATAAAAACTAGATAACCTAAGAATAAAGTTACTAAAAATTATAAATAACTGACAGGTAACCTACATATTAAATGTCAAATAGTAATTTATTTTTAAAAATTTCTACGTATGAAGAAAAAATAGAATGTGATATTCAAAGTAAAAGTGTCTCTGTGTGCCTCGCATGCAATTGTCCGACTTGCTTCGCTCGTCGTGCAAACTTCCATGCTCGCCACACAAAGTATCACTTTTACTCTTAATAACACAATATACTATTGCTGTTATCAACCAACTTTTAAGTAACATGTAGATACGTGTGTTTGTTTTATATATATTTGACGAAAGATTTCTGTAAAATAATTTACATGATTTACTTGATCCCATTTTCATACCATTTATCATACTGAAGATGATTTATTTACAGTTGAAACGTTGGTGTATTAGTGGATTTTATTACTGCAACTCCAAACAAGGCCTACTTTTATTAACACCTAGTCGATAAAACCAATCCTACATTGATAGTCTATGACAAATAACAGTGCGGGTATATTTTTTTCTTCCAACCACTATGGAAATTGGCAATTTTCGCACACTATATAAATTTTGAAAGTTATTTCATATTTCCCACAATCATGGGTTAAATTGTAAGAAATTATTTTTCACAGTATTTGTCAAAACTGCGCATGTGTAACTACCATGCGCGAAGATACTCTTTGTAAGTGTACTTGCTCCATATGCTTTTTTTATGTCAATTTTGTTCAGTAACATTTAGTAGTGTGGTCTTAGAAAAACTACAGTATGCCACTTCTGCAGATCACCTATTTCACACCTTGTGTGATTCCAGTACTCGATTTCATCTTGTTCCGAAACTTCCACTCGTGGGAAATAGGCGACTTTCTGCATTTGTTGCTACTATTTCTGCACATATATTTTCTTTAAAATGATTTGGTGAAAATAAGAAAACCGAAAACCTAAATTTAAAATTTTTAGTTACAAAGTTTTGTCTTAAAAATGTTTGTACTTTACTAATATCGACGCGCTGATTTCAAATGTCTAAACAATCGTTCCAAAGAACGTACACATGTTTTCTAGACATTTCGTTATATAAGTTTGTGTGATGAGATTGTATCTACAGGATGTCCCATTTAAGGTACGAATGCATTGGTATCTCGAGAACCGTAAGAGCTACGAGGTTGGTTAAATTAGACAAAAGTCGCCCCGTTAGGAGGCTATTTTAATAGTGTTTTGTTATTTGCGAAAAAATGCATAGATCACTAGATATAGGGGAAAATGTAAATTTAGTGATTTTCTTTTTTTGCTTATAACTTTGTTATATGAAATAATACGAGATTCTGGTTTGCACTTTCTTAAGGCACTTTTGTATGGTGAATTTGCAGAAGTACTTAATTTTTTTTTATATCTAACCATTTACGAGTTACTGATATCAACTTTTATTTTTCATATGGAGGTCATATTAAGCTATGGTATTTTTAAATAGAGATTCCTTTTAGCTTTACAATGATATAAAAGAGTAATAATTTATTTTTATAATTAACAGAAAAATTATAACAAAAATTGTTAATTTAAAAATACCATAGCTTAATATGACCTCCATATGAAAAATAAAAGTTGATATCAGTAACTCGTAAATGGTTAGATATAAAAAAAAATTGAGTACTTCTGCAAATTGACCATACAAAAGTGCCTTAAGAAAGTGCAAACCAGAATCTCGTATTATTTCATATAACAAAGTTATAAGCAAAAAAAGAAAATCGCTAAATTTACATTTTCCCCTATATCTAGTGACCTATGTATTTTTTCGCAAATAACAAAACACTATTAAAATAGCCTCCTAACGGAACAACTTTTGTCTAATTTAACCAACCTCGTAGCTCTTACGGTTCTCAAGATACCAATGCATTCGTACCTTAAATGGGACACCCTGTATATTCATTTTTAAAAAAATACTCAAAAAACACACTATTTGGAGAACCAATTTTAATAGAAAATATCTCAGGAACGAAAAGAGATAATTAAATTTCATTTAAAATTTGAAATCAGTGCATCGTATTGTATGAATGTGAGCTATTTTCTAATACCAAAATTTTTGATCGAAAAGTACTTTTGGAATTGTTGTCAAATGCTTATGATAATATACATAAAATGTGGAATGAAACGTTGTGTACTATCCACATCAGATTTTTAAATATTATAAAGTTTCATGGAATATATAAACATATATGTATATATAGAATTTAGATTAAAATAAATATTAATATGCAGTTATTTTACGAGCTATGTAAAATATCATGTATGAAGTCTTTCGTAAATATTCAATATTAAAATTTGTGTAAAATACATGAAACGATATGAAATATACATCAAAGAAAAATTATATATGATGAAGAAATTGTGATACATTAATTAAAAATAGAATGATATAAAACTTACATGATATTAAAGACATATTTCATTCTTTATCTGAACTGACTTTGTTTTTATTTCAATTTAGTAAAAGGTACAAAAAAATTAAAGGCTTAAGATTACCAAAAAGATGTTATTGTTAGATATGTTTAACTTTAAATTTATGCTACTTCTCTATTTGTATTACTTGGATAGCACTGACCATAATGCATTTTGAGAGTCGATTATTCAAGAGGTCAAAAGTTCAGGCCTAATGTTGAGAACAGTGAATAAAATATTAGCACATTCGATCGCACCTGCCAAAGTTGTTTAGTTACCGATTATTCCATTCGGCATATCAAGGTTTTACTTTTGTTTCTTGTCAAACATCTATAACAAATGTCAGCTCAGTAGCTGTACATAATGTACTGTGCTTTATAAAAACTTTTACTTAGAATTATTGGCAGAGGAAGTCAATTTATTTAAAAATTTCAATTAATCCCGATTTCGATCCCATTTGGAACATTTTCAGGAGTTAATTATTTTTACATCAAAAAATTAGATTTTTTCTTTAAATCGGATTTTTTTATATCAATCAGATTTTATTTTAAAGTTGTAGTATAATTTCAAAAACGTGCTTCACAAAATAGTACATATTGAGAAAAAGAAAACAAATTATAAAGAATAAATTAAACTTACAGAAACAATAAGAAACTACATACGTTTATGATACAATAATATAATCGGATTTTACTGTAATACATTTAAATTTAATTCACACATTAGTGTAAAAAAATTCTGTATTATATATTCAAAATAATATACAAGTAACGTCGTTTTACCGACGAAGTTACACAGATTTAGTAGTTCTTGAAAGTATTGTCATATCATTATCCACACGCTTTTTCCCCAATTTTTGTAAACCAAGGATGTTAAATAACAATTTAAATCAACGTAACGCAGCAAAAATATATAAAATTGTGTAGCACATTAAGAATTAAATTTTTTTTGATGAATGTCGAAACCATAAGCAGACTCATAAAACTTGACTTTATGCAATGTTTCTTGTTCACATTTGATCGGACATTTTGTCCGTTTTATAAGAAGTCCGTTATAACGAAGTTCTACTGTACTGTTGTACTGACTTATGAAAAATATAAATACAAATAAAATACGGCTCTGTCTGAATTGTTTGAACCCACTATAAGCTGTAGATTTGTTGCAGAGGCAATAGCTTGACAACACCTCCAAAATATAGGTAAAATTTTCTAGAAGCAGATGAAATTCTTATCTCGATTTCTTTTTCATTATGTTCGTTAATGGATTTATGGGAGACTATTTGTTTTTATTTAATACAGTGAATATTATTTTCAATAATGTTGATGTCAAATTCGTGATATTTTTCATATGAAATGGGCTCGTGCACTCTCCACAGCAGCAAGAATCCTCTTCGATATAAATTATCATTTCTAATATCTGTAATAAATTGGCACATTAAATAGCCATTAAATCGTAAATAGTACATTTATTTATTTTGTTTTCAAACTTTCTCATTTTCATTTACCGTTGATAATATCTAAACCCATATTGTTTAGAATATCAGCTGAGTCGTAATTTGAAGTCTGCGCAAATTAAACAAAACAATAAACCTTCACAACCGTTGTAAAGTGAAGTAATCCGTATCCTCACCATAATCATGCATTGTGCATGTTGATTCAGGCTATAAAATCCAACGCAAGGGTGACCTTCCTAGTAGGTTAGTAGTTTTCAGATGTGTTTCCAGATCACGCCGCTACGAGGCCGGGGGCGCCACGGGCGTTATGGTACTCGCAGGAACTCTATAACTTGATGCGTAGGGTATAAATATTCACAGCGAACTTACTTCTATACTGTTTTCCGAAACGATACCAGAAGATTAAAAATTAAATCAAGGAAATTGTTATTGACTATTATACCGTGAGTATTTTTTAACGTGAAATATGGGGATTTATCATATCCATGGTTACGACTTGATATTTGATTGACAGTAATGTTTACTTGCTTATCTCAAATTGTTACTATTATTCCGTGAGTATTTTTTAAAGTGAAATATAGGGATTTATCATATCCATGGTTACGACTTGATATTTGATTGACAGTACCTTAAAATTGCTTGTCTCATTTAAAATGAAACCTAGGGATCGAATTCGACATTTGCTTTTTGGGTTATAAAATTTTCTGACAGGCCTACACCAAGTGCAACAACAATTTTAAGTATCATTAATAAATTTAGAGGAAAAGCTAGAACGGTAGAATATACTGCTAGATTTCTAGGTCTTACAAATTTAGATTCTTTTTATTGGTGACCTTTAAATTTAGAAGTTTGTACTAGAGGAAATCTTCAAAATTTAAATGAATTAAAAGTTCAAATTCAAAACATTTCTCAAAATATTACAATTGCCCAAATATAAGTGTACGTAATTCAAAAATTTTATAACAGATTGAGTCATTGTTTAGCAGTTAATGAATAGATTTTTGAGAATTTATTGTGATTATTATTTAATTGTTCATTATTACATTTCCTTGTTGTGTAGCAGACCATTCTTCTTTTTTTTCTCTAAAATTATTAATGATTCTTAAAACAACAACAGTTACACTTGGGGTGGGCTTAATTCATTCCCCATGTTTCATTTTAAATGAGTCAAGCAGGTATACATTGCTGTCAATTAAATATCAAGTCATAACCATGGATATGATAAATCCCCATGTTTCATGTTAGAAAATATTCGCGGTATATTTCTTATGGAGTGAGATCTAGTCGAAGAAAATGTTTTTATATGTTCACAGGCAGCGGTGGCTCACTTCAAATCTCAGATTTAACTGTAGGCTGACAACTTACACCACTATACTGCAAGTAAAAATTGTCTCGGAACCAGAGTTAGAAAAATTATGATTTTATATTAAAAATTAAAAATCTGACGTGGACACCACATGACTTCCTTTTACGCGTAATAAATTATATTCATGCTATGTACTTCATTTAAACTTATTTCATATCATAACAGTCCTACGTACAGAATTTTAATATTCCACAGCTAATCGTTTTTGAGTTATACGAAAAATTCAATAATCCCTCCGAGAAAAAACCCTTTTGGAAGAGGAGCATAAATTAATCTTATCCAAATCCCATAGGTAAACGAAATTTCAGCATTCTACGGCTAATCAATTTTGTTATGCGAGATACGTACGTTATAATTCCCGCAGTTGATCCTCACGTCATCAATTTCTGCTTCAAGAATTATTAATTTTTTTGTCTTGCATCTTTGTCGTATTCGTATGTTATAGATGAGACTTTTATTCGCTATCTCATTATCCTACGTGTTACAAAAGAGCCTACATGCTATCTACGTCTAACCAATGACAAAAATAAAATGGAAACAGTAGTGTAACCGCGGTAACGAATATTTTCAAATATTTAAAAAAAATGAATGTCATTCATGTCATCCTTGTCATTTAAAAAAGTGATATTGGTGTCGATAATTTATCCTTCATTGTGTGTTGGTAGTTTCTTTACTTTAATCTACAACTCTTTTAGTATGTTTCATCCATTATTTTATTTATTTACAATACTGTCAGTTTTGATATTTATTTACTTCGGAAATCACACGATTTCACCCGACAAGATGATGTCATCAATTCCCTTCCCCCCAACGATCTGAATCACGATGAAAAACGAATATATGTTTATATCTATCTTATAAACTAGTCAAATGAATTCTGGGATGGACAGGTTCATTGAAATCTGAAAATTGAAAATCGATTTTTTCGCGATTTCAGTACTTTCTTTACTTAGTACAAGAAAGTAATAATCCTTGATTTTTTTTTACAATAATGGGATAATTATTAATAATTATTTTATTCATGCTATTTCCCTTAATGTTTCATTTGATCGAGGAAAGCAGTATTACACCGATAATTTTTAATAATACCCTAGTAAGATGTTTTGTTGATATGAAAAAACTAATGTTGTTCATGAAATAATCAAGCAAATATAATTCTAGTTATGAATTTAATCTCTAAAATTTATTCGCAATTCCTGTGAAGTAACGACAACTCGTGTCAAAAATCATTTTAAAATAATTCCAGCTTCGCTATCGTGATCTAAATGTCATTTTTAACCTTCGTTTGTCTATTCCTACGCAATAACATGGAATTCTCATCTTGTATTCATCTGCCCATGAGGAATTGGAATACTATTTTTGTATTGTATTCGTGTCTCTATCATCATAGACGACAAAGAGACAGACAACTTTCAGTGAAACAAGGGTACAACAAACAGGGTATTTGTTTTTGTTAGTGAATATTTTTGATTGTTTTATTAAGAATGAAACTGAATATTTTGTTTTGGAAGTAGATGACTAGTAAATCTGGTATCGTAGAAGCCTATTTAGCGCATGAAGCGTGCTTTCCGCAGTAAAGTTTTAGCATTAAGCTCAGCTTTACTTTTATAGACTTGGCGAAACTGCTGTTGGTAAACGATAGTAAATAACACAATCCACACAAATTGTCGGTGTCTAGCTCATCAAGAATCACTTACTCTTATATGATATTATCTTCAATATTCTATACACTATCATGCAAAAATAATTTTTTACTAAATTTTGAAAAAATTGGTGATGGATTGATCATTATTTAAAATCTAAGATATTATTTCAAGTCTTCATAAAAACTTTGTAGAATGTATGTAACAATAGATTTAAAAATTTGTCGAATCTAAAGAAATAAGAGAAATAAAGAATTCCATAAACATGAGAATTTATAATGACACTACAAATTTTGTGTCCCAATAGTATCTTGAACAACAAGCATGGAATAGTATTCATTTCATACGAGTGTGACAGTTTGTAGCATGAGCAATATAATATATTTTTCTACGACCGTGGTATTATTTCCTCATTCATGTATATTTTAATAATAAACATGTCTTCAGCTAGCTACAAAACAAAAATTAAACAATACGATTTTTGACAGAACTGCGGGATATGAATTTATACCTACACGTTGTCTATTGTTACCGTGGGAAATGAAAATGTGTTTACAATATACTATGTATCCGTAGCAAAATCATATACAACAAGTGAATATCTTA
Organism: Stenolophus ochropezus; assembly: GCA_035578165.1. Classification (NCBI taxonomy): domain Eukaryota; kingdom Metazoa; phylum Arthropoda; class Insecta; order Coleoptera; family Carabidae; genus Stenolophus; species Stenolophus ochropezus. The sequence continues at coordinate 4,427,468 of JAQOWZ010000010.1, forward strand.
ATAATCGTAGAAAAAGAACTTTGAGATATGAATTTATGTCTATGGTTACCATAGAAAATAATAATTTGTTTACAAAATATTTATTAGTTATTGGCAGAATTGAAATAGTTATTTATGGTACATTGTAAATAAATCACGTGAGAAATGTTTAGCTCACGACTTATGTAATTTATACACATGTCATACAAAATCCCTTAATCATTGATGTAAAATATATGTTTTTTTGATAGTTGACAGTTCAAAATTACATTTAATAAAATATATAATAGAGAAGGTTTTATAACGTAGTTACTATAATACGAATCTACAAACAGTATTACTTCTAATCCACTAATGATTTATGACCTACATTATTTATCTAAAAGCAATTATAGCGCTACAATTACACAGTGTTGGATAAAGTAAATAACATGAGGTCTCGATCTTTTAGTGAAGTAAATAATGAATTAGTAGTAATGTCCAACAAACAATGATGTTTGTTTGTGGGAAAGGTTACACAGCTACATTTGAGAAATCTGAAAGGATTTGTAATTTGAGTTAATGGATTGTAATGCGTGGCTGTATCTAATCCTGTTAACATTTCTTTATTTCGAGTAATACAAAGCCGCGGCGGTTACTTTTGGAAATTTGCTCTTTTCACGTTTCCCATCATAATTCATCATCGTGTCAGGAATTCAATCTTTCTCTGCTGCGGCTATAAATAATTGAAAGCACGACCGTTTGAAAATTTAGGTCAATTTTTCGATTGGCTATTACATTTTTTCTGGCGATGAGGTTATTAAGGCGCGGAATAGAATTTTTATGGAGCGTCCAAGTAGGCCGTGATTAAGCTCGCGATGCACATGGTTCTCTACCCAACACACGTACTCCAAACAAAACACGAAAATAATTTAATTGAATGTTAGGAAATCTGCAATATTTTAATCCTTAACCTCAGTAATTTCTTAGGGCAGGTTTTTCATTTTTCTGGTTAAGTTTCGGTTAACATAACCATGATTAGATTTAAACAGCCAAGTTAATCATGGTTAAAGCAAAGAGCGTTTTTCATTCCTGTAGACATATCCATTTAAATTAAGTCTAGTTATCAAGTTTCTAATTTAAGTTAGCAAGAAAAATATACGACTACTCTACTATTCTCTTCATATTACTAGATGTGTTAGTTCATATGTGCTTGTTTAGTTATATTTTAAGATTATTAAGACAAAATATTGAATGACAGCAAACGTAGCAGAAGAAGAATTTTTTTAGATGAAGAATGCATTATTATGGTCAATTTGATAATAACATGATAAAATTATAGAATGCAAAAAAAAAAATTACGACAACTGAAAACAAAGAACATTGCTTGGAGAAAATTACAATTATGTTCAATGTAAAAACTGGCGTACATAGAAGAAGTTGCAAGGATGGAATACGAATACAGCATATTTCTAGAAAAATATTAATATACAATATAATTTATAAGATTACGACTTCTTTTGAGGGAAGTGTAAAAATCATTGAAACACAAATATTTATATAACTAAGTTCAATGAACAAATAATAAATTATAAAAAGATAATAAATATTAGTAACACTGTAAATAAACAAATATGTACACTAATATAAGAATAATAATTATTAAAAAAGACTTAAACACTAAGAACATTTATTTAAACACTTAACACTACGTAATAGTTATTTATACGATATTTATATCACCAGCTATTTATTTATGTCACCAGCTACTTATTCATATCACCAACTATTTATGTATTTCTACTTTACATGTTGGTGACATGCACTGACCAACACGTACTTTCTTCAATGACTCTTTACATACTCTGACCGAAACTAACTTCCCTGACCCGCCCGATGCAATCATTATATACCTGCCTCAAATTAATCTCTCGGACATTCCAGAGCCTTCCGGACTCTGTAAAATTCCGGAACAATAGCGGCGTCGCTCCTATCCCACTTGACCTTTCATGGGACTATCTGCTTATACAGGTCAGACGTGATGACTCATCTGCGGTGAGTCTCGCTCATTAGTTAATTCAAAACCTTCGTTAAAACTTATTTAATCCATTACGATGAAGTAGCTAACCCGCCAATTTTGACCGGTTAAGAATTCACCAGTTGGTAGTTTATTTAACTACAATTAACAATTGAAAACCGCATTTGCGCATTTCATCCATGGTTACCTCTAACCGAAGTATTAATCGGCCCTTGAACATTTAATCGCTAAACTCTAAAAATTATCGAATTGTTCAAAAAAGTTTTAATAATTTAAAAAATAAATAATACCACGATATTCTGCTAAAGAATAGAATATAATTCAATAAAAATCTGAAATCCCATTACTGTTTTACATATAATAATTTTATGATAAGAGGTACTAAAACTTTATATTTTTAATAAATGCAGAGATATACGTATTTATTTGCAAAATAAGAATACAAAATACATCGCTAAAAGATTGTAGAATGTACATTACTCGTTGGAATCAACAAGTATGCCACATATCAAGCTATAAAACTTTTATCTGCCATTTATAAGAATTACAGAAACCGCGGAAATGTTCCTCCTTGAAGCAGAAGTGCATTGTAAACAAATTTAATAACAGCACGCATCGAAAGAATACTGCAAGCTGTCTCCTGAATAAATAATTCATCCACTATCGACCCGTCGCGATGAAGTTGGATCCAGATGGCGAGAGAAAATTATTGGAATTACAGACTTGTGCGAAACGGAACTGCACATGTCTATTCAAGTATTTTTTAGTTGGTGCCATTGTTGTAGGAATCACAAGGGTTAAGTAATTAAAAAAATATCTATAATTGACATGATAGACCGTTCCTACATCGTTTTTAGGAATAGAAGAACCGACATATAAAATAGAGTTGTGAAATATTAAATATTTAATACCTAATGAAATACGGAATACCTTATAAACTGTATTAAATAAAAAATAAGGAAATGTAGTACTATCAAATATCAGTTATCTAATTACATTATAAAACTGTTTCCACATTTAAATTATTGAAGATGGAAACTGAACATGTAAGTAATTCAATATTAAGGAAGTCGTAATTGATTCTGAAGACCTATAGGATTTTTTTAAAGTAAAGAAAGTTATTGGTTTTTTAATAGCTGTTCTAAATATTAATTAATAATAATATTAATATAATATTAATATTATTCCATAATATTAGTAAGGAATAAATTGCCTTTTGATAACAGCATTATTTTCTATTTTCGAAAATATTTTTGACTACAAAAATGGCTGAGTAGCCTATTTAACATAGACTACTACGAGATTTCCTCCTGTCTCAATATATTCGAGCAGGGCATCTAACCGAAAAAAATTCTGGTTAACGGTTCACCCATATAGTTATAAAAATAACGGTTTTAATACGAAAACCGGTTTTTAAAAATTGAAAATCGGTTTACATCTGAAGTTAAAAAAAAATATAAAAAAAATTTAAAAAATTATATTATGGAGCTATGAAAAGAGGTGATGTTTTGTGTTGCTTACAAAATCAAACACGAATATTCACAAAAATTCCTACAATAGATTCAAAGGAAAGTCATTTTTCAATTGTAAAAAATATTAATTTTAGAAAAATTTTCCAAAACAAATTCAACAGATATAAAAAAATATTTAATTTTTTTCGTGCTAAACGACATTATTAAAATATAGTTTAATGTTCGCTAAAACAGTTTTTTTTAGTTAACGGTTACCGGCCTTAAAAATATCGGTTAAAACTACGGTTAAAGTTTACAAATTTTGTTCAAAATGTCGGTGACCGGTTTTTATTAACTGTTTTTTTTTTAACTGGGTACATGTCCTTTATTAAAATGATAAGAAAAGAAAAAAATCCATTTTATGAAATTGATTCTTTAATAACGATTATTATTATATTTATTTATAAAGTAAAATTATTTGTTATGTATTTTTATATGGTTTTTATTTAATCCTACAATATTAATTAATATACTTTTGGATTCGCCTAATTTTAAATTGTAAGGTACAAATAATAACTTTGCTGCTCTGATTTGGTAATTAATGGCAATTTAAAATTGTAAATTACGGTTAAATTATTGTAATTAATTTCGCAATTTATCACGTAAATTACAACTAACATCACTAAATAGGACACTGGCTAATGTTGAAATGTGTTTTATTTTTTTTTGTGTGGCTAACAGCAAAGCACAGAATAGGTTTATACAGAAGAGACAGTAAGACAAAGAAATGAAAATTAAAGAGAGATGGGGAAAGCCAACAAATTTAAAGGGCTTATTGTTTAAAATCGGAAAGTTTCGTCACATCTTAGTGAGAGATAGGGGAAAGGTACAAATTTAAAGGTCTACACAATTCTCTAAGGTCATAGAACTGATTAGGATTACACGAAAGGTACCTACACGGAGTGTCGCTTCTGTATGTAACTATTCTGTGACCAAAGGTACCACTGTATCCCATCAAACAAACATTTGTAACATTGAATAATAAACAAATGGAATGATGTATCTTCTATTATTACAAATTGGTTTAAGCTACATTAAAGATTGAGCATTACAGCAGTAGATAATAAAATTAGCGGTTAATAAAGAAAGATAGTTGTGAATCTGTTGACGATGTTGAAGTAACCACAAAGTGTTTTTATTTATATAGGTGTAAGCGAAGCAATTTCGTAGTAAAATGCGGAAGAAGTAATTTGGAAAGACATTCAGGTGCGATCTAAGATCGTTGCACCGGTTTTTAATTACTTGCAGTCCATATCAGCCCGCGAACAAAGACGATGTCATTTACATAGTAACTAGATTTTACTATTTACAAACGCTGTATCCGGATATGCAAATAACAATTTAAGCAGCTTTAGCTAAAATGAATCACATTGTAAAACAGATATGATAATGTTATTACTTTTACTTCGTGAAATTTTCACCGGGGAATTTTATACTCACTTGACAATTTACGACGGGTTTTAATTGTGTTTTGTGCACGCAATTTGACGCAAACGACTAATCAATTCATTGATTAAATTTGCCAATGACATTTCGCCCAATTACTGACAAACATGTTTTGAAATTTTTAAAAACCACACAATCCACGACACGAGAATAAAAATATCACCCATTCATTTTTTATCAATTATTACAAAAATGTGTTGTATTAAATTTTACCAAAATGAAGCTAAAATGTTGAGAATGTTTTTCTTGCACGACGCTTGGATAGAACTATTGGTGAAACAACAAACTACCAGTAAACATTTACAAATTGCCCAACTTGTCAGACCGCAAAAATCATTCTGTTCAGAATTCCAGCAGTTTGTAACATTTGCTAACTACAATGAAACAAATTTGTTACAGAACAATACATACCTCAATTTTTTTTTTTAATAAAATATAATAAACATAACAATGGGAACAAATACACCGTATTCATATTAATGTAAATAATGGGTGTTTTTTGGTTTTGAGTAAATTTATTAATAAAGTTGATTGATTCGGCTGTCACTTCTCGTTGAAACATATTAAACATTATTTAAAAGAATTATAAAACAAAATAAAATACTTGGTCGGTTTCAAAATCTTTAATCTCGAAAGATACAATACGTATTTCGGCTTACTAGGCCATCGTCAGGTAAATACATAAGATTTTGAAACCGACCAAGTATTTTATTTTGTTTTATAATTCTTTTAAATAATGTAAATTTAATAATTTTAAGAACTTATGGCTTTTCCTTGCCTTTAGTATATGTAGTATTAAAAGCGGTAAACACATTTTACCAATCGAAGACAATTGTTTAGCGAAGGAGCCAAGCGACGATTCTATTTGTTGCCTGTGTATTTTTTATTATTTGTAGTGCTTATACTAATTTTTGCAAGTTAAAAACTGAATTTTGCTGAACATCAGTCGAAAGAATATTCGAAATGAGGTATATTAAAATTTATTTCACTTAGCTCTCATTCCCAGCTTGTGTTTTAATTTTGAGTTTTAGTTTTAATTAAAATTTTTTTATTTTAATTTTAAGTTTTACTTCTAGTTTTATGTTCTTTTCACAGTTTCTACGTACAAAACAACAAAATCCATTTTAAATTCGATTTTGAGTATTATTAATATTAACTTATAATATACAATATCAATTTTCTTTATGTTTTCGAAGACGTAAATATGACATTTTGTGACAACTGACAGTTTTAATTTTTAGTTTTAGAAAGTATGGAATTTACATATTCGTGCAACTAAAAAATAAAACTAGAATTAAAATAAAAACTAAAACATATGATATACTTTTCTTGCGACTAAAACATAAAATTAAAACTAAAATTAAAATTAAAACAGTAGCTGGAAATTTAAACAAAGAAATGTTTTATGAAAGTCAAGAATTCGTTTCAGTAGTATTTTTCAAACATTCGTTCCAGTTTATAATTTTTCAGTCTTGTTATGTTTTGCAAATAGAAATGACACCGAAAATAATTTTTCCTACGACCACTGTTAAAAATAGTATTTTTAACGGTTGCTTAGCAAGTTAAAAATAACAGTTTATAACACAGTAAATACTTTTTTTCACTGCTAGCCTAGGAAGATATCATTATTAACCTGTTACTGAGTTGTGAAATTGTTTTTCTCTACCGCTTCCTTAGCAACGCTTAACAACGGTCAATAATGGATTATTATTGACCATGGTCAATTATGCGAACTGTCACTTTTTAAAGAAATTCACGCTTCTGAATTTATTTAACTCGCTGAACGCAAGGAAAATATTATATTTAAATTTGCCGCCTAATTTCAAGTTGGCAACAGTTAAATTTCAGATTAAAAATTAACTATCTTATTCTGTGATCTTATTTCTTGTCAAATTTTTCGTGCGTTCACATTATATTCACAATGCAAAATGTTAATTTATGTATTTATTTATTTATTGCAATATTTATTGTTAAATCTTTGAAAAGGTAAGTGTTAATTGTTATATCATTTTAATTATCTTACTTTGTACATTTTTTTTAGGGTTATAATTACATTTCTATGTAAAAACACAGAACGGGTAACATTTATTTGTTATTTATAGTTGAAATTGATAGTGCAATTGTGACAAGTCAAATTTATTGCTGCAGAACCCGTATTCAATGAGGTTTGAGTGTTTCCTATATTTATTGTCGCATTTTGAATTTCTGGCATCATTGACTGAGGTATGGGGCTTGTTGAAGGGTTCGTAGCTAGTAGTGAAAAAAATAGTATATAAACCACGGTTGAGAAGATCATTATTGACCAGGCGCCTTGTATCACTCGGGCTTCGCCCTCGTGTTACAATCCTGGCGCTGGGTCAATAATGATTATCTTCTCAACCTTGGCGTATAATATACTATTTTCTACTCCTGCTTTGAAAATACAACTTTCTGGTTTGTTTTTCATGCTGAAAGTGACTCTTTGCAGCACTAATAAATGTTTGTTGCATTGTTGCTGCCATAGATACGAATCACTTGCGCATCACAAAAACAAAATTTGCAATAAATGTCAAATTATGTTTAAAAAATACTTTTTAATTTCCTTATTTTTTATCTTCCAGGAGTAGAAAAAATAGTGTGTATAACACGTGTTGAAAGTGTTAACACAAACGATTGCAACCTTCGCTTCGCTCAGGCTGCAACTTTCGTTTTGGTTCGACAAAGATAGACTTTCAGCACTTGATATACAAATAACTATTAAAACGTTGCTATTGACAACGTGTTAAAAGTAAAAAACAAATTTACTTTTAACACGTCTTATGTTCAGTTGTTCATAACAAAAACACCATGACCTGTCATAAATGTCATTCTAATGCTTAGTTTTTATTTACTAATAGGTACATAACTGTGGTCTTAGGAAAAATAGTGTATGATATTTGTGTTAAAAGTGATTTTATTTTGTTCGTGGGGTTTGTTAAACTCGGCTTCGCCTCGTTTCAAACTTCCCCACTCACTCATAAAATGTCACTTTTAGCACTTATATCATAAATAACTATAATAATCTCTTAATATTACTAATGACAGGTTGTACCTATATTACTATTTTTTTTTTCCTTCAATATGGACAATATCACATCAGAATAAACTATCAAACGAACTATTCAACATTGCTGTTAAAATTTCGATTAACATTTTTTTGTGTAGCTAAAAATTTAAGTCTTGTTGGTGCAACTGGGCATCAATAATAATAATAAATGATAATAAATGGTAAATTGGTATTCTTTAGTACCATGTACGAATAAATTGTTTCTGTAACTTTGATCTTTCGTTCCAGATATTGAAAATCGCAATTTCGTAGACGTCGCCGGATTAGACGAGGGCTGCTAGGTAAGCTGTTCCCAACTTTTTTCCTTACAAGTGTAGAATATTAATGCTCTCGGTCCCTCTGAAAAATTCCACAGTGAAATATTTTAATTGCCAGTGCTTCAGGACAACGTGGACATATGTTTATTTCTACTTATGTTTCACTTTGTATATGAGCTGAAAAATTGTGTTAAACATTACCCTCGTTAACGTAGACAAGGCTATAAACATCTACAATTTACTAGCGGAATTAAAAATAGAATTATCACATTAGCAGACAGTTTTTACTATGACTGTTATGGGCTTTAAAACATAAAAATAATGATAACCTTATTTTGCTAGTATTTTTCTTTATACGGTCTATTTCCCTGAGTTGACACTCACGTTATCAGTCGTAACTATGTAATTCAAATCGTTGATGGAATGGGAATTGATGACGTCATCTTGTCGAGTGAAATTGTGTGATTTCTGAAGTAAATGTCAAAACTGATATAAAATACAATAATAATTTTTGTATTAAGTGCGCGAAGTTTGTATTTTTAATGCTCGAGATGTCAAGAAGTCAATCGAACGCACTAAAAGCATTTCGCGCACAAAATGTAAAACAATATTTTTTATACAACTAATTTGCATCATAAATTATAATGTTTTAACTTATCTATCTAAATTGAGGAAGAAATGTTTTCCATCTCCGTGAAAAAACGTTTTCCAAAAGCGTGAAAAAATGTACTTTGCGTACAGTGTCAAGTTAACATAACAATTGTAAGATTTTTTCACAGTTGTATAGAAATAGTATATTGTGCAACAAGTGCAGAAAGTCGCCTGTCTCGTGCCGGAATCATACAAGGTGGGAAATAGATAATTCCGCAAATGTGCCACACTATATTTTTTCTACGACTGCTAAACGTTACAGAAAAAAAATACATGCACAAAAGCTGTTTGACATAGCGTAGTGTTGACAATTACTGGGAGAAATTATATTTCCCATACTGTACATGTGCAGTATTAGCAAATACTGTGAGAAATAATTTCTTTTACTTTAACCCAAATAACCAATTTTTAGGCTTTTATATAGTGAGAAAAGTGTCACTTTTCATAGTGGTTGTAGAAAAAAAACAGCGTTCTATTTTAATAATAATAAAATTACAAAACAAAAAATATTTAAATTTATAGTAAAGTTCCATACTTTCTACTGATCAGTTATGAAAACTAATCTTTTCTTGGAATAATTAAATATTTAAAAACAACATTAACCTAAAAATGTTAGAATGGAATTATAGGAACTTGAAAATCAGTTTTCTTCATGTTTATTCTTTAATATATTAAGGAAAGTTTTTTATTCTATTCATTTATCTTCAGTATATAGCTTTCGAGAGATAATACATCTAATTATATTTATAATATTATATAGTCGTATGTTTACAAAAATAAAGGTATGTACAATGTTAAAGATTACAGTACATAATCATAAGTACATACTCAAAAGTAATATGCTGTATTATCTTGATATACTCGTATTAAGATTGTTGAAAATAACTGACGTACATTGAAATATTAGTACGTAGATGCTAATGACTTGATAAACAAAAATAAGAAAACTTGTGGTTAATTATTTATAAATTTATAGTTGCAATAGCAGACATACACAATTAGGATATGAATCATATTAAATCGCGATTCAATTAAAAATTATAAAATCATTATCTCGTTGTTGGCGTCAGAAGTTGTAAATTACGTGAGTGAAATTATGAGCGATTTGGAGATAAGGCAAGAATAATGTCTTCATTTACGTCATTCTGCTTAATATCAGCTAATTAGTGCAGAAATGGAATTGCACTGTGTACCTAACCCAAACACCTTCTTGCTGTTTGACGTGCGATTTATGTGGAGATGAGATTAGCTGTACACGTAGGTGGACTTCGTATAAGCAGCACTGACATTCGAGGAATACAAAGATCATTTCTCAAACTACTTCTCAGAATTTTTCAATGTTTATACTGTTATTATTAAATTCTACACAATAATTTATTTACGGTAGAATTTAGGGTTGATCTGATTTAAATCATTGGATTTATATCACGATTTAAATCATAATTTAAATCACCTGATTTTATAAAAAAAAATATTGATTTTATCAGAGATAAAAAAATATAATAATTATAATAATAACTACTATATATTCTGTATATAATAATATCTTCAAATTAAATGGTATTTTATCATTTTAATTCTCATATAACAGGAGGAAAATATATGAATTTTAATATGTAACTAAAAGTAAAAACTGTTCCTTTTCCTAGTTTTATTCAGATGAATAATTTTGATTTTATTACAAATTTCGTTTTCGTTTATGAAATAATATTTATATTGCTTTTTAATACAATTAAAAATTGCAGTAATACTCAGATATCTTTAAAAAATAAAAAAAAATCATTATTTATTTCATTTAAAAAATATATATTTTTGATTTTTTTAAACAAATCATGATTTTTGCCGACCCTGGTATAAATGTGTTATAACTTACAACAGGGGAAGTAATTCGAAAGCTGCTGATGCTGTATTTTTGCATAAACCGTAAAATATTTGAAAATATCAAATTTTTAACTCAAAAATTTTCAAATTTTACAAAATTTTGTTTATAATATTTTTTAAAGAATAAGCTACCCTGATACCAAATTTACAAACAGAATTTGATTATCTCTTTTCGTTTCGGAGATATTTGCTCTCAAAGTTGTACCTCAAAAAGTGTGTTTTTTGAGTAAATTCCAAAAATGAGTAGAGATACAATCTCAACTAGTTTACCATTCGATTCTACGGGAAAAGTTACATAAAGAAATGATATACCCAAATATACGTTCTTTGGAAAGATTAGGTGAAAAATAAGAAAAACGAAAAAACCTAAAATTCAATATTTCACCCTGAAACTTTTTGTCTTCGATTTTTTTTATTTTTTAGACTTACGTAGATATCGATGCGCTGATTCCAAATTTTCAAACAGAATTCAATTATCTCTTCCCATTCTCGAGATATTTGAGTTATACTTAAAAAATCAGGTTTTTTAGGTATACCCCTTAAATGGTTAGGTTTACGACTTCCGCGACCTCACCACTCGATTCTACGGGCAAAATTACATAAGTGTACCAATTTTCAGATTTGTATCGCAACAGATAGAATTTCTAGAAAGAAAAAACTGAAATGTCCAAAAATCGAAAAAAATCGCAAGGGGTTCATCAGGCATTTTTTTCGATTTTGGCCATTTTCGTTTTTCCTTTATACAAATTGTATCCTTTGGAATAAAAATCTAAAAATTGGTATACTTATGTAATTTTTCCCGTAGAATCGATTGGTGAAGTCGCCGAAGTCGTAAACCTAATCCTTAAAGGGGTATACCTAAAAAACCTGTTTTTTTAGGTATTGCCAAAAGTCAACTTTGAACACGAATATCTCGAGAACGGGAAGAGATAATTGAATTCGGTTTGAAAATTTGGAATCAGCCCATCGACGTTTACTTAAGTCTAGAAAATGAAAACTTTTGGACAAAAAAAGTTCGACTGAGAAATTTTGCAATTTAGGTTTTTTCGATTTTCTCATTTTTCACCTAATCGTTCCAAAGAACGCATATGCAGAGAAAACATTTCTTTATGTAACTTTTGCCGTAGAATCGACTGGCGTAATCGTTAAGATTGTATCTCTACTCATTTAAGAGATATAGCCAAAAACACACTTTTTTGAGGTGCAACTTTGACAGCAAATATCTCAGGAACGAAAAGAGATAATCAAATTCCGTTTGAAAATTTAAAATCAGCGCGTCGAAATCTATCAATGTGCACTATTTCCCAAAATCAAAAATTTAGGCACAAAAATATAGTTTTTCAGATATTCCGTGTTTGTGAACACATTTTTTGTTTAATACTGTTGTGTGGTTTGTTTTAACTTTATACAACTTTGATATGGGGCAATAGATTTCAAAAATAAATAAAAGTTAATTAATAGAGCGACTGATATTTACTTAAATCGAGAAAAGGAAAAGTTTTGGAGACAAAAAGTTTTTCAGAGAAATTCCAAAGTTTGGGTTTGAGGTTATATAAGTATCACTAGTTAACCGGAAACTGATTTGGAAGTTTAGTACGTATTATTTAAACAATTAATAAAACTATCAGTACATTTTGACTCTTTATTTTTGTTATTAATTCACTACCAATTTTAAAGTCGTTGTTTTAACCAAATTTTCATTAATTTCCATCTATTGACCACTAATCGTCATATCCGGTTATATAACACACTAGTGTGGTACTATAACACACGCCGTGGGCTAAATATATGTAAATATGGCTACTTTCATATGTGATCGTTTGAAAATACCATTCCATGCTTTTTTCATAATATACTATTATTTACTTGAAGTATTAATACCCTTTTTATAAATATTTTTCGACTAAAACAGTTGGTAAGTAAGTAAACATGTCCGCTAACTCCATCCGTTTTTATTGGGGTTGTTTTAATAGGGGTATAAATTGTTTTATTTCCGAGGATCACAAGTGTCATTATTTATTTGTGTAAGTATATCAAGTAACCTAGTTACGGCGCGCATTATTCTCCGAGTCACAGCATAGTGCTTCTGGGTGTCGTAAAGATTATCAAATGTTGAATGGTTTATCGATACCACCGCACAATCCAACAAAAAACTTTCTCCCAACTTATATCGTTCCTCCTCACACGAAATAAATTCTTTTTCCAGTCCAAAACTCAGGGGAACTGTCAATTCATAATTTATCTTTGTTTAATTTGTTTCCTCGAAATAGATTAATATTTAATTATTTTTAAAGGATATATAAAGAAAGAAAATGAATGAAGAGCAATAAAAATAAATATTTATCTTGATATATTTTTGGTACTGATAATAGTTATTAACATATCTAGGCCCCCCCGTGGGCCCACCTTGTCGTGGTGGGGGGGCTTAGTACCCCTCTGTTGCCAGCAGAGGGGGAACTAACGGGCCATACTGTTTCATACCGTGCGATTAGTAGGCGATCGTATCGAGCACTGTTTCTCTCATACCTACCCGCGTGTTGGCCGTGCGTGGAGACCCGTGTCGCTGGAGGAGGAGATCCTGGTGGCTGAGGAAGCCCCAACACTCCACTTTGGCTCCGAATTCAGCTAAACGGGAGGTCGCAGACTAGCCCATCTGCGATCAATCGGTCCCCATCCCATTGCGAGGCTGGGGGGTGAGTAGTCTTGGGGAGTGGGGCGGGATAACCAGGAAGCGGGCATGCGCGTCGACTTAGCGGCCCGACGCGATCTTACCCGTGGAATGGCCCTGCTTCCCCCTGGGATTGCTATAGTTGTGGGGAAGCCCTGGCGCTATACCGGCTTGCGGTTTTAGCGTCCCATTTGAGGCTCCAAGGAGGGTGGGGATACCCATGACCGAAGTCAGTTTTACTATGTATGGTAAACCTTTGCCGCTACCGGGTACGTCGTCCCAAAAAAACGACACGTCTGGCAAGACGATAAAAGCGCCCGGGGAGAAAACCCCGACATCAAACAAAACTCCCCAAGGGGGGACTGTTGAGAAGACTACTACAGTTACTAAGAACACGAGCCAGGAAAAGGTGGTTGCACCCCGGTTCCTGGTCGTGAAATGTGTAGAAGGAAACTTCGACAAGGTGAGCCCGTTTGTGATCAATAAAGCCATATTTGGATTGGTAGGCGAAGTTAAATCGATGCGCAAGACAAGAGAAGGTCTGTTCATTGAAACAGTGTCGGCAGCGCAAGCTGTACGGCTGTTAACGTGTAAAAAGATTGGAAACCAAGAGGTAGAAGTCTCTGGTCATAAGACCATGAACTACGCAAAGGGCGTAGTATTTTGCAGAGATCTTCTTAATTGTACAGTGGAGGAAATTTGTGAAGAACTCCGGGATCAAAGAGTGACGGAAGTACGACGAATGAAAAAGCGAGAGAATGGTGAGCTGGTGGATACACCAAATCACATTCTCACCTTTAACTCGCCAGTACTACCTGAGAAAATCAAAGCAGGGTTTCATAGCCTCAAAGTACGGATGTACATACCAGCACCAATGAGGTGCTTTAAATGTCAAAAGTTTGGCCACACATCACTGAGATGTACAAATCCTGCGATTTGTGCTTGTGGCAAGGAGGCTCATGATGGCAGTAGTTGCGTAGAGCCAATGACCTGCGTGAATTGCAAAGGCAATCACTCGGCTCGCTCTCGCAACTGCCCTATTTACAAGCAGGAAATGGCCATTCAGGAAATTAAAGTCCGCGAAAACATACCGTATTTTGAGGCTAGAAATAAGGTCGTCGTCAGAACCCCATTACCCGGAGTTTCATACTCCACTGTAGCCAATAGTAAACCTGTAAAAACAGACGGCGCGTCCATAGTCAAAGAACTGCTACCACAACTGGTAGCAGTCTTAAAAACTGTCTTTGTCACCAAAGACAGTTTTAGGCAGCCTTCTGCTCCTGAACCACGAGTTCTGCGGCAGAGAACAGGCAGCCAAACTCCCTCCGAATCGTCCCATAAAAGGGCAAGGGAGGGGGATTATATTGAGTCAAGTGAGGAGGAACTCTCCACTACCTCACTTACTTCAATACCTCCCAAAAGAGGAAAAGGATGGCCGAAGGGGAAAGTAAGGAAAATCAAGTCCTGATCCTTGCTTTTTATTTTAACTTTTTAATAATCTATTCATGGAACACATCATCCAATGGAATATACGCGGTTGCGTTTACCACTATTGCGGTCTGAAAGCTTTACTTGCAGCATATAACCCTATGGTTACATGTCTGCAAGAGACCCATTTTCTACCAGGTCAGCCGTATGCCCTTAGGAACTACTATGTATTTCGGAAAGATATGGACCCCAACGTCAGAGTGAGAGGAGGGGTAGCCTTCCTCGTTAGACAGGATGTGCGGTGTGAATCAGTCTTCATTGCAAGCAATCTGCAAGCAGTAGCAGTTAGAATATCGGTGCCGGTTGAGCTGACAATCTGCAACCTATATCTACCAGATGACAACTGGGACGCTGGTGATATTCTTAATATCATCCAGCAATTACCGACACCGATACTGCTACTGGGCGATTTCAACGCCCATAATGAGATTTGGGGATCACTGCACAGAGACCAGAGAGGTAGGATCATGGAGCGAATACTGGAATCTCCAGATATCGCTCTCATGAACACAGGCTCTCCTACCTACTTCAACGCTCGCTCTGGGACATTCTCGTCCATTGACCTGTCCATCATATCTTCCCGACTACATAGTAGATACACCTGGAAAGCCCTTGATGACTTACATGGGAGTGACCACTTCCCTATAGTCATCGGCACCGACACCCAATCCAGGGAACAGGTGCGGCTACCTAAGTGGCATTTCGATACGGCTGATTGGTCCGCTTTCACCGCAGCATTGGAGTATCCACCTCCAACCGATGATGTGTGCCATGACATTGAAGTGCTATCTGGATGCATCTTGAAAGCTGCAGAGGCTGGCATCGTTCACACCACCGCGAAACCCGTTAAACGGATTATACCGTGGTGGAACGAGGTAGTGA
Source organism: Stenolophus ochropezus (assembly GCA_035578165.1). NCBI lineage: Eukaryota > Metazoa > Arthropoda > Insecta > Coleoptera > Carabidae > Stenolophus > Stenolophus ochropezus. The sequence continues at coordinate 4,443,333 of JAQOWZ010000010.1, forward strand.
AAGATGCAGTCAAGAAGAAGAAGATAGCCTTCAATAGATTTAAAAGGTGTCCTACTCAGGACAACCTAATTTGTTTTAAAAAGGCCCGAGCTTTTGCTCGAAAAACAATGCTCGAGAGTAAGAGAGAATCCTGGAACACCTATGTATCCGGCATTTCGTCGGATACATCTATACAGGAGGTATGGAGTAGAGCAAATCGTGTGATGGGTAGAGGATACTCTCCCCCTATCACATACCTGAAATGGGATGAAGATACGGTCACAAGGGATCCAGAGCGCATTGCCGAACGTCTGGCAGACCAATTCGAAAGCGCAAGTAGCTCGGAGAATTACGCTCCAGACTTCTTAGCTACTAAGCAGGAAAGGGAAGTTGTGCTAAACTTCGACACATTCGAAGATCACGACTATAACTTACCCTCTACCTTGCTAGAATTGGATCATGCGATCTCTACATCGCAATCTTCATCTCCAGGACAGGACAACGTTCACAACGAGATGCTCAAACACCTACCTCCTGAGTTCAAATCGCTCCTTCTCTCAGCATTCAATAGAATGTGGTCGATTGGCTTGTATCCTGCAATATGGAAGGAGGCTGTCGTAGTCCCCATCCTAAAAGCAGGAAAAGATGCACTCCACGCGTCAAGTTATAGGCCCATCAGTCTAACGTCATGTCTAGGGAAGCTAGTTGAACGTATGGTCAAAAACCGGCTTATGTGGTGTCTCGAAACGAGCAATCTGCTCAGCGAGCACCAGTCGGGTTTCCGCAAATACCGTTCAACGACCGATCAACTAGTGTACCTAGAACATGCCATCAGGTTGGCGTTTAAGAACCGCGAACACTGCGTCGCAGTGTTCTTCGACCTTGAAAAGGCCTATGACATGACCTGGAGATTCCACATCTTGGAATGGCTTCACAGAAGGGGATTCCGTGGGAACCTACCGCTCTTCATCGCTTCTTTCATGCGAGATCGCAAGTTTAGAGTTCGAGTCGGTACTAGCCTGTCCACTCAGAGGGAGTTGGAAAACGGCGTACCACAAGGCTCGACTCTAAGCGTTGTCTTATTTGCGATAGCGGTAGATGACTTGATATCCGGCGTCAACAACTCCGTGGGTAAATCGCTGTACGTTGATGATCTCTGCATCTTTTACTCTGCTAAAAGAATGGGAGACATCAACAAAGTACTGCAATCAGCGATTGACCAGGTTACCCGCAATGCCGACGCCATAGGATTCAAGTTTTCCCACGGGAAAACTAACTGTGTCCACTTCTGCAAACTTAATCGACCACATTACGGGCCACTTTTATTCTTGAAGGGTGAAGGTATACGTTGCAAGGAGAGTGTAAGGTTTCTTGGCTTAAAGTTTGATAGCAAACTTACCTGGCAAACACATCTTAAGGACCTCAAGGTACAATGTATCCGAACATTGAACCTCCTTAAGATGTTAGCCGGCACGAGGTGGGGTGCAGAACCAAGAACCTTACTGCGCGTATACCAATCCCTCGTTTTAGCGAAACTAGACTATGGCTGCGTTGTGTATTCTTCTGCTTCGAGGACGCTTTTGAGAACCCTAGACCCGGTGCACCATTTGGGCATCCGATATTGCATCGGTGCCTTCCCGAGCACGCCTACAGCAAACCTTTGCTGCGAATCGGGTCTAGCTCCTCTTAACATCCGACGAGAGAAGTTTGTGATTTCTTACATTACGAAGATAGCAGCACAACGTAGTCATAAGAATTTTAACATTCTTTTTAACAGCGGATACAGGTCACAGCTCTTATGTAAACCACTGTGTAGTCGAGCTAGTGAACTTCTGGAGAATCTACAGTACGAGTTACCTGAGGTCACTCAGATTGGGTTCCTGGAAATACCACCCTGGACTGTACCCCAAGTTCAGGTAATCCAGGACCTAACTCGGTTTGACAAAGCACAAACTCCACCTGTGCTAATTCGACAGAAGTTCTTAGCGATCCTCGACGACTACAGACACTGTAGTGTCATATATACCGATGGTTCGAAAACCAACAATGGTGCCGGCTCAGCTATCGTGGCTGACCAAACCCCACACTCGTGGGCCATGCCGAAAGATACCTCCGTATACAGTACAGAAGCATATGCCATTTGGCAAGCTCTTCTGTACTCCGTGTATGAAAGGAACTCCGTCGAGTTCATTATTGCCAGTGATTCGCTGAGCGTTCTCACTGCCATTCAGAACCCTTTCACAGACGACCCACTCATCCAGATGGTATTGTGCACCATCGCACACCTGGATGACGTAGGGAAACGTGTCTCGTTTCTGTGGATCCCAAGTCACGTCGGGATAAAGGGCAATGAATTGGCAGATGAGGCTGCTCGTAACGCAGCGGACCTGGAACACGCAGAAACTCAAATCCTGACATACACGGATGTCAGAAATGTTCTGCATCGGAGGTTATCTAACAAGTGGCAAAGGCAGTGGGAGATGGTCGACAACCATCTGCGGCGAGTAAAACCATCGGTAGCACCAGTGGTCCTTCCCAGAGGACTGTCCAGAACGGAGCTTGTGAAAGTCCACCGGTTAAGATTAGGTCACACGCGACTGACGCACGGGCACAGATTGGCAAGGCAAGAGCCTCGCTCATGTGAGCATTGCCAAGTGCCAGTCACTGTGCCTCACGTCCTTTTTGACTGTCCGTCATTAGAACCGGTGCGACGATTATATTCCTTTGGTAGGAATTTAGCAGAAGTTCTGGCTGAGCCTGGGAAGGTAAGGGAAGTTCTACACTTCTTAAGAGCTTGTGACCTGTACCGTGAAATCTAGTTTCCTATTTTAACGTGTTAATTTATTTTGTTTTGTCATTTATATGTTAATTTATTTTGTGTTTGTCCAACAATATTTATTTTAACATTTGACAATGCCGACGGGCTTTAAACGGTGATACTTATCTGTGATATTATTTTAACATGTGAAGTCTTAAGATAATAATAATATTTTAACTTACCTTGTAAGGCCGACGGGCAATAAACGGAAATTTTAACGTGTTGTGATGTATAACTAATAATTAAGAATACTTACCGCTAGAACGGCTAATGACCCTAACAGTCGATGCCGCAAATCTAAAAAAAAAAAAAAAAAAAAACATATCTAGGATTGTTATAAGTATTATAACTGCAGCAGATAACGGTTTGAAATCCAAACTCGTAAAGTTTGGATTTTGTGAGATCTAAGGCATGGTATAATTCTTAACATTAAGAATTTTTTCATTAATTACTGGTTTCAGAAACTGAAGATGTTTACAAATTTCCATTTTAAAATTCCCACTAGTACAACTAAAATTACAAATTAAAACTAGAGCAGATTGTGCTCTAGTTTCAGTGGATCAGGAATTAGAGCATTTTAAAATGTTTGCTCTAATTCTTGGCCTACTAAAACCAGAGCACATTCTGGAGCAGCTTTGGCTGCTCTGGATTATATTCTGGTTTCAGTGGGACAAGAATTGAGCATTCTAAAGTGTTTATATTTTTTTGTAATTTGTGTTTTGATTTCGTTCAAAAGAAATTTTGCCCTCAAGAAACTTTTGAAAACTCTTTACTTTTATCTATGTAAAAAAAGGTCTTAACGTCCTGAAGTAAATTATTTAAGTATTATTATTTTCATAGAAATGTAAGTTTATCGTTAATAATAAAAATAAACAATTGATATAAGCAATTACAAATGTGATAGCTATGGATGATATAATTATAATAATAAAAGTGCAAATTTAATTAAGGAAATAACTCAAGGATGCAAAAAAAATCTATGACACGCCTATTCTACTAGTTAATTACAAAACTATTTTTGTTTGAAACATGTGAGGTAGAATTACAATGACTTTTATTTCTCGTAAAGATGTTCGAAAGGACAAAGGCGTGTAGTCGGTATCGATTAGTAAATTGAGGTTCTAATTAATTAAGTTTCCTTTCATTATAGTGTCTTTTACAGCTAAGTACTTAAACACCTATACCAAATTTACAACATAAAACTGAAAATCGATACTTAAAAATTAACAGTTCGGCAAATTTACCAAGCGATAATATTTGTCTGCTCCGTAAAATACAGAAAAAAAAGTAAACACATTTAACTATTAATAAAATTTAATATTGCATACTGTAACCATTGCTTTGTTTGATGGAGTATGAAGATGAAGTAAATTTATTTAAATTCTTGTATCTATGAGATTGTTTTTTATGTTACTAGTAAAAAATGATAATCACAAAAAAAATGATGTGGCGATAAGTACGAAACACGTACATAAACAAAATAATTACGAAAGACATAAGTAAGTGACCATAGAACACGAAATCAATAACGGATAGGTATGTTACTTAGATTTACTTTCTTCTGTTTGTTGGAGTATTACTTCATTGTTAATTGATACTGCAGGACGGATGACATGTTTTTTTGTAAATGACGTGAACAGTTTTATTTCCATTAATTTTGAAACGCCACTTTTTTCGCACATTCCACCATTTCATTTAATGCCATTTAAAGATTTGTTGAAGTTTCCACTGAGTCTTTATAAGATGCAAGTATTGCAGTATCATATGTAGCTACTGCAGTCTTCTCCGGATAAGATAGATCTCTCGTATATATTAAGTATAAGATTGGGCTTAGTATACTACCCTGCGGTACCCCAGCTTTTATTTACTAATACTTGGAGTGCCCGTCTTCATTACTTGAAAACATCTGCCTGATAAATTAGATTTAAATAAAAGTAATGCCATATATTGTTTGTGTTACAAAATCCGACAAAAGGATAGTCTTCGCTACAAAAGGATTAAAGGATTGGAAAAATTAAATACAAAATTCGTGTCATTGAAATTCAAATCAATAAATTTTACATGTCCAATTTCATTTTATGATTCTGTACAAAAAATAAAAATACCCTTATTTTTTTAAATCGTTTAATTGTTGATAATTCCAATGAAAAACAATAATAAAGTTTTGGAGAGGGGACATGTGACGTCACTTAGGAGACCTAGAGAATTTGAATCCATTCAATAAAAATCATCTATCATAGAATAATGTACATTTAGCAGGTTACCCAGGTTCCATTTTTAAACCTATGTATGTAAACACTAAATAGCTTTCAAAAATCATAGGACATTGACAATTTTGACAGATGAGTACAGACATTTCAGATTTCAATGTCAATCAAATATTCACCAAAACAATCTGTTGTGTAATATCAAAATATTTTTATTTTATTATATGAATTGCCTGTATTGATATCCTACACATTGTTTTATAAATAGTTATAACTAATTTATCATTAACAACATTTATTCGTTATCATTGAGTAAAACAAATAGGTTCATTATATTCCCAGTTTTAGCATTGTACATTGCTCTTTCATTCTTCTATGTGACATCATAGATTTGGTGCCGTTACATAAATTTGAATTTCAAAATATCAAAAAATTATATATAGTCACAATGTTTATTTTTTTTTACTTAAAATAAACGGTATATCAAAAGAGCAAAGTTGTATTTATTTGTGTACTTCGTCGCAAATATCAGAAATCAGAAATGATATATTTATATCGTAACTGAAATGGAAAGTGTACCATAGTAGTACTTATACTATGAGATTCTCCAAAATACAATGGGTTCATTCAGTCGAATAGACCATATGTTCATGTATGAATTCATTATAAACTTGTTAGAATCGTGAAATCGATTAGCATTGTGAAGTAATTTGGATTGTCCGTGCAAAATGAAGCGCTATGATTCGCCATTTCTTGTCTCGGAAACAATAAATACACCGGAAACGTGAGTGAGTCGTCCACGTATCGAGCAGGTGGCGCAGTGTGCGCTTCCGTGTAGCTTCGCGCTTAATGAGAAAACTTAACCTAGCCTAACCTAACAAATGGTTCTCATTTTAACACCCTGCTTACTCTAGCACAATATCTTACATTATCAATCTCCTAACATCATGTGCATGCTAAGACTTCCTATGAGATACGGATCAATCAGTTCATTATATATGAGTTTGACACTAGTTTTTTATATCAAGAAAGTTGTTTTTATCAAGACAGGAAACTGTAAGAATTTTGTTCTGAAATCGTACAAAAACAAAATCTATTTTTATTTTTCAAAAAACAGATTAACAACTAATTAACAAGAACTTCACTTATGTGTAACAGTGAATTTTTTATTAATACTTATATTTATAAACATTATTATTAAATAATATCATTATTAAATAAACATTTTTAATATAGTAATGAATTTTTCCAATATTCCATTCCATAATAATATCCATGCTATACTATTGGTAATACTGTACAGTTTCCTCTCTAGAGAGGGAAAGTAATTTTCCTCACTTTTTCGCGAGAAGAAAGTAGAGCTTTCTATGCATGTCGTGAAAAAGAATTGTATTGTGTACATATAAAAATAGATATGATAAATTCCAAAGACAAGTTCTAAACTATTATTTTTTTAAATACTTAAATAAAATAATAATAATTATTGTTTCATTTTGCGTTGTCCTTGGAATTTTTCTCATCAAATACCACACGACCTTTTTGATTTTCTGATAAACTTTATTTTTAAGGACTTATATTTTTTTGCTTTTCAGCAAAACAGTTTGTTGCTAAGAAAAAATCCTAGGCCAAGAAATAAAAATTTTCTACGACTATTAAGATATTTACTTATTGTATGTTTGATTTTGCTATACGGATACATAGTATATTGGAAACACATTTTCATTTCCCACGGTAACAATAGACAATATTTAGTTATAAATCCATATCTCACAGTTCTGTCAAAAATCGAATTGTTTAATTTTTGTGTTGTAGCTGGTTGCTAAAAAATAGTGGAAAGAAGACATCATTATTATTAAAATATAAATGATTTAGGAAATAATATCATGGTCGTAGAAAATGTAAAATGTTGGAATATCCATTTCATACTTGCCTTCGGATCATGCTATAAATTATGCATATTGTACAATATATTATTCTTCGTCTTCGGACAGTGAAATAACAAATTATACCACGAATCTTTATAAATTTATTTATCAAAGATTAAAATTCAGCGACATCCCTAGCTACTTTCAACCAAGTAAGACAATGATACAGAAGTATAAGTTTAGTATTCTGAAGCGGAAGATGAACGTCATAAAAAATGCAACAATGATACAATAATACGTCTTTCTTTTAAAGCACATAAAAATATGTTATCTCCGTATTTACGGGCAGTGATGGTTTAATGGTCAGAGACATCTATATAGTATTTTGTACGATTGGTTCGGAATTTATATGAACTGTAGATAATAAAGCTGTTAAAATGAACACTTTTTACTCAAATATTTATTTTGTAAAGGTGAAAATATATCAATTGGAATTGCTATAATGAATGTATTAAAGGTATGAATGGAATTTACAATATAATTGTAGCAACTACATAATTAAATTTCTGGAATTTGGAATTGCATTGTTTTGTTGAAATGGAGGTATTTGCATAAAATTTCATATTCATTAAAAATATAAATTATTTAAATGTTTTTTTTTACATATATAAACACTGTAGGAATGGGATATTATGAACAAATTTTGATTTTTATATACATATATGGTATAGAAGACAAAAAAAATTAAACAAATTGTTCCTTTAAAGAACTCGTCAGTCAGAATTGTTCCCGAAGCAGTATATAATATAAAGTTTAGAGCAAAGATCGTTATATAATAAGATTCAATGCAATAAACCAAAAATGTTGAGTAACGACGCGTTTCGATCTTTCGATCATCATCAGGTAATCGAGTCGTGTAATCAATGCGTTCTTTTTAAAACGAATTTGGTAGACCTACAAACTATATTGATTTGAATTTGAATGACAAGAATTTTGTATTTAATTTTAATTTGGTCATATTCCTTATTTTGAAAGAAGACAGATAGACAGCGAAAAAGACAGTCTATATAACTGTCTTCTTCCACGATTTTATTATGCTGACGTCAAATATCCCTTCCCCAAAATATTTATTTACTAATACCATATTATTGAAAACAAATGTTTAGTTTTTCTTATTAAACAAGAAACTACGGTAGTTAGTTTTTATATTTTATGACTTATATACTGAAATTCGATTATGGTCACATATACAATTTAAGTATGTAAAATGTATGTTTAGAGCCAAACAGAATGTTTTAATTTAGTAAAACTTTTCGTACAAATTTGAGGTTAGAAAACACAGTCATCCTTCCCAACATAACCTCACATACGGTAACTCACTCGAGTCGGTATTTCGCGGTTTTCCGTCTCTGGGTTTGTGGTTTTCCTTGGCCCAAGTACGTGAAAATTATCGATTTGTAATTTGCTTTAATCACTAATTGCTTTACTCTCAAATTAAAGTCCTGAGGAGATAAATTTGTTTGCGACATTTTCCAGGACTCTTCTCGCCTTTTGCTGACTTCCTTTTTTGTTGGATTCTTTATTTTAGTTGTAAATCTTCTCTGCACAAATTTTCCAGACGTGGGCTCTATAATTTTACTTTTATATTCACATATCATCGCGGAATTCGTTCATATTTTCATAAATCGAAGCCAGATAGAAAATTTAATTTATTTTTTCCAGTAATCGTTTAGTCATCATATTGAAATTCAAAATATATTTTTTAAATTTTTATACTTATTAATTTTTAAATAATAATGATATACCTACAAATATATTTTTATTTTGTGTTTTGTAAAACGTCAACTAGCTATAGAGACGGGAATGGCTGTGATAACAAACGTACTGTCAAAGTGTCAAATATTTCTTTATAATTTTCATTTGTTTACACCTGCTTAGACTCCGTCTGCTTGAAATCAGATAAATTATTATCAAAGGTAAATTATAAAAAAATTCATCAATTATATTATAGAATGATATATTTGTTATTTTAGGGAGTGCAAAAATATGATACTATTAAAATATACGTTAATTCTCTTTGACAGATGAGTCCGTAATGATAAATTTGCACATAAGAGTTTGTAAAGTTTTACTTTAGCTACTTTGGTTAACTTTGGTCACCCTGTATATGTATTTTATATAAAAATATATATTGTTAACATGATTTACGGATATTTATAGAATATCAGCAAGTGACCACTTCGAAATATTTTTTATCAAGAATCTTATTTGAGTCTAGCTTCACATTTATCTAAAATGAAATCTAGAAGGAGTATGAAATCAATATTTTATGCAGTGAAATATTTATATTTAGTCACAAGCTACAGCCATAATTTTTAATAAAGTTTTATGGGGTCATAAAATAAATTGCTATAATTATTTAAAAATATAGTTTACGAATAATATGAGCAACATGACATTACACCGTATTAGAAGTTAAACCATAAACAAAATTACATGCATTTAATAATAAAAAACAAACATTTTAAGTTTATAATAATTAGTAATTTTATTTTTTACTTACATGTAATAGCTATTAACATAACTAGGATAGTTTATGAATATCATAACCGCCGCAGATGTCAATTTTAAGACATCGAAAGCCCAGGCTTTGATTGATAACATGCGTGGTTTGTTCAATAGTTTACCGGTTTCACGTTATTAATAAATATTATTTTTTAAAATTTTCTATTGAGTAATGTTTTCCTGATAAAGTCTGTATGGGCTGATATGACAGCTGTGTTATCAAATTGTCCCACGTTATTTTGAGAAATCTGTAAATCCAGAAACTGAACTTTTGCAAGAACGAATTTAATTTTATTGCAAGTAATGCAAAAGAGTTTCTGGGCGTGTGATACACAAGATTTTTTGCGCCGATGACACTTTTAATTTATTGAAGAAATATTATTACTATTTAAAATTTTATGTTAGTAACATTTTCGATTCATATAGATATACATAAATAATTCACTTGCATTATTAAAAAAAATAGTGAGCTTTGTTCTAACCTAAAAAATAAAACGAATGTGAATTGATATTTTTCAACAATTAACGTAATATAATCATACAATACGAGTATAATATGAAGAAGAAATCAAAAAGAGTTGTTTTGGTTAACGTTTTACATTTCCAATAAAATAAAATTAAAATTTTTGACAGAAATGTAATGCAAACAGAGAGTTTCTGGATGATTTTCAGTTCTGTAATACTAGTCATATTGAAACGGAGGCGCGAAAAATTATATGGGATACAATTATGCCTTAGTTACCCTGCTTACGTTTGTCTTTGTAAACAAAAGCTTAATACCCTAAAATAGATAAACCATCGTTTATTTGAACTGTTTATTAATTAGGAAAGCAAGTCTTTACAAGAAACTAACCTGTAAAATAAAATTTTTACAAGTTGGCTGTCAATTTTGTTGCTTATATATATTATTGAAAATTGTGTTTTGTTTCTGTTTTGATACAATATTAGTTAGTAACAGTCATAATTTGGTATTCATTTTGTAATTGCGCGAAATGGCAATTATAAAAATGAATGCGTGTTAATTTTGATAACTATTTATTTTCTTATACTATTTATTTTCACACATGTCGTGTCTATAATAAAACAATAACTTATTTTTTCTTGTGTCTTGATCTACTTTTTTTTACAAAATGAAACAAATAAATGTATCAAATCTGCTTGGAGCCGTTACACATTTTAATTTTATTTACTGATGAATAACAAAGTACTATTGTACAATATGTGTGTGTACAATATTAATATTAATTTTATTTACTGATGAATAAAGAACTGTTGTAGAATGTACGCAAGGTAACAATTTTTCTGCTTCAAGTATCAAGGAAGTCTCGTGAGTAAAAACTTATTTCCTGACCCATTATGTAAAATACTATAAATTTTCGATCCACATATTTAATATCTGTAGAAATTCACGGCGTCCCTTGAAAGCATCCTCTCTCGTACACGATATTAAGCAACTCTTGCCATGGAACGATTCGCGATTTTCTCGCTCATGTCTTGTACCCTACGATGCATGTTATTCCCTATTGCTCCCTTACACTTTTGTTTTTATTTATTCAAATTTTCAGAGGGTAGTCAAACGAGGTAATTGGATTTAACATATGACATGCTGGAATAAATTCGGTTATCTTTTTAAGTGGACATTTCGTTTGTTTATTTTAAAACAAAAGCTTGCAGAGTTTTTTGGTTTTATGAATAAATAATTTAATATTTACAAAATAAATGTCTAAAAATTAGAGATAGAAATAAAAAAAAAATCCGGTATACGAAAAATATTAAATGTCTTTTAATATAAGTAGGTAATATTGAAACAATTCATAAGCATAAATACTTGTTAGAAAAAAATAGATGAATAGGAAATGACAAAAAACAAATAATAATAAAATTTAGAAACATGTGTTTCTTCTAAGAGTCTGAGTAATGTTTTTTTCGTTTTACTTGCATCAAACTTTTTAATTACATAACATAAAATAGAGGGCTGTAATTTTGACTTAATTAAGGGTTTAAAAACTTCGTTACGCGGTATTGACATAAAAATTATTTTTGATGAAATATTATTCATATTTAATTGGACAGCAACATTGCTTCCCACCGTTTATAATTCTTATTCCTGGAAAACTTAGTAACCGTGCTGATACAAAAAGAAGAATTTTAGTTTTAGGCAAGGTGTATCAAATTCGACAGCAATATTGCTTACCACTATTTATACTCTTTATTTAAAAATTATCCGGATAATTTTAGTGACGGTAATGTTAGAAGAAATTTTGGTGAAGTGTGTCCACTTGGACGACAACATTGCTTACCAATTTTTGTACATATTATTTAAATTTCGTCTTGGAAAACTTAGTTACACCAGTGATGGAAGAAGAATTTTAAATGATGTGTAACCAATTGACCTGCAACATTGCTTACCAATTTTATACTGCTTATTTAAGGAAGGTCTTGGAAATCTTAGTTACAGTATTTACAAAAACTTAGTTACGGTTTTGATAGAAGTTTTACGAATTGGACGACAACGTTGCTTACCAATGCATATATTCCTGGAAAATAGTTACGATATTGATGGACAAAAAGTTGATAGGTGTTTATTTTTTTTTATTTGGTTGGCAACGTTGCTTACTAACGTTTGTAACTCTTGTCTCTTAATTAAAAATAGAGAGTTTAAAAAAAAAAGAAAACGTAGCTACGGTAATGATAAAAGTTTTGTAAATGTATTTTCATGAAGTGTAAAGAAAATTGAAGATGTCAGTGAAACAATGTTTTCTTAAAATAATTGAGACAGTTAGACATTCCTTGGAAACTTGTGGAGAAGAAAGTGTTTTGCTTAAGAATGGTGGGTGGTTGAGCGGAAGTTTATAGAATTATATGTTCGGGAGCCGACAGCTTTATCACGCACAAAGCCCCCGTCCGCTACAAAGATGCGCCGATGCTCGCATTCCATCGATAAAACACCTAACGCACGTAATATCATTTCTCGCGCAAGGCCAATCCCAAATCCTGAAATGTGACGCGCTGTAAAACACGATGGGAACACGCATGCAACCCCAACATTTCAACAACTACTGCTTGGGGATTAAATTCACGGGATTACCAACACAGATTAGCTGCTTACGTTTCACATTCTTGGAGGAAAACTTATTTACGCTCACTGCAGAATTAAGGATTATATTTCAAACTATATTCAAACAAAAATTTTGACAACGATGTTGAGTTGACAATTATCTATTTATGTTATAAATAAATATGTAATGATTTAATATTTATTACTACTGCTTGGGGATTAAATTCAACGGATTACCAACACATATTAGCTGTTTCACATTCTTGGAGGAAATATACTTACGCATGGGTGCCCATAAAATATTTTTCAAAGGGGGGCAAAATAAAAAAAAATAATAAAAAAGATATACATTTTTATGGCTTAAATTTTAAGCAACACTTAATTTAATTTTAATTTTTATAGCATTGTTGAATAGTTCATTTGATATTCTATTCCAATGTGATATTGTCCATTCAAGGGAAACTTTTATATTATAGAGATAGACTGCAAACATTTCGAAAATTTCTCAGAAATTTCATTAGGAACCTCTTCAATAAAATTAAGTTTATTGTAGTTAATTGTCTCTGATTTCTCTATTTTTTAATGACAGTTAAAATAACTAAACACAAATACTAACAGAATTATTTGTCCCACACACAAAAATACTAAGCCCTAAGATATAGCAAACATTAATAAATTTCTTATAGAACATAACAATGGTGAAAGAATTAAATAATAAATTTGCGAAAAGCCAGGGGAGGGCAAGTGCCCCCTCTTGCCCCCCCTTATGGGCGCCCATGTACTTACGCTTACTGCAGAAATAAGGATTATATTTCAAAGTATATACATAAGTAATATAATAAGTGCCATGAATTTATAGGAAAAATTTACGAATAGTTGTTGCGTAGTAACAGAAAACGAGTGTCAAAAATGACATTTAGAACACGACAGCGAAGCTGGTGTGATTTAAGTCATTTTTGACCCAAGTTGTCGTTACTTCGCAGGAATATGAGTAAATTTTACCTATTAAATTCATAGCTCGAATTATATTTGCTTGATTATTTCACGAATGACAACAGTTCAAACACAAAATATTTAATATCAACAAAATGTAATCATGACAATGATACTGTGGTTTTATCAAATTTCTTCACTAAAAAACTACCTGCCATCAAATGAAGCATTCTGATTGGGTGAATATGACGTGTGTGAAATAATCAAACAAAAATTTTGACAGCAGTGTTGTGGTGTTGACACTTATCTATTTATGTTACAAATAAATATAGGTATAATGATTTAATGTTTATTACAGGTGTTCTTGTATTTTGTGTATATTTTACATTACATTCTAAACATTGTTAGAATTTAAGTTTTAATAAAAAAATATAGAATATAAGCAGTGAAACATTTATGATGTGTTTACAGAAACTGTGTCAACCTAGATAAAAAATGTTGCAATCTATTTAGTAGCAATTTCTAGTCCGTCCACGATAATACTCAATACATTTCATTGTTCTACATAATATTTATTTTGTAAAGAAAAATCCAATTTATTTTCAACCTGTCAATAAAATTTGCGTATAGTTTTAATTGAAAATATTAAAATGAAATAATAATAAATGTATACCATTGTATTTGTATGTTTCAATAAAGTCATTCTGGCAATTTACATACAGGTTGGAAATCTGTGATTCTGCACAAGTGGTACATTATACTTTCTCTACGTTCACAATATGTTATAGAATAGTAATGCACGTTTGAATTTGAAATATAAAATAATAGGTAGAATACCTTCCCGCATGAGCAGTGTGGGCAATTACTGTGATATATGACATTTCTCACACTGTACACTGCGTCTTGTGCTGAAAATTTAATATCTCGTGTGAAATACGCAACTTTCTGCAATTGTTCTACAAATACCTATACTATTTTACGAGATGTGTAAATTTAATAATAGTTCGTCCTATTCTGATGGCAGTGAAGGAACTCGGATACTGGAAACACCTTCAGCTGATAGTTAAAGTGTTTTAAAGGGTCCGAACATGAGTTCCTTTGAGGTGATTTTCATTTTCGGTAAGAGGAAAAGTCACAAAAATTCAAGTCAAGGAAATAAGGAGGTTGAGGACCCATATGAATGTTTTTACTCGTCAAATTTTTTTTTAGATCATTTTTGGGCACTGAATTAGTCCAAATCTGATGAACGGTGATATAAGTCTAATTTATCTCTTCCCAAATCATTCAGTACTGTCAACCGACGATCTGAACGCCCAAAATTTCAGATTCCGTCGTCATTTTCATCAGTTCTTGACGATGAAGGCCTTCCGCTGCGTGTTTCATCTTCAATCGACTCTTTTCCTTCTGAAAATGTCTAAAACCACCGAAAAACATGGCCCTTTAAAACAACACTGTTTCCGTAGGTCTGCTTAACTTTGGTAAAAGTTTCCATTGCACTGCGCCCAAGTATGAAGCAAAACCTGATAGCACAACGTTGTTTGAAATTGACGTACTCATTTATAGAACGCAGTAGAAAAAACTGTTTCACGAAAAAATTCGGAACAGACAACCAAATGACTAGCGAGTTCAAACCTCATCTCCAAGTCCCGCGTTGCCAGTCTTATTACTTAATTTACACACCTCGTATATCACATAAAATATATTTTGCAAACGACCACATATGAAAGTAGCCATATTTACACTGTAATTAACACCAGAAAACGTAAGATAGCACACGGCGTGTGTTATAATAACACACTAGTGTGTTATATAACCGGATATGACGATTAGTGGTCAAAAGATGGAACTTTGATAATGAAATGTAACTAAATTAATGAAATTTTACTTAAAACTACGATTTTAAAATTGGTAGTGAATTAATAACAAAAATAAAGAGTCAAAATGTGCTGATAGTTTTATTAATTGTTCAAATAATACGTACTAGACTTCCAAATCAGTTTCCGGTTAACTAGTGATACTTAACCTCAAACCCATACGTCAATGCTTTCGTGAGTTGTGTTTGACATTGACACTTTTGTATAAACCCTGTTTTTATTATAATATTTTGTGGTCATCTGGAAAATAGCGTACATAACTTGCTTGAAAGTGCATAGCAACTCTCGTGTATTAAATCACTCGGCGCTACACGCCTCGTTCTTCAATCTCTACACGCGCTTGCTATTTACCACTTTCCACGCTTGTTTTGTAAATAACTATTATTTAGAAAATTAGTCTTTTATTTAGTACCGTTTTAAGGATGACCAATTTTTTGATATTCTGGATCAAACCTTAACAGAATATAGTTGTAATATGTATTTGGCACAAAACAGCAGGAGTGTGTTCGTGTATTCTCGAGCAGAGGAGTGTCGGTGTTAAAACTGTTGTGGATCACACAATGCCGTATCAGTCGGACCGTTATAAACCCTCACGCGTCTATAGGCGTTCAGGTGTTTGATTCTGATCTGAACGCCCGGTGCTTTGTGATGTTTTATAGCCCGTGCTTCGCTTTCAGCCTAGACGCGGCCTTTATGCCCAAATTGACCGTGTTCAAGTTGTATCTGTTCGCACATACACCTCACTTCATACGTTTCTCTAATTTAATTACAAATCGCAAAGGAAACAAACAAACCACTTCAATTATAGACATTTATTTTATAGCGGTTTTTCAGGTACTTTATGCATTTATTTTTGTGACTGAAAATAATTATTATGTACGACTGTACGTTAAAGTTCGATTTATATCACAGTTTAGTGACCATAAAGTACCTCTTTATAGTACTAGTAAAATTAAGTAATTTTCAGAAGTTATTTGAACATTCTTACTAAAACACCATTTCCGATTCGCATTGTATGTCTCTTCGTAAATATGCTTTCTTGAAGAAATAGTGAATTTTTATTATTTTTTCATTATTAGAATTCTGACACCGACACGCTTGCATCTTGCTTCAAACAAAATTTTGACATTAACACCGGACCAAACAAATTCGTATTCAAACAATAGATAAGCACGCTTGATTCATTCTACTAAAATCATGAACATTTTACTTTTTTTCTAAGAGAAAATGATTTTCGCAGTTGTACATAATTATGTACTTATTACATAAATAGTTATTATTATACAGTGACAAAATTTCAAATAATAACAAAATCTAGTGGCGAAATTTATAGGAAGAAAGAGGTGGCAGTTGCCTCCCCAAAATTTGGATAATTTTTTTCGCTTTAGTAAAGTCAGGACAAACTATGAAAGTAAGTCGCCTATTAGACACATGTGTAATATTTACATTTCTATTCCCTCGAATATTGCCGTTTTTGCAGACCCTTACAGTTTGTTCAAAAGATCTTTGATAAATTATTATTTATCTGTTGATAACAATGTTATTGTATAATTGTTTGTTTATTACTTAAGTTTTGTTATTTTGTTTATTTTTTTCAAATTCGTTTATGTATATATTTTTGTTGCGTATTTACAATGTTATATATTAGTATGTATTATATTATTCACACATCATCCTGTAATTGGGACTTATGTCCTGTTGGATTGATAGATTATAAATAAATAAATAAAATAAATAAATAATTAGGAAAAAATATTTGGGAAGAATGTACAAACTTCCATCATTCTTTTTGCCTGTAGGCTAAATTAATTTTTTTTTGTTCCTATACCTATATTATTGGCCCTCCAATAAAATTGAAATGAAATCACGCTACCATTAATTCTCATTTTTAAATAGTGTAGTGATTGCAAGTTCATGCCGCGGGTAACGGTACATTACAGACTGGTCGAGACTCGTTATAATCACCCTTCTATTGTACTGACGCATCGAAGTTGCCAGAATATTCGAGAGTTTAATTTCTCGGGTATATAAACCCTAGCAGAAAAGACCGCTGGGACAGTCTGATGCGAGTGGTGAACATAAATAGTTGGTGATATAAATATCGTGTAAATAAATAGTGCTTAGTATTAAGTGTTTAAATAAATATTCTTAATGATTATTTATTTATTAATAATTATTACTCTTTAATTATTTAGTGTTTATATTTATTTATTCATAGTGTCACTTATTTTTTTTATATACATAATTTATTATTCGTTCATTAGTTGTATAAATATTCGTATTTCAATTATTTTTACATTTTTCACGAATAAATAAACATTACAAGAGCATAACCATATTAACCGAGTAAGAGGTTCTCTTGGTAATTTAGTTTATTTTTTCTAAAAAGTCTTTTTCATGTAGGTATTTGAACTAAATTCATATAGAAAGCCGGTACTGTACGATAAATCGTCATACATCACATTTGAGTGAAATGTCATTATACATTCGTGAGAACACCTAACTAATGAATAATAAATTGTTTCACTCACTTATTCAACAGATAGACAAAAATATTCTGACTGTTATTAGGTTTATTTTGTTATTATGGCTAGAAAAAAATATTTATTAAAAGAAATAAAACTGCTATATTTTTTTGCGAAAAATTGTGATATATCTTATGATAAGAATTTCTTACTGGTAAATATTAGTTCCATATCATGTGAGGTACATGGAGCGTGGGGCATATATGAATTTATTTATATTTGTAGAATTTATTCTACATTCCTTTAAAATTTTGTTAGATAATCTAGTCAATAATTCTGAAACTTGTTCAGGTTTCTTAGTTGCTACGAAGTCTCTTCCGATACTTTTCCTTTAGTTTTATTTAAGGAAACTTGCAAATTTCGTTACATGTACAGTTCTATTTAAAGCTAATCCTCTGTATCCAACTCTTCAATAGATTTTATAAATATTTCAAAATTTGTCGCAAAAAGAGTATCACAAAAACGAAAAATAGTAAAAAAGAAAAATAGGCAATTTCCTAAAAGCCGGATTGTGAATATAATGTACTATTATCTTTCCTTTTCATTGTCTTCTCCGTCCACGATTTCAACTTCTATGGTCACGTTACAACGCGTGAGTAACCTACTTTGCTCACGCACACTCACGCTCTGCAAACAAGTTCGCACATGCACATATCATATGCAAATTAAGCACAACACTTAAGCTACAAACATAGCGTATTGTGAAATCAAAGCTTTGGAAAACAGAAGCATAATTGGGGGAATTTTTTGCTTTTAAAAAAGGGAAAGGATCTATTAAGGATACGTTTGTATGAAACACTTTGTTGTTTGTTGCAAAAAGCAAGTAGTATAAGAGGAAATGGTATTTGGAAGGTATATTTTTGGTAATCTACTACTTTCGTGAAATTGGCATATTTCCATAGCAGAAATAATTATACGAATATTATGCTGTTTTGATATTTTCTGTAATATTACTTGACACGAATCTGTAATTCATCCATGAAATAATCACTTGTCCCATTTTTAGTTTTAATTTTTCTATTATTACTACCTAGGAATTAGGCAAAATAGATCGTGCTGAAAATAGCTAAAAAATTTGTACCTTATGTACACAATTAGTTAATTATAATTTCGGTAGGATTAAACTAATTATTTATGTACATACTTAAAACGTAACTTAAAAATGTGGTTCTATTTGTACACAGTCATAAGTAATTTAGTGATCCATTTAACCTCTGCTCTGAGGACAGATGAATCATCTATTCTAAGGAGAGATGGACCAGAGGATTGTTATTATTAAAAGGATCAATCCAACCGGTAAACAGGAAAAAATCATTCGCATATGGAAAGGTAGACGATCTAGGTGCTATGAGATCTGAAGAACTGTTGTTAAATGGTTACTCAGAATGAAAACGAATATGCGGAATGTAAGGAAAATTATTTAAAAACCACAAAGAAGAATGAATGACAAATGACAACAATCTGTTAACCAGTTCATCTCCTCATAGACTTGGTCCGTCTCACTTATATAGTGGAGAAGAGTTGGACTATTTTGAACTCGAATTTTTTTTTTCGAAATCGATACTAAAGTACATGATATCAGTCCGCGAAGTTAGCCAAAGTAGTAGCTAAAGAAAACTTTATGGAATCATCTGACAAACTGAATTAACCTATATTTTAATAATATTATATTTTTGCAGATTATTTTAGCACTACTTAAAATAACAAACATCATTCTATAATGTTATTGGTGAACTTATTTATTATTTACCTTTGATAATAATTTATCTGATTTCATGCATACGACGTCTAAGTAGTTGTAAACATAAATGAAAATTATAAAGAAATATTTGACACTTTGACAGTAAGTTTGTTATCACAGCCACAAAACATTAACATAACGAGAAGCGAAACTCAATGGATCAAGTGGGCAGCACGGAGTTGCTGCCATCTGAAGTGTAATGGGTAGAGTTACTCACAACCTTCTTGATCATTAAATTTGGTATATGTCACATAAACGTCAAATGTAGCTGTCAATATTCATTTGTTTATTTACTACTAGATATTTTAATTTTAAATAAAAGATATAAATTAATTTTCATGAAATTTATTGCCTGCATAGGTATTACAAAATTATTCAAATCATTTAAAATAAATTAATACGATTAGTGCAGAAATCGGAAGAGATCTTCTGTTGGCGAATTTTGTAGAAGTGATATTCTCTTAACGAAATGAGTAGATGTTTTCTCGGAGAAATATATAAGATGATTCTTCGGCGATATTCATGGAAGAGGTGTTCTCTGGGCGAATTTTGTAGAAATGATGTTCTCTCGGCGGAATTTATTTATTTTTCTCGGTGTCCTTTATAGAAGAAATGTTCTTTCGCCGAAATTTGTAGCAGAGATGTTCTCTCAGCCGGATGAAATTTATAAGATATTCTCTCGGTGCCACTTGTGGAGAATATGTTCTGTAGAAGTGATATTCTCTTGACGAAATTTGTGATGTTCCTTCAGAAAAACTTATAAGAAAGATGTTCTCTCGGAACCATCCGTGGAAGAATGTTCTTTGCCGAAATTTGTGGAAGAAATGTCTTCTCCGCAAAATTTGTAGAAGAGATGTTCTCTCCACGAAATTTGTGGTAGTTTTCTTTGGTCGAAATTTATAGCAGGGATGTTCTCTCGAAGAAATGTATAAGATGTTTTCTCGGTGACATTCGTGGCACAGTTCTTTGATCAAAATTTGTACATCTAAATTCTAATTCGAAATTCGATTCTTGAAAATTCAATTAAATATCCACATTTGTAACGGAATTTAAAAGTGTCTGAGAACCAGAATGAATTGTTGGCACTCCATTTTTTAATAATCGGTGATTTGATACGTTATAAATATAATAATATCAAAATGATCTTTACAAAAAAAAGTAAATGATGAATTTTCACTTGAATTAATTTTGCAGATTTTTTCAAATATCACAATGGGGTAGGTGACCAAGGTAGAACTTTAATGAAAAAACTATTAAATTATAGAAAGTATGTTTATTTATGAACGTTGACATTAAAAAAGTTAAATATTTATCAGCAATTGTTTAATAATTTGCGTTAAATAGAAACAGCGTCCATTACTATGACGTTCACTAAGTTGCACGCTGATTGGTTAAAATTTGAAGGTGTAGCAATATACCTATCTATCTCACTTACACCACATATTTCCGTCTCTGTCTACCTTCGCCCCTCTCATGAACTTAGTTGACGTCATAATCCCCTCCAAAGTATTATATTATTTATTTACTTCAAAACAACATATAATTAACAATTTTAAAAAAATACGGGTATATTATTTTTGTACAAGCTATCACATATACCAAATTTAGAAATTGGTCACCTACCCCATTCGGCAAATCTTTGATTGTAAATTTGTAAAAATGTTTATTTTGTGAGCCTCTCACGTTCACTCTCCTTTTATTCCCGCTGACGTATTTACAACCATGTTGATCTGCTGATCTATAAGTAATAAATATTGTAATTTATTTTTCATATAAGTAGATAAAATATTTAAAATAATATTACTTACGATGAATGCATTTTTGTTCAATTCAATATAATTTTATTCTTATTGTTTTACAATGTTGACAATTTGACAATTATATTATAATTGTTTTAAATTGTTTCCCCAGTTTACTTTATTTTAAATTTCAAACGAATATAAAACGAAAATTAAAACCAAAAGTTACCAAATTTTTCCCCCAGATTCTGAGAACTACTAATGCCATCTAACCTGTAAAGGGTAGAGTTATTCCCAGCCTACTTTATGCTGCCAATTTCCCTATACAAGTTTCACCCGGGTGATCACAGCCATCCCAGTCTCAACAGCTATAGTCAAACCGAATAAGCAGAAGACTCACGTCATCAAATAATATTACTAAAGTAATGACGTCATGTACTACTATGAATATATGGGATACTGATTTTTTTTAGAATAAAAGTGCAGTGCATGTTTCATGACTTACTATAACCTATTTCTTCAAGTGACAGTTGACAAATTAATAACCACAACCTCTCGAAGTCTGTCGGCGTCATCACAGTTAATTTGTGACGGAAACGATAGTAAATAAGTGCATTTAGGAAATTGAAGGGCATTAGCTGTTCTCTAAAAGTACATATTTCAATTAAATTTAAAAAAAAAATAGAAAAAAAATTACCTCTCGTTCGGTTTTCAATGGAATTAATGGACCAACGTTGTCCAGTTCCCGTTCAAAATAATGCACTACATTAATTGTCAGTTTTTTTGACTGGTTTGATAAAGCTTTAAGCATGATTTGTCAGTAACAAAAAAAACTGACACGATACTTTCTGACTGACACTGACAATCGAATGACAAGATCAATATTCCATCGGTATAAAATGTAATATAAACAAGATCATTTTTATTATTGCCAATGTATGGTATGAAAATCAACTACAATTATTTCAAATAATTTTATATTCTCTAAGACGAATACGGATTGACTTTAGAAATAATTGTAAATTCATTAATATATACGTTTCTTTATACAAATATTTTTATTCTTCTTTTTTTAAAAATAAATAACACCCAATAATCTTAACAAGTTATATTTCATTTTATAAAGTTTTTTTTCAGGTTGATGACGTGAGTCTTCTGCTTCTCCGGTTTGACTATAGCTGACGTTTTACAAACAAAATGCTATTTGTTTATGTTTTTAATTAATAATTTAACGATTTCGGAAAAAATATAATGTATATTTAAGGACTAAAATATTTTCTTTAATAACTCACATGGTTTATTCTACGCGGCGATAGCCTAATTTTAGTCTTGATATAAAAATAACTATTTTTGTAGTTTTCAGAACATAGTTTAAAATTTTTCATTATTGTTATAAATAAGCCTAGATTGTATGTTGTTATAAATATATATTTTTTAAATACTTACTCAATATTGCAGAGTAGTAATTATTTTTCCATAAAGTGGTCCATGTCACCTCCAGTTACTCTAGAGAAAAGATATTTTAAACAATTATTTTTGTAAGTAACTTTATGTTAAACATAATTAAATATATAAAATAAAGTGTAATCTTGTCCTGATATATTAAATTTAATATTGCTCATAAATCCTGTAATATTGAGTTTCGAACATAAATGTATAACATATTTTCTATTTGAAATTGCCTAAAGAATTCATCTTTAAGCAGAGGCTATCAAATATATCAGGACATCTATATAAGGAATAATAATTGAAACGCCTGTTAGTGGGAGGTAATGTTTTATACAGACCAGATACTTTTCTCATGATTTACAAATATTTAAAATATACCTACACTCTGCAATATGAGTGTTATAAATCCCACAATTAAAATTCCCCTTTTTACCATTGAAGCAATCAAAATCGCAATCCCAATTGTCAACCCTCAACAATTATTGACCCCAGCGAACAAATGAACTGACGGTACGCAGACATTCAGCTGTTTCGAATTCAGCGATCGTTGAGAAACAAATGAGTGTCTGGCGAAAGATGCGATGAATAAAGAAAGCGCAAACTGTGTGAAATTAGAACAAGACGGGGTTCAGAGGGTTGGGGCCGGGTTTCAAGGGCGAGAAATTCGCTGGTCACGGTCACCGGAAACGAAATTGCCGGGCGGTGGCGGTGACTTCCGCTTGATTTGATTCCAATGGAACATTTATCATATCTGACAGTCTCGAGAATATTTAAATTGGATAGTGATAGTCCAACAGTCTCTTACATCTTGCTCAATCATATACTTTTGATATGAATGTATTTCTGACTTTGTAATAAGTTGTTTCTGCACTTTTCATATGATATTTCCATTTTTATATCTGTCAGGAAATATAATTTAAAAAATTTAAAGTTGCACATTTTATTCAAGGATAAGAAAGAAGGAACATGTTAAAAAAATTTAATTCATATTGTTAGATGTCTCTATTTATTCCAATAACAATTTTAATTTTTCACTTTCAATTTATACTTATAGGTGCAGTCTAAATCTAAAAATACCTATATTTTGGTCCAAAATATTAGTTTTTGAAAATAGTCCAAGTGGATAAACATTGTTGCGCTGATTTTAAATTTACAAACGGAATTAAATTATTTCTTATTGTTCCTGAGATGTGTCCCTCAAAGTTACAAAGTTGTTTCGATTTTCTCATTTTTCAGCGAATCATTTCAAATAATGTTTATGCAAAGAAAATATTTCTTTATGTAATTTTGCTCATAGAATCGACTGGTATAATCGTGGACATTGTATCTCTACCCATTTTAGAGATATACAAAAAACACACTTTTTTGAGGAGCAACTTTGAGATCAAAAATCTCAGACACGAATAAAGATAATTAAATTATGTTTGTATATTTAGAATCAGAGAATCGACGCCTATTAAAATGTACTATTTTGGAAACCAAAATGGTAATTTTTGGATTATACAGGTTTAAGTTCGAAAAACCAGGCTTTAAAAATTGGAAACCGGTTTAAACATGCTTTGAATCTATGTGTAAAATAAATTGAATTACTTAAAGTTTGTGTCTTCGATATATAATACGAAAAATGAATTTAATCAATTTTTATATATCTTAGGGCCAGTTTTTCAATCTCTGGTTAAAGTGCCGATTACCTTAACCATCGGTTAACAGAAAAATATCGCATCGAAAATCTGATGTAAGTTGTCAAAAATACACATTATTTACTATTTCGATGCGATATTTTTCTGTTAACCGATGGTTAAGGTAACCGGCACTTTAACCAGAGATTGAAAAACCGGCCCTTATTGTTATTATTTTATGTTTAAATCAAATGACTTGAAAACATATATTAAATAATAAATCTGAATATTAAACCGATTTTATTTAAGCACTTTGGTTTTAGATAATAACACAAACGCAAAAGCATTCCCGTAAAAATATTACATCTAAATAGGGTTTGTAATAAAATGTACTTATCATCAAAACATATTCATTCTTTATTACGATCCGTTTACATTTAATATCTAAATAGCTAAATAGGTCTTAAAACATCAAAATCAATGCTTTTATGACTAAATACAGAGGTCGTAGTAATAAAGTGTTATTGCGATTGTGGATAACAGAATAAATATTACAGTTTGATATTCCCAATAGCTGCAAATATAAATCAAGCCTTTCTGGTTTGTAATAAAAACTACAATTAAATGTTCAGCAAACGGAAATATTCAGATGAAACTGATGAATATTCATTCCGAGGTTTTTAAATTTAAATTGCGAACTTACTGGACGTAGTGGCTAAGGATGCTGGAATAAACTGCATGAAAATATAAATTTATTCGCTAAAAACTATTCTTTTATTTTCCAATTAACATGAAGTAAATATTGTATAAATTATCATTTCTCTAAACAATGCATCTACAGTAAAAAATATTTCCATTATCTAAATTTGAGACAGATTTACACACTCCATGATTATTAACTTTGATACAATATTTAATTGAATACGTCACGTAATTTAAAATGAAATTAATGAAAAGTATGTCGGTTTTATAATTAAAATTTGCTTTGAATTATATTTTTGATTGACAACCAATGTTTTTCAAACTGAATTCACAACAACAGTTGTCACAAAAATAATGCGGAATATAAAATTTAATTTACTGTTTTTAAACTGTAACGAAAATTGACAATGGGATATTAAATGTGTACATTTAAACAAGTATTTTTAGTATTCATTACATGACCTGATTTTTAGAAAAAAATCAACACTTAATAAAAATCTTTTTTTATTTTTTGACATTTTATTTCCATATAATAGTTTATATTTTCACGTTGTTGATGTACTACTTCACCTTCGATTTTAATGAAATTTGGCAAAAAGTTCCTACTAAACATGACAAATACAGGAAAATTGAAATCGCATTTATTTGTCTTTAAAGCTATTTAATACAAAATGTGTACACACACACACGCATCTAACCTAATCTAATTTATCGTAACCCAACCCAACCTAACCTAACCTAACCTAACTCAACCTAACCTAACTTATTCTAACCTAGCCTAACCTAATCTAATGTAACCTAATGGGTCGCGTGCACGTGACGTCACGGCCATTTAAAGATGTCTGCCTGGTGGACCAACATGCCATTGTACACCACGCAGAAATAGCCAAAAATGCCTCAATTCTGTGTTGTTGTGGGATGTTCAAAAAAAGTGGAGTTGGAGATGGAATATATTTTTATAGGTTTCCCTTAGAAAAAGATAATAGAGGTAGGATTATTCCTTTGGCGGTAGAAAGACGGAAAAAGTGGACAACTGCGGTTAAGAGACAACACTTAACAGAATATAAAATAAAATACGGCAGAATATGTTCGAGACATTTTATTAAAGGTATTTTGTTGTCCCTAATACCTTAATTCTTTGAATACAAACAAATATAAATTAGTATTTGGCATTCTCATAAAGTACCTAACGAAATTATGACAAATATAGGTAGAAAGTTTGCCCGGTGATTCGAAATAAATTATTATATATATATTTTTGTTTATACTAAGTGACAAAAAATATTATTGAAATATGATTTATATAAAACCCATATTTTTATTAATTTTAAATAGGTACTTGTGTTGTGATAAATGTTATCGTAACCAAATATGCTTAAAAATTATTGCAAAATTCAAGGGAAACCAGCTGATTTAGATGATAAAAACAATCCCGATTGGATACCATCGTTAAATATGGGCTATGCAAAAGCATGTTATAATGCAAATAAAAGTTTACAGCGTTATAACAGATTAACAGATCGACATGTTAAGGTTTGAAAGTTTTATTAACAAAAATATGTCGTAATTATCATTTAGTTATAAACATACATATCACTGAGTTGAATAGAATGGTAGTAGTATATGTCATGTAAATAACTTTTACTAATGCATTTATCATATATCATTCAGTCATTACTAAAGTTAGTAATAATTTGTAAATGTTCTTCCTTTTATAAAAAATGTATTTATTTTGGTAAATGATTTTATTATATACATGAAAATAACAAATTTATTCAATTATAGAAACAAGCTGTAAGTTCTTCCATGGAGCCTGTTTCTGTAAATGAGGAACAGGCTATTACTAACATTGCTAGCACTAGTTCTTACACTAACGAAACATTACCTCACACTGAAACTGATCACCAAAACTCTATAACACAAAAAACAGCTTGTTGCACAATGGAAACGAAGCGAGTGAAATGGTTTGTTGGTCCACCAGGCAGGCGGGTTGCCTACTTCGAGTCACGTGCTGCACGCGACCCATCTAACTTGCTATCAATTAGCTACAAAACAAAAATTAAACAATACAATTTTTGACAGAACTGTTAAATATGAATTTATATCTTAATGATGTCTATGGTTACCGTGAGATATAATTAGTATATTGTGCAACTAGTGCAGAAAGTTGCCTATTTCTCATGAGGTGTGAATCACACAAGTTGGAAAATAGATGATTCTACACGAGTGACTTACGAAAGCTATTTGACATAAAAAACAATATGGCGCATTAGCAATTACTGTGAGAAATGATATTTCCCACACTGCACATGCACAGTGTTGGCAAATATTGTGAGAAATGATTTCTCATACCTTAACTCATGATTGTGGGAAATACGCATCTTTCAAGTTTTACATAGGGCCGGTTTTTCCATCTCTGGTTAAAGTACTGGTTACCTTAACAATCGGTTAATAGAAAAATATCGCATCGAAAAACTAATAAAAGTTTTCAAAAATACACGTTATTTACAATTTCGATGCGATATTTTTCTGTTAACCGACGGTTAAGGTAACCGACACTTTAACCAGAGGTGGAAAAACCGGCCCATAGTGTGAGAAAAGTGCCACTTTTTTTAGTGGTCGTAGAAAAGTATATTTACAATATACTATGTATCCGTAGCAATAACACACATACAATAAGCAAATATCATAATATTTTAAATTAAATTTCAGCAGCATTTCATTTTCTTGTTATTATTTTTGTATCTACCATAGTGAATAGTTTCTCGTCTCAACAACTGAGATCAAACAGTAATATTTGCCACAAGTTGTGCTTTAAGCTCGAAGCTGGAGCTTGCCGCTTTTAAAGTTCGCTACGTTATCAAAAGCCGGAAGAACATTGGCCAAGTCTTCCAGACACAGCCTTTCACACTAACTTCATCCTTTCTGAATCGAGTGATTGAAATATGATGGCAACTTCACAGAAACATTTTTAGTAGAGGGTAAGTTGGATTTTGAAAAATACAATGCGAATCCCGAATATAATGATTTACTATGTAACATAATATTTTCGTAATTTCTCGTTTTTCTAATTAATTAAGATAAAAAAGTTTCAAATAACAGTAGAACAGCAAAAATAAGTTTTACGTAGTTTGTAAGCTCACAAATTAAGTATGAAAATGACGCAAATCACACAAAAAATGAACAAATGTTTAACGGTTTATCTGTCAAGTTAGCTGCGTCAGTTTTTTTTTATTATTCGCAATTTGAAGATTAAAATTTGAATTCGGCCGAGTTAAATTTTTATCCATCCATTTGTATATAAAATAACTTCTTCTATAGTTACCAATATCTGCTTTAAAACAGATTGCCCATTCATGGATGATAAGACATGAGTGATATTTTCATATTGCCGTATGTAAAATAATATGTGAATTTATCTTATTACATTAAATTAATTGAAATATTTTTTAAAATGTACTTGCAGTGTTATTATTTATTTATTTATTTATTTAATTGATATTAATTCACAGGTTTGAAAGAATGAGAAAGAGGCTTAGGTTCGTAACCCTATTTAATTAATGGATTTTTGTAGATCTATACACTAATTTTATTCTTGCAAACTACTTAGGTACAATATAGAAATATAAAATACAAAATACTTACACTTTATCTTCAGAAGGCAGGAATGACACTTAAGTTATAATTTTTAATTATTAATATAAATTTAAAATTTTTAATATGTTGATACATAGAAGAATAAAGAACGAATGAATGACTGAATTTTTGTAAGTCTGATCGTGAGAGCAATATGAAGCAAAATCAATCACTCATCAACTTTGCCCCACTAATAATTATCTCATGGCTAATTTTTTGAATTTAGGCGGGTTATTACAATAACAATTGTACCTGTTATATTATCAATTACAAACGTCAAATGTCAAATGACATTCTCACATCAGTGGAGACTTGTAAAGTGTTCTTTATATATGTATGAATATATGTAATACGTAAGCATTACTGTTATAGAATAGCAAATATACTTTGTAGTCTTGATATTTGCAATTGATATCATAAGTCCAAATGATAGCAACCATATAGCAACCGAAGTTATAAAATCCCACCCATGAACAAATGTTTGACGGTTTATCTGTCAAGGTAGCTGCGTCAGTTTATTTTTTTTTATTCGTAATTTGAATTCGCCGAGATAGATTCTTATCCATCTATTTCTTTATAAAAATAATCTCTTAAATAATTACCGATATCTGCTTTAAAGCACATTGCCAAACCCATTTATGGGTAATAAGCCATGAGTGATATTTCCATATTGCCGTAGACTAAATTTAATATTTTTAAAGTACCCACAAAGTAGAACAAAGTAAGAAACCTATCGACAACAATTTTCTATGAGAGTTTTTAGCATCGCTTTATCATCTCCCTGAATGGTGAATGCAGCTAATGCACTTCTGACATCTATAAATTCAGTGCGGGATTCCATTTCTAACAATCATAATGTCTATTCATCGCTCATAACAACAAACCATTGCCGCTAGCACGCTCTATCTGTATTCCCCACACACATGAAACATGTGTACCTCTAACAATAGAGATTGTAGATAGATCCTAGTTAACTATACCACTTTGGGACATTAGTTCCCAAGCATTAACTACCGTTTATGTTTTAGTGTGAATGATATTTAAGAATTCATATAAATTAATACACACTTCAAAGTACTTTTGTACGATCGTGTGAAAGTAGAAGGATAAACATTCAGATGAATGTTGAAAACAACACATAGTGCGACAAGTAGAGGAAGTAATTTCCAAAGCCGCGGATGCTGTATTTTTGCGTAAACCAGGAAATATTTGAAATATCGAATTTTTAGCTCAAAAATCTTCAAATATTTCAAAATTTTGTTTCTAATATTTTTTTTACAGAATTAGCTACGTTTGTACCAAATTTACAAACAGAATTCATTTATCTTTTTCCGTTCTCGAGATATTTGAGTACAAAGTTATACCTAGAAAATCAGGTTTTTTAGATATACCCCTTAAATGGTTAGGTTTATGATTTCGGCGACCTCACTATTCGACTCTATTCGGTCAAAAGTACATAAGTGTACCAATTTTCATATTTTTATCTCAACAGACAGAATTTCTAGAAAAGAAAAACAGAAAATGGCTAAAATCGAAAAAAATCGTAATCAGGCATTTTTTCGATTTTGGCCATTTTCGTTTTTCCTTTCTACAAATTGTATCCTTTGGAATAAAATTCTAAAATTTGGTATACTTATGTAATTTTGCCCGTAGAATCGATTGGTGAGGACGCCGAAGTCGTAAACCTAACCCTTAAAAGGATATACCTAAAAATCTTTGTTTTTTAGGTATTGCCAAAACTCAAATTTGAATACGAATATCTAGAGAACGGTAAGAGATAATTCAATTCGGTTTTTCACCTAATCGTATGTACGAAAAAACAAGATAATTTCTTTGACTTTTAATTCTCTAACCACAAATGCAAACATGATTTCTGACGATTGAAACGTTATTCATTTCTATAATGATTATCCTTTCAATGCATTTTAAATGTAATTTTTTTTACCACGAATATATTTCGGGTTAACTGCTTTCATCTCGACAAGGATAAGAAATTATGTTCCTTAATGAGAAGTATTTAACTTTTATCAAAATCTGCGATAAAGCAAGTTGGCACACAGCAATAGGTAATTATATATTTATATTTAACATGTTTTTAATGTAGTAAATTCACGATAATATGAAAAATAGTTTACCAAACTTTTGTTGGATAGTTTAAACTTTAAACTAAGTCCTACATTGTTATCAACACTTTCAAATGTTTGAGAAAATAATATAAAAATATTAGGAAACTATTTGAAAATATCCTCCCTAGACCTCCAGCGAGTATTTTTACGAAGTTTAGGGAACATATTGATGCCTTGGGCTTTATACAAAATTTACTAGCCATTTGAGGTTGACGTGTATACACGTAGTTTACTTTCAAGAGGTCAAGTAATAAATAGTCATCATTTGTTGACCCTAAATATATTACAGGCTTATCCCAGATGTATCTACATATTATTCTATACAAAATGTAAAGTAGGGTCCTTTACAGTTTACAGCTTTGCCTAAATTATGAAGCGCTCATGAAAGAGTGTTTTAGCGACAACAAAATAAGATTATGTTGTATTCCTCATATGCATTAAAATTAATCTTCCCTTTCCCTTGTTTCTAATATTAGAATAACAATACCTTTAACCACAAAAAATACTGTTTTAATACATTCGAAATTTGAAATATATATATATATATATATATATATATATATATATATATATATATATATATATATATATAATGTAATGTAATTTATAGAAAAGTACCGTAACGAAATAGTAAATAACGTATATTTTTAACAACTTACGTCAGTTTTTTGATACTATATTTTTCAATTCAGTGATATTCAGTGGCGGCTCGTGCTTCATATTTGTGGATGTGCTGCATCAAACAAAAAAGGAAATAAAATATCAATCAATAGAATTAAATTTTATTTATTTAATTTTGGAATCACAAACTTGTTTATATGCCCTTAAATGCGGACGTAATTTGGCTTTTATTGCCAGAGGGCGTATAAAGTTGCTAAGCAATAGTTACTCAAACAAATTAAAATTGTGGTTAATGAATAAATGTCAAACAATATATTATAATTTCGATAAGTAAATATATAGCACTCACAAAACTTTTCAAATTCCTTTTCATATAAATCTTTTCAAATTTTAGTAACCAACTTGGTCAGTACATAGCCACAGAATAGTTACATACAGAAAGCGACATTCCGTGTTGGTACCATTCATGTTACCCTACTTAGTTCTATGACATTGAAGCATTGTGTAGACCTTTAAATTTATTCCCTTCCCCTATCACTCTCTAAGATGTGAGGGAACTTTCCGATTTTAAACAATGAGCCCTTTAAATTTCTTCACATTCTCCATCTCTCTCTAATTTTCGTTTCTGTCTTACTGTCGAAAACCGGTTTTTGAAATTTGGAAACCGGTTTAAACCGGTTAATACATCGGTTAAAAAAATAATTAAAATTAATTAAAACAAATTAATTATAAAAATTTGATTAAAAAAAATTACAAAATAAAAATCATCTGAAAAAAATATAACAATTAAAAAAACCAATTTAATTAATGAATATTCACAAAAATTCTCATAATATCTTTAGAAAAACGCAGGTCACTTTTCAATTTTAAACTTGCTTGTGTTGACAAAGGCCGTATTTATTTGGGACATTTTAAGTAACCTTAACGGCCAAAGAGACTACCTACATTTATGACTCTCCAATAAAATGGAAATTGTAAAAACTGTCATGACTCTTGTTCAAATACAAGTAGAAAACACAGATATAAAAAAATATTAAAATTTTTCTCGCTAAATGAAAAATAAAGGTTAATGTTCGCTAAAACCGGTTTATTTTTTTTTGGTTAACCGTTACCGGTATTTTCGGCCTAAAAAATATCGGTTAAAATTACGGTTTTAAAGTTCGCAATTTTCGTTAAAAATATCGGTTACCGGTTTTTATTACCCGGTTTTTTTAACCGGTTACATGCCCTGTTTCTGAGTAAGAAAACCGAATAAACATAACTAATTTAAAAGGATATTAAAATTTTATAACTCATTTGTAAATATTTATGAATATTTTCATATTTTAAATGCATATTGACAGATAAATGTGCCCAACTTCATTCAACAAAGTTACCATATTTCACGTTTATATCCCTAGATTACAATCTACCCAAATTTGGGTGTGTATACAAAAAAATTCCATGATACGAATGAGATAAAATGCAAAACTATTTGAATAGACATTTTTGTAATATTAAAGCTAGATTTACACTATAACATACAAAATAAAATATGAACCAATAATGAACCTTAAAAAATACAACTTTAAGGTTTTTAACGTAAAATTTTGTTTCTACACCCAAAAATACCCATTTTTGGGTCAAAAATTTTGGTTTTTGAAAATAGTCTAAATTGATAGTCCACAATGCGCTGATTCCATATTTTCGAACCGAATTTAATTATCTCTTTCCATTCCTGAGATATTTGGCCTCAAAGTTGCACCTCAAAAAAGTGTGTTTTTTGACCATATCTCTAAAGTGGTTAGAGATACAAGCTCAACGATTATACCAGTCGATTCTACGCGCAAATTTACATAAAGAAATGTTTTCTCCGCATATACGTTCTTTGGACCGATTTGGTGAAAAATGAGAAAAACGAAAAAACAGGAATTTCAATTTTTCGCTCGGAAACTTTTTGTCTCCAAATATTTCCATATTCTGGACTTAAGTAAACACAGATGCGCTGATTTCAAATTTTCAAACCGAATTCAATTATCTCTTACCGTTCTCGAGATATTTGCATTCAAAATTACACCTGAAAAAATCAGTTTTTCAGGAATAGTCCTGAAATGGGTCGAGATACGACCTCGGCGACCTCACCAATCGATTCTACAGGCAAAATTAGATTTTTGTACCAATTTTCAGATTTATATTCCAATGGATACAATTTTTATAGCGAAAAAACGAAAATGGCCAAAAATCGAAAAAAATCGCAAGGGGTTCATCAGGCGATTTTTCGATTTTTGCGATTTTCGTTTTTTTGCTCTAAAAATTGTATCCGCTGGAATAAATATCTAAAAATTGGTATACTTATGTAATTTTGCCCGCAGAATCGATTGGTGAGGTCGCCGAGGTCGTATCTCGACCCATTTCAGGAAAATTCCTGAAAAACGATTTTTTTCAGGTCTGACTTTGAACACAAATATCTCGAGAACGGTAAGAGATAATTGAAATCGGTTTGAAAATTTGAAATCAGCGCATCTGTATTTACTTAAGTCCAGAAAATGTAAAGATTTGTAGACAAAAAGTTCTCGAGCGAAAAACTGAAATTCCTGTTTTTTTCGTTTTTCTTATTTTTCACAAAATCGTTCCAAAGAACGTATATGCGGAGAAAACATTTCTTTATGTATCTTTGCGCGTAGAATCGACTGGAATAATCGTTTAGACTGTATCTCCTACCATTTTAGAGATATGGTCAAAAAACACACTTTTTTGAGGTGCAACTTTGAGGCCAAACATCTCAGGAACGAGAAGAGATAATTGAATTCGGTTTGAAAATTTGAAATCAGCGAAGGGAGATCTATCTGTTTGGTTTTTCCAAAAAAATCAAAATTTTGACCCAAAAATGGGTATATTTGGGTCATTTCACACCCTAAAAAGGGTTTAAAGTGCTTAAAACATATTAAGGTGTACAAAACTAAAAATAAATAAGTTTAACACGATTATGTATTGCATTTTATACCCAAAAATGAGTTGAAAAGTGTTTCAACATATTGTACAGTAAATTTGGATGTTTGGCACACCTCAAAATGGGTAGCAAAGGACCCAAATTTGACTTGATGTAGAGAAAAACATCGAACAAAGTTTAAATGATTGTTTCTACAATTCACAACACCAATAACTTTTATTAATACGGAGTATTTTAAAAAATCAACATTTTTGAGCAAAAATGGGTATTTTTGGATTATTTTGGCTGTATATGAAAAATTTTACAGTGAAAAACTATAAATTGTAATTTTTAATAGTTAACTATTATTGGAAATTACTTGGAGACTTAAAAAGACAGTTGTAGAAGGTATAAAGATGTTCCAAGTGTTCTGGAATAAGTAGAGACGGTTGCACTATGCTTCACTTTGTTCCAAATAGTTTGGGACAAAGTTAAGACAATTATTTCGGGTTTAACGTTGTTGTACCAGGTTCAACACTGTTCCAAGTTAATTGGGATTAAGATGAGACATTTTTGCAGATATGGCTACATTGCACTCGGATGATTAAATATACTCGCTACCGCTCGTATTTTTAATTACATCCTCGTGTAATATAGCCTACATATTATGCTTGTTAAATAATATACTATTTTTTTTATATTTTTGTTATAAATTATGAAACTTTTGGTGAAAATTAGGACGTATACATTTTATCCTCCACACATGTTATATTGCTCGACATTGTATCTTTCAAACATTTAATATTGCACACTTTTTATCGTGCACACTTTTTAATCCGCGAAAAAAGTTATCTTACACACATTTTATCTTGCGCACATTTTATTTTCCACACATTTTATCTTTCATTCATTTTATTTTCTACACATTTTATTTTCGCCAACATTTGATCTTTAAAACATTGTAATTGTACCTGCCATTCATTTTATTGCCCATGCAATTAACATAGATACTTATAATTAGATGAAATAACCAGTATTATTTTTCTGAAGATAAAATGTGTAAAAGATAAAATGAGTGGAATATAAAATGATTTGGAAGATAAAATGTGTGTAAGATAACTTTTTTCGTAGATTAAAAGTGTGCACGATAAATGGTATGCAAGATTGAAAATGTGCAAGGTACAATGTCAAGCAATATAACATGTGTGGAGGATAAAATGTATACGCCCCTGAAAATTCGATGTTATATTAAAATAATAATAAGCAAATTACTAGTGACGTCAAAAATATGAATTTTATTGTCCAACTATTTCCTTCGAAAAATGTTTACATTATATTTCTAAAAAATAAATTAATATTACTTAAAAAATACACGCGTATTTATATTATAAGTTTAAAAATGATATTTTTATACTTTGCGTTAACAATTTTCCTATTATTATATCGAAAACAGTTTAATAAAATAAAATATTGTTAAACGGTTTTTGGTATTTTTGTTGTTGTAAAATTGGTACTTCTAACAACTGCACCCCACTTTAAATGTCAAATTGATAACCTCAAATATTTTTAAATGTTTTTTAATACAATATATATATATATATATATATATATATATATATATATATATATATATATATATATATTATTTCTGAGCAGGGCATGTAACCGAAAAAAATACTGGTTAACGGTTAACCCTTATAGAGAACGTTATAATAATAACGGTTTTAGTTCGAAAACCGGTTTTTGAAATTTGGAAACCGGTTTAAACCGGTTAATATATCGGTTAAAAAAATAATTAAAATTAATTAAAACAAATTAATTATAAAAATTTAATTAAAAAAAATTACAAAATAATTAATTAAAAAAATTCGAAAAAAAAATTTATTTACATTTATGACTCTTGAAATTGTAAAAACTGTCATGACTCATGTTCAAATACAAGTAGAAAACACAGATATAAAAAAATATTAAAATTTTTCTCGCTAAATGAAAAATAAAGGTTAATGTTCGCTAAAACCGGTTTATTTTTTTTTTTGTTAACGGTTATCGGTATTTTCGGCCTAAAAAATATCGGTTAAAATTACGGTTAAAGTTCGCAAGTTTCGTTAAAAATATCAGTTACCGGTTTTTATTAACCGGTTTTTTTAACCGGTTACATGCCCTGTTAAAAACGAACAATCTAACAATGTCAACTTTATATAAAGAAACCACAGCATGAAATATATACCTACCGATTTTTTTTCATTTCAAGTACCAAAATGAAATTATAGGTTGTATGTACTACAAGCATAATCAAGATTATAGCCTTTCATCGCAAGCTTTAAACATTTCCTCATGTTTTAATTTCAATTTTAAAATAATACGTCTTTCCTTTTTCCGTTCATTGTAGTTTGGAGCAATAATTTTTTTTGTTTCTTTATTATCCCAGTGAAATGCAACAAATCTCTCACTCTATAGTTTCAGTTTATATTTTTCATCTTTGGCAAACAGAAAACACGGAAAACAAAACGAAGCATTCTTGTCGTTACAACCACAAATCCAGTTGTTTTTTTAACCATGTCTTTGATGAATTGTATTTTATACAATTTATCTAGTTCAGATTTCGGATGGCCTTGTCGTGTACTGACAGTTGTTCCTGGAATACTATTTTTTATGTAATTGAATAACCACATTCAT
Source organism: Stenolophus ochropezus (assembly GCA_035578165.1). NCBI lineage: Eukaryota > Metazoa > Arthropoda > Insecta > Coleoptera > Carabidae > Stenolophus > Stenolophus ochropezus. The sequence goes on from JAQOWZ010000010.1 coordinate 4,480,374, forward strand.
TTTGAAATATGTATTTAAACTGCAGCTTTGCAGCACTTAAAATGAGCCGCCACTTCTAATGTGCGAGGTAACCCCGACAATTTAACAAGCGATGAAAAAATCGGCTCTTATATTTCTTTTCTTAATTTATTCTAAAAAACCTTAGATTCCAATATATTTCTTCACAATTCGCATTCAATCTTGAGAATTTTTAAGAAATAAAATTTTATTCATATTTTAAAGTCAAGGGGAATCTTGAAATTCCTGTATTTCAATACAGTTTCAAGTATTCCTTTTCTCCAGTGTATACGAACACCTAGAGAAAATGCCTTCATGTCTGAAAAATTCACGGTGGCATGTTGTTTAGCCGAGAACAAATCTCAATCTAAAATCTAAGGATTTGTTTTCTTCTATTCCAAAACAAATATTACAAAACTATTATTTAAAGTAGAACATATTCTGAAAAATCGGCAGCTTCAAATCTTTACGAATCATTCGGATCAAGAGTTTTAATTTGGTTAATAATATCCGACACTGGAAATCAAACCCCAAATCTCATACACCATAATAAACGCGTAACTAATGATGGTTCAAAATAGAGTCCATTTCACTTAATTGAATACCTCGTAAAAATTAGTCATCATATTTTTTATGAGAAGTGCCCATCAATATAAAGTATTATGATTCTTTCAATCAAAATTTCTCTAAGACTACTTGATCATTAGATTTCGTACATGTTACATAATAGTCAAATTCCTACTAGATATTATAATTTTAAATGAAAGATATAAATTTATTATTATTATATTTATTGCATTTATAGGTACAACAATTCGTGTAGAAGAGATGTTCTTCCGACGAAATTTGTAGAACAGATGATTTTTTGGTGCTATCCGTGGATATATTCTTTCCTTTAAAGTTGTAAAAGAGATGTTCTTTCGACCGACATTTCTTAAAGCCATGTTCTTTCGGCGAAAATGGGGTATTCCAAGCCTACGGCTTTTAAAGAAATTCTTATTGAATATCATTGTTTACCATATATAAGTAATATTAAAGTGAATATAATCATTATTTTTCTGATTTTTAATACCATAATATCAAAATGAAATTGTAATGCATTTGAATCGAGTACGTAAAATTCAGTATCAGCCTTGTTGTGACGAAAAAGGCACTCGCGTCAGCCTATTGGCTCTTGTTCGAACGCGCCACGCCTCTGACTCAGACCTACGAATGATGTTCTCAGCTGATTCTCAGTGCCTGTGACGTCACACGCACGGCCGATTTTCTAGGGTGTAATTTATTGAAACTTTAAAAATTTATTTCTGGCGTGTTTGAAACCTTTCGGCGAAAAGAAAAAATAACATATTAAAAAATGAAAAAAACTTGGAATACCCCATTGTAGAAGAAATGTTCCCTTGGCGAAATTTTTGGAAAAATTTACTCTTGTTGTCACATGTATTTATAAAATATTTTTGAAATAATACTTAAGATATCTGCTTTATTAAAATCTGAACGTATCTTATGATATTTGTAATTTATTTTTTATTCGCTTTTGCGTTTTATTAGTGACCATATGACAATTATGTTTCTTATACATCCTTATTTTAAATTTGTAATAGTAATGCCATCTAAATTTCCCGGGGTAGAGTTACTCCCAGCCTACTTTATGCTGCCAATTTCTCTATAGTAGTTTAACCCGGGTGCCCTTAACTATAGTTGAGCGGTTGTTGAACAATACTTGCGTTTATTGTGATTTTACCTGAATCAAGTGTGCGTGTATAATATTGTTTACATGTACAATGAAGCTTGTGGTGTACATAGTGCAATCTGTAAGCGAGTCCATTTATAAAGAGAATGCATTAGTTGATTATAATAACAAAGCCGCGATTCTGCTCTTGTTGAGGATTATCAATAATTTTGAAAACCAACAACGGACGGATTATTTATGTGTTTTGATGCAACAAATTCATCACACAAAGTTCATCTAAATGCTCTTGACGTAAACTAATTTTAGGAAAATTAATCGCTGTTTTCAACTCATCGGAGAACGCTTTTAATAGCGGAAATTTCATTGAAGTTACCACCCAGACGGTCATATGTTTAATTTATTACTCGATTCTTTTTCGCATCAAAGACTGCGTTTTATTAGAAACAGGTGATTTCTAACGAAACTTATGTAGTGGAAATCATCACTGAAATTAATAATTACGCGTAAATACATATCGATATTCCAAGATTTCAAAGCATCCCTGCCTTTTTTATGTAACTTTTGTTTATAAGTATATAGTTTCAAAGAATATTTACATTATTTAGCTTATTGTTATTACTACATTTTATATTATAAAATGAAATTTATACATTAATTTAGGACATCTTGTAAAAATCATTATTACTCTACCATATTAAATAATATTAAAAAAACAAAATTTATTTGTAACATTTAATCTACGCTTACTTATAAAAATAAGAAACAATGAAACTACATTCTTAGAACTAGAAAAAATACTTTATTCGGATTCACAAAACTCCAATTCTCCTCCACTAGGTGAGACGGACCAAAGCTATTATAAGGAGATGAACTGTTGTCATTTGTCATATGCGGTACACTCTTGGTGTAAACAACAACCACAAATTACACATTTCATCAAATCAGTCTTCTTTATTGTTTTTCTAATAATAATCTTAGTCCCGCACATTCGCTTTCAAAATTTTCGGCTTTTTAATTATCATCACCCTGTGATAAACCATATAACAACTGTTTATTTACCTTTTTATGTGTGAACGATTTTTTTTCTTTGCCGGTTGGATTGAACTTTTAACAATAACAATCCTCTGGTCCATCTCTACTCAGCATAGGTGGTCCATCTCTCCTCACTAATTTACTCATGACTGCCTGCAGATAAAACCACATTTTTAGGTTAAGTTAATAGGCCAATTCTGAACAAATCTGTAAATCCTACAGATCTGTAAATATGTAAAAAACTGACAAATACGCATCTATTTTTGTTGATTAATATAAAATTATACATAAGAGTGGCTACTTTCGTTGCGATTTTGTTTATTATTTACAGATTTACAGATCTGTAAGTTTTACAGATTTGTTCAGAATTGGCCTATAAGTCTTATTCATATGTATATAAAGTATGTTATGTACATAAATAATTATTAAACCTACCGAAGTAGTAATTAGTTAATTGTATAAGTAAGGTACAATTTTTTTGGGAATTTTTAAAGTACATATTCGGTTATTCAATGTTGACTGCATTAATTTTCAAGCGGTTATTTACACTGTCTCTAAACAACAAAATTAACATTCCCTGTAAGATATATCAATCTAATCCACTTTTAAAACCAAAAGTCTCTCCTACGGGTCCATCTCTCTCCCACTTACCCTACATATTTTCATACTACAAAAATATATATTCCATTAATTTCATGATCATTAGCAAATATTTGTAAGTAGTAAAAACATGCAAGAATACTATTCTTGCACTTTTCTTGCAAAATAATTTCTTGCCTTGTCTTGCTATGAAATTTATAGCTTTTGTCTTGCATTTTTTGGAAGACTAAAATAAGATCAAGAAAAATACAAGAAATATTGATTTTGTCGGAAGTTGATTCAGTAATATTTATCTCGGGTATCTGAAAGATTTTTACACAGTAAAGTTATAACATTTAGAACCGCATGACGATTCAACTTGTTAATAATGAAGTATAAATTTTTGAAAAATTCTCTTTTTCTTTCTTTTCGACAATGTAGGTATTATTTTATAGAGTATTTTATATGATCTTCCTTTTCGACAATGTATTTTTTTATAGAGTATTTTATATGTTCTTGTCCATTTTAATCTTTTTTCTGATAAGTTTAACGATGCATCTTTAAAGCAGTGATTATCGCTTCTCTTTTTATTATCGAGTACAGAGTGACCATTTGCACCGTTTAATCGACTGCAATCGCTTTTTATGGATTCTTCCTCTATTTTAATTAAACATACTTTGTGCATTTCCTATGTTAAGTGACTCGGTAACTGATAATGGCTACGGATTAACATGGAAAATGAATTTCACGACGCGACGTTTCACGTATTTTCACGAGAATTATTTAACAGGGAGAATAGCAAACACTGAAAATTTTATTCCAGGATTTTATTTAATTTGTTCTTTTTTGTCAATATGATAAAAATTATATAAGCCATGCTAAGGATTAAATATACTTTGAAAGATTTTTTGTACAGATTTGAAAATCTCTTAAATTTTTTGTATATGTATGTATAATACAATTTTTATATTTTCGATCTGTTCACATCACAGAGGTTTTATAAGTTTAAGGTAATGTGCATAGTAAAACATTCACTCATCAAATAAATAGTTATTTGTGTATCAATTTATTCTACGAGACGATAGCCGAGAAGATTTAACCACGTGAGTAATAAAAAATACTTTAGTCCTTAGATATACAATATATTTCTTCCGAAATCGTTAAATTGATAATTAAAAACATAAATAAATAGCATTATGTGTTTCTAAAACGTCAGTTAGCTACTGAAACGGGGGTAGCTGTGATAACGAACGTACTTTCAAAGTGTCAAATATTTCTTTATAACTTTCATTTATGTTTACACCTTCTTAGACGTCGTCTGCATGAAACCTGATAAATTATTAAAAAATAATATTGTAGAATCTATTTGTTATTTTAGGACGTGCTAAAATAAACTGCAAAATATAATACTATTAAAATATAGGTTAATTTAGTTTGACAGATAAGTCCGTAAAGTTAAATTTTGATATAACAATCTGTAAAGTTTTACTTTTGCTTGGCTAACTTCGCGGAGTGATATCGTATACTATAGTATCGATTTCGAAAAAAAAGTAGATAATTTAATATATATATTTGTTAATTATTACGTTGTTGAAGAAACTATTTATAAAAGACTGTTTTTATTTTTGGTAGCTCAGCTAATTCTAAATTGCGTTTTTTATCCCGCTTCATAATCTGATACGGTTGCAAACTGCAAATAATAGATTTCTCTATCATATTATAGTACGAATATTGTATAGAGACAAACTTTTTGCTTTTACAATTTGATAAAAAAAAATTCGTTTCAATTTAGACATTTTTCTAGTGCTGCCGTCTAGATCTAGACATTTTAGACTTACCTAGATTATCAAGAAAAGTCTCGAAAAAGTCTTGTTTTGAAATTACAAGACAAGACAAGACTTTTTTATTCTGGATAATTTTTGTCTATCAGAGTAAATTTGTGATCTGATATTTGCTATAAAGCGACACACAGCAATTAATAGGTAATATAAGATTATTATATTTTACGTATCATTTACTATTTTATATTTCTATAAGAAAACTTGCAACGTAGACGTTTATAAAATAATGTTCATAACGATATAAATTTTTAAAGACTTGTAAATGTTTTAATGACAAACTATAAAGTAGGATAAACATTAAAAATTTATACCTTAGACTTAAATTACACAGGTGCAAATGTATCGTCGTATATCCTTAGATGAATAATAAATACGTCGTATGCGACATAGCTTTTCATTGTCACTTTAATTGGTGGTGAGAATGAGTGGGGGAATTTGAAAAGGAATTAGTATAAAGGAAAGTAGTGATGAAGTTTATTTAGATTTATTCAGAAATAAAATTAGATTTCTGTATCACAAAAGGAATTCCTCTTTTACGTAAGATTGCAGAAATTCTTTCCGATGTCATGGACGTACCAAATATTATTTATTTTCATTTTTATAAAAAAAAATCATTGATTTTTTTAAACAATTTCGTTAACTCGATAAATTGCCGCTACTAAGTAAATAAACGGTTGTTATTGTTTATAACTGTCTATGTGACAATTAATAATTTAAAATAATTGTTTAACTTTCCGTTGTCTTTCGAATTTATTTCACTAAATACCACACGATCTCTCTGATTTTCTCAGTTGCTAAGCAAAAAAAAACTGCAAAATTAAAATTTATCGATAAAATCAGGAGGTCTTGTGATATTACTTCTGACTATTCTACACACGTCATATTCACTCAATCAGAATGCTTATTCATTTGATGGCAGTAGATAGTTTTTCAGTGAAGAAATTTGATAAAACCGCACGGTATCATAGTTATCGTTACATTTTGTTGAATTTAATAATTTTATTTTTGAAGCGTTACAATTCGTGAAATGATAAAGGAAATATAATTCGAACTATGAATTTAATTCGTTAAATTTACTCATAATTCCTGCGAAGTAACGACAACTCGGATTAAAAATGTCTTTTTGGACACTCCTTTGTCTGTTATTATGCAACAACTATTCGTAAATTTTTCCAATAAATTCATGGCTCTTATAATATTACTTATGATAATTTTTAAAAAACATAGAATTTTAGATAAAATGCATTATTTTATTATTTATAGAATTTAATTGAAATTATGATTAAATCACAAATCTTCTAAGGATATGTATATTTTAAATGTTTTTATAATATTCATATATTGTTCCCTTGAATATTTTAAAATATAATAAACAAATAGAAATTTATAATAAAATATTGAATAAAAATTTAATTACACTATTTCTTAATATATCTGTAAATTAATTTATTGTGTCTCTATTTATTGTGACTTGTGAATTTATAATTTGAAGTGTAGGGTTAACAAAAGAAAAATATTTTCTCTACGCCTATGTGTTACAATAGGGCAAACCCTAGAGGCATGCAAAATCGAGGTAGAATGTAGTCCAATGAAATGAAAACCTAAAAATATCGACAGTTCAAACCGATTTGTGAGCAGAAATTTAAACAGGGTGGATCACTACAAAAAATTACTTACATATGTGCATACATTTCTACCAGAAATCATTGTACATATCTATTCTTGTATAAATATTGTTATAAATTACGACGGTGATGTTGAAAAGGTTTTCAAAAATACTATTCCTTTAATATTTCGATTTTTAAATTTTAAACAAGACATGTAACCGGTTAATATAAACCTAAACCTTTATTTTAAAACTCATAAAAGTAGGTAGTCTCTTTGTCAGCTATAGGCAAGATTATAATTGAAAAATGACCTGCTTTTCTCTGAAATTATATTTTTATATATTTTTTCAGATGGTAATATTTTATTATGATTTTTTTTTATATTTTTTTTTATTATACGATATATTCACCAGTTTAAAAACCGGTTTCTAATGTTTAAAAACCGATTTTCGACCTAAAACTGTTATAATAACATTCTAAATATGGGTTAACCGTTAACCAGTATTTTTTTCGATTATATGTCCTGATTTTATATTTTATTGGTATTTACAATTTTTACATGTATTTATTATAATATTTTCTTTTATAATTTAAATACCTTTCGATATACAATTTGTTACTATAATTATTAAAATATATTTTTAAAACAAATGTCTCAAAAGTTTTCATTTTACTAAAAATTCTTGGAGGTTCTGATTTCAGTTTTTCAGCTGAAATACATATCCTGCCATCTCTTGTTGAGAAGAGTACCTACTTACTACTGAAATGACTTTTCATTTTACCATAAATTTTTTTGAGGTTCTGATTTCAGTTTTTTAGCTGAAATACAGCTGCTGCCATCTCTTGTTGAAAAGAGTACTTACCACTGAAATCGATTTTCAGGACTGAAAGTTCTCTACGCTTTTGCTTTGCTTAAAACCCTGAAATAATTTCTATTTAGATAGGTGTCATTACTTGACTGAAAACAGGAAAATGTTATTAAAATAAAAACATTTTTGTTTGTAGATAGATATGATGTATATGGTGTATTTTTTTTACAAAGTTATGAAAAAGAAATTCCAAATTTATTTATTTATTTATTTAAATTTAAAATTAATCTAAAAATGCGGTTGTTGTTATTGTTGTACTCGTTACTTTAGTAATTTAATATAATCTTATGAATTATTCTACTATTCGATTACCCTACTATGGCTAATGCATTTCATATTAAATATATTGTTCTTTAATATGTAGACGCCGTGAATGATGTAAATTCTCAGAGGATCGGTAGTGTTTGCCAAGACTTTAGATGGTATTAAAATGGAGCTTATTGGCGTGATGGCTAAGTCAATAAGCATGTGTACTGTAATATCGAACTACAATTACTGCTGCTTGTGTCAGTCTCAATTAATCCTTAATCGCCTGGTTATGATCCTGCTAACTTTGTAACAACTTATACATTCTCATATAAATACTCTGTTTCATTACTATTCTAAAAATTCTAAAAAATTCTAACTTAAAGTTATCGAAGTAATTGCTAAATTCATAGAACATTTTACTAGTAATATAAACTAGGGTGATGTCCTTAATTCGTACACGTACTGATTGGTTATTGAAAGTACGAGTCATTGAATATTGAGTTCTCTAAATTCCGGAATGACGGCAGAATTCCGGTGACTGAATCTTTCGTTAATTATAATCGCTATTGTCTCATTATTGTATTGACATATGTCCACTCACATATCAGTTTAATTACGTTGTGTTGTATCCTATTGAAATCCATCTATTCTTTATCAGTTAAACCAAAAATTGTATGCAAAAATATTAACAAAGATCCATAGAAAATATTTATGATTGATAAAAATATGCGAAAAATTTTCAAGGAAATACAATTTCAGAGCTTTAAGTAATTGTAGTAAAAATTTAATCAAAACTTTTTGGGATAATAAAACATTTAATTTTTGAAATAAAGTCGCCTATTTCCCACGAGATGTGAAAGTTTCGGCACGAGATGTGAAAGTTTCGGCACGAGGCGAAGTCGAGTGCTGGAATCACAAAAGGTACAGGAAATAGATGATTCTGCACGAGTGGTACAATATATATTTTCGTATCGTCTCTAGTTTTTATGGTCGCCATATATGCACATGATTTTCATATTTAGAGAAATTTCCCTAAATTTAGGAAAATTTTGTCTTTACGTATTATAGATAGTCATATAAAAATCAGGATTCTGATTTTGTTTTATTGGTACACGGTTAATACTGTTCGATGACGTATGGAATTTTTAGGTTATCAACTTAAAGCTGTCAGTTGTTGATGGTTTTTAGTAATTTCATTGTTAGGTTATCTAATTTTATAGTGACATTTACGACGATATTGCAGGTTTCTATTGTACTAGTTATTTCTTACTCATTGATTCTACATAGTTCCTACGAATACTTGTTTAGTTTTCTTCTACATCTGCAGCGGAGAAATTTAATTTCTACCTTGTTGTGAATCAAGTCACAAGAGATGTCACATTTATGGCTTTTGAAAAAAATAATTTTAAAACCTCGAGAAATATGGGCGTAATTATTGAAATTCGAAAATCTCGATTTTATTTTCTCGTATATATATTAGTAAAAAGAGGAGAGTCAAAGATTATATGCTGGCCACACAGATATTTTTTTTGTCTCCTCCCAAGTAGTAACCACTCTCTGAAAAATTAATGGGGTGTATTCTGCGGCCCACATGTTCATGAATTGCTTACCTGAGATTATTTCCTCATAACGCCGTGATGAAATTAGCGTGTCGCCGTTGTTAAGGGATTAGCGGGCCGGGTAGGTAGATACCCACACAGTCGCAGTCGATGCAAACATCATTTCGCCGCTCGTAAAACACACTATTAGAAACTCCAGGCGAGAACAAGCCAATATTTAATAAACTCCGGTTTATCAGACATCGACCACCGATCTAATGAACACAGGGACGGAGCGAAAAATATAGGAAATTGTAATCAAAAAATATTGTGAAGAAATTAATGTGTAAGTTCAGGTCTATCAACCACTTTAAATTCAAATATGAACAATATATTATTTATGCAATAAGAATAGTTCTGAAATTATTTCTTTTGCCTGAATAATATAATAGCTGCTTTTAAAAAATATATAGTAGTCTCTGCAAGACTTTGAAAAACGTCAAAATCAGTGAAAATAATAATTGACAATTGTATGCGAGGCACACAAAGACACTTTTACTCGGAATGAAACATTCTGCTTTTTTCGTAAAACCAGATATTTTAAATTAATTCTAAAGCTGCGTTCACAATCACGTAATTAGTAATTTCAATTTCCACTTTCAATTTGCAATTTCTGCTTCCAATCAGGACCATTCACAATAAACTACTTAATTTGCGAATGTCAGTGTGATTCAATAAAGGTTGACGTGCAATAATAACAAAAATATGTTATGTCAATTGGCTATTTTTTTTAACAAATGGCAAAAAAGTCTGCAGTCGCTACACATCTTTATCTTACTTTTTGTAATACTTTCCAAAATATGTTTAATATTCATAACTATGTTTACAACAGTATAATCTAACAACAATTGTTATCTGAAGAAATGTCAAATATAATTATATAAAATAAAAAATTAAACATACGCATACGTCACTTCAAACTGGAATTGGAAAGTTTGGAGCTTGCCAAGTTTAAAGTGAACGTATAAATTAAAAAGTGAAATTACGTTGTTGTAAACGTGGGTATTACATTACAACAATTCAAGCTGAACTACAAAGTAGAAATTGAAATTAAAAATTGGAATTATTTGGTTGTGAATGGGTCTTAACTCTCAATTTCAATTTATACTTTGTAGTTCAGCTTATACTGTTGTAATTTAATACCCGCGTTCACAATAACAAAATTTCACTTTCCAATTTGCACGTTCACTTCAAAGCTGACAAGTTCCAAACTTTCCAATTCCACTTTGAAATGACGCATTCGCATATGGATGAAAATATGTCATTCTGACATATTTGACATTACTTCAGTTTGCATTTGAGGTTAATCTATACGGCTGTACACATAATTATAAATAACAATTTTTTTCTTGAAAGTATTATCATGATAGGGACACTTTATTAAGTCAAACAGAAACATGAAAAAAAAACGTTAGTGGGTTCGACTTATTAATGCCAACAGAATAGGAAGGTGATTTTAATATTTCTGTAGCAGAAATTAGACTGGGAGATCTAAAATGTTCTTTAAGTACACACTTATGAATACTTATTACATTAGTTTGATAAACTGATATTAAACTGTAATATTAGGACCACTTATACCTACACAGTCATAGGGAGTCCATTCACAAATTAAGTAGTAATTGTGAACGTTTTTAATTGGAAGTGGAAATTACAAATTGAAAGTGAAATTTGAAATTACTAGTGTTTCTAAATGCAACTTCAATTTAAATCTGTCAATTGTTCATTGTTTTCAGTAACTTTATTCTTAGATTATCTAGTTTTATAGTTACAATTAGGGCGATATTACATGTTTTTATTGTACGAGTAATTTCTTATAGGCTGACTACACAGTTTCTAGGAATATTTATTTATTTTACTTTACGGCGCCGTAGAAATTAAACTTCAACCTTATGAAACACGTTACAAAAGATGTCACCATTATAACGTCTAAAAAATAATAGTTTTGAGGTTTTTATTTATATATGTTATAAATAATAAAATTTAAAGACTCTGTAAGAATTTATACAACTTTTTGTCTAATCTGAGAAAAAACTTTTGAAGGGCAACTGTTAAAATTATTCAATTCCTTCAAAGGTCAACCAACCTCTTACGAATTAAATTAACAACAAACTATTCCCTTGACAATTCGTTACAATTTCAACTTCGCTCATTTTCCTTGCCTTATAAATATTTCAGTTGTAATTTGTACTCACAAATGTAAATAGATGTAACATACTCATCTTTCATTAATGATTTTATTTATTAAAAATAGATGTGTGCAGAAATTTACAGATATTTAATAATTGTAATTGGTTTATAAGCACTTATATTAATCTAAATTATTTTTAAGAATAACTTAAAAATAATTACCTATATACATACACATATACTTCTTTTATAACATGCCTAGGATTGTTATTAGTATCATAACTGCAGACTGCAGTCGATGTTAATTGAATTCCGAGTTCGGAGAGCGAGGATTTTAAGACATCTAAGGCCTGGTATGATTCATAACATTCAATACTTTACCGGTTTCATGTTATTAATAAATATTATTTTATATAACGAGTAATGTTTTCGTGATCAAGTTTGTATGGGTTGATATGACAGCTGTATTATCCAATTGTCCCACGTTACTTTAAAAAATTTGTACATGGGATATAGTTATGACTTACTTACCTTGCTTACTTTTGTCTATGTAAACAAAAGCTTATTATCCTGAAACCGGTAATAGTTATTTACGTGGCCAGCGGTGTAAGTTAATCTTTACAGGGCGAGCTGGAAATTTCTGAGGCGAGCGACGAAGGAGTGGACTCTCATAATCCAGTGAGCCCAGTAAAGTTAATTGCACGCGTGCTGCCTAAAAATTTTTATTTCCACCTTCATAGCGTTTTTTTTTTTTATTAATTTACATTATTCTTCAAAAAAAGATTTACTCTATTTTGGAATCAAAGTTAGTTGGCGGTGGTAGAACAATTTATAACTAGACGTTGTCAAATGAGTTTCGTCAATGAATCAAAATGTACTATAAATGTGTATAATTACTCACATAAACTTAATTAAATAAAGTTTGTAATATTTCTAATAAAATGCATAAAAAAACTTTCATTATTTTCTATTATTTTTTATGAGTATTGTAAAGTTTTACAAGGCTAGCCTTGTAAATTTTTACAATTTAGTTACTGTAATTGTTTATTTACTTAGCTACCAAGAAGCCTGTAAAGTGACAATTATATAGAAGGTGGAAATAAAGTATATTAATAAATTCTGTACTTCTCTTAAATTCATTTTTATTTATAAAGATATTTTTAGCTGTGTGGCTATTTATACTTTTCCCTCCCGTGAAAAATCCGGGTAGCCGGTCCTGTTGGCTTCCGGTTCCCGCAGGATTTGCTGACCGGGACGCAACAGGCAACAGGTACATTGACATCACCATATTGGCTGTAAATTATGAAATATTAGCGCGGTAATCCTGCTCTGAGCTGCAGGACTCCTGCTGTCGCCGGCAAAAACTTCAGATTTATGCGTCAGCACCACCTAACCAAGATGCATTGCTCTTCTTATTATTATTTACTTGTGGCTGGTAAAACATGATGGAGCATATTGGAGATTTATCTTCCTGTTCAAAGGTTATAGAAACGGGAGGAAATAGAATTCGACACAGGAATGGACTTTACAGATATTGTAGTTTATTTCTAATTAACTTTTTCACTACTAGTCTAGATATCTAGCATTAATAACCTTTATTTCCACCTTCTATATAATTGTCACTTTACAAGCTTCTTGGTAGCTAAGTAAATAAACAATTACAGTAACTAACCTGTAAAAATTTACAAGGCTCCATTGTCGCTCGCCTCACAAATTTCCAACTCGCCCTGTAAAGATTAACTTACACCGCTGGCCACGTAAATAACTATTATTTGACATAAAAAATTGTTTTTACTACCGCTTACTTGGTAACCATACAGTGGCAAATTTAAAATAATATATTATTATACAAATTTTATAAGACGGTATATTGTTCCATGAGTTGTTTAGGGCTCGACGAGCGCAGCGAACAGTGCTCCAAAAACACGAATGGAATAATACGTCGTATAAAACGAGTATAATATACTATTTTTTATACTTTACTTCACTTGTTTAATAAAAATCTTAAAATTTTCAATTAAAAAAACAAATTGCAATCTAGGGATATATAAATGTGAAATATGGTAACTGGTTAAATAAAGTTGGGTACATTTATCTATTAATAGGCATTTAAAATATTATAAAAATATTTATAAATCTATACATTATGATTATGAGTTATGAAATTTTAATATCCTTTTAAATTAATTTTGTTTGGTTTTCCTAGTCAGAAATAATATAAATTGTATTAAAAAATATTTAAAAATATTTCAGGTTATCAATTTGACATTTAAGTGGGGTGCAGATGTTAAAAGTACCAATTTTACAACAACAAAAATATCAAAAACAGTTTAACAATATTTTATATTATTAAACTGTTTCCGATATAATAATAGGGCAATTATTAACGCAAAATTTAAAAATATATTTATGACCTATAAAAGGACATTTTACAAAATAGGTACTTTTTAAAATGAAATCTAATTTTAGCTGTAGTTAATTCTATTAAACGGGAGAATAGAATTTTGAATTAACTCATTGGGCAGCCAAAATGCTCTACTGTTGGATGAGGACAATTTTCAAGATTTTCCTAATAGTTATTTTTGTATTAAGTGCGCGAAGTTTGTGTTTTTAGTGCGTGCATGAGATGTCACGGTGTCAAGCTAACTTAAAAACTGAAAGAAATGTCTACTTTATGGAAAAATATTTTTCTTGCCTTAAGACGTACCTACAAAATTTCATACATAAATAATAAATAAATTTCATAATCTCTAGTGGAATTAAATTTAGATAAATCTTTTTAAAAATAATATCTAAATGAGAGAATCGGGAACGATATTGAATCCGAAATATCTGCCGAATATTTTAAGAATAGAAAAGAGAAAATGGCCAGACGATAGTATTAATCAAATGGAAAGGTTATGGTTTAATTGTATTTTGGTATTTAGTACGAATGCACCCAAATATAAATAACTAATTTATTATAATCAAGTTTATTAATAATTGAATAGAGTTAACCAACATTTGTATATTACAAGCATTAAATGCAAATTCGAGTAGGGAAATTATATTCATATATTATTAATTATTATAATATTATCAACCAGGATTATTACCCATTGTTAGGCGTTCAAATATGCTTAATATACTATTTGGAAATTTTCATAACATATGAATATGCTCTATACATTTTATTATACAGGTGTGCAACGAAATCCGGAACATAGTACTTTAACACGGGATTTCAAAAAATTGCCGATACTCTCTCTCCCGATAAATTTAGAGCAAAACTACAACAGTACATAATTGTTCAAAATTAAATTCTACGTCAGATAAGATCATATTTGTTGCAACAGCACGTGTGCAGAACGAGATATATTAAATATAAAATGTAATATTTTCGTTAAAAATCAGACAGCCATGGAAATAAAAGGAAATATCTACGTCAGTTTAGAGAAATATCACTGATTATAATTCTTATTGTCTGTATTTTAAAATTATTTAAATTGAATTGGGTTTTTTTTTCTTAAATAATATACCAAAATTATAAAAATATAGAATAATCTACAATGACGTTATTAACAGTCACAATTGACACAGATATTTTCTTTTATTTCCATGGCTGTCTGAATTTGACCAAAAATGTTACATTTCATATTTAATAAATCTCCTACTGTAGATTTGCTGTTGCATCAATTATTATCTTATCTGATGTAGAATTTAATTTTGAAAAACTTTGTACTCCTGTAGTTTTGTTTTAAATCTATCAAGAGAGAGAATATCTGCAATATTTTGAAGTCCCATGTTAAAGTCCTATGTTCCACATTTCTTTGCACACACTGTATACAGTACTTTCTTTGTACTTATATCTTGTTCTATACGATAAAGTTTTAGCTAATAGTCTATTTTATATACTGTGTAGATCAGAAAGAAATAATAAAATTGTAACATTGTATTTTATAGCTTATATTTTTATGATAATTATGTTTAACAGAAATAAGTACATTAAATTTATCCAGTCATAAAACTCGTTGGATTTATATTTTGATATAATAATATTTCTTGAAAATTCTAAATAGAGTTTAGTCTATAATGAGAACTATTAATATTGAATAAAATCCGTGGGCGTAGTCTATAAAAAAATTGAGTTACAATGTCAAGAGACACTTGATAATTACGGTACTACGTCCCACAAAAATTCTACTACACAATATAAATTTCAGAGTCCTGATACTAATTAACGTTTATAAAATTTAAGCGGTAACCGGAGATTTTAATGAAAGAAATTGTTCTAGTATATGGTAGAAAATTGATACTAAATCAATTGTTCTTTGTCCTAAATAAGTTTTTATAACGCACTGAAATGTAAATCAAAATTATTCATAAAGTAAAATTTACATAAAAAAGTTTGTATGCATAAATTTGAACAAAAAGTTAATAATGGAAAGTCGGATAAATATGACTAAATAAAATTGAAAATTATGTTGAAAGTAGAAAAAATAAAATATAAACTTAACCTTAACCTTACATATATCTTTAAAAAACAGACAATTGTTTTAAGAACTAATTTTTCATGATCAGTAATCACAAGCAAAGAAGAGAATTTACTACTTTAAAAATAATTGTGTATTTAGAAACATTACATATTAATTCTATATATATGCAACAAAAATGAAATTGTTTTAATTACTTTTTCTACGACCATTAAGATATGTGTTTCTTTTATGTTTGTTATACAGATACATACCTTATAATAACTATTCATTTCATACTCGTATGATGTGCCATACTCGTATGAAATGAGTACCATTCTCTACTTTTTGTGTATGTTTTAAGTTATTGATTAATTGTTTCATAATATTTTATACTTCTTAAGTGAATATGAATTTTATATTGGTCATATAAAATGTACAAAACGTTTTCAAACAGAATTTTTCTGTAGGTTACCAGAAAATCGGAAATAATAATAGAACAGGGAACAGATATTGATAACTAATCTTATTGATACACAATAATCTTGATAACACCTACAGAATACAAACCTATGCAATTTATTGATTTTATTGGTTCATTTTTATGTGCTGTCTTAAAAATAATATTATTTAAAATTAAAATTTCAAAATAGCATATCAAATAGATATAAATCAAAATATTTATAATTTTCTAAAAATATCATTTTATGTTATAAATCATTATTTGTTGGATTTGGTACACAATTGTTGTTTTGTAAATTATTAATAATATTTAGCGCATATTATTTATATTCATTAAAAAGTGTTAACTTTTTTTGTTTAATTTTGCATTTATAATTTTAATTAACACGTGTACTAATTGAACCATAAATATTTTATAACTGAGTGTGCGTTATTAAAATTTAAATATTACAATTCAAATTGAAATAGAAAACTGAAAATAGAAATACAAAATTGCAGAAAGAAAGATGTTAATTTCCACAATATAATGAGACAGTAATTGGCAATCTAAGAAAAGAAATACAAATTTATTCATTTTTCATATTCTGTAATTTCTTTGAATTTGAATGTTTTCATAACTTAAATTTATGGGTCACTATTGATTAATATTGCAATTTTATAATTCATTATATCAAAAATTTATTATTTAGAATTTTACTGCTTAAAAATAAATTATAACAAAAATAAACTAACCAAATAAATACATATTTTCTCACACAAATTTATATAAACCTGGTGTACGATGTCTCAATATACTTGAACGATTTTGATGACATTTGGAGCCATTTTCTCCATGAAAGTTTTTACTCCAAAAATTTTTATTCTTTAGTTTTAATTTAACATATTTGCGCGGATTCCAAATTTTCAAACAAAATTTAATTAACTCTTGCCGTTCTTGAGATTTCGTAATAAAAATTATGTGAAGTGAACCGCCGTTTGCGACTCTTGTATACATGCAGGCAATTAATCTTTAGAACATTCGAGAGTCTCACGAACTCTATAAAATTACCGAACAATAGCTGCGTTGCTCCTACCCCACTTGACCTTTAACGAGTCTACCTGATCAGACAGGTCAGCCATGATAATTCATCAGCGGTGAGTCTCGCACAATAGTATAAAATTTTTACTGAAAAAATAAATTAAATGGAAAATATGAATTATATGAAAAATGATTGTGTAGATGTAATTGATTTTTATTATTATTATTACATCGACTTAATAATATTTTCTTTCTATAACTTTATGGCTTAATATTGTTATTAATAAAAAAAATACATTTCCATTCTTCAGTTTCAATAAATATAATTTTAATAAATACCTAGTTACTAAGTTTGTTAATAATCTTAATTATGACGAAATAATTAATAATTTTACAATTGTGACGGGGGGCGCAAATAATTAAGTTTGGCCAGGACTCAAAATTGCGTAAATACCGTTGAAACCTGAAAACTGAAATTTTCCGCTATTACAATGCTTCCTTTTCGTTGTACAAAGAAGTAAAAACGAAAAAAAACTTTAAAATTTTGGAATGATATCCCATGACAACTAGTTACCCAACCGCCATGTTTGCAATGTCATGTCTTGAGTCCCAATGCATTAAGTTGCAATTTGTGCGTAGTACGGAGCGATACGATGTACTGAGGTTGTGATGTAAGTTAGACTTGTTAGCGATGTATAAACTCTTCTCCCCAAGGATGCCACTTGTGTTAAATCACATCTACGTCGTTGGAAACTCACACACCCAATTATAGGTAAAAACCTCAAGGTTATTGATCTTTATAATATTTTTCCTACGACCACTGTTAAAAATAGTATTTTTAACGGTTGCTTAGCAAGTTAAAAATAACAGTTTATAACACAGTAAATACTTTTAAAACGTTGCCATTGACAACATGTTAAAAGTAAAAAACAAATTTACTTTTAACACGTCTTATGTTCAGTTGTTCATAACAAATACATCATGACCTGTCATAAATGTCATTCTAATGCTTAGTTTTTATTTACTAATAGGTACATAACTGTGGTCGTAGGAAAAATAGTGTATGATATTTGTGTTAAAAGTGATTTTATTTCGTTCGTGGGGTTTGTTAAACTCGGCTTCGCCTCGTTTCAAACTTCCCCACTCACTCATAAAATGTCACTTTTAACACTTATATCATAAATAACTATTATCTTACAGTTCAATTTTATTTATTTCTCATTGATGATGATGTTGCATTCACTGATAAATTATTTATAGTTTTTTGAAGATGTATTTCAAACTGACTTATGCAGGGTTTACCAGCTATATATGTAATAAGTAAGGCAACAAAGGTGGTTATTCAACAAATGCGAAAATTACAAAACGAGACGAAGGCGAGTTTTGTAAAAGTAGAAATTAAATAACCACCAAGTTTCATACTACTTCCGTTTGAATATGTACAAGAATGTATTTTGATGACATTTAATTTGGTGAGTTTCTAAGTTACTACAACAAAGTTGTAGGTTATAAACAGATAAACGATATAAAATGAAGTTGTCATTTATATTTTTGAATTGTGAAATACAAGTTTTTGTTGATTTAATGAATATATTAACTTTTTTCTATAGCAGATGTTAAAGTGCAATTTTATCAACTCAAAATAGTGGATAAAGTAGCACTTTAACCGCAAGGGTAGATAAAGTAACACTTTAACAGCAAGGGTAGATAAAGTACTTTAACTTTTGTTTATTAGAAGTACATTTCCATAACAACACACACTACTGACATTTTAAAATTGTTCTTAAGTAATATTTTAATTTTTCTAATTCTTTTCTCTTCAAAACCTGCTATAGAAAAAAATAGAATTTTATACACGACGATAAAATTAAATTATCGACTCGCGAAAAATAATTCACTCGCGATTATATCGCTCGTGAATTAACACTTTCCGCTTGTCGATAAAATATAATTTTATCGTCTTGTATAAAAAATAACTATTATTATTAATATTTGTAAAGATAATAAGAACTAAATATTCTATTTTTGTAGATATTAATGTTTCTACATATGCCTACTTTCCAATTTGATTTCGCGTGAAATAATGATATCAATATTTCACTAGTGAAATAATAGAATCAATAACCTAAGTGAAATTAGGGAAATAAAGAGTCTCTTATACACAGAAATAGAAAGGAACCTTTTACATAAGATTTAGCTTGACTGAGCTTAGTGGTCAGGGATCATAAATTAATCCAACTTGAAGTTGAAATATATATAAAATAAAATCATTAATTTAAAGATACTTTAATCTGTATTTAAAAAAATAAAATTAGAAAACAACTTGAACACAAATTTTGGGTCCGTAGTATTATACAACAGAAGTAAGTAACTGCCTAAAAGAACCTTTAACACACGTCTCATAAAACTTTATATTTTTTATACAACAATAAATAAATAAATTGTAAGTAAAATAAATCAATTATTTTTCACTTAAATTCGCTGCTATTTTGGAAGAAATGTCAATTTATAATTCTATAAAAAGCAAATTTAATAAAAAATTTCAAAGGTTATTTTAATGAATCAGATCAATAAACAATTATAAACCTTATGAACCTTAAAACGTCAGGAAATTAGTTTATCTCTCCTTTAACTCGATTACCGGAATATTGTTTGAAAATACCCGTTACAAATTCCGTTTTTATCAAAGATTTTTCGCTTTCCTTTTTCCCTTCAACGTTCACATGCACGTTTTTCCTTTTTTATGCATCATGTACAGACTTGTAACATCAATTATTTTTCCAGATATGACGAGATGGCAGAAAATGGTGAGTATTTATTTAATTTTACGGATATAATTCAGTAGAAATTAATTAAGTGGTAATTTGGTTACTTTATTCGGGTTCATCAACTTTTCAAAATTTGCATGTTAGATTTCTCTTGTGGTTTGGTGTTTAATTCGAAGCGAGTCAAGCGACAATAATCGAAGTACGATGTAGTTTCTATATTAAGATGTAAGTTATAGACTTTAGTTGAATTTGTAGAAAAATTTATTATTAAAAATATACATAGGTATAATCAAGGCTATTCTTAATAGTAATAAATAGGCTCACCAACCATTTTTCTAAAATATTTTTTTTATAAATTTGCATAAAGAAATATGTTGATAAGTGCAAATCCGGTTTAAAAATTCTTAGTATTAAGAGAAAAAATAATTATTTAATGTACAGCGCTGCAGTGTGACGTCTTCAGTACTAAATAGTGGTACTTAACCAGTAGGTTTTCATGTGATTTGCATTTCCTTCATTTTATATTTGATAAAAAATTAAACATGTATTAAATGTTATCTTTATTCAATATTTTTTTCTAAAAAGATGGATCCAGGTTTTATTAAAGCCGATTCAGGTAATTTACCTGCTATAGATTTATCTATGCTATTGAGTTATTTATCTCAAAATTCAATGTATGTGTCTGCACAGACGAAAAATATAAAAACACATTAAGGTATGTAAACACGTTATATTATTGTTATTACTTTATATGAAAGAAAGTTTTCATATAAATTTATATTCATTATGTTGCCTGCCTGAGTTATTAGCGAGCAGCGGGCTTTCATTTTTTAGCCAATCAGATGCTTCATTTTAGTACTGATGACGCGATGAATTTTATAAACCCTATTATCTCAGAACTGAATAAATTTTTAATAATTTTTTTATTGTTAATCATACTTGCTAAAATATTATTTACAACACATATTTACCATAATTTGATTATGGTTGATGAGCCTATTTCGTTATAAATGGCATTTCAAATACAAGTTTAGCGCTAGTTTTGTGACGTAGGCAAGTCGCAAAGATGGCTGACTTAGATTGAGGTTAGAGATGTCTTATTACGAGACAACTTTATACAACTGAATATAATTACAGTGGCTAGATACATTTTTACAAAGATAGGATAAAAAAAATTAACACAGATTCATAAAAAGTATTAGCCACTAAGATTAATTATACATTACATTACATAATTACATACATTACATCATGAAATGTCAAACTAACTCTATCCGCAATTCATAAAAATAATGATATATATTATTTAACTCCAAATATAACTTCACTAGTTTGGTAGAATTAGCAATATTTGTAGATGATTATCAGTATTTGTAAATGATACAGAGGACGATTTGTAAAGTAAATTATTTGATTACACGCATGCGCAAAGCATTCATTGAAGTATGGTTATAATCAATTCTTTTCTATTTTTTTTATTCGTTTTACATGGAACATAAACATTCAAGTTAACCTTTTTTATTTTATAAACAGTATTCATTTATTTTTTTGATTTTTAACGTTCAATATTCCTCTTGAATATTGTAAAAATCAAATAATTTTCAACTGAAAAAAAAATAGGTACATCTATTTAATTACTACAATATAAAATAAAAATATTAACTTTAAAGTTTCTGTTACAGTTAATACGAATTTAATAAAAACAAATTTAATGATTATAACCATACTTTAACGAATGCTTTGCGCATGCGTAATCAAAGTATTTTACTTCTAGGTTGTCAAATATCACCACAAATCTTCCTCTGTATCATTTAGAAATGCTGATAAGCATCTACAAATTTTGCTAATTCAGTCAAGCTTTGAAGTAAATAATATATTTTTTTGTTTTTTGTGAAATGGGCCTGGAGTTAGTTTGACATTTCAGGATATTAACAAGGAGTATAATCCGAGTAACTAATTAATTTTCGTAATTTAAAAAGAATCTTTTCTCATTTAAATTAAAAAATAATTTTTTATTTGTTCCCAATAGGATGTCCCTTTTCTAAACACCATATTGCGAATATTATTTTATTAGTAATACTTTATTCAAACGAGATAAACAAATAATAATATTTCAAACAATAATTCTCAATTTTTTTCACTGCAAATACAATAAAATATTTATTTGACTATATAAATACATATAATTGAAATATAAACTACCCTATATCTACTTTTTTTAATAAATATCTAAATGCGTTGAAGAGTTCTTATTTTGTTCTTTTTCAATGCACGACTTTATTTCAAATATGAATTGTCAGCCGAGTACATAATCTGAATTTATTAGTTCTTTCCATAAATAGTTTGCAAGGCATGCATTTAAAATCTAAAATGCACAAAAAAAAATCTATGTGCACAAATTCCATTTATAAATAAAGAAAATCTTAAATTAAGTAGTGCAAATAAAAGTATAAATAAAAGAAAAATATTTTCCTACGCATATTATAATAAGAAAATACACAATAAGATTCCAAACTAAATATTAATTTCATATTTATTTATACATTTATATTGTTTAATCTTGTTTCTTCTTAAAATAGCTAAATTTGATTAATAATTCTCAGAAGTACATACGTGGTGTAGTAGAAATAAATTAAAAGCAAGAATATTTATTAGTATCTTTTTCTTGTAATATTCTAGAAATTACAAAAAATCTGAAAATAATTACTTCTTATCTAATAAAGACCTTAAATAAAATAATAGTTGAAACAATTTTTAGATTTTTTTATTTTTAATGTAAACTATCGTCAAAATTTCAAGTTTTCAAATATATTTTTTTCGATCAGACGAAAACTGACTTCTTTCCGGTGTGTTTTCGAACCAGAAAATGCATTATTCCAGTATTATAGCGTAGTTGCTAAGCTACAAAAAGTACAGTCCGAAAATATTCTTTCCGGACAGTACGCAGTCCATTGTTTTGCGTAAATAAAAATGTAGTCATATTTATGTCATTATTATTGAAAATTTTTACCACCGTCCGGGAATATATCACTTATCCTACTTGATACGCAATATACTATTTTATACTTTGCCTTCACAATTGACTTATTATTATATCGAAAACAGTTTAATAATATAAAATATTATTAAACTGTTTTTGATATTTTTGTTGTTATAAAATTGGTACTTTTAACAACTGCACCCCACTTTAAATGTCAAATTGATAATCTCAAATATTTTAAACTATTTTTTAATACAATTTATTTTATTTCTGATTACGAAAACCGAATAAAGAAAATGAATTTAAAAGAATATTAAAATTTCATAACTCATGATGTATAGATTTATAAATATTTTCATAATATTTTAAATGCATATTGACAGATAAATGTGCCCAACTTCATTCAACAGAGTTACCATATTTCACATTTATATATCACTAGATTACAATCTGTTTTTTTTTAATTGAAAATTTTAAAAATTTTATTAAATAAGTGAAGCAAAGTAAAAAAATGGTATATTACGCTCGTTTTATACGACGTATTGTTCCATTCAACACATGGAACAATATACCGTCGTATATTTTATAATATATAATAATATAATATTAAATTACCTCTTATTCTTTTTGAAATATTATTTTTTGACCTTGAAGTATAAAGAAAATGTAACTTTTACTGTTAGTAGTTAGCTAAATGAAGTGACAACCAAACCTTGAAAAGATGATAAAATGCATTTTCGAGATGCATGCACTGTAATCCAAGTCCATCGAGACTACGAAATGCATCTCTTGATACAACGCAAATAGATTTACTACTTACTAGAAAATTGATACTTTAAGTTTTGCTTCACTTTATAGTTTTACCCACCTAACCCGCATTACTTTATATAGGTTATAAGAACATTTACATTTTAAAAACATTCTTTCATCTTTAGCAACAAATAAAACTAATGGAAACGAAATTTTTAAGTTGGAAGAAAGTTCGAAAGCTGAAACTTAGTTTAAGATGATTGGTGATGAGAACATTCAGGATAACTTTTCAGGATAAATCTGAAATTTGTCATTGATGGAATTGTAATATTTACATTCATTACCCCACGATTTCACAATATTTCACTTGCTTTATTTTTTCCGGTTACCACAAATTTAAGTCTGATTTTAGTTCCGATTTCGATTAGGATTAGATAAAGATTTCGTTTTATTGCATAATAGTTGAAACAATGTCCTAAGGTATGTGTTTTATGGCATGTTTTACTTACATTTTAATGGTAAGAATTGTCAACCTATAGTCTCTGTAAGGAATCTAAGCAGCGGTTCCGATTCATTCGGACAAAGCGGGATTTTTGTCTGAATATCATATCTCACACTCTATTCAATGGGGTCATTTCACATTTTTTGTTTTATTTTTTTCCTGAAAGTCTACCGTCTACAATATATGTAAATAATATTTTCATGTCATTTGGGTACATTGTTTTATAGATATAATTTTTTGAAATTAGACTTCGATTTCAAATCTCAACAGGATGCCATTTGCCAATACGTCACGAATCAGAATGATCAGCTCACTCTTGCGGACGAAAAGTAAACTTCGTTCACCACGCTTTACCTAACTATATAAAAATATATTACACTCTGATGTAATTTCAGTTATATTTCACGCTTACAAACCTGTAGTTCTACACTAATATAAACAAAACAAAAACCTGCGTACTTTTCCTCTGACAACTACATAAATTTTAGGTTACTTTACATCACAAAGTATAAAATTATACTTCCTGTGTTACACTGAAGTTCAACTTGTAGCGCCTCGGTGTACGAGTTTTTGATTCGTGACGTCACGAAATTCGCAGCGCGAATATCTTATAACAAAGTTATGAATGAAAAGTATTATATTTCGGCGTACATTATATTGCAATATGTATAGTAAGTGTCGCAGGTTCCATATATGTAAAAAAAATCGTAACATTTTTTTTTTAAATGACCCCATTCGAACCAAGTGCCCGTTTGGAACTGTCGAAATTTTGTGTTCTGTTATATACAGGTGTTTATTTTATATGGGCCACCATTGCTATCTTGAGAACTGTAAGAAATATGAAGTTAGTTATATTAGCAAACAATTTCTATATTACAAGACTATTATTAGAATGACCGAATCAAAATTTTGTTTCAACCAATCGGTGTCAAGATTTGGGACCCAATTTTCTTATTTTAAATAGAACACACTAACAGACTGCATTTTATTTTCCCATTTGATTTCTTTTTAATAAATTGACATTGTCAACCGTAATAATAAATTTCTGAGAAATATATATATATATATATATATATATATATATATATATATATATATATATATATATATATATATGAAATAAATGAAGACAACACCTCTTTCTTTACAAGTTCTTTGCTTGAATGAATAAAATTTTCATGATATATTTTAAGTTTGTTATAAGAAAAGGAAAACTAAGATTTTGGTAATATGTGTAAGGTTCATATTAAATTCCATATTTTAATAACAGCTTTGACATTTAGATAGTAGTGTAAATTGTCAAACTCCAAGTTTTGTATGTGCTGTGGACAGAATATTTACACTTGACAATTTCTATATTTGAATTGAAATTCATGTAGGTTCGTACATATCAAGCCATTTTGCTAACATTGATATATGTATTCAAAATCAATACGTCGGGTAAAAGAAAAGGTTAGCACTGATTGATTGAAGTGATTTGATAACTCTAGTTCGATCTCCACCTACGCATTGTCCCTTTCTATTCATTCAATTCAAGATTTCCCTTTCTGTTCTATAGTTTATAATAGTCATAAAAATTGTGACACATTCTAAAATCTAGAAGGTTAGAAAAAATCACAAAGAAAAGATACGTATTATATTTATTTTACATTAAATAAAGGTTAATTGATTGGATTTCAAAAGCAGTAAGTTGTTTTTACAGTCTAACGAAATAGTAAGTTCATATTCGTATATAATACAAATGCAAAGAAATAGTTTAGTATATTCTACAGTCTAAGAAATAGAAATACAATTAAATATAAATGGACCAGTAAAACAAATATAAAATAGTTATTTTTTATACAAGATGATAAAATAATATTTTATTGACAAGCGGAAAGTGTTAATTCACGAGCGATATAGTCGCAAGTGAATTATTTTTCGCGAGTCGATAATTTAATTTTATCGTCGTGTACAAAATTCAGTATTTTTCTTTATATGATTTTAAAGAAATAGAAATTAGAAAAATTTAATTTTTATTTGAGAACAATTTTAAAATGTCAATAGTGTGAGGTGCTATGGAAATGTACTTCAAATAAATATAAGTTAAAGTACTTTATCCAACACCGTGTAATTATAACGATATAAGTATGCTGTTTTTATATAAATAAAGTAGGTCATAAGTCACTAGTGAGCTAAATATATTAGCTCACTGTTTTTTGGTTCGTATCATAGTAACTACGTTATAAAACCTTCTCTACACTATTTTGTTCCTAAATGTCATTTCGAAATTTCATCTGTCAAAAATCTTATATGTATTTTATATCAATGATTAAAATGTGTTGGATAAAATGTTGTATGGCACACGTGTGTTAATTACCTAAGTCAATTGAAAAAATACCACACTCGGCCTGACGGCCTCGTGAACTAGACTTTTCCCATGTGACTTATCTGTAATGTAACACACTTGTACCATAAATAACTATTATCTACCCTTGCTGTTAAAGTGTACCTTTTTCTACCCTTGCTGTTAAAGTGCTACTTTATTCACTATTTTGAGTTGATAAAATTTTAACATCTGGTTTAGATAAAAATAATTATTTTGTTTTTTCCCTATTCTATTACAAATAAGAACAATTTTAATGTTCTGGAGTTAATTTTTAATGTACGATTATTAATGACCCGCTAGAGGTTTTTATTTCTCGTGAAACATAAAAATCTGTCCCTGTAACAAACGTGTGTTCTAGTTTAATTAAAACGCTTTCACTGAGCAAACCTTGTCCTTCCAAGAAGGCCATCCTTTAAGTGCTGTAACGTTGGAATCAAATTGTTCTGGTCTGTTTGTTTAATAAAAATTCGCAAATATTTAACACAGGCGTGAGGTAGTAAAGAATGCCGCCTTTATCACCACTAACGCTACGGGGGCTACACAAATATTATTTTTCTCCGGGCACGCTTTTTTAATTAAGATTTTGTGGATTTTATTGACTGCTCTATTGGATTTAAAATGGTAATAACATTATATTAAAAGCCTCAAATTGGTCATGGATAACATTACTAAATGTTATAACAACTTCATATAACTTCTAAGAAATACCAAAAAAGAAGGTTAATTTTGTTTCTGTAATGTTTAACGATCGCTCAAATACTTTTATACATGCTTCCAATTTTTTCCAATTTGTTCTAAGGCGTAACGTGACTATTAGAAAAAAAATAACCTCATAATATTACTGAATGACATGTTTGTTATGTTAGGTTGTGTTAAAATAAACTGCAAAAATGTAATATTAAAATATAGATTAACTCAGTTTGACAGATGAGTCCGTAAAGTTAAATTTTGACATAAGAGTCTGTAAAGTTTTTCTTTAGCTACTATTTTGGCTAACTTCGCGGAGAGACATCGTGTATTGTAGTATCGAATTATTAATCGAAAAAATTGAAATAAGGGAAATATATTCACACAGGAGTAGAAAAAATAATTTAACATCATGTACCATAAATATTTATAATAAATAAATCATTATTAATTTCTTAAATCATTCTAGTTTCAAGCACCAAATAATTATTTTTGCGTACTAGTACTTAAATTTATTCATGAAAAATATGGACATTTCAATATTAATATAAGAAGTTTTTCTTTAGCTACTACTTTGGCTAACTTCCCGGAGTGATATCGTGTACTTTAGTATCGAATCATTAATCGAAATAATTGAAATAAGGGGAATATATTCACACAGGAGTAGAAAAAATAATTTAACATCATGTACCATAAATATTTATAATAAATAAATCATTTTTAATTTCTTAAATCATTCTAGTTTCAAGTACCAAATAATTACTTTTGCGTACTAGTTCTTAAATGTATTCACTAGTGAAATAGTGCGCAAAAAAGAGACATTTCAATATTAAAAGAACAATAGAAAAGGTTATTATGAAATGAAATTATAAAAATAACTATTTAAGTGACATTGAATGATTAAAAAAATCAAATTTGAATGAAGACTTCCACTTCAGTAGTACTCATCGCGCAAATTTGTATAATTGAATTCATTACGGAAGTTCAAAGTTCGGATTATTAGCAGCTGTCCACTTGTTGCAAATTCTCATCGTTAGTAAGTGTCAACTGTAAGGTATACATTCTAATGTCTTGTACATACTTGTATAGGTATTATTGGTCCTAGTAGTAAAACGTAGTAAATAATATTAGATTGCGCTTCAAGTAGTTTTTACATTACATGCAAATTTTATAGACTTCAGAAATCTATACATTAATATTAATGGTAATATATAATTTAAGTAAAATAATTAATTCAATATAAAGAAATCTACTACGATTTTTAAATAACTTGCTTCGCTGCTTTTTCACACAATGGGGGATTCTAGCTCAATCGAATTTAGAGAAATTAGTTTAAAAATAATAAACAATAAATATATTTATATATATATATATATATATATATATATATATATATATATATATATAATGAATATCAATAAAGAAATAAAATAATATAATTAAAATACTTTCGAAATATAGCATGACGTCACTTATGTGAATTGCATTAATATTTTGATTGGGTACTTTAAAAGACAGCTAATATTTTGATTGACAAGTGAAAAATCCCGCCATCAAGTCGAATGAGCTTGAAAAACACAACAGGCGTGACCTTGTGTCACAGTAAACTTCAATTGTGTACTTTTAAAGTCTTATTAGTTTTGTGTCATATATTAACTTTTATTATTTTTTTTTACATCTGTGACACTATTATTTACGAGATCAGTGCATAAATTACCTGTTTATGTACAATTTGTTAAAAGTTTGTATCACTATAGTGCCACTGCTATTCTCAAACAGTTTTTATTTATGTATAAATATCATTTTTAAACTTATATAATTAAAATACCCGAGTAAGTTTTAAGAATGTGGACTTATACTGTATTGTAATATTAATTTAATTAATTTTTTTTTTAAATATAATATAGAAAACAGAACTTCAAAAACAGTTTGGTCCACGAAGAAAACAGTTTGACAAGAAAATCCATATTCGTGACATCACGTTGATTACTTGAAACTTTGGAAGTCTGTAACTCGCTTATTAATAAAAAAAAATTCCATCGAATAGTCTTAGTGTTCCTCATACTTTAAAATAAAATTATAAAAAAAAATATTGGAAACCTTCTTGGTTTCGTTCGATAAAATTTCCTTACGTTTCTAATACTTAGTGCCATAGTTGAACAGTTATCACTTAAGTTATTTTTAAAGTTTAAGTTTTAGTCTAAGGTTTAGATGTTGCACAGTCTTTGTTTATAGTTTAAACTGTCACTTAGAAACCAAAATACTAAAATACTTAAATTGAACATGTGATACCGCTTAAACCAAGGTTGCATATTTTTTTATTACTAAATTATATTTCATAATGTGGAACTGATAAATTTTATTGTAATTGAAGAAGAAATCTTGAATATTAATATTTTATAAGCATATTGTTTGCAGTCAGCTGAACTTGTAATCTTTCATTGTTAAATTCACTTTTCACAGAATTCCAAATAACATTTTTCTTTTTCCATAATAAATTAATAATGTATTAAAGTTTGCATTCAATAATGTATTTATATTTTTTCTCTACATTTAGTAATAATGCTAATTCATCTTCTGTAAAGTTCGAAATACACTTTACTTTATTATCTACTAAATTGTCCATGTTTATATATTATAATTAGTTACTTCATAAAACACAGTTTTATAATTTTACCGACAAACTATTATTCGCTATTATGTTTTTCTACAATTGTCAAAATTATGGAAATATTTTGTCGCAAGTGTCAAAATTATGACTATATTTTGCTGCAAGTGTCAAAATTATTTAGGGATAAGTTAGTTATAATGGATTCCAGGTTTACCAACATTGACTTATTTTCGCTTTGCTAAGTATTTTCTTATTTTGAACTGTGTAATATTTTTAGCTTAAGTATTTACTTAAACTCCAGTTTAAGGTTTAACTTAAATTATACTTAAGTGTTGACTATATGCAACTGGCCCTTAATATACTATTCAGTATTTTATCTTATCTTTAATCTATCTATGTATTACTGTACAACTAGTTGGAGAATAGAAATCCGAAATTGCGTCTCTCTTGTAAAGATTTCTACATGACTTCACTATTGTTAAAAGACAAATATTTGGTCTGGGGTAACCTTCTTCAAATATGAAGCTTATTCTACCGTTAAATTCAGTTTGCCGAAACTAAAAAAGCTTTCTTTTACTGCAGACTATTTTTTGTCATAGTTTTACACGTATTTTAATTATGCAGCTTGCCTTATTTAATCACATAAAAAATATTGAAATCTTATGTTATTTAAATACACAAAACATTTCCTAAAAGAAGATATTGCCTCATTTATTATTTGTGCAATAAACAATATTAAAATTTAAATTGAAAATTGCTGAAAAAAATGTTTATCTTTTTCCGTTTTTATTTGTAATACAGATTTTGGATGTTATTTATTATTTAAATTCAATTATTTATTTACTAAATACATAATGTTTTTCCTTAATGTACCTAGTATAAATAAATAAAGACAATTGATAATGTCAACAGGAAATGAAATATATAAACTCTGTTTTTTTTTTAGTTGCCATGGTTTCTTATTCACAAAAATGTAATTTTCAAATAATAATATTTGTGGCTACCTTGACGTCACCTGAGAATAATTAAAAAACTGTTTGTCTTTTGGAATAAAATTTTTAGCAAATATTTTATTTTTTCTCATTTTACAAGAATTTAAAAGTTCAGGATTTGGGACACCTACACATTTGGATTTAACTTTTTTTAAAAACTTTTAAGTATCAATTTTTATCAATAAATACTTATTTATATAAAGATCTGTTGAACTAAATTAAAAACATAAAGTAAAGTTAAAATTATTTTTAACGTAAGACAATTTCATTGCGAACAAATGACTGCGTTTGACAGAACTGTCTATTGTTTTATTTTCAATCTGTCATTATTGCATTGTTTTATTTCTATTTGTAATTACACAAATTCTTTATTTCGTTTAATATTTTTAATTATCGTATCCTCTTTCTTTATATTTAAAATATTTATATTTAATTTCCTTTCTTGAAAAATCTATTTTGCATAATAATTATAAATTAAGGTTATATTTTTAAAGTTCTTTGAGAATAAGCGTAAGCTTCTTAAAAATACGTTGAAAACTTAACATAAGCCAACAACAAAATATTTTTGTTTTATGAAGATTAATTGTATAGTTGAGCCAAATATAAAATACGACAATACCTATTGTTCTTGTATATAAAAGAGTTAGAAAAACTTAAATATAAACATCAGTTTTATGAGCATATAGCATAATTTCCTATAATTTTATTGTAGATATCATTTGAAATCTTAAAAAAGCTTTGCTTAGAAAATATTTAGTTTACGGATAAAAAAAAACAATATATATCCCAGTGGCGTGCATATGGGTAAGTAAATTTAGATTTACTTACCCATGAGTTCTGGATAATGTTATTTAATTTCATTTTTAAGCCAGTAAATACAAAATTATTTTTTGCAGAATCAAATTTCTTTAATTTTTAATTTGTATTAAAGTAAGAAACAGAAAGTATAAATTTGATTATTGCATAAAAGCCAACCATGGTAGGCAGAAATAACTCTGCTTTAGGCAGTAGTCAAGTATGGTTTTCGTCTGTTCTCAAAATGCTTAAATTAGAGAGATCGAAATTATTTAGTGATTCTGTGACACAAGACGAGATTTTTCTCGTGTCGTTTATTTCTCTTCTCGAATATTATTATCTCGTCTCGGTTTCGAATCTAGCCGACATATCTCGAGTTTTCAAGGTCGAATATTGCATGCTTTATTAAGTACGCCATATGTGTACAATATTTTCATACCTAGAGAAATTTCCCTAGATTTAGGGATTCTTTTGGGAAATTTGGAAGAAAAAATCGATTTATTATTTTCATATTTTAATTATTAGTATAAATATTTAAGTACCTACATTTTGTTTTTGCATACCAGATAATCATATAAAATTTAAAGTCGAGAATCTCGATTATATTTTCTCATTCCGAAGTTTTGTTTTTAAAATAGTTCTCGTCTTGCCCGAAACAATATATTTCGAGACGAGACGAGCGAGTTTCGAGAATTCGTCTCATCCGAATCACTAAAACCATTGTTCAGCTGAAAGCAGAAAAATCTCTGCTTGCATGGGAAAACGTAACTGCAACGAAGCGAATTATCTATCACTATCAGTCTTATATTATTCGAACTGGAATCCGTAAAATGAAATAATATGTCAAAAATCATACAGGCCGTAAATTTAAATATTTGCTATATTCTACTATGAAATATCTAAAGAATAATATATATTCATTTAGACTTCGAATAAAAGTAGAGTTGAAAGTTAGTAAACGGCATTTTCAGCTATTTTTTTTTAAAGAAATACAAGAATTATAAAATAATTGATTAAAGTTTTTTTTTTGTTTATTTAAAAAATAAATTTTAAGTTTATGTTAATTTTTAACAATATTGAAACTTGAAGCACGCCTCTGATTCTTTTATATTTAAAGAGAAGAAGAGAAAAATGAATAAGTTAAACCTTTCTTCCAAACTTATTTTATAATTTCTAAGAAGTATATGTGTATGCAAATTTTAAATCTTAGAAAAATTCTGTTTAAAAATCGAATTTCTGTCTACTCTTTCTGAAAAATGACATGTTGCCATTTATGTCGATAATGAAGTTACCTACGTCTGTAATGAATCTTGGATGCAATCTCTCGTGTAAATCAGACTTTACATCTCGCTGATGGAATATTTAGCGCTCGTATTTTTATTGGGAGGAACAGATTTCATTTCACAGGTGAATCGATCTTGATCTGCTAATCCACAAGTCGTCTTTAGAAACATAACTCGCCAAAAAGAAGGCAATTTTAGAGAGATTTCGGATTTCGCACTTTAATTATGTGCTTCTTTATATGGTGGTCACCTCAGCTATCAAGTATTACTTTTAAATAATACTAGACTCTATTTCATTTGAACTAGTTCAATTTCTGTTTTAAATACAGATTCGGTCTTCAATGTACAATAAAATGTAGTTAGAATACGTACATAAACAAATTATTCATGGACAGCATTTTGTATCAAAGTTACCTATTTTAGCGAAATTTTCAAAAATACATACTTAGGAATTATTTGATATACAAAATATAATGGAGAGTATGTTAAAGTATGTAGAATTCAGGTATTCTTTAGAATAGCTATACTTTGTTTTTAAACTATAGACAGCACTAGACTAAGTCACATTTACACCGCTAGAAGTTACCAAAAAAAATCACTAGATTTATTTGGCGGAAGAAATGAAATGTCAAAATGAAGGTCACGTCAGAATTTATATTTTCCAGGCTATATTTTCATCATCCAAAACTATTATAAATAATCTACTTACACAGCGTTAGTGAAATACTAATAGTTCTGAAAAGAACTGATTTTATTCGTGAAATGTCACAAAAAGAGCAATGAAACGAAAAACACATGCAAATTCAACAAATGATTTGACAACTTCCGAGAGTTTGACGTTTCAATTACGTTTGAGAAGGTTAACCTGAAATTTCGTTTGGTTAAATGCGGCTTCAAGAAATGGCGAAGCAGCCAATCACAGGCTTTGATTTTCTCACTAGGATTCCTAGTTACTGTCTATAGTTTAAAAACAGAGTATAGTTTAAAAAATTAGTGCATTCTTCGTACTTTCTCGTACTTATGTATATATTATATTTATTATAAAAAAATGCCTTGACAAATTTTAAATAATACTATAGACTCTATTTTATTTGAACTAGTTCTACTTTGTGTTAAATACAGATTCAGTCTTTAGTGTACAATAAAATGTATTTAGAATACCTACAGCACAAAAACAAATTATTCAAGGATAGCATATTGTGCCACAAGTGCAGAAAGTTACCTATTTAGCGAAATTTTTAAAAATACATACTTAGGAATTATTTGATATAGAAACTATAATGGTGTATGTTAAACTATATTTAATTCAGGTATTCTTTAGAATAGCTAATTTTTAAAAAAATGGTGCACTCGTCGTTCCATTATTTTTATTTATATTTTATAAAAATGCCTTGACAGATTTAATTTATGTTTTGTCACTTCAAGACTTCGATATCGCAAACGTCCAAACTTAGTTTTTTGTTTAAAAAAGCCCCAGAAGCGTTTCTCTTTTATACCCTAATGTGGTAATGGGGTATTTGTATTAAAATGCAAAACTATGTTAGAATTCGAATATTACTATTAAAAATATCAA
Source organism: Stenolophus ochropezus (assembly GCA_035578165.1). Classification (NCBI taxonomy): domain Eukaryota; kingdom Metazoa; phylum Arthropoda; class Insecta; order Coleoptera; family Carabidae; genus Stenolophus; species Stenolophus ochropezus. Next base: position 4,515,206 of record JAQOWZ010000010.1, read on the forward strand.
ATAAAAATAAATGGGAATGGATTTACTTATATGTTAAAATCAGATCTCAGAGTATCGTTTGACTTTACAATAAATTATACAAAAGACATATTTTCTTCTTTTTAAAAATGAGTTTATAAAATTAAAAATTAATAACATAATAGTTTATGCATGTGGGAATAATAGCGAAAGTAATTCCCAAAGCCACTGATGCTGTATTTTTTCGTAAATCTGAAAATATTTGAAAATATCAAATTTTTAGTTCGAAAATTTTCAAATTTTACAAAATTTTGTTCGTAATATTTTTTAAAGAATTAGCTACGCTGATACCAAATTTACAAACTGAATTTAATTATCTCTTTTCGTTTCGAAGATATTAGCTCTCAAAGTGTACCGCAAAAAACTTTTTGTCTCCAAAATTTTTCATTTTTTGGATCTAAGTAGATATGGATGCGCTGATTCCAAATATTCAAACAGAATTCAATTATCTCTTCCCGATCTTGAGATATTAAAGTTAAAATTTATACTTAAAAAATCAGGTTTTTTAGGTATACCTCTTAAATGGTTAGGTTTATGGTTTCGACGACCTCACCATTCGATTCTACGGACAAAATTACATAAGTGTACCAATTTTTAGATTTTTATCTCAACAGATAGAATTTCTAGAAGGAAAAAACTGAAAATGTCCAAAAATCGAAAAAAATCGTAAGGGGTTCATCAGGCATTTTTTTCGATTTTGGCCATTTTCGTTTTTCCTTTCTACAAATTGTATCCTTTGTAATAAAAATCTGAAAATTGGTATACTTATGTAATTTTGTCCGTAGAATCGATTGGTAAAGTTGCCGAAACGGTAAACCTAACCATTTAAGGGATATACCTAAATAACCTGTTTTTTTAGGTATACCAAAAAGTCAACTTTGAATACAAATATCTCAAGAACAGGAAGAGATAATTAAATTCTGTTTGAAAATTTGGATATCTACTTACGTCCAGAAAATGAAAAGTTTTGGAGAAAAAAATTTCTTCGGAGAAAATTTGAAATTTAGGTTTTCTCGATTTTCTCATTTTTCATCTAATCGTTCCAACGAACATATATGCCGAGAAAACATTTCTTTATGTAACATTTCCTGTAGAATCGACTGGTATAATCGCTGAAATTGTATCTCTAGTCTCTACCCATTTTAGAGATATAGTCAAAAAACACACTTTTTTGAAGTGCAAATTTGACAGCAAATATCTCAGAAATAAAAAGTAATAATAAAATTCCGCCTGAAAATTTAAAATCAGCTCGTCGAGATCTATCAATATGTGTTTGGGCACAAAAATTAATATTTTTGGGATATTTCGCGTTTGGCAACACAATTTTTGGTTTAATACTGGAGTTTGGTTTGTTTTAACTATACACAACTTTGATAAAGGCTTATAGGTTTTGAAAATAAAGCAAAGTTAGTTAATAAAGCGACAGAATAAAATAGAAAAGGCGCATCGATATTTACTCGAAGTCTAGAAAATGAAAAGTTTTTGAGAGAAAAATTGTTTGGAAAAATTTTAACATTTAGATATTTTCTTCTTTTATAAAGTTAGGTTATAAAATTAATAATTGTTATATAATAGCGACCTTACTGACATTTTTTATATATTGCTTAACAATAGAAATCAAAATTATTTTAGTGAACATGACGAATTAATAGCAATATGAACAATATTAAAAATAATCACAAATACTGTAAATACGAAACGTTTTCTACAAAACCAAAAAACCCATTTTCTCCAAAAATTTAAATTTGAATTATATATTCATAGTAACAGTAACCGTTAAACAAGATGAAAAGTAATACATAATAACAAAGTTGTCAGGAAATGTTAAAATGCATACATACACTTAGAGAAAAAAATAAACGTTTCTTTCTTCGTTTCAATTAACGAGATGAATAAAAGATTTTTTTATGAACTTTAATTGCATTGTGAAGAAAATTTTCATATCAAACAATAAAATATACTGGAGCTTCCCGTGCTATGATATAGTACAACATAAATTTTACTAATGTGTTGAATTTTAATATGTACATAAAAATAATAAAATATGATATCTTTCCTCAATTCGTATATTGTACATTTCATGCATTAATAATTATATATAACTTTAATTGTATATATAGTTATTTTTAATTCAAAACAAAATAATCTGTAATAACTTAATTTTAATTACATTTTTAATTATTTTAAATAGTTCTTATTTAAATGAGGTCTTGTGTGCTCAGTAACATTATAATATTTTATAAATATATTTCAGCTGCAGTAGAATGCAAGAAATTCTCATAAAAGCTAATTGCATACGTAATTTAAGATTTAATAATTTCTTATTACCCTCAGTACAAGTGCTTGCTCTAATTCAAGTATTAGAATAACAGTTATAAAGTTAGTATCAAATAAAAATTTGAATTTGACTAAATAATAAGTTTTTATAAGTTCCGTTACCCTTAAAATAGAAAATCGAATTACTTAGAACCTAATATAACAATAGCAATTTGTCTAAAACAGTTCGTAAAACTTTTATTGATACAAATTAATAAACTATCAAAATACATTTTTTACATACAAAATAACGAATCTAATATAATAATATTTTAAAAATATATTGTATTGCAGTTTTTATGTTCACGTTTGTATGTAATATAACATTATTTTTTTTATTGATTGTATAGGTTGATGCTGAGTTAAACTAGTATTAAAGTTTAAAATTAAAAACTTATTTAAAACATATTAAAAATATATTTAACCAAAACGACATGTTATACATAATAAATACTTTATCGAACTTGGTTGCAAGATATTACAATATATATTTTATTTTAAATTTATTAGTGCATTAATAAAATTTTGTAATTTGATAATTTAAACATTACATTTAAAAGGAGCAGTGTTGTATAATATTTAAAATAAGTATTTGAAATAGATTAAGTATTTTGATATATTTTTTTAAATACTTCTTTTGAAGTATTTTGTGCACTTATTTCAAATATATCTCAAAAGTACCATAATGTCAATATGAAGTATTTTGTGCACTTATTTCAAATATATCTCAAAAGTACCTTTATATTTTAATACAATAAATAGTTTTATAAGTACAAAATACTAATTTTCAATATTTAAAATACATTTTGTATTTGCAATACGTATTTATTAGTTTTTGAAATACAAGTATAATTCGAAGAATGTAGATTCTTTCTTAGGATAAAAGACCTCATTGCCATTTCCTTAAAAATGTTTATTTTAATTAGGTTTTTTAATATATTTTTTATTAATTTAATGTAAAATAATTAAAAGTATTTAAAATACTCAAAAGTATTTGAAATACATAACAGTAATTGAAATACTTAAAATTTTGTACAACACTGAAAAGAAGAGTGGTTTGAATTATTATTGTATATAATTTTATTTCTTATTATTGTCTGTATGTGTAAATAGTAGAAACGCGATTTTATAAGTATTTAAACTACAATGAATGTAAGTACATTATAACCTTCAAGTTAGTGTGAACTGAGGCGGAACTAACGGAACCGAAGCTTATATTACCTTACGAGAATTTTTTGTAGTACGATTCGCTTATTTAATTTTTCGCGCCACCAACAGCAATTAACTTCAAATAATGTTAAAGTATTTGTAAAATGTGACCGTTCACTTGACAGTTCACATTTATTTATTTGCAACTTTTCCTAGTTTATTTTGCCTGTAGCTAGACGATCAAATATATATGAAATTAGTATGATTTTCATAACTACCCTATAGGTATACTACTAGGAGTGTTATTTTTTATAATACTCCGGTGACAAAGGTAACCAAATTATAATAGTATATTACGTACCGTGAACTGTAAGTGACAGTTTTTAGGAAGTCGAGACCCGAAGGGTCGAGATTTCCTAAACATTCGAGACCTCAAGATCACTTACAGTTCAAGGTTAGTAAGCTATTTTTTGCAATACCTACAAAAATAATAGAAAAAGAAAAATAGGTTTCAAAATTAACGTCTGTCAGATTGATGTCAAAAATAAAAGTTGAATTGCAATTGAGAGTAAGAGTGCCATGAATGAAATTCTGCGTAACTACTACTAAATACTTACCATCCACCATGAACTGTAAGTAACACACTTACTGTCCACCGTGCACGGTAAGTGTTTACTATAACCATGGAAACCAAATCTGCAATAAAAGTTCCACTTACTGTGTTTAAATTTTGTTATTAATGGGTAACTTACTGTGCAGGTATTGCAAAAATGTTATTACAAACTTACGACTAATGTTGCTGTGGAAGTTATACTTACGTCAATGGACGCGCGAAAATTTTTTAAAAATAATGATAATAATAAAATGATGTACAATAAGATGTTATAGAGCACATGTACATGCACATATTGACAGGTAATGATAATTGAATTAGAGATTGATGGTCCTTCATTAGTCTGATTACAACATTTTCACCCTCTTGTTTGATAATTGATTTTCATTTATTTTTGTTTATAAATCAGCCTATGAAATTCTAACCTCTCAATCATAAATTATATATTCATATAGGATTTCCCAAAGCCTATTCATTCGAGTAGATATTAAATTATAATTTATAAAATATTATATGCATGATCTATTCATTATTATTTTATATATTATTATTATTATTATTTTAAAATTATTTCAATTGATTGTTAATATATATTAATAAAATATTATTCAGCATTCATAATTATGCTCATAAAATTTAATAAACTAAAAAAAGTTGTTTTTTTCAGACTATTATTATTCAATATAATGAATATGGTAATTTTAGGGGTTATTCCTCCTATTGTAATATTTATAGTAACACTTGTAAACTAGATGTTACTACCCTAGTAAGTGACAGTTATATTTATTAGGATCCTACTCCAATGGATGATGTTTATTGTAAGCGTTTCGGTGAACTCAAAATACATACCATATTCATACGCAAATATGAAAATAGTTCATAAGAAATCTTTGTGATACTACCTTTTTATTACTTCCGAGAAATATATATATATATATATATATATATATATATATATATATATATATTTATTTCATAATTTTTATTTTTATTAAATTTGGTATAGATGAAATATGGTAGTTTTCTTTAAAACAAAAATGTGAAAATTAAATTTGATACAATATGAAAATTTATTTTTTTAAAGTTTAATAATTAGATAAGTATATAGATTTCATCTAAAGAACAATACTTCATATAAAATAAATATAAATATATTGCTTAATATTTATTTCTGATCTGTAGATAAACTTGTCAAGAATATACGTTTTTTCGAAATCAATACTGAATTACAAGATATCACTCCGCGAAGTTAGTCAAAGTAGTAGCTAAAGTAAAACTTTACAGACTTTTAAGTCAAAATTTAACTTTACGAACTCATTTGTCAAACTAAATAAACCTATATTTTAATAATATTATATGTTTACAGTTTATTGTAGCACTATCTAAAATAACAAACATATCACTCTATAATATTATTGGTGAATTTATTTATTATTTACCTTTGGTAATAATTTATCTGATTTCATGCAGACGACGTCTAAGCAGGTGTAAACATAAATGAAAATTATAAAGAAATATTTGACACTTTGACAGTACGTTTGTTATCACAGCCATCCCATTGTTAACAGCTAGCTGACGTTTTACAAACACATAATGCTATTTATTAATTTTTTTAATTCATAATTTAACGTTTTCGGAAGAAATATAATGTATATCTAAGGACTAAAGTATTTTTTATTACTCACATGGTTCCATATGCATAATAAAGGTTGCCAAAAAAGAAATAGTAAGGTAGAGAGAATATAATAAGGCAGATATAGTTCTATATACTGTTTATAATCTAGTTTAATTAAGATAAATTATCCATTGATATGAAAACTTCTTAGATCAAAACTTTAGCAGTAGTTTAACTATCACTAGTGCAGCCAGTGCAATTACTTGGGTCCCCGGACACACAAGATGGCCTCCTTTTTCGGCAAATTTTCCGGATTTCTGCCGAGTGATTTCATTGTTTTAATATTTTAAAAATTTGGACATCATCTAAAAATTCGTTAAATCGAAAATTCGTCGCGTAGGATTCTGAACTGTGAACGGAGTTTTGAATTTTTTTAAACTGTCATACAAACTTCTCTTATAACATTAAAATACTTATAATTATTCGAGGTAAATATTTATTTTGCCATGCACACGTGATATATTAGTAAAATATTTCTCGAGAAAATTTTCTCATTAAATATACCTATATATGAAGTATTTTTATAAATATTTAATATTTATTTGAAACTGTCGTATAAACGTCATTTATGACAATAAATAGGTACTTGATAAATGTCAAATATATCCGGGTTATGCACAAGTGCAGCTTAGTTAGCAGTTCTATTGTTTACATTATTGAAAACTATCTTTTGTTTCTGTCATTCAAATTTTTGAAACAACATTAGTAACTGACAGGATTTGCTTATTATTCTATTTACAAGTGAATAACAATTAAATTATTTTACAATATACGCAATTTTTTTTCTTTTATCACTAGTAAACACTGTTTTACCTCGATAATATTGTAATAGTACATTATATATACAGATAAGGAAAAATAAATAATAGTATACACCAAGGTTCAGAAGAGTATCATTATAGATCCAGCGCTAAGTTGTGTCTCAATGTGCGAAGCAACTAAAGGACATAAGGCGTTGGTCAATAATGCCCACGGCTGAGAATATATATTCGTAACTAGAATTTTACTTGTAATCTTTGCCTAACTCATTCCTGCTTGTTGCTTTAGAAAATCGTCACTCGTCTTACGGACTCATTTTATTTTCGTCGCAACAATAAGTTGTGACCATAACCACAAAAATTTCAAGTAAGATTCTTGTTACTAGTGGTATTATTACGTATGACAATAACTAACATTTTGAGATCAACATTAACTTGTTTCTTAATATTGTCAATCTCAATGGTATATTTAAGTTGTGAATCTATAGTTCACACTTTTCTTAAGTTAAATTATTTAAACCATATTTGGATTTGGAGACTTTTTATCATCGACCATGGTTAATAATAATTATTATTATTAATCTAGGTGGTTATCAAATAAGCGGTAGTGAAAAACAATTGCTTATGTCAAATAAAGGTTAACAATAGTGGGTGTCCAAGCTACTATTGAGAAAAGTACTATACATATCAATCTTTCGTCAAATGTAAACACATTTACATTCGAAATATTAATGTATTAGTGGATTTTATAAAATGATTGCAATTCCAATAGTTTTTCCCTAATTCCTAACTATCCAGTGAAATAAGACAAACCTCCCCTATTTCTAACTAATGCTCGTACTCGTAAGAAGGTATATTTTGGCGGCGGCGTGGTTGGTGTTGCGTGTGGCGGTGGTGCGTTGGTGTTGGGGGGGTATATAAGCCGGCGGAGCGGCGCCGGGCCGAGTCTGACCCAGGTGCGTCGCGTCGCACACACCGTACCAGTGCCATGCCCGCGTCCAGTGTCCTCGTCAAGACCGCCGTCGTCGTCGCCCTCGTCTGCCTCGCGGAGTGCGTTGCCGGTGAGTCACAAACACTAACCCAAACTGTAGCTAAAATAAGTCCTTGGACAAAATTTAATTTAAAGATTTTGATACAAAGTAAAATTAATGTAAATAGTATTGCTTCAAAATGTAACCGAAACTTTACTGGAACTAAAAAAATTCCTGGTACAAAATTTAATATTAAAGTCTTGTTACAGAATAAAATTAATGTAAATAATATATTAAGTTTTAAGAACTGATCGAAGACAATTGTTTGGAGGAGGAATTATTGTCTTCGATCGGCATTACTTACCGTTAGTAATACTTATTAGTGGTAGAGTATTCTCGATAGTGCTGTCGATAGTTATCGATTATTTTGACAATTGAAAATTATCGATGGTAATATTTCACTTTCGATAGTTAAAAAAATATGTTTGTTATAAAATAAATTAATTTCAAACTTCCACCAGTTTCAAGTAATTCTGTATTCCAGCTTCTTCAGGTAATTTCAAGTGATATTTAGTACCAAAAATGTATATAGTATGTGCGGAACATAGGTTTTCAACATGGGATTTCAAAAAATTGCAAATACTCTCTTTGAACAACTTTATACTCTTGCAGTTTTGTGCTAAATCTAGCAGGAGAGAGAGTATCCGCAATTTTTTGAAATCCCATGTCTATCAGTGGTATTCTACAGTCACTGTTAAAGTTGCTTAGAGACGATCTCTAGCTAGCGGTGACTGTTAGTTTTTATAGGTGATGTAATTCTAGTATTACAGAACAATGTTAGCACTAACAGCGGTAAAATTTGACTGTAGAATACGTTTTTCTTAGAGATCACCTTCTTTAAATTCAGTTAGAGACGATCTCTAAATTTAACAGAGACAATAGAATACCACTGTATATATCTACTATCGATAGTTCTCCACCACTACTACTTATACTATTATTTGCACGGCCAACATCAATAAAAAAAACCATGAGGTGCATTAAATTTCATTCATGGAAAATGAAATACAGTTTCCATAGTATTCTTGAAACATTTGTTTCATTTTGCAGCAGGTTAAAGTCCTGTCATTTAGTTGTTTTCTTGTGAAAATAATTCATGAAGTCCGATTATTAATCGTAATATAAGTAACTGCACTTTTAATTTTAATAACAATAAATGCATGTACTAAATCATTTCTGTGCATTTGCATGTCCAATCGTGCAAAAAAATATAACGGAAACTACAACCACAAAAAGTTAAGGTTGCAATACTTCCTTGCTCAGATTCTAATGGGGCATTTTTTGCATTTTATTTAGAGGCTAATTCAAAATAATTTTAATTTAAATACTATCGTGATTACCTGTGTTTGTTCAAAATTTTCTATCAATGACAGTTTTTTTAACTTGTCTTACTGAAGGCAGTTCTTTGCTGTCGAAACGTTGTATTTTGAATAAATTTTCACTTTTTTTTCACAGTTTTTGTTTTATTTATTATTACAAGTTTTGAAAGATTCTTCCAATATTTAAATTGAAATAAGACAATTCTCAAATTTATACCGCCTTTTGTTTGAGATATGATATAGTATTTGATTGGTTTACCAAAAATACAAAGTACATATATAGACCTTTTCTGACTAACGTTTCAACATAAAATGTGCGCTTTTTTATTTTAAGCGATTTATTTTTTATTTATCTTATTTATGACACATTTACTAAAAAAATACAAGCAGGCATTCAAATGTATATTTATTTATAATTAAAAAAAGTCTGAAATGGCGTATTTTACGTATTTTTTCTTAAGTATCATTCCCAGCTACTGTTTTAATTTTAATTTTATGTTTTATATGCAAAAAAAAAAACTATATCATATGCTAATATGCGTAATCATTCGCTGTATATGTTTTAGTTTCAAATTTAATTTTAGTTATATTTAGAATAAAAATAGACATAGATCGATGGTGGGTTCAACATCATGTTCAAAAGTGATATTTTAATAACCTCATTCAAGAAATGAAATAAAATAAATAATGAAAAATTATAATATAGCAACAAATCGGTACTGCAATTAAAACTAAAACTTTAAATTAAAACAGTAGCTGAAAGTGAACCTTTATACAAATTATTTTCTAAATCATAAATTTAGATCTTGTTTTAATTTATAAAATATAAAAAAAAATGGATCTCAGCCAAAAAGTATTGTGACCTGTGAACAAATGTACCTAATTTTCCTGCTACAAAAATATATTATAAAATTTTTGGGACACTTTAAAATAAATGTAAAAATATTTCTTGGGTGTCAAAACATATTTTGAAATTAATATTATCATTATTACTCAAAATCTTGTTTTGGTACAAATATTTTTTTTTATAATCTAAAATGATTGTAAAAAATAATGAAACAAAATTTTATTTTATTTGTAAAATATAAATTAAAATATTAATATTATGATCATATTTTGTATATATTAGTAGTAGTAGTATCAGTAGTGTATAAATTGCTAATAATAATAAAATATTCATAAATAACTTACACATATAAAAAAAAAATTATTTGAGTACAGTTAAAAGGTCTTTTACTAAATTGCACCTGAATGATTGTATAAAATTGTGCGACGTTTAAAAATATACGAAAAGAAACTTTCAGAACTTTGTAAATTAAAACTGAAAACTGAAAACCAAGTAGTATTTAATTTGAAAATGAAAATTAAAAATTAAAATTGAGAATGGTTATAGAAAACCAAAAAAAAAGTTGACATAAAAATTAAGAAAAAAAATCCCTCTATAAAACAACTGAACAAAGTATTGTAGAAACCATTTCGATGAAATTGGTAACAGTAAGTTCCTTTATAATAAAAGACATGCACGTTCATATGCATTTGTAAAAAATTTAATAGTAAGAAAATTGTAATATATAATTGTGCTATTATTTTATTCTCTAAGGTAGAGAAAATGAGTAGGTTATTCCTGTATATTTTATTTCAAATTAGTCTTGTATTATTTTCTTTTTTTATATAAGTTTGCATGTCTTATAAATAATTTTAATATTTCATTAATTTTATATTTACATTTTTCATATATTATTCTTTTATTTTCAATTTTTATTTTTATTTCTAATAAATCCTTTCAAAATGTATTTCTTAAAATATAGATTAGATGTATGTAGGTAGCAATTTCTATGAAAATCTTCTATGTATTTTAAAATCAAGTTATAGGAAAAATGTCAGATATAATTTAAACAATTTTGCAGCATAATTATAATAGCATATTATGTTTATAACTACACAACAAATTAAATTAATATAATAATTAACAATGAAACTATAAATGATTAAATAAACAACCACGATAATTTTAAACAAATGCAATATGGATAAAACTATAAATTAAATTTGCCTGGAAAATGTACGCTTTGTAATCGGAATTTTCGATCGTTGTGTTTACTAAACTTGTTGCTTCAAGCGAACTCGCCGAGAATAATTTCATCTAATTTTATTTAAAGTACTTGAAGAAAACTGACAAATATGAATTTGTTTCTTTCATATACTGAAATGAACTGCATATTGCTACATAAAACTATATTTATTTTCAAAAGTTTCAGGTTATACTTAATTTATTCATGAAATTTTTCGCATATAACGGTTTTGATAGTAAACTTTATTCATTATTTCCAATTTTATTTTATAAATCTAGAAAAATGTTATTCACATTCTAAAATTTTGAGATTAAAAATTTATTAAAACTTTTGTAACCTGTCCCAAAAAATAAAAATTTAAATGACATCTTATTTGTCCATTACAAACTGTTTATATAATTAAGAAAATACATCTTGTTAATTAACACATTTTCAACCCCGAAATATAAAGTTTTAATTAATTGTTTACCTCAAATCTTAGAAGTTTCAAACTTCTTTTAATTATTCATGCTATATACATGTCAATTTCTATGCTTGTTTGTTTACTTACAATTCTCTTAAAAGCTTTCACAAAAAACAAAATGTCTTGTAATTTTCCTACTGTTTCATTTGTAAAACATTAATTTCTTACTCATCATTGGGCCCGTCAATTTATTACCAATTTTAATAATAATGAATTATTTTTAATTTAAAAACATTTATTACATATTATTTTGGGGACTAAAATCTAGTGTGTAAAATGCACCACTAAAGTTATTTTAGTTGATAAAATATTAAGATTTTTCGAGAAAACAATTTTTAAAGAAATTTACATTGAAAATTAATTTTAGATTTACAGGTTACAGTGTAATAAAATAAAAATAAAAAAGTAACTTATAACACGAAAAAATTATGAATTTATTACACGTTTACTATTGGGATTTTTACAAATAAATACTACAGAAATACTTTTATTTCAAAGAAAATATATATACTGGTATTTGTTATCTATTTACTTTTTAAAAATCGCAATACTACAGCTAAAAAAAGGGCGAAAAACGTTAAAACATCTTAAACCAGTTTTGTAATAAAAAAAAGATCTGTGAACTAACAAATTTCATTAGTTTTTCTTTTGTTTTTTAATTTGTTTATTTATCTGTTTTACGCAAAGATAATATTTTTTCAATTAAATAAATCACGATTTTTTTTTTTTGATATTGTAATATTATTGTTGCCGCACAATTTTAATTGTTTTAGAAAAAATATAAATATTTCATTTTATAAACGAAAACAAAATCTGTATAAAACTAAAAAAACCGGCGAAATTGGTCTTTCTATTCAATTATTATAAATAAAACTCATAACACTTCATATGAAGAAAACAAAAAAAATACTGTTTGTGGCACACAAATTCTACTTTTTTTCGGTTGTTATGTGACAATAAAAGTGGTAAAATATTATTTAATTTAAGATATTATTACGTACAGAACATATTTTGGTTGTTATTAATAGTTTTGGAACAAATAAATAAATTATTATTATAATTTGTATATCTTTTTATGTATGTTAAATATCAATGATTTTTATTAAAAAAAATATTTAAAAAATCAGTTGATTTAAATCATGATTTAATCAGGCTATAACACTGGTTGTAGCGTTATGTTTAATTGAAAACTGTCAATTTTTAATTAGTTATTAGCTGTGTAACAGGTAAACAATGGAGCAATGGACTGTCGGTCGATTCTTTTTTTTTTGAAAAGTGCATTAAAATTCAGCTGCTGCAAATCGTCTTTACTCAGAGATTTAATATTTTTCGCCTTCGTTTGACCTATAGTGTAATCTATTAAAAAAGACATAAGAAGATCTTATATACCATGTATAAATGAAAAAAAAAATTTGATACTTGGACATTTAAATGTATTTATTATTAAAACTAATAATTATTTGAAACACATACATACATATTGTAATATTACTTCAAAATGAAAATTGTTCTTTTATTTCGTTAATGTTTCACTAGTTATGTAAATACGCGAACAAAAATCACTGAAAAACTGTAACTTCAGTGCTGAAAATTGGCTGTCCCTAATTTAAAGCTATTTCTGCAAATTCCCTTTTGTACCCTTGAAAATTTGATAATCCCTTTTATTGAAAGGTACCGAAAAAATTTCAGAAATTCATACAATTACGTATATGTGTAGGACAAAAATTTCACAAAGGCAAAGAGTATTAATTCGACAGCAAATTATTCAAAGAGTGTATTTCTTTGTTTTTATTATTGTTTAAAAATAAAACACAAATTGCCAAACAAATATAACGGAAAAACAAGCAGACTTTGATTTAAATTATTCATTTTCAGATGGTACAAAATTCTTAATGATGACGGATGATTAAAATTTTATAAGTTTATATGTAGAAGGTAAACACTTTTAACTTATAAGTTTAACTTTACTAAACTAACTAACATAATTTTCGAAATAACAAAATGTCTACAGAAAACTTTCAAGTAACTTAGATTAGTCTATTAATAATTTAAGAAAATCATTGGTTTTTAGTAATATGTGTATTTGATGTTTTTTCAAATTATTTATAAATTTATATTATTCAAATCAAATCAATATCGATTGTTAAATAATTATATTATATAAACTTTTATATTTAATATATATACACGGAGCAAATATATATTACAACTTTTTTTCGTAATGAAATCAACAACTAAGTACACCAATTTAGTCTCCGTATTCCTGTAAATTATATAGAATCAATGATCTTTTGAACATCCATTCATTAGAATTACTTTCCTTAAACAGTTTGTCATACTTCCCACCTAATATACTTGGAGTTTGGGAGTTTATTTTACCCCATTCTTCTACCATGAATGTAGTATTTCTTTTATATTCTTTGGGCGTCTTGTTTTACACATTTTTTTATAAATAAATCAGAGAGATGTTTAATGAGATTCATATCTGGTTCTGGAGACTATGGAGGCATTTTTAATTATTGTCTACAATTGTCCAATTAATATTCTAGCAGTTTACGTGTAGTATGTTAGGAGTTATTATTTTGTTGAAAGATTTAAGAATCCCTTAAACCTAATTTTCAGCACATTTTTCCAAATTATCTTTTAATAGTTATTTTTTATACAAGACGATAAAATAATATTTTATCGACAAGCGGAAAGTGTTAATTCACGAGCGATACAATCGCGAGTGAATTATTTTTCGCGAGTCGATAATTTCATTTTATCGTCGTGTATAAAATTCTATTTTTTTCTATAGCAGGTTTTGAAGAGAAAAGAATTAGAAAAATTAAATTATTATTTAAGAACAATTTTAAAATGTCAATAGTGTGCGTTGTTATGGAAATGTACTTCTAATAAACAAAAGTTAAAGTACTTTATCTACCCTTGCTGTTAAAGTGTTACTTTATCTACCCTTGCGGTTAAAGTGCTACTTTATCCACTATTTTGAGTTGATAAAATTGCACTTTAACATTTGCTATAGAAAAAAATATTTTTTTTTATTATAAAATAACATACTTTTTTATACAAGCACACATTCTTCATATTTCACTGATGGGCATAACTTTTTTGTTTTCATTTGTTCATACTTCCTTTTCCAAACAATAATTCGTCCATTTGATCCAAAAAAGTATATTTTGGTTCACCTGAAACAATTACTGAATTCTAGAAGGTTTCAGAATGGTTTATATATTTCAAAAATAAAGCGTAAATATGTGTGTACGGAGACTAGTTGATTTGAATGTATGTATATAAAAATCAAAAAACATAATAACTCCCATTATGAAATTCAAACAAAAATATAAAGTTCAAATTATCATTTGTGTTTTACGAATGTTGTTCTTATAACTTGATACTGGTTTGTATTTAAAACTTTTTAGGTTTTTTTGTTGTCTTGTATTTTTTAACAGTTTTAAGCTATATTCTCAAGAGAATAGGAACAGGAAGTATAGTGGTAAAAATTCTTAACTAGAATGTTTACTACACCACAATAATTAAAATTTTAAAACATAATATTATAATTATTAATTATATTCTAAAAATATATAATATGGCTAATTAAAATATATATTTGGAATATTATTTACATATTTGATTATTTGTTATATAAATGATATATCATACTATAAAGTGAATAAATTTTTGCAATTAATTTTGAGTTTATATTTCACAAAAAAACAGTTGCAACAAACAACGATTAAAATTACAATAATTGGTTATATTTTTAAATATGATATTGCGAAATGATTTATATTGTGAAAATATATTAGAATCATGTTATTAACAAAATTAGCCTGAAGCAAACATTTAATTAATGTAATATGCCAGCGTCGCAATAAAAACATGAGTTTATTTATTAAATTCATAAATAATTAGATTCAATATTTTGCAGATTTGTGCAATTTACATGAAATAATAAATATATTAAAAATAAATTGTTAACTAAAAGCACAAATGCTAAAAAATATTTATGATGATAATATTGTTGAGTAATATTATAGTGGTAATAAATAAATTGCAAGGTAAAAAAACATTTCTCCTGTTATGGATAATATATAGCAGATTTTATCTATAGTTCTATGAATTTTTAATGGTTCTGTAGAATCTAGTTAGAATAATGCATTCTTTTCCTTACAGATAATTTAATTGCTTTATGGAAATTAAAGAAAATCAATTTAGTTTCACTAAAATAATATTTAGTTTAAATAAAAAAATACACTTATATTAAAATATTTGTTTTTCACGTAACCTATAAATTTACAAATTAAATTGAAATAATGTTAACTATTTTTAGTCAGTTTTTAAAATTAAAATTGTTCAGATGAAATGATCAATCAAATCTCATTTGCAATAAGAAATTAATAGATACAGTTACTGGTTATGGTTATAGAATTACAAGTTAAACATGTGCATACATATTGCAGCGTTCACAACATTAAATTAAAATTCTAAACTTATAGATAGTGATAACAAGAGTATCCAAACACAGAGAAATATACAAAAAAATAATGTCATTATTTTGTTTTCTAAAATCATTTTCTTATTTTTATTTATTATTTATATGCCGTGTTTTATTTATTAGAACATTTCATGAAATGTTTAAAGATAATAAATATCACAGGTAATGTTAACAAAAATAAAAAGAAACATACGGTGTGAAAAAAATCTCGAATTCTTATCATATTCAAAATGTCAAAAAGCTTCAAGTTCTTTCTTGAAACAAACACAAAAAAAATCGTCTTTATAACGAAAAAGCTGCTATATGCTTTTGTTCATATTTTTTAATATATTTTATTCGGCATTACTAATTTATGTTAGTTCCAAGCATATGAATTTCAGTGACACCTATTATTTACTTACTTTACTTACAAAATAAGAATTACTTAAGTTCTATGCAGTTCTTAAACACTGATGAAAACTTTTTTGACGAGAAATTAAATATGATTGTAATGGTTTCAATGTGTACATTTTATATAAAGGCTCATTTGTTAAAAGTTCGATCAAAATTATATTTCTTGTAATGTACTGTTTTCAAAAAAGAACAAAATTCCTCAGATATAATTTTTGTTTTTGAAAGTATCATTATATGCAAAATATGCATTATTTTTTTGACGTTTATGAAGTATTTTAATGTGATAAATGACGATTATATGAAATGAATTTAATACCTGAAGTATTTAAATAAAAACTATTTATAATATTAATTACAAATAAGATTACCTTATGAAAACAACAAAAATATTTGACAGAGATACGAATTCCGTATCTCAGAACTCATATTCATGCAGCTGTGCAAAAACGGATTACCAATAACAATGTTCTATTTAAATTTAGTGCTCGTTAGTGGAAATATTCTTTTTTTTAATTATTAACCTAGAATTACGTTTAAGGAGGAAACATTTGTTTAAATAATAATTCTAATGAAATATAATATGTACATAGAAGGGACCATACTAACAAATTCTAACTGACCCGTATAATCCAAGCCGCTTACCCCACATTAAGAAAGATGCAAATAATTTATTATGTTCATCAGGGCCGATTAAATTTGTAATTGTATTTTTAAAATAATTACCTTTAGGCAACCGCAAAACAACCAGTGAAATATGTTATCATTTATTAAATTAAATTAACGCAAGGCTTATTAAAAACTTGCCTAATCGTTTGCTCATTACAGTCCAAATTAAAATATCATTTTTTCTAGTTATTTCGAGCGAAAAAACAGCATTAAATGAACATCATTAGGTCGTTGGTTTTAACAAAATTATATACCAAAACAAATTTGTAATACCTGTAACCTTAAGATAACCGTTTCTTATGTGCTACAATATTTTTAATTTTTGTTAATTGTCCATATTTTTTTCTAGTATTTATTCAAATATTGTCTCTATTTATCTTTACCTCCCGCCACCTACATACAAGGTGCCCCAAATAAATTGTTAAAAATGGGAATCTAGAGTATGGTAAAAGATACGACGTCTGTTAAATTAGACCAAGTTGTCGTATTAAGGAACCATTTTAACCATATCTTTGTTTTCCTAAAAATGTCTAGGTTACTAGATTTTAGTGTGCACTTTTTAGATCCTTTCTTGTAATAAATTTACGGGGGTTTTTAATTTTTTTTTATCGCGAACCGTTTTCAAGGTATCGATATTCAATCTTATTAAAAAATCCTATTTTATTTTAATAAATAATATGAAAAATTTGAAAAAATTTCTCTTGTTTTACTGTATCATAGTTAAAGCAAAAATTAAAATTAAAGCTTTTTTTATAATAATAATTTATTGTACTAGACGCTAGAATAAAACAACATGTTCAGAAAATAAATATTAATTAAAAACAATGAACGAAAATAAAAAAGTACATTACAGCATGTGCATAATTGTTTATTACCAATACCATTTTTCAGTTCTTTGAATATTATGTCTCTATACCCTCTATAATAATCTTCGTCTAATAGACTGAAAAATTCTAATAGTGATTATTTTGATAAGACAAAAAAGGTTTTCTTCTTATTTTTCGTATTATTTATTAATAAAATATAACTTTTTTATATGATTGAATACGATAAAAAAAAATTAGAACCCTCGTAAATTCATTATATTAAAGTGTCTGAAGAAGGTGCACACCAAAATCATTTAATATTTTAAATTTGAAAGTTATGAGCAAAAATTAAAAGCAGTAAAATTTACATTTTCGTTGAAATCTAGTAACCTACGATCATAATTTTTGATATTAAAAATTAATTTCAATCAAAAATATGTTTGAAAATGTGAGTATCATAATTTAAATTTTCAAACTCACTTCAGCTAGCTCGTAAAATGTACGCGGACATCTGTAATTTTTACAACCTAGCTAATATCAGAGTTATGTTTACATGAGCGTATGAATGTTACTACTACTCGTATTTCACACAAAATGTTAAAAATATTTTGATAATAAGGAAAATATTGCGTGTAAAGTCCCAAACCGCAATAGTTTTAATCCTAAGGCAGAAAATTTCATATAAATCGGATTACTTCTGTCAAAGATTAGATAACGTTACATCAATCTCTGGAGTTTTAATTTAGTATTTGCGCACCTTGCGTATAGAATCATTAAAACCAAGTAAAATATTACATACTTTCAAGCTCACATCGTAAATAAGCGGTTATGAGAATCATAAATATGCCAGGATTCATATAATGAATTTTTTATTTAATTTTATTGTCAAACAGTACATATTAACTTCCATTTTTCTGCTGTTCAAAAGAATACCTATGCGGTACTAAAAAATAATTTGAGTTTTTAATAATTAATAATAATTTTAACATTTTCATGGTGTTAGGATTCAAATCATGAATTTATTATTTAATTTTATTATCAAACAGAACTTATTAACTTCCATTTTTTCTGCTATTAAGAAGAATACCTATGTGATACTAAAAAATAATTTGAGTTTTCAATAATTAATAACATTTTTAATATTTTCATGGTGTTATTAAATTTTGGTTTTATTTCCAACCATTCACGGAACAGTTATGTAGGTAGACGTAGGACGATATATTTTATTTACAAAAAAAATGATATTAAATTATTTTTTATTTTATTCATTGAAATAACACTTAATTAATATTTTGGTTTACTATTTAAAAAGACATTCAAAATAATTGAAATACAACAAACAAATATCTAATCCGACTTAATTGTTTTTTGATAATTCTTAAAAATAAATTTATTCATTCAACTTTGTCTCATCTTTTAAAAAATATATATTTAATATTCATGTATTAAAAAAAATGGTATACATATAACATTCTAATTTTAAAATTGATTAAAATAATATTTTATTATTGGTGGCAATATTAAAATTTAATATGTTTTCCAAGGGACCAGTTTTTAATGAAATTCGTGTTGTTGAAATAATGGTGTATATAGGCTTCTCTACTTCTTTTTCTCTTTCATCTATTGAGCGGATAACTACGTCACAAATTTTTATTTATTAGTTTATACCAAGGTAATATTTATTTGAAAAGTATTATGTATATAAAAATCAAAAATACATAAAAAAACTTCATTGGAACAATGAAATTTTAATTTTTAATTTAATATTTCTTAAAGAATATATATTATTTCTTCGTTTTAAAAAAAATATTTATAGCAAACGAATAGAGTAGGTATATGCAATAGTATTATCCTCATTTTGAACCTGGAGGACAAACAAATATAAAGTAATCTTATATGCAGTATTTTTAATATAATATCAAGATAAATTGTGTATTTTAGTGATGTTTAAAACATATTTATTAAAAAAATGTTAACTTACCCATATATAAAATTATAATAACAATAATTGTAATCATTCTATTTGAAATTATTCTTTTTTTTTCTAGATAGAACTACATATATTATGTCTTTAACATCAAAATGAAGTATTTATTGTTATTTTTATCTGATGAAGAAGTACTATATTAATCCTTACAGTTGAATAATGTGTATATATGTTACCAAATAATTGGAGAATAAAATTGTAAGAAAATATTATTAGGCTAAAATGAAATTTACCTTTCGTAACAAAAACATAGAATAACATTTTGATACTGCCAAACTAACAGGTGTCACATCCATCTCCACCGTCTATATGTTCTAAGAAATGCGTACAGGCGATTATCAGGCAATCAATGAAATTTCTTAAACTGCATAAATCATGATTTATTTAAAAAAAATCTAAAATTATTGTTTTTTTTTCAAAAATCAGATAAATCATGATTTTTTTTATTTTTTAAAATATCTAAGCGTTATAGCACATTTTTAATTGTTTTGAAAGCAATATTAATATTTTATTTCATAAACAAAAGCGAAATCTGTAATAAACTCAAACTTTTCTTTTGAATAAAACTACAAGAAGTAATAAAGAACTTTACTTTTTGTTACACATTTAAATATTTATTTTTCTTTCTTGTATTATTGTGAAAAATATATATTTAATTTTAAGATATTATTAAATGCAGAACTTATTTCGGTTGTTATTAATAGTTTTGTAGCAAATACATATATATTTTCATTATAATTTATATTTTTTTATCTATAATAAAAATCAATGATTTTTATTTAAAAAATTAGTTGATTTAAATCATATTTTTGCCAAGTCTGCAGTCAACTTATAGCCCACACTCTAGCTTGCGATACTTTATAGATGCGGGTAATTAATCTCGAACCTTCTAGAGTCTTTCGGACAGTATAAAATTCTCGAACAATAGCGGCATCGCTCTTATCTCATTCGAGCTATGTACGGAGATTTTCTTACCAGACAGGTCGTGATGAGTCATCGGCAGTGAGTCATGCTCGTTCAGTGATACTAATTAACAAATGTACCCATATTTTCATATTTGTCTGCAAATTGGTAATATTTCGACAACGGTATAGAATTCTACTGCGTACGTTTGTTTGTCTTCCTAGCTGAAAGTGAGGTTATTGTTTGCGTATCCCTATTGTACTGTTCAGCAAATAATTTGTAGTCTTCCAATAAAGACTTGTGTAATCGAAGGGTTTGTAGTGGATGTGTAGAGTAGTTTCCATGTTAGAGTAGTTGTAGATAGTTCAACTAGCGTAGTTTACATTTAGTTTGTTTGTTTTATGATTTCCATTCGTTTATTAATTATTTTTTCTTTGATTTCAGGAGCAAAACCTCCTAAAAGTAAGTACTTCATTATTTTTCTCATGTGTTTAGTTCTTTGAGTTATATTAATTTAGAATTCGTTTAACAAGTGCCACAACATTGTATATTGTACACTGTGTCGTAATATCAAACACTAGTCAAGTATCCTCTGATTAGAGATTGAATATGAGTTGAAAATATAACTTAAAATGTGTTGACAGTGAATAAATTGTTGTTTCAATGTTTACAGGCTCCTGTCTCAAATACGGACACTCGTGCTGGGGAGGTGAGTTCACCTTTTATATTTTATTACACACTTCATATTTTCATCTCCATTCAACATATTTCATTTACAAAACATTTATTTAAACAGTAACAATGAATAAACTGGTTAAATCCAATTTTTTACCTCTCACCATTCAGTAAGAAGAGAGGTATTGGAATCATGCTAAATGCATGTTATGAAGTCCCTAGAACACAATTTTAATATTTTTACGATGATGTCTGTCCTTGTATGTGGATGGATGTTGAAAAGATTACTCACTTACTAGAGAATGAATAATGTTGAAATTTTGGATATAACATTCTGACACCCTATATTAGATCTCATTAGATTTTGGTGTTAATCGTGCAACCCGAAATGGTGTTTTCATGAAATCTGAATGTTTTTGTGAAATATCTTAATTAATTTTAATTATTCGAGAATTTTTGTAAAAAAAATTAATATTGTGATATTAGTTAAAATTTTATAACTCAAATATGTTTATATCTAGCCCCATTTAACTCTTATAAGTAATTATGGTTCAGTAAATTTGTTAAAATTGCGGTTAATCTGTTTACCTATGCAAATAAATGTCATCAGTCAACGCACAGATAATATATGTATAATAATAATAATTTTTTTGAACACATTGTTGGTTTAAAGGTTGAACCCACCATTCTTATCTATTTTTCTTTTTATATTGTTCGTTTTTCATTAAAATTACAACTGCAGCGATATAATGAATTCATCTTCTTTTCATAGTTTCTATGTACAAAACATCACAATCCATTATAATTGGATTTTGTGTATTATTAATATTTATTTATGATATACAATAACAATTTTCTTTATATTTTCGAAGACGTAAATTTGACATTTTGTGACAACTGACAGGTTTAATTTTTAGTTTTAGAAAGTATGGAGTTTGCATACTCTTGCAACTAAAAAATAAAACTAAAAGATGTACAGGTAATGATTACACACATAGGCATATGAAATATGATATACTTATCTTACGACTAAAATATAAAATTAAAATTAAAACACTAGCTGGGAATGATACTTAGAGAGGACAGGCGAAAGGTTATGTGCTGGACACATTAGATCAAAGAATTTGTATTTGTATTTGTGAACCGGTACCAACAGGTAAACTAGAACTGATCTTTTGATTAACTATTCCGTAAAAACTACAAAGTAACTATTTACAAAGTTTTGTGTTTGAACGCAATTTCTCAGTAAAAAAATCCGTCACTCCTATCAAAGGTACGAATGTATCGTTCAGAAGTTAAAAATTGAAAATTTAATCATATTTGCGTTTTGAAAAAGTTTAATGTTCATTTACCTGGAATAATAAAAAAATTGGAATATTTAAGGACTAAAGTATTTTTTATTACTCACATGGTTTATTCTCCTCGGCTGTCGCTTCATAGAATAAATTCCATATCATAATAAATAATTATACCTTAATCCCTTGATATACTAACTATTTGTGAAATATAACAAGTGTGTGTCTTTACTCTTTTGAAATATTGAAAATTATGCACATATGTATATTAATAAACATTCCTAAATAAACAAAATGTTACAAATAGTACAAAAATAAACTAATTATTAAACAAAGAAATGGAAATACCAACAACATCAAAAATATTTGAAAAATAACTGAAAGTATTTGTTTATTAAATTATTTTCAACAGTAGTTCGTAGTTTCTATAAATAATTTTCAATTATAATTTTGTTATTGCTTTTAGCAATATTGAACAGGTAAAATACAGTATTACTCTGTTTAGTAATTGAATGTACAATAAGTATATTATGTGTCCTACATTTACTTTGTAAAAATGTAAAGGATATTTAAAACATTACAAATACAAAAAATACTAACTTGATTTTCCAAGTAACAAAATTAAATTCAATATGTACTGCTTTTAGTTTAAGTGCATTATTAACAGTCGATTTTTATTTTCGAATTTAATATGATCGCAACAGCGCTAGTTTCAAATAGTATTTGCAGTTTATTATTTTTAGATATAAATTTAGTACTGAAAGTAAAGATACAGCCGGTATGTAGTATAATCTTTTACAAATTGCTATGTTTATTCGCAAAATGAGTATAGTATTTTAAAGTTAATAATAATTATCAAATTGAACGTAGGAACTAAATTAAATACACTTCCGCATATCGTTTAATTTTTTATTGCTCTTCATGTTCTTGAGAAAAGTCATTTCAACGTTCAAATAGTATATTATTATATAAGTTTTATAAGACGGTATATTGTTACAATAATACGTCGTATAAAACGAGTATAATATGCTATTTTTTATACTTTACGTTTCTTTATTTTATAAAAATTTCAAAAATTTGAATTACAAAAATTAATTAATTAAGTAATCTAGGAAAACTTCAAATCTGTTCGTTAAGACATACGACTTTCATATTTATAATTCCAAACTGTATTAAATACTATTTTAAAATATTTGAGTTTATCTATTTGACATTTACCATGGGGCGCAATACTTAGAAGTACCAACAAAAAATACCAAAAACAGTCTAATAGAGAAATTATTAACGCAAAGTATATAAATATATATTTTATGCTGAAAGCGGTAGAATGATCTATAAATTTTTAAATTTCATTATAAATTTTCTGGGAAAAATCGATTTCTAGTTGCATAGTTATTTCATCAATTATACGGTTGCATATATTAATTAGGAATGAGCCTTTATTACAATTCACAATAAATCTAACATTATAATTCAATTTTTGGTTTGTAGAGAAAAAGATTTCTTCATCATTCTATGCATAGAGGCGTTTTACCGTTTTATTTCGAAGCTTCTATTAAGATGCAAATAAGATTTCTAAAAATTTATAGAAATTCTGTTTAAGGTGCTAATCCACACCCAAATATGTGTGTATATTATTTAAACCTACAGTTGAATTCGAATATTTCAATATTTTACCAAATCTGTAAACGTAAACCCATTTAAGTTGGGTTTACATATTGCAAGAAAATTTTGATTGATTGTGCTTTTTACAAATATAAATCTAATAAAGAAGAAAAAAAATGTGACTTTTGGGAATGTCATTCCAATAGAAATATAAATACCACTACCCCCATAATTTCGAAATGAATCCGCTAGGTTATCAGTAATATAGTTGAACAAACAGTAATTAGCAATTACATTCCAATCTTGGTATGATTGAATGAACGACCCTCATGTGAAAAAGCAGTGATAGGCCGAGGACAATATGCAATCTGCCTAATGTATTCGGATTTTCTGAGGTGTGAATTTGCATAAAACCACAAATAGCTACTTATCGGTTCCGGCGATGGCGACTATTCATGACAACAACCGCATTCATTAGGATTCACATGCAGCGATAGGTTATGTTATGTTATGTTATGTACTGGATCCAGGATCATAGCGCGATGCTTTTGTTTGTTTTACATCCAAATACAATGTTGGCCGCGGGGCAAAACGGTAACAAAATGCAATCAAAATATTGCAAAATTATGGTACACAAATAGTTTTAGTTTAGGATATTATCAGTTATTTAATAATTCGGCATTATTCTATAATAGTATTTTATAAACAAAGGTTGAGAAAACTATCATTACTGACGCTATGAAATAAGACGATGATCAATAATGATCTTCTCAACCGTGGTATATTATTATTTTTTCACTACTGTACTTGGGCCGAACAGATGCATTAATTAAATAGAATATCAGTGAATATACTGCACGTGTGCATAACCCGGATATATTTGACGTTTATCAAGTATTTTAATGCCATAAATGACATTTTTATACGACAACATCGAAAAATGTTCATATCAAGAGTGTAAATTGAATCATAAGAAGCTACATTTTGTACTGAATTTCATTTTGCATCGGTTGCTAGGCAAGTTGCTAGACAACAAATGCAATATGAAATATTTCGTGTTCGGTCTGCTGTTTTTGATGAAAAAACCTAAGGTGGCCTAAACAATATAACGCCAAACGTCAAATGTCATCAGTTTGTTACAGTTTGTGCATTTTGTAATTGTCGTTGTCGTATAAAAAGTATAGTATGCAACACACACAAAATAGCATTTTTGCACTCGTTTAAATTGCAACACTCGCCTTCGGTTCGTGTCGCAAACTTTCAAACACGTGCAAAATGTGCTTCATTTTGTGCTTGTTGCATAATATACTATTATATGACAGTTTCAAATTTAGTGTGAAATTTTTCTCCGGAAATATTTTACTATACTTTGAACGCCAAACAGATGCACTAATTAAATTAATGGGCAGAGCATAAATTGCTCTGTACAGTGTACGCAGAAGTTAGCTTTATAAGTTACAAATTAAGAAATGCGAGACAATTTTGTTTATATTTGAAATGAAGTTAATACTTGAAATATTTTAATGAATACTATTTATAATATTAATTTCAAATAAGATAAATGTATGAAAACAACAACAACATCTAAAAGAGATACGAATGCAAACAGCTAACGAAACGTAATTTTAGTTTAGTTTAGAATCGATTCCGTTATTACCGACTCAGTACTCGTACCAATTACCAATAGCAATTTTCTATTCAAACTTAGCGCTCACTAGTGGGAGGAATTTTTTATGCATCTATTCGGCGTCCCAAGTATAACCCTTAAATACTAATTTTACTTAAAAAAATTATATTGACAATTACACTCAAAATTTGTCATATAATTAAATCCCAATATTTTGGCGAATCGAACCAATCAGATTCCAATCTCACTGAGAATTGTCAGTTACTGGCAATTGTAGCGGAATTTACACGACTAAATAGGCGTTGCTTGTATACAAAGTCTGTCAAAATTGTGACAAGTAATTAATTGAAAATATTCATATATATTTCGAAGACTTGTCGTGCTGAATTCCATTCATAACTAGAATTTTACTTGTAATGTAACTCACTCCTACTTGTTGCGTTAGAAAATTGTCAATTGTCCTGCGGATTCGTTTAATTTTCGTCGCAATAATCAGTCGTGACCATAACAATAGAAATTTCAAGTAAAATTCTAGTTACTAGTGGTATTACATATGACAATAAGAAAGATTTTAACATGAATATTTACTTATTTCCTAATATTCACAAAACTGAAATAGGATTCATTTATTTTTGTACCTGATTTTTCAATTTGTTAACTTCACTTTTGATTCTTGTTTAAATTACACGAAAATTTAAATTGTGAATTCATATATTTCACACTCTTCTTGATTTTAATGAGTCAAACAATATCTGTATTTAGTTTCTAGTGTTTTTTTTTTTTATAAAGTGACAGTTTGCATTATTGACGTATGTTACCATGGTTACCAAGTAAACTGTAGTGAAAAACAAATTACTCTCATCTAATATAGATAAAAATTTGTGGGTGTTCAGGCTACTAGTGAAAAATTATATCTAATTAATAATTTTGTAATAGTAAAGAATTTGTAATAATAACAAATGAGTAAATTCATATTATCTAAGCTAAATTCTAATTACGAGTAAAAGGACTATTTTCAGTCATACAAAGAATTACATAAACGACAAGAATAGCAGTCTTTTGTCAAATTCACAAAGGTGCATGTGAGTTCTGGGATTTATAGTAAATTAAATTTAACTACTGCTTTGTAGAAAAAATGCATTACCTAAATTATTAATAAATTAAACAACAAAGAAAATTTTCTTACCAGCTGTTATGAAACTTCATTTTTCATATCGGTATTGACATCGAACGTTTATAGAAGATGCTGGAATATTTCAAACATTTTTTACAGTTTATTTAAAAATATATTTAAAGTTAATTTTAGTGCAAAAGTATTTCTGGTTTTCCATAACTTTATACACTTTTGATACGATAAATACAAGTAAATTTATTAACCAAAAAATTAAAAGTTAATTTGTTAAATAAAAAAAAAATTGATTTTTTATAACATTGGTCATAATAGTTATTTATGATATAAGTGTTAAAAGTGACATTTTATGAGTGAGTGGGGAAGAAACGAGGCGAAGCCGAGTATAACAAACCGCACAAACGAAATAAAATCACTTTTAACACAAATATCATACACTATTTTTCCTAAGACCCTAGTTATGTATTTGTAAATAAAAACTAAGCATTATAGAATGACATTTATGACAAGTAACTAGATTTAGTTCCTTTTTAACACAAGTGTTAAAAGTAAATTTGTTTTTTACTTTTAATTCGTTGTCAATGACAACGATTTAAAAGTATTCACTGTGTTATAAACTGTTATTTTTAAGTTACTAAGCAACCGTTAAAAAGACTATTTTTAACAGTGGTCGTAGGAAAATAAATTTAATATACAAAAAATATTATAAAAGCACGTTTTAATAACTTAATTTTATTTATTTATTATTACTACTATTACTTATATTGGATTGTATTCCATCTTAATGTCCTGAAAATATATTTTCCTACAACTGGGCATAAAATACATACTTGTATGCAACACGTGTATAGTATAGTGTTTTTTATCCCGTACAATCATTATTAAACAAAACTCACCTAAAAAACACTTAACTTTACAGACTAGTTGCATAAGTAACTATTCTATTATTATTATATTTTTGCCGCATAAATTCTAATCATCTGCATGGAAACCTAAAAAAAGTTAATCCATTTACATTTTCACGTACATATATATTTTAACTTTCAAAAAGAAAAAAGTAAAAATTAAAAGTTATTAGAATTTGTTTTTAATCATTGATTTTGTATTATTGCGAGTATTATTATTTAATCCGTAATATCAAAAGTAACATTGTTTAAGAAAAAAGTATAAATAAAGTAAAAAAATATGAATGTAGCAAAGTTTACATCACTGTAGTAAAAACTAATTTATGTTAAAGGATTAACAAAGAAATGACGTGGTGTTTTCGGTATCATTTTTATTAATTTTAACATATTTTTATGTTTAAACAATTATGTATTTTATAAAGTTTAACAACATATTACGAGCTATAACTAATAAAACTCTTCATTTAAAAAGCTGTCAATGAATGAAATTGGGAATCATGCGCAATATACAAAAAATTTAAACGGTAAGAAATAAGTAATAGGGGGACGTTATAAAATAATTCATTGCAAGTAAATTATTTTTAGCAATTATTATCTAGTTAGTATCAAAAAATGACCTGGGAAAATATATCTCTAAGAGTGAAATTACTAAACTAATTAACATAAATTTACATTATTTCTATCCTTCATACGTATGTTCTACACAGTGGGAGGTAAAAACAAGATGTCATAAAACAAGTGATATATGCATAAATACATCAGAGTAAAACTAGACAGCATTTGTTTTATTGCATACTAAAATAATGCATTCGACATAATTTCTACATTACCGTAATTACAGCATAAAATTTAATATATCCACCATTGTTGATATTTGCAAATATATAATATAATTCGCTTATAAATATAGTTATTTTTTATACAAGACGATAAAATAATATTTTATCGACAAGCGGAAAGTGTTAATTCACGAGCGATATAATCGCGAGTGATTTATTTTTCGCGAGTCGATAATTTAATTTTATCGTCGTGTGTAAAATTCAATTTTTTTCTATAGCAGGTTT
The DNA here is from genome assembly GCA_035578165.1 of Stenolophus ochropezus. Classification (NCBI taxonomy): domain Eukaryota; kingdom Metazoa; phylum Arthropoda; class Insecta; order Coleoptera; family Carabidae; genus Stenolophus; species Stenolophus ochropezus. Next base: position 4,544,173 of record JAQOWZ010000010.1, read on the forward strand.
TGAAGAGAAAAGAATTAGAAAAATTAAATTATTATTTAAGAACAATTTTAAAATGTCAGTAGTGTGCGTTGCTATGGAAATGTACTTCTAATAAACAAAAGTTAAAGTACTTTATCTACCCTTGCTGTTAAAGTGTTACTTTATCTACCCTTGCGGTTAAAGTGCTACTTTATCCACTATTTTGAGTTGATAAAATTGCACTTTAACATCTGCTATAGAAAAAAATAATTTATTATTATGTTTTACAAAGTATCATATTCTTGTGCTCAGAAACTTTAACAAAACATCTTATGTGGACACCACATGACTTCCTTATATATGTTAAATTATACACATTTTTTGCTGCAATTCATTTAAACTTATTTCATTTGAATGTGGCAATCATATGTTCAATTCCTACAAAAATTAAAAGTCAACTAAATTATTATTTTTGTTATGTTTCTGCTAAAGCTAAAAGTAAAGTGCCTTTTTGAAAAAGTCGATTGAATTGAAACCAAGAATGGAGGTACCTAACTATTATAGATGTTATAGCAATTCCATAAACAAAATTTTAATATTTTACGGCTAAACATTATTGAGTTATGCGAAATACGTAGTACAGACGTCACGCCGAAACTTGTCAAAATGAAATCAGGAATAGTCAAAATAGATATTTCCAATGAAATCGGACAACCGAAATTTTTCACGGTTACAATACTTCTTTTAATTTAACTGTCTTATTTTAAATGGAGCACCCTATATAATTTTATATATTTGGAATCTATATAAAGTTACAAAACCAATGACATGTTTGAAATTAATTTTTAATTAAAAATTAAAATTCTTATGTTGGTATTAAGTTTGTATACTTTTTCCTGAAAATAGCAGTTGTGATGAATAAATAAAAAACAAACATCAAATTCTGCGTTTTTTTAACTAGATTTTTTAATTTAACGATAAAATTAGAGTGATAAGAACGCAGAATTTGACGTTTGTTTTTTCATTTAATCATGGCAATTGCTATTTTCTGGTGAAACTATACAAAATTAATGCCAGTATGGGATTTTATAATTTATTAAATTTAAATATTTTAATAATAACAAATATATAAAAATATATAGCATGTTCCATTTAAAATAACAAATTTAGGCAATATACCTTGAGAACCACTGGTTTAAAATATAGAAATTGTTTGCTTATTTAATCGAACTCATAGCTCTTATAATTCTCGAGATAGCAATGGCGGCCCATTTAAATTAGAAATAGAAATTGTTTGCTAATTTAACCTACCTCGTAGCTCTTATAATTCTCGAGATAGCAATGGTGGCCCATTTAAAAACACAACGTCACAACGAGTATATGTGTATAATGTCCCCATATGTAAGTTTTTACTAACTTTAGTTATTATGTATTATTTATATTTTGTTTTTGCACAAAGTATGTCTAAATATGGAAGTTTATTAATATATTCTTCCTCAATTTCAATTAAATATTTACAACAACAGTGTTATTGCCTCGTGGAAGATATTAAGGTACACGTTGCACAAATTGAATAAAAGAGCAATTAGTTGTTTAGTAACTTAGATATGTCTTTGTCAACGATGTTTAACTACAGCATCGGTCCATATGAAAGTATGACACGGTAAAATCTTCCGACGTGTGTTACTCGATCAAGGAGAAATACAGCGTGGGATTAATTCTGAAAGATGTGCTCTACTCAATTAGAGACTAATCTACCAGCATTATAAAATGTATTGCTATACGTAATATAAAAATGGTATCAATTAAAGAAATGAAAGTATGTCACTATGGTTTTATTTATCTGAGAATAAAAATATTTCGTAGGGATAGGTCAATTATAATATAAAAATAAGGAGTGAAGCGACGTCATCAATATTTATGACTAAACTATGACGTCACGAAGTACAACGTTTATATGTGCATTAATTTATTTTAAATCTGCTGCTCTCTACAAATGTGAAATTGATTTTTATAATTAAAAATAAAAATTATAACATACCTCTTGAACAGATTTTAACACGAAAACGAACAATAGCAGGGCCGGATTAACCGTTAGCTAAAGTAAAACATTACAACTCATGTCAAAATTTAACTTTTCGGACTTATCTGTCAAATTGAATTAACCTATATTTTAATAGTAGGTATTATATTTTTGCAGTTTATTTTAGCATTACCTAAAATAACAAACATATTCTATAATATTAATGATGAAATTATTTATGATTTACATTTGATAATAATTTATTTAATTTCATGCAGACGACGTCTAAACAGGTGTAAACATAAATGAAAATTATAAAGAAATATTTGACACTTTAACAGTATGTTTGTTATCACAGTTTTTAATTAATAAATTAATGATTTCGAAAAAAATTTAATGTATATCTAAGAGACTAGTATTTTTATTACTCACATGATTTATTCTCCTCGGCTATTGCCTCGTAGAACAAATTCCATATGCGTAATAAAAAAATATGTTTTAGTCCCTCTATTTCATTAATATGAACCGTTTTTATAATAACATTTTTTTATCGCTTTTCTAAATGTTAACAGTATTTTCATTTTTTACAAGTTTTATTTATTATTCTTTATTTCTTAATTTTTTTACTATAATAAGATGAAACTCATTTGACGACAAATATAAATTTTGATAACAGAAAATATTGTTCCCTTTAAATATATCTATTGTGCATTGTAAACGTATAGACATCTTAGTTAAGGATGTGTGAGTGAACGTAACATTCTAGTGCAACAATTTGGTTACGTGCCCTCCTCTTATCAGCACATCATCTGGCATCAAAGGATGTTACGCAGTAGGATACTAGTTAGGAGGTAGTTAGGTTAGGTCATTACATGTGTTACACTACACGTGATCAAGTCCTTCAAATAGAGTGGCCATTTATTATCTCCTTGTACGCGAAAAATTTCGGTTTTCAAATTTCAACGGAAATATCCATTTGGCTATCCCTCAATCCAATTTGATTAGTATCAGCGTGACGTCAAAAATGACTCTCAAATCCCTCTAGCTTCTCTAAATATCCTTTTTGACACTTGTTTGTCTGTTATTACACAACAATTATTCGTAAATTTTTCCAATAAATTCATGGCATTTACTACTTATGGCCGTTTTAGACTAGCTTATAATTTGTACAAGATCTTGCAACATTTTTGGTACAATTTAAATTTGCTAATATCAAACAACAAATTGGTTGAAATATTGTATAAGATCGTAAATATGTTGAAAAAACAGAATACGTTCTATTTTTCATATAATCTATCAGCCATACATGAAATTTGTGATCTCATGCGTTTCTAACGTTTATTTGTTTTTATTGTATATAGAGCAGTTACAGAAAACGTAGTTTTACTACTGGTAAACTTGTAAGTATTGTAAACTTTAAATGTAAATTAATTTATGGTTAATTTTGCTTGTCACATTGACATATTCAAGGAAAGTGTGCAAAATCAGAGCCAATATATTGTACAAGAAATTGCATTAGTATCATGCAAAACTTCGTCAAAATCTAACAATTTTTGGTACAATATACATTTCATGTAGTATTTTTTATCCCATATATAGGTTAGTCTAAAACGGCCTGTCTAATGAAATCAGTACAAGAACTACATATGTTCCATACATATAGTTTTAATAAGTCGCATCTTAGGGTAAATAATGAAAAAATTAGGGCAAAAATTTTAAATAATATTTAAATTGTATAGAAATTTAAAAATACCTATCATAAAATAATTTTGAACAATCGAAAATCAGTACATTCAGTACGGTATGTAAAAATCAGTACAAAATATATTTCAATTCGTTTCTTAGTACAAAGATCTAAAAATCAGTAGTGTACTGACAAAATCAGTGCAAATGATCAATCTAAATTCAAATGACCATGAGAAAAATTTTGGATTCAAAAGAATGTATTTGTTCATGTAAAACATGTGAAAATCCTCATAACAATAACATTTGCGCAGTCAACAGAAGTTCAGCTGTTGTTTTAAACAATAATACTTTTATTCAATTGTGCACTTAGTGCTGCTAGGTGGATAAAATGTGTGGGAAATGTAATTTTAGTCTCTGGAAATCCGCGAGTCAACGAGGAGTATCGCCTGATATTTTATACGCTCACTCCTTTTACGATTTTGCGAAGTGGAAGTACTAGCATTCTCATTTCACGTGTACGTTCACTAAACTTAACTTCAATATACAAATTCTGAGAATTTCTTTAAATAATTTCTGAACAGAATTCAGCATACTTCCTGTTTTTGCGCTCAATGTTTGGATATATTAAATATAAATAATTAAATTTATTCCAGCTATAAAATAAATACATTGTTCTCAATAAGGCATTTCCTTGAACGCAGAATTTTTTACATAAATAATAATACCCTGTATTGATATTATTTTGAAGAATTATTCTCTTACCATTTTTTAGTAACTGACTACTACCCTAAATGGGTGTAAGTTACACGCTTTAAAATATTACCAGTGAATTCCTCGCATTAAAGTACCTATGTGTACAAATTTTCATTTAAAAATTCCCACTAGTACAGCCACAATTACAGCTTGAATATCAACCAATAGGAATCCAGATGACAGGTAATAATGCGCGTCTCAGGATATACTGAGGATCCTGAGACGATAGTACTCAGTCCCGCTCTGCGGGGCGCTGAGGCGGTAGGCCTCTGGGCCTCTTCCCCGCCTGGTGGTCTGGCTAGACCACCTTCCAGGGCATCTCATGCCCTGAAGGTGATCTAGTTCAGTCGGCCGAGAATTGGAGCACGCTTCAGCGTGTGTTCTAATTCTTGACCTGCTGAAACCAGAGCACATTCTGGAGCAGATTTAACTGCTATGGATTGAGCTCTGGTTTCAGTGGGTCAGGAATTAAAGCATTTTAAAGTGTTTGCTCTAATTCTAGGTCTGCTGAAACCAGAGCCATTCTGGAGCAGATTTAACTGCTCTGGATTGTGCTCTGGTTTCAGTGGGTCAGAAATTAGAGTATTTTAAAGTGTTTGCTCTAATTCTTGGCCCACTGTAAACTTAGCACATTCTTGAGCATATTTGTCTGCTCTGGATTGTGTTCTGGTTTCAGTGGGTCAGGAATTAGAGCACTCAGAAGTGTTTGCTCTAATTCTAGGTCTGCTGAAACCAGAGCACATTCTGGAGCAGATTTGTGTGCCCTGGATTGTGCTCTGGTTTCAGTGGATCTAAAATTAGGGCATTTTAAAGTATTTGCTCTAATTCTTGGTAAACAAAGCACTTTCCGGAGCACATTTGACTGCTGAATTAGGGCGTTCTAAATTGTTTGCTCTAATTAAAGATCTGCTGAAACCGTAGCATATTCTGGACCAAAATTCAAAGCAGTATTCAGAATGCTCTAATCAGTTTATTAGAGTTGCCCAGGTAGCGGAAATTTAAAATTTTATTAAAGGTACTTCAAAAGCAATAATTAACTTTGATAACAATATAAATATGATGTTATCTACAAAAATATTTATAAAAGATTTATAATGTAATAATCTACCAAATAAATATGGAAAAATTTCTAAATAACATGTCTTTAATACCAGCATTTATCTGGATTATATTGTTATTCACTATCCGATATAAATAGGAACGCTTATTCTGACAAATTCAAATTCGTTTTCCGGCTTATAACAAATTTACAAGCATTTGGTCGCGCTGAAAATAATTACCTGTAATCTAATTCATGTGTCTCTTAGCAAAATGTGTTTCACATTCACAAAGCATTAATTTTATGTCTATTCCGAGTACTGGGTTCGTAATAAATATCACAGGACAATAAGAAAAGGACAAAGGGTAAAACAATGCAAACAAATGATATGGCTGGTCGCTGATAATTATTGATGTTGTTTTATTAAACAAATAAGATTAATTAATATGATATTGGAAATATAAATAAATTAATTAACCTTTGAGCATATTTAGAATACGATGCCATTATGCGATAAATAAAATGTTACTAGACAATGAACAATAATAATAGTAATAAGTAAATATTTCAAGAAAAAATATTATCTTTATCGTGCATTCCAAAACGTTGGACTGCACTCGAAAAAAATTTCCGGAAGGAATCAATGTGCTGGAGAGATTATAAGTGAAAATTTGATGTATTACAAAATAATATAATACATATTATTAAGTAATATGTACTGTCACCCTAATAGTATTTTGAATTTCAAATTGACATGCAATTAGATTTAATCGGATCATTATAAACTGATTAAAATTTAATGAATGAATCATGTACTCAGTATTTGAATTTTACACAGACTGTTTTCAATTATCAGTTGAACTTGATTGAACTTATAGGCATTACATGTAATAATTAACTACAAATTTACTCTTCGTATATTATTACAAGAATTATGTATTATGTAGTGTATTTTCTACGCTATTGTATAAATATATCATTAGGATATCTGCTGCAATATAGATTAGCATAGAAATATTCCATAAGCCACAATAACGTAAAAAGTACAAAATCGTATAAAAATGTCATGAATTATTCGTAGCATTCTTTGATTCTAAAATCTCTGACGAGACAATTCATTTCATATGAATTATAGATTACATATAATATATTTTTCTACTACAGATGCGAAACTGCAATGATATCAATTGGGACTGCTTTCAGCGCCACTCGGTGTTTGCTCCCCCAACTAATTGATACATAGACAATCATTTATGCTTTCAATTAATTTATTATAAGTACTTAGTTCACTTTATATTATGAAAAATAATTTCAAAAACAACAAATATTCAATTTTTCATACATAATTTATTTAAAAATTAATTTATATGTTAAATCTTCTAAACTGTTCCAATTTTGATTTCTGATGATGTAAATCTATAGGCGTATTTCATTTGCTTCTTTGAACTGGTCCAAATAACGCTTTTGAATCCGGATCATTTATTTTTCATTTCATTTGAGTGGATCATTTTACTCTCTCTACTGAACGAACTGATCCTAAGTAATCCAGTCGAAGAGGTACATCAGATTTTAACGTGACTTTGCTGTATATCAAAAATAAAACTTTTAGCGAGATGTTTCAACATTTTTACTTCCATTCGTTTCATTTCTTCAATCTTCCCTTCCAAATGGATCGTCTTTTGCAAAATTTTATTAAATTGTTTAACACTGTTCGTTACTGCAGTACAAAAAATTATTTTTATTGCATAAAAATTTTCAAAGAAAGAGATGTTGCTTTCTCACCAAATATATTTTGAGGTTGTCCGTTTTGTCAATCGTACTAAATTTGTTAACAAGAAATCAAATATTTTGTACAAAAATTGAAGCCAACTAAATTTTAATTTTTATTAAGCTTGTGGGGAGCAACCAAGAGATGGCAGGACAAAACGAGTCCAATGTTACCCATTTAAGTTACACGATCTTGATGTGAATATTACTTCACCACCGTGACCATATAAAACACCCTTTCCTTGTCTCAAATTCGGCGTTACAAATGTAATGCCTCAGAGAATGAATTTGTTTTACATAATTTGTCCGTTACTCAGCTTGAGTTACGAGAAGATTTACATGCTAAATTATTCTCCACTTACATACTGATGTCTTATGTCTTAACCTCACTTGATGTACGAGTACAACAATTCATTAAATCAAATATACTTGACAGTGATTTGCAAAACAATTGAATGGTCTTATTGTTGAGTATTTATCATAATTATTCATAACACTGTTGTTAATATAGTATAATTATTGTGAAGATCATAATAATATAAAACAGAATTATTCATTGAATAATTAGAAAATTTGCTCTGAATATAGATTGTTCTAAATGTTCTAATTTCTTTAATTGCCAATGTTCGTATTATCATTATATTTCTTTAGTATTTATCTCAATTCTCAATTTTCCCTATAATATAATTTAATTTTTCATGTTAATGGACTCTTTCAATAATTTTTTTCTCAAAAATAGAAATTTATATATTCATATTTTTCTCGAATAATTTTAAATAATCTTGTTACTGTATTTTTCGAATTTCGACCAATGAAAATCGAATATCAGTGAATATACTGCATATGTGCATAACCTGGATATACTTGTCTTTAATCAAGTATTTTAATGTCATAATAGCGAAAATTACAAAACGAGACGTAGGCAAGTTTTGTAAGAGCAGAAGTTAAATAATCAACTAGCTTCCTTACGTGTTTCATACATTTCTTTCTATTTCCGTTTGAATAAATAAAAAAAATTATTTGAAATGATGAATTTTTGATATTTTTATGACATTTGCAAAATAAACAAGAAATATAATTCCAAGTACTTCTTAGTTTTGTGGCTTCACTAGAATAAAATTGTTGGTTATAAACAGATAAACTATATAATTGAAGTTCTCATTTAGTTTTCTCAATTGTAAAATTTGAATTTCAGTGAATCTGGGAAATGTAATAAGTATATTATTAATATTCATAACGATATTAAGAAGTAAGTATTCTATTTTTGTAGCTGTTACAGTTTTGCCTATTTTCTAATTTGATTTAATAATCTGATTATTTCCCTAGTGAAATAATGGAATCAATTACCTAACTGAAATTAGTGAAAAAAAGAATCCAGTACTATACAGCCAAAATAAAAAGAAATAATTCTAAATTTCTATCAGTTTCTATTTAATTAAATCTGCCTTACAAACTGAAGAAAATTCATTTTGTAAAAGACAATGCCTTGATTAATTAAAACGATAATAAATAAATAATTAATACAATTCAATAATTCAGTTGTAAGTTAATTGAAATGTACATACATGAATTTATTTTGGTGTCCTGTTCATTATAATTGTAGAGTAATATGCTATAAACAACATAAATTAACATTGCAAACTTCGACAAAATATTCATAAATGTGTACCGATAATACGTTTTGAATAACTTTCAATTTACACATTGTGTTCTATTAATACTACTGGCTGGTCTCTAAGCACAATAAACAAATAACAAAGAAAATAATAACTAAAAGCAAATATTTGCTCTTTTAATTTTTGTGTACTTTAGTTTGCGTAGGGAGTCGCAGTTTTTCTTATAAAAGCGAAAATAGAAACAGCAGCATGCAAAATAAAACAAATAATTGCTTTTTCGCCAAAGGCTACATATAAGATTATTTTTCATATAATAATTACATTAATAATATAATGGTGTTATTGCAACAAACAGTATTTTCTTTTAAAATCCAATATATTACAAAATTAAAATGATGAACATTTCTAATTAACTTAAAGCTTTAATAATGGTTTTTTTTTCTTCCTACCTACAATAGATATATGAGGAAAATATTTATTGAATTTGTGCTATAAATTACAAATCGAAATTTTTCAAATTAGCATATTTTAAGAAAAATTAAAACAATGAAATTCATTTTTAAGATTAAGGTATAAATTATAATATCTGAATTATTTTTGGTAATTGGTCAACAGGAAGTAGTATTTTACTAGAGGCTCTAAAAAATTTAGAGGAAAAATATAATAAATTTGATAATTTTTGTGAATTATATTATTAATAGGTAAAGAGCATTACATTTTTATTATTTAGCTTGATTTTTTGTATTTTTCTTTAAGTTTAACGTAAGAATTTCTGAAGAAAATAGTTCTCTGCATTAAGTAAACCGTGGAAGTAAAATAAGCGTAATTGGTACCAATTTGCCATGCTTTTAGTTCAAATTATTAGATTTTCTAATACTAATATTATTATTGATTCTAGCTTGCGAAATGTTACTTTTTCAAAACCATTTCTTAATCAAGTATCAAACAACATTTTTCGAAAACTATGCCACAAAATTAGTAAAAAATAGGAAAAAATTTAACGTTTATCAAACGGCAACCATTTGACAGGTTGATAGCCGAAACCAAAAAAGGTTTTAAATTTAAATGATATCATAAAGGGACGAAGATAATAAAAAATTAAGTGGCAGATTTGATTAAATTGTGACCCTTTATTTTACAAAAAAAATAACACGACGTAAAAGACTATAGATAAAAAACAATCGCGTATTTATAGTTGTAAATAGTGTTGGAAAAAATCTGTTTTAATTAAATCGGGTTTTTTATTTAAATAAAAAAATCTATTTTTGGTATTATCTGATCCGCTTTTTATTTTATTATTTCTTATGATTATACCGGGTGTCCCAGCTCGACCGACACATGGGAGTTTTACATGGGAAATCAGTTAATTATGAATAGTATCTCCCCAGTGCAACATATTCACTTCAAATTTTGTATACTTATCGGAGAATATTAATTCTATGGATCACACTTATTTGAAATATGCAATTTCGTCTGCAAGGCGAGATTTATTAAATTTAAAATCTTATATTTTCGTTCAAAATCAGACAGCCATGGAAATAAAAGAAAATATTTATCTGACAGTTTAGTGAAGTATCACTGATTTTAATTCTTATTCCCTTTATTTTAATATTATTTAAGTTGAATTTAGTTTCTTTTTGTTAAATAATATACCAATATTACAAAAATATAAATATCTACAATGGCATGTCATTAACTGTCAGAACTGTCACAGAGATATTTTCTTTTATTTCCATGGCTGACTGATTTTGAACGAAAATATTAGATTTTAAATTTAATAAATCTCGCCTTGCAGACGAAATTGCATATTTCAAATAAGTGTGATCCATAGAATTAATATTCTCCGATAAGTATACAAAATTTCAAGTTAATATGTTGCACTGGGGAGATAGTATTCATAATTAACTGATTTCCCATGTAAAACTCCCATGTGTCGGTTGAGCTGGGACACCCGGTATATTTTTTTCTATATCAGATATTAAAATGCAATTTTATCAACTCAAAATAGTGAATAAAGTAGCACTTTAACCACAAGGGTAGATAAAGTATCACTTTAACAGCAAGGGTAGATAAAGTACTTTAACTTATATTTATTTGAAGTACATTTCCATAGCAACTCACACTACTGGCATTTTAAAATTGTTCTCAAATAAAATAGCATATTATTTAACAAGCATAATATGTAGGCTATATTACACGAGGATGTAATTAAAAATACGAGCGGTAGCGAGTATTTTTAATCATCCGCGTGTAATGTAGCCATATTATGCGAGTCAAATACTATACTTTATCTACAACTATCAGGCATATAAAAAATCTGATATTATTTGTTAAATATTCAGTTAGGTGTGAGTAGTTCATATATAGCTCAACAGATGGCGCCACAGTAGCCTTAAATGTCAAAATAACTTTTCAAATTGTATTTATTATACTTTTATAAGCATATATATTGATATTTATAATAAAAAATGTGTTATTAATAAATTAACAGTTTAATAAAATATTATGTGTTAAATTATATGCCCTATTTATTACAGAAAAGTGTAGCGTGTATCATGACATTTCATATTACACTTGTGTAATATGAGTAGTATATTATATGTAGTATCACACGTATAATGTACAGATATTTCAATAGTTGTAGATAAATTATTTTTTTCTTATTTCAATTTCTTTAAAATCAGATACAGAAAAAAAAGTTATTTATGATATAAGTGTTAAAAGTGACATTTTATGAGTGAGTGGGGAAGTTTTAAACGAGGAGAAGCCGAGTGTAACAAATCCCACAAACGAAATAAAATCACTTTTATTATAGAATGACATTTATGACAGGTAACTAGATTTAGTTCCCTTTTAACATAAGTGTTAAAAGTAAATTTGTTTTTACTTTTAATTCGTTGTCAATGACAACGATTTAAAAGTATTCACTGTGTTATAAACTGTTATTTTTAACTTTCTAAGCAACCGTTAAAAAGACTATTTTTAACAGTGGTCGTAGGAAAATGAATTTTATACACGACGACAAAATTAAATTATCTACTCGCGAAAAATAATTCATTCGCGAATATATGCTCGTGAATTAACACTTTACGCTTGTCGCTAAAATATTATTTTATGGTCTTGTATAAAAAATAACTATTTTCTTATTAACAACTTTAAATGTAGTTCTGTGTCATGGTAACGCCCACACATTGTTCTAAACAAGACCGCAATAACAATATAGTAAAACAAACAAGGTCCGAACGAGACAAGCGTGTGTAACTTCTCAAGTGATAACGTGCGACAGGAGAGCATGTGTCGTGGCAAATCAGCCATTGTTCAATAGCAGCTTGTTAGGCGAGCGCCGTATACAAAGCTAGGTTAGACGTTAGGCGTTACTGCTTACGTGACAGGGGCTCTGCTTCTGCTTTAAAATAAGGACATGTAGGTTGCAGGAAGTGGAGTTGTATTTGAAGAATATATTCCAAAAATACTTTATTTGCAATGTAACTCTCTTTTATTTTCAAATCCGTAAATGCGTGTGCATATATTACATAGCTTAGTTGTTAATCTTCATATGTGTATTAAATCATAATTTAAATCTAATTTTATAAAATAAGTAATACAATTTGTCTGAAACATTGGGACCACTTACTCATATTTACTAATTTGAATTGCTTGACGACCGTATATTTTCCTAATTACCTTACTAGTATGACTGCTATTCTCCTCTATTCTGTAACTCAGTTGCTAAATTTTTAAAACCACAGTATCATTGTCATGGTTACATTTTGTTGATATCAAATATTTTATGTTTGAACTGTTGTCATTCGTGTAATAATCAAGCAAATATAATTCGAGCTATAAACTTGATAGGTAAAATTTACTCATTTTCCTGCGAAGTAACAACCTGGGTCAAAAATGAATGTTAAATCACTCCAGATTCGCTATCGTCATCTAAATGTTATTTTTGACACTCGTTTGTGTATTACTACGCAACAACAATTCGTACTTTTTTTCTATAAATTCATGACTCTTATTATATTACCTATGATTAAAAATTAACCACTGAGTTACAGAATAGGCCCCATTATCTATAACATTTCGTTGATAATGGTAAACAAATAATAATAGATAACAGACAATTTCGACTTTTACTACTATGGAAGTAAGTTATGCTTAAGTCAACGGTGTCGCGAAATAGTTGCAAGGAATTTAAGTACTTTATAATAGCATTCGAGGAGTTATGTTACCTCACGAGAATAGTTATGTTAGGTACTTACATTGCTAGTCGCTTATTATATTTTTCACACCATCAACAGTAAAGGCACAGAATAGGTTTACACAAAAACGACAGTAAGACAGAGAAACGAAAATTAGAGAGAGATGGGGAAAGCCAATAAATTTAAAGGGTTCATTGTTTATAATCAGAAAGTTTCATTACATCTTAGGGAGAGATAGGGAAAGTCAACAAATTTAAAGATCTACACAATGTTCCAAGGTCATAGAACTTAATAGGGTAACATGAAAGGTACCGACACGGAGTGTCGCTTCTGTATGTAACTATTCTGTGGTAAAGGTTAAATGTGGACCAATTGAGAGTTCAGATTTATTTGTTTAACTTTTTCTAGTTAATTTTACCCGTGTCAAAGGAAATAGGTATAAAAATAAAATGTCAGTTCAATTAAAAATTACTGTATCTATTTGTGTATGTATTCTTTAATGAATATTAAAAGAGGTAAATGAAGCACTTAAATGATCGTTTGAACTATTTTGAATACGTAACGAAAAGTTATAATTTATTTGTTTACTTCAAACAGTTTTTAAAAACTATTTAAATGTGCATTCATGTTGTTGCACCTTACATTACTCTATATTTCTTCATTTTAATTTTCTTTAGATTTAAAATTCTCTTTGACTAAAATAGTAGCAAATTATTTTTGAAATCTTTCTTTAGAATATATTCATATAACTTTTAGCAATAAATTTTTACTATTTTCATTTTAAGATGCCATATTACACTGTAACATCTGTCGTTTGGTATACCACACAACAATACTAAAGCACAGTGAGAAGTATTTTGATTAATTATTTAAATTGAAAAGGAAAATATTTGCAGTAAATTTCCATATACTAGATTTGTATAAACAAACAGGTTAATTGTTTAATGTATAAATTACACCAGCTTTGTCGATTGGGCCGGTTTGGTTACCTAAGTAATTATTTACAAATACATGTGTATCACAGATACCTACGTTAATCGCTAATCCATAAATAAATAAACTATGTATATTTTAGATCAGATTTATTTAAAGCAATACAAAAATATGTACAGTAGGTATGTAATAAAGATAATGAAGAATACAAGACAATGATTATAGGTTCATATTTTTTTCCTGTAGCTAATGTTAAATTATACTTAGTTCACCTCAAGGTAGTAGATCAAATAGTACTTTAACCGTACCAAAAGAGTATTTTTCTTTAATATACATAAATGCATTTCCCTAACTAGACTCACTATTGAATTTTTAAATTTGTTTTTAAATAATAATTTAATTGTTTCTCTTTATGGAAAAAATAATCATACTTAGCGGTAAAATTAATATATCATCTCATAAATTTCTGTGTTGTATGACCTAATGCTTTCAGTCCTAAAAAAATCGCTGTTTATTTTATTTTAAATCTATTTAATGCAAAAGGTGTACACACACACACACGCACCTAACCTAACATAACTTAACCTAACCTAACTAAACTAACTTAATCTAACCTAACTTAACCTGACCTAACTTAATCTAACCTAACTTAACCTAAAGTAAATTTGCCTAACCTAACTTAACCTAACATGCGGCTTTTTATAGTATCACACAAACACCAAATATATTAATTAAGTTAGTTAAATCAGGTTTTTAAAGCTATTTAATACAAAAGGTGTGTACACACACATGCGCACCTAACCTAACTTAATTTAGCCTAACTTAACTGAACTTAGTGTAATTTAACTTAACTTAATATAATTAATATAATTGGTGTATATGTTGTTGGTGGAAAAATCCTTAAGTTAGGTTAAGTTCTGACTTTGACCGCCATTTTTTATTATTTTTCCCATATTTGTCATGCTTAGTAAGATTTTTTTGCCAAATTTTATCAATATCGGAGGTGAAGAAGTACATCGACAATTTGATCAAACTTAATGTTCATTCTATTCATAATATAATTTAAATATATTACTTATAGTAGCATATTATTTTTATAAAGGAATTTATATTAGACAGTACAAATATTTGAGTAAATTTATTCATACTTTGAACATTAAACTAAACGTTACAATATAATTATGAAAATTTGAGCCTTAAATAAATATTATGATAAGTAATTCAGCTTCAGAAACAAATTACAATCCTCCAAACAAACAATCGATAAATTATCCAACCACTTGTTGCACGCTACATGCTACATCTGCTTTCTGTCCTCCACAATTCATGTCATGCTAAAACTAAAACTTCAAGTTGAGTGAGTGACCACAAAAAAATTACATACAGAAGCGACACTCCGTGTCGGTATCTTTCATGTTACCCTATACAGTGCTATGACCTTGGAGCATTGTGTAGACCTTTAAATTTGTTGGCTTCCAATATCTCTCCCTAAGATGTGACGAAACTTACCGATTTTAAACAATGAGCCCTTTAATTTTGTGCACATTCTCCATCTCTCTCTAATTTTCGTTTCTCTGTCTTCTTAAGCCCGTTTTACATTCAGCAACATTTTCAGCAACTCGTTACGCAACTAGTTGTGCAACACGAAGTTGTGCAACTTGTTGCTGAATAATTTTCTTGTGTATTACATTTGAAAACATATTTCAGCAACTTTACTAGTTCTTTTAAATTTTTTACCAACATATATCCGAGAAAAGTTTGTAGTCCGTAACAGTTGACAGCTACTATATAGATACGTTCATGTTTATTTATAGTTTTTGTAACCTTTTGCATTTTTACAAAAATATACGTTTTGTTGATCTTCGTGTAAAATTGTAAATTTGAACAAAAAAACAAAAATGAATCGCAAAAGAGCATATGTGCTTGAAACTTAAAGGAGGCAACTGCAATATTTCGATTGGTAAAACAAAAAGTAACCAAAATATTACTAAATCTGGGGGAAAGTTGCGAGTTGCAGGCAACAAAATAAGAACATGTCTTATTTGAAGAATGTGTTGCACAACTATATAGTTGCACGATACGAGTTGCCCGCAACTTTGGTTTTACATTCGGCAACTTGTGTTGCGCAACTAATTGTGCAACAAGTTGCAGGAAAATGTTGCTTAATGTAAAACGGGCTTTATAGAGAAGCGACAGTAAGACAGAGAAACGAAAATTAGAGAGAGATGGGGAAGGCACAAATTTAAAGGTGTACACAATTCTCCAAGGTCATAGAACTGAATAGGGTAACATGAAAGGTACCGACACGTAGTGTCGCTTCTGTGTGTAACTATTCTGTGCCCAAACTTCAAGTTAAGTGTGTGATAAGTAAATGTACACTTAACTTGCACTTACTTTGTAAGGCGACGCAAAGCTTGTACTTGTGGAGTGTGTGAAGACCTGGTGTTGTGTTCCAGGTCATGGGAAGAGGAACGGAGGCAACGGGATCGTGCGCTTGGGAGACGACGCCCCGGGACAAGTGGCCAACACCAGGTGGTATCTCTCCAGACTCGTGCAGGTGAGAATGGAAATTACAGTTTGAATCTTATTCTTAGCGGGTTTTACAGGGATTCTTACTGCAAGGTTTACGGTATGCAAACTTATTGCATATTTATGTTCAGATTCATTCGAAAACGTCGATGAATTATTTACATGTTTAGTCTTCATTGTTAAACGTATGATTCATCGTTTAAGGTTTGAAATATAATTTTTAAAGAAGATGAAACCAAAATAATAATAGTATGTCTTCATTCTATTGAAGAATATAAGGCAGATGAATTCGTTGATAAAAATTCCATCTATTTCTAGACAATTTTACTTGCATTGTATTGAAATAGGTTATTAGAATTGTGGTTGATATTTGTAATTGATATAACAAGTACAACTGAAATTAATGAATCCCATTACCAGTAAAGTTCTTACGATGTAGGCATAATTAAAAAAAGCATATAATGTACTTCTATACGATTCTTTAAAGCACTAGTGCTGTTAGAACTTATTACGTGCTGTAAAGATTACCTTATACATTTATATAGTTATACACTATTTTAGTCAAATTTATCGTATCAAAAGTAGTTTTAATTTTACTGCTATAAAAATCTTACTAGATATTTATATTAAAGTGTAGTATTTTGAAAATATAAATATAAAACAATAATAATCTAAATATACCACATTGATGGTCACAGTTCAGAGAAGTAAAAAGGAATAAAAAAGAACATGAATACACGTTTGTTATAACACTATAACGTAAACCTCTTTAGTATGAGAAATGTACGAGGTGTATAAATTAAGTAATAAGACTGATAATTATTTAAATTTTATTCGAACATAATTACAATACAATATGATTTCCATCGGAATAACTTCCTTATGGCAGTGCTGTTGATCAAAATGTGAAGAATGATAGTGTAAGGCAAATTTAACTCTTCCCTGATCATAGTAGTCAACCGACGATCTGAATGCACAAAATCGCGAAAATCTGCAGACATTTTCATTGATTCTTAAAGATGAAAGCATTCCGCTTTCTTCCTTCTAAAAATGACTAAATAAAACCATCGAAGAATCTCGACCCTTGAAAAAACACTTTCTCCGTAGGTCTAACTAAGTTTTGTACAAGTTACCGTTGCACTGTGCCTAAGTCTGAAGCAAAACCTGATAGCACACAGTTTTTCGAAATTGATGTTACTCATTTTTAGAACGCGCTAGAAAAACCTGTTTCTCTAGTGAGTTCGTACTAAAGACGTATAAGTCCCGTGATGTAAGTGTTACCAGATCAAACGGTACGTTGTCAGTCTAATTACTTAATTTACACACTTAATTACATCTTTAATTAATTACATATTGCATTTTTAATTGCATATTTTTGAAAATATTTGAAGAAAAACTATACTTCATTGTATATAATATATTTACTTTTTACTTATTATTATTTTTCAGAACCCCATAAAAATATTGCAATCCTTTTTTATCACGTTACGATGTCACGTTTATACAAATTCAATTTTGAAAGCACTATACATAATCTTGTAGACCTTTCTACATTACAAATTGTAACCCTACACTTTGTGTTTCCACGTAACTATTTATTTTGGTTTCATTTTCATCAGTATGTCTTACAAATTTTAAATTATCATTTTTTGATTTCTGAATATGAAGTTTGGTAAATAATGTTAGCAGCAGTGTGGTTTCGTATCGAAAATAACCGACCTTTCAAACATCAATATAGGTCAGACGTCGTAATTACTTACTTACAAATTCATTACTTGTGGTATACCTGATGTTTAATTTTTATTATTAACAACTGCATTCGCTATACATTTTCAAAAAATATAAATAATTAAACGATTTAATTTTTGTTAAAAATATAGCATATTTTATTTATTAATATATAAATTATTAAAACGCACAAACGTTTAAATTAAAATTTAAATTAAATTTGTCATTGTAAAGAATATCCAAATCTTGACGCTTAACGGGAAAAGAGATCTTTAAGAAAGGAAAAAGTAATTGTCAGATTCAAATAAATAATAATAAAATTATTTTTTTCTGTATTCTTATTAACCTTTATTTGACATGAGAAATTGTTTTTCACTGCCGCTTACTTTATAACCATGATAACCTAGGTCAATAATAAATTATTATTAACCATGGTCGATAATGAAAACTGTCACTTTTTAAAGAAACCCAAGTCTCCAAATCCAAATATTGTTTAAATCATTAACTCAAGGAAAGTGTAAAGTATGAATTCACAATTTAAATATGCCGTCTAAATTAAATAAGTAAATCAAAGAAACCCAAATTAAAAATTAAAAGTGAGATTGACAATTGACAAACTGAAACGTCGAATATAAAAACAAAGACAATCTACTTTATTTATGTGAGTATTAAGAAACTATTATTAAGAAAAGGATTGGGATTGAAGTGCTACTAGTGAAAAAATAATACATATATGTACCACGGTTGAGAAGAACATTATTGGCCAGCACCTTATGTCTCTCGGTTGCTTGGCACCTCGGAACAGAACTTGTAGCTATAGGTCAGTAATAATAGTCTTCACAACCTTGGTGTATAATATACTATTATTATTATTATTATTATTTATTTTTTACTTATAGCAAAAGTGTCGTTCGTACTTTTCTAATATTTCATTTTTAAACTGATCTTCAAATTTTGATTATTCTATAAATCTATAAGCCAATTCTGAATAAATCTGTAAAAAAACTAACAAAACGCATTAATTTTTGTTGATGAATTTATTGTTAAATCAAAATTTGAAAAACAGGTCTATATTAAGAATATTTTTTTAAAACATTTTTAAAATGTACTAAGAATGAGATATTAGAAAAGTACGAAAATTTTTGCTATATATAGATTATCCCCTTAACTATTTTGTTTTTTTCTATGTATATAGGCCCCAGCAGATTTGAGAATGTGGCGAGATGAGCGAGACAAACACAACATGGTGGCTAGAAATCTCCAAAATCTTCAAAACGACAGCGAAATCGACTCTGACTTCCCTAAAAGGTAAAGTAACAACAACATTTTCACTCCACCAAAATAATTTTTACTTTAAAGTATATCTCAAATCTTTTTTAATCAATAATTAGACTTTTATAAGTTATTCCTTTTACTATAATTTAAATTAAAAGTCGTACTTAAAATCATGTAGAAAGAATATATTCAGTAAAATTTTGTATTTTAATAAACAAACTTGAGTAAAAGTTTATAACGTAATAATACTGTTATAAAACTTTATATTTTACAGAAATGCACTTTTATCTTTTACTTTCATGACTGAAGTAAATAATGTAAATTAAAGATATACTCGATTATTTTTTACTACACACTTAAGGGTAAAGATATTCTGATAATTTAAAAGTATATAAGGCAGAGCATTTAATTATTTATGATATAATACAAGCGATATGTATGTCCTAATTTTAATAATTAATACTTGTCAAGCTTACATGATAAATTACTTTGCATACAATATAAACATTTGTATATTTTACAAATGAAAATTTAATTCGAGAAATTATTTTTATAAAGGTCACGCAGTCTTATTACCCTTTTGGGCACTATTGCTAGTATGAAGAGTGCACTGGTTCTATTTTCATAATAGGTGTAAATAAATGTTTAAATCTTGGCATTTTTGGAAAAAATAATAGAAATTTTGAAAGCACCGAACTAATAAGTATGAATCGAACCAAATACCCTTAATATAGACCGACAATGAGAATGGAGTTTTCCAAGAGGATGTAATTTAAAGAAATTTATATTGAAAATTAATTATATCATTGAAAAAAAAATCTCTTTAACAGTATTAAAAACAAATTTGAGCCCCATATAAATATTGAAAGTTAGTATGAATTTCTCAAAAAGTGTTCAAGCTAGAAAAATTTTGAGGACCGCTTTCAATTCCTCGATTTTTTATGAAAAATTGACAGACAAAAGATTTTTGATTTTGTTTCTAAAGCACACTTGATCTAAATGAATAAAATCAATAATTTTCTAATTTCTTAGTTTATTTTCATTTTAATGTACATGTGTTTTAATCGCTTAAAAGACAAAAAAAAATCTCTATTTAAAAATATTAAAGACAACTTTAAGCCCCATATGAAAATTGAAAATTAATATGAATTTCTCGAAAAGTGTACGAGCTATAAAAATTTTGAGTACCGCTTTCAATTCCTCGTAAAAAGTGTCTGTAGAATGTGCAAACTAGAAACTTGTATAAATTGAAACAAGAAAGTTATAAGTCTAAAAGTAAATTTGCCAAAATCAGTTTTTGCTCATATCTACTAAACTATGCATTTTTCGGGAAAACAAATACATCATTAAAATGGGCAACTAATGAGGCAACTTTTCCTAATTTAACCAACTTCGTATCTTTTACGATTCTCGAGATCCCAATGATTAGCCTCTTAAAACGGACACCCTATATATAAAAAATTTCAAAAAATGATGGAAAACTACATTCTCTATAGATTTTTTTAGTAGAAAGGGCGTCAAATGTATTAAATATTTATTGTTATTAATTCAAATGAAATTAATATTATATCAGTAAATAATTATTTATATTATTTAAACAGAAATTTATTTACTATAAATTATTTTCAAATGCAAAGAGCAATGCTATATCCCAAAGTAAATTAAAATAAAATAACCGAATATTATTATTTTTAGCGAAATAAATTCTATTTATCCATACGCTGTAAACCGTGTAATTAAAAATAAATATTTTCATACATTGTGTTGTTTTAAACAATTGCATTACATTTGTTGCAAAGTAATAATTGTGTTTATGTCTATATGATTCTCAATACAATTCGGATAATGAAATTAAATTCTACATCATTCATATTTAATTTTTAACGCGTTTGTGTTTGACTATCGGTTGTAAAATTTCGACCAAATTTTAATTATGGATTACACGATTACAGTTATGGCGATAACAATTTTACTAGCATTTTATTGGTTGATTTTGATAAGCTTTGATAGTCGTCGTATTCATATTTTTATTTATTTTGAATTTATTATCATTCTGCATTTAAATTTGAATTTATGTTGAATTATTTATATCCTTATGACTAGAAATCAAAATAGAAATATATATTTTTATACTTTGCGTTAACAATTACCCTATTGTTACATCGAAAATAGTTTAATAATATAAGATATTGTTATACTGTTAAATAATACCCTGAAATGTTTTTATATGTTTTTTAATAAATAATAAAAAAGATTTACCATATTTCAAATACATATTCGTTCTATTATTTTTTTAATTGAAAATTTTAAGATTTTTATTAAATAAGTAAAACAAAGATTAAAAATTAGTATATTATACTCGGTTTTATTCGACGTATTGTTCCATTCATGGAACAATATACTGTCTTATAAAAGTTGTAAAATGATATACTATTAAATATATTTTTTTTTATTTTATAAATAGTTTTTTATTATTTTAGTACCTACTATGAAGTTTAACAAGTGTCACTATAGCGGTTTTTTTATAAAGCATATAAAAAGTTTAATTTTGTCATAGAAAATTTTTAATTTTTATTAATAATTATTTGTGTACCAAGGGTACAAAATGCTACATTGTCGCACGAGTATAAAGATTGAAAAAAGAATTTAATGACATAAGTAAAATATCCTGTTTTCTTATACATGTTTTATTTGCTAACAATGATATATGTTACTAAGTGACATAAACAATCGTCACATATTATATTGAACTCAAATTTTGTAATAAATAAATAAACATATATTTTTTTCGTCATGATAATAATATTTAATAAAACATACATTTTAGTTTCAAAATTTTATAACAAGACATACGTATTGAACACAATTATTATTATGTACTAACGTAGTGCTAGGTAAATTTATTTCCAACTGCATCTGATATGGCAATGATGTGACGTGATCGGATGTCGGTTAAAGTAAAGAAAGCCTCGCATTAACCAGTTCTATTTCCTCGTGTAACGGCATCGGAGCCCGTGGTTTATTTACATCTTTAGAAGTCAATTTTCGAACGTACACACTTCACATAACTGCTTGTTGCTTCTTACCCAGATGTGTACACTGGGCTTCAAAAGTACTCTCACACACCTACACGTTCCGCAAGATTTGTCTCACGTACGCAGGTTAAACAGAACAGAACACACCAATCTGGCGAAAAAAATATTGGTCATTTTATTCACACATTCATTCAGAATTGAATTAAAAGTATTCGTAAACTATAAATATTTTTTCCTACGACCACTGTTAAAAATAGTCTTTTTAACGGTTGCTTAGCAAGTTAAAAATAACAGTTTATAACACAGTAAATACTTTTAACACGTTGTCATTGACAACGAATTAAAAGTAAAAAACAAATTTACTTTTAACACTTCTTATATTCAGTTGTTCATAACAAATACATCATGACCTGTCATAAATGTCATTCTATTATGCTTAGTTTTTATTTACAAATACATAACTAGGATCGTAGGAAAAATAGTGTATGATATTTGTGTTAAAAGTGATTTTATTTCGTTCGTGGAGTTTGTTACACTCGGCTTCGCCTCGTTTCATAAACTTCCGCACTCACTCATAAAATTTTAACACTTATATCATAAATAACTATTTCCTACGACCACTGTTAAAAATAGTATTTTTAACGGTTGCTTATTGTTGCAAATTAAAAATAATTGTTTATAACACAGCGAATACGTTTAAATCGTTGACATTGACTACGAATTAAAAGTAAAAAACAAATTTACTTTTAACACTTGTGTTAAAAAGGAACTAAATCTAGTTACCTGTCATAAATGGCAGTCTATAATGCTTAGTTTTTATTTACTAATACATAACTAGGGTCGTAGGAAAAATAGTGTATGATATTTGTGTTAAAAGTGATTTTATTTCGTTCGTGGGGTTTGTTAAACTCGGCTTCGCCTCGTTTCAAACTTCCCCACTCACTCATAAAATGTCACTTTTAACACTTATATCATAAATAACTATTATTTTGAATGTATTCCAAATTTAAATGCATTTCAATGATATAAAATTTGTTCTAAAATAGCAATGTTAAATGCAACACATATTACAGATAAAAAAATTGTGTTTTCTGATAAATACGTTTTTTTTACTACTAACCAAAACACCTACTATTATTAACCTTTATTTGACATTTTTATTATTAATATTTGCATTCGCCATATATTTTCAAAAAAATATAAATAATTAAACGATATAATTTTTGTAAAAAACATAGCATATTTTTTTTATTGTCTTGATATAAAATTTAAATAATTAAAAGGCTTAAATATTTAAATTAAAATATTTCCTTTTTACGCTGTAAAGAATACCCAAAGAAAAAAAAAGTAATTACCAGATTCAAATAAATAATCATAAAATAATATTTTTTTTCATTACTATCCTAGACACCCACAATTATTAATCTCTATTTGATATTAGACATTGTTTTTCACTGCCGCTTACTTGGTAACCATTGACACCTAAGCCAATAATAAGTTATTATTAACCATAGTGGATAATTAAAACTGTCACTTTTTAAAGAAAGTCAAGTCTCCAAATCCAAATATTGTTTAAATCATTTAACTCCAGAAAAGTGTAAAGTATGAATTCACAATTTAAATATGCCGTCTACATTAAATAAGTAAATCAAATAAAATCAAAAGTGAGATTGACAATAGACAAACTGAAACGTTAAATGTAAAAACAAAGTCAGCCTACTTTATTTTGTGAATATTAAGAAACAAGTTAATGTTCCTGTCAAAATGTTTGTTATTATCAATGTATATTTTTTTTTATACAATTGAGATTGAAATGCCAGTAATGCAAAAAATAATATATGTATCAAGGTAGAGCAGATCATGTTTGATCAGCGCCTTATATCCATCGGTTGCTTTGCACTTCGGGACACAACTTGGCACAAGGTCAATAATAAGAGTCTTCTCAACCTTGGTGTATAATACACTGTTTTTTTTTATTTATAAAGGACATATATTGAGAATATTTCTGTATTAATTTTTGTTTCTGTTCCAGGCCTTTAGAAGACACGGACGAAATGAACACAGATTCACAAACTGAAGACGAAAACGAAGACGTAATTTTGTTGGAAGAACCACCAGCATCTCTCAGTCAAAAACTTCGACTATACAAGTTGATGGTAAGTATAAAGTATAATTCTTGTAATAGATATTTGAAAATCATTACAAAAAATCTGATGTGGACATCACATGTCTTCCTTGTCCGTTAAGTTATAGACATTTTTAGTTGCACGTAAACTTATTTCTCTTGAAAGTGAGATCCTTCTATGGCTAATCATTCTTTAACTACCATTAGTTTCATATCTTTGAACTTTACTTCGGAATGGATCATCTTTTGAAAATTTTATTTAAAATGTTTATCACTATGCCTTGTTACTACACAAATAGTTATTTTTTATACAAGACGATAAAATAAAATTTTATCGACAAGCGGAAAGTGTTAATTCACGAGCGATGTAATCGCGAGTGAATTATTTTTCGCAAGTCGATAATTTAATTTTATCGTCATGTATAAAATTAAATTTTTTTTCTGTATCTGATTTTTAAGAAATTGAAATTAGAAGAATTTAATTTTCATTTCAGAACAATTTTAAAATGTCAGTAGTGTGAGTTGTTATGGAAATGTACTTGAAATAAATATAAGTTCTAGTGCTTTACCTACTCTTACTGTTAAAGTGTTACTTTATCTACCCTTGCGGTTAAAGTGCTACTTTATCCACTATTTTGAGTTGATAAAATTGCACTTTAACATCTGCTATAGAAAAAATTATTTTAATCGCTCAAAAAGTTTTTTACAGAAAGTAAATTCAGTATAATTTTGTTTAATATGGCCCATTTCTAAGCTGCCCCACCCTCCATAAAAGATTGCAAACATTGCAACATATTTTCAAATAATTTTACAAAAACTATATGTAACAATCATTTATTATTTCCATTTTACTAATATGTATTTTTTTCAGAAGAAAACGGCTGACAAAATGAAATAAATCAACGATATGTCATCAGAAGAACTGTTCGTTACAAGACTTTAGTTAGATTTAGTTAATTTAAATTTAATTTAACGCTAAGCTACATTGACAATATGGGCTGGACTATTGTCAATGCATTTTAGCCTTACAATTTATTTAAAATAACTGATTGAAAACGTTGTTTATACTTTAAGAATTTGTTTTAAAAATAAAGTATAAACAATAAAGAAGATCAGTATGTTTTGTTTGTTATGAAGCATATGAAATCTAAATGTTTGAATTATACATTTTTGTAATAGAGAAAAGTAAATATATAAGGTATATTTCCCATAGTTGTACTATATTCAAAAATATAATCAATCAACTTTTGTATAGTATTGTTAACTCTATATGTAGAGAAAATAAAATAATTTCCTGCATTCACTACAATTTTATAATAAGTTCTTTTTGTTGCAAGAAATTTTTGTTTTGTTTAATATTTTAAATTTAATGCGTTACATACTTTTTGAGCAGAAAATTTATTTTGGCACTGCTAAAGAAATTTACAATATTTACAGTGAATAGGTTAATAAATTTATATTTTAAACTAAGTGATCAGAGTGATGCAAAAAAACATAATTTGTGTTTGGGAGGGACATAAATATATGTAAGTGTGTTTTATAATTCTAATTATAAATATTATTATAACCATCTGTAAAGAACTGCTCTGTTTACGTGGATGGATGACTGCTTAACACCTGAAGACTACCTCTGAAATATCTCCAATCTCCGAAAGATACAAAGTACGTATTATTGATATGATACACTACATTTACTATTAATAAATTTACTAATTCTATACTCAGAATTTCGAGCAGAATATTTTGATTTGTAAGTAGGTAAAATTGAAAAGAAATTTCATATAGATAATTGTATTAGATATAATCCATATAGATCAAACTGGAATTTTTATAGTGGTAGTAAATTTTGTAATACAGTTTTACGTCAATAATGAAATTACTATTTCTGTATTCAGCGTATCACGTTAATCTTTAGATCTATAATTTAATTAATTTTAACTCATATATAACATACTCAAATATTGAATCAATTATTATTCCGAATATACAAAAAAATCTGTATATATGTATTTAGTTTCATATTGCATACATTTATATAAATGTCTAAAATCCAAATCAAATAGAACACTCGTTTGATTGGTTATTTAAAAAAATCAAGTCCTTGAATCCATTAATGCTGTGATTTGATTGACTAATCCAAAAAATCAGTACTTGATCTTGTCTGTGATTGACCGTTCAACATTTTCTGTATCTTTTTTATTTAAAATGTTATAAACTATCCCTTCATTGCACCTTTTAATTTTATTATAATCTTTTAATTGAATGAGAAACTTAAATACTAAGAATATTTATGTATACGAATTTAACTCCTATATTTATGTATTGGTGTTGTTGGTCGTGTTGGGTGTTGCCTAAAATTTAATTCGAGGGGAAACTTGAATTACCCTTAATATTAGGGGTTGGCGCACAAAATAGACATCAGATTCGTGAGTTTGACGGTTGACTCTATAGGATAGCGTACTTGTTTTCCCTAATTTTACTAATTAGTTGCATCTTAAAAACCCATGGTTTTGAAACTCCAAAAACACTTTTTGTTACCGATCCGGTTCAAATTTGGTATACACATACTAGGTACATGGGGCTAACAACATCTGAAGTCAAATCCGCCTAGGGATTGAAAATAAGGGAGTTATTTAATAATAAAGGTTTAAATCGCTTATTACGTAAGAAATATAGGTCGAAGGGAAATTTTGACACCAAATTCGGAATCTACGAGGTGGAATTAGGGTAATAAAACCAAAAAATCATCCCCTTAATAGGAATACCCCTACACATTTTGTTAACTTCTGTATATCTTGTGTTCCATATGAATGAATAATTTGCTTGTTCTACGTGTTATATAGATTTTAATTATTATTTTTTATGTTTATGTAGAGGGTGGATGATCTGCAATTCATCCCTGGATGCGGCAGCTACAGTTACAAAAGGGTAGAACCGAAAATAATTAATAAATAACTTATATTGTATTATTGTATTTGTATCAATATAATTGTATGTATTTATTGTTATATAATAAAGATTTATTTGTTACATCATATATTTTATTATTATATCCGTTCTACAACAAAACCACCCTTCCATACAATTCAACCCTTTTTTTACAGGATTATTACATTACATATCCAAGGCCCTGTATGTCTGCATTATGTCTTAAGATGCTAATTTTTCTATAACAAATGCATAAATATACGTAACAAATGTGCACTGGGTCAATAACCTTTTTATTTATTGCATATTGTTGTAACGGACTTGTATGTTTGTTATATATTCACGATTAAATAAACCGCAAAAAAATTTCAAATAAAAGTTGCTGAGAATTTCATTCTGAACAAAAAATCCTAATAAAGTATTTCTCTAAGATTAATATTTACATACTTTCCAAAATCCCACTTTAAAGTTTAATAACTCCCTTACCCTTAACGGCTCAAGTTATATTTCGCACTAAGTTTAGGTCCCTACTACATGTATGCAAAGTTTCATCGAAATCGGAGATAAAAATTTTAATCGAGAGGAAACGTGAATTACCCCTAAACTAGGGGTTGGCGCACAAAACGGACATCAGATTCGTTATTTTCACGGTTGACTCTATAGGATAGCATACATTTTTCCCCTAATTTCACTAATTAGTTGCATCTTAAAAAACCCTGGACTATATATAGCCCATGGTTTTTGACCTTGAACCCCAAATTTTCGGAGTTAGACATGTCATCCCCTTAATTCGACCCTTCCGCTTCCCGTGCCGGTGTCCGTTTTTGGCGCTCTCGCTTCGTTCTTACGTAATTCGCGGTTGAATTTTCGGAAGTAGAGCATTATTTTACTCCTATAATATTGACGTGAAATTTTTTAAACCTTGTATATGATCTAAGATTCCAATACTACATTCATAAAAAATATATAAAATTTTTAGTACAACTTATAAGGGTAGTTTACTTGAAGATTTTTAACAAATTATTTTTTGTTGTCTATATTATTAGGGGTTGAGATCTCAAATATTGTATTTAGACTAAGAACTTGATGCTACATCTATAAAAATATTACCAATTTTATGAGGCACTCCAAAGTGGTAGTTCTTTTGAAGAAGTTTCGAACAGAACAAATATGTACTTAAACAATTATCTTTAAAATGAAAAATCGGTTAAGAAAATTTTTTAAATAAAATATGCTTAGAATTTTATTCCTAACAAAAAACTCTAATAAAGTTTCCCTCTAAATTTAATATTTTCCACCCTTGTAAAATATATAATTGAATAACTCCCTTAATATCAAACCCTAGTGAATCAAATTCGATTGTGTAATACTAGATCAATTTCATTAGTTCATATATGCCAAGTGTCATCTAAATCGGACACAAGAAAATACCATAGTATATTACAAAATAATAAGTACATATACTTACAATGTATATGTATAAGGGCGCTTCTATTAAAAGGGTGACTTATAAAATCTGTAAGGGTACATATACAAACACATATATAGTAAGTACATGTGATACCTAAATATAGAGCAAAATTAAGTTATTTTTTAAATTTAATTTAGCGTTAATTGATGTTGAAGCTTACATAACCGCATTCAAAAATTATATTTAGACTGTAAAATAACAGTTCTATTTCAATTCATAGTTGTTAATATTTATATGTTAATATAAAATAAATGCATGATACTCAAAATTTTATTCTTTTTAAAATATCCTAATAAAATTGTCCTTTAAAACTAATACTTTTCCTGTTATTTGTAGAATATGTTTAAGAAATTCATAAAAGTAACGCATAAGACACAAATTTAAAATATGTGAGGTTGTTCCTATTAAGAGGGCGGTATTATGATTTTTTTTCTACTAATTCGACGTCGTAGAATCTGAACACGGTGTCCAAACTTCCTTAAGGCCTATTGTTGTTATGTAATAAGCGATTTCAATTTTTAAAATTAAATATTTACCCTATTTTCAATCCCAGAGTGGATTTTCTTTTAAAAGTATCTAAGCCTATGCACCTACTATACATATACCAAATATGAACCGAATCCGTGACAAAAAGGTTTTTTGCAACTTCAAATTGAATTGTATGGTAGGGTGGTTTTGTTATAGAACGGGTGTAATAATAAAATATATAATGTAACTTAAATAATAATAATAATACATACAATTATATTGATACATATACAATAATACAATATAAGTTATTTAGTAATTATTTTCGGTTTTACCCTTTTGGAACTGTAGCTGCCGCATCCAGACATGAATTTCAGATCATCCCCCCTCTACATAAACATAAAAAACAATAATTAAAATCTATACAACACGTAGAACATGCAAATTATTCATACATATAGAGCACAAGATTACAGAAGTTAACATAATGTGTAGGGGTGTTCCTATTAAGGGGATGATTTTTTGGTTTTATTACCCTAATTCCATCTCGTAGATTCCGAATTTGGTGTCAAAATTTCCCTACAAGCTATAGTTCTTACGTAATAAGCGATTTAAACCTGTATTATTAAATAACTCCCCTATTTTCAACCCCTAGGCAGATTTGACTTCAGATGTTATTAGCCCCATGTACCTAGTATGTGTATACAAAATTTGAGTCGGATCGGTGACAAAAAGTGTTTTTTGAGTTTCAAAACCTTGGGCTATAGTCCAGGGTTTTTTAAGATGCAACTAATTAGTGAAATTAGGGAAAACAAGTACGCTGTCCTATAGAGTCAACCGTCAAACTCACGAATCCGATGTCCATTTCATGCGCCAACCCCTAATATAGGGGTAATTCACGTTTCCCTTCGAATTAAATTTTAGGCAACACCCAACACGACCTTGTGTCACCAATACATAAATATAGGTGTTAAATTCGTATACATATATTCTACAACAATATAGACACGGGATATATTGGATACTTAGTATTTAAGTTTTTAATTCAATTAAAGGTTTATAATAAAATTAAAGGGTGCAATAAACGGTTAGTTTAAAACATTTTAAATAAAAAGATACAGAAAATGTTGAACAGCTAATCATAGACAAGATCAAGTATTGATTTTTTGAATCAGCTAATCAAATCACAGCATTTATGATTTATGATTCAAACACTATGATTTTTTCAAATGACTAATCAAATGATTGTTCTATTTGATTTGAATTTTGGACGTTCATATACAAGTATGCAATATGAAACTAATTAGGAACAAGTAATATTTAAATCACAATTTGAATATACCTAGAAAGAATTTAATATAAATGCATACCAGGATAGAAGTTATAAGTTAGAATATTTATATTTTCTGTTTCAACTTTCTATAATAAATTTAATTTTAATTTATATATGTAAATGATAGTTTTTTTCTTATAAAAAATTAACCATAGATTAATAAATACAATAAAATAAGAAAAAATAAAAGAATTGTTATCTTCAGTTGGATTTGAATCTCTAATACAGAAATATAACCGTCATTTTATATCGAAACAGTTTTTTGGAATAGAAACTGTTCGGTTAATAATTAAGTTATCATATATTTAACAGGACAATACTACATGTTTGTCTATATCGTATAAACGAGTAATATAGATTACTTTATTTACTTCATAAAAAATGAAATAAAATAATGTAATTCATCGAAATTTACAAAAAACCAAAAAATATTTATTTGTTTTGCCTTTATGTTGTTTTTGCTCTACTAGTAAAACAACGACCGGCGGTATCAAAAGTTTTCAGTTCGATTCGGACTGAAAAGTGAATTTTTCTTGTATTACTGTAATATTTGAAAAAAGTACGTAGTATTACCACAGAATAGTTACATATAAACCTATTCTGTGGTATTACTTTAAAATATGTATATAAATGATTAAGGGTGTCTTTATTGTTCTCTTAAAATACTTAAATATTATTTATTTACATAATGTTTCTTCTGGTAGTACAATAAATAGAATAAAATAACAATTACACTTTTTCCTGCCAATATATTAAATTTAAGTGAGGAATTCCTGAACTCTTACAATCTAGAAGTTCATTTCTGCAATAAAAATAAATCCGTATGCAGTTGGAGTTATATTAATTTGATTTATATACAAATATAATTAACTTACCCATACAGCCCAGGTTTTCTAAAAGGATTGACTGCTTGTTTGGCCAATAAAATTCCATCACTATTATCACAGATAATTCTCGCTAAAGTTGTGTGTTTAATTTCTCGCAATTGTTCTGTAAAGGGGTAAAAATGGTAAGAAACTTTATTAAAATAATTAAAGGAAAGAAAAATTTGTCGGGACTCAGTCTTCAAGGTTTAATTTATTTGATTACACCATCGTTTTGACCACCACTGTGAAACGTTGGTATAATCAAATAAATTAAACCTTGAAGACTGGGACGTATACATTTTATCCTTCACACATGTTATATTGCTAGACATTGTATCTTTCAAACATTTAATGTTGCACACCTTTTATCCTCCACACTTTTAATCTGCGAAGAAAAGTTATCTTACAGACATTTTATCTTGCGCACATTTTATCATCCACACATTTTATCTTCCATTCATTTTATTTTCCACACATTTTATCTTCGACAACGTTTGATCTGTAAAATTTTGTAATTGTACCTGCCATTCATTTTATTGCCCATGCAATTAACATATTTATAATTAGATGAAATATCCAGTATTAAATTTTGCTGAAGATAAAATGTGTAAAAGATAAAATGTGTGGAACATAAAATGAGTGGAAGATAAAATGTGTGGATGATAAAATGATTTGGAAGATAAAATGTGTGTAAGATAACTTTTTTCGCGGATTAAAAGTGTGCACGATAAATGGTAAGAAAGATTGAAATTGTGCAAGGTACAATGTCAAGCAATACAACATGTGTGGAGGATAAAATGTATACGTCCCTGAAGACTGAGTCCCGACAAATTTTCCTTCCCATTATCAACTCCCAGTCATCATAAAATAATTAACATCTTCTAACCAGGAGTAAAGGCTCCAGGATTGATGCTAGGATGCAGATCGTAGAAGTACTTGTCTCCTTTCCTCAGACGAACAAACTGATCAGCGATGATGTCTCTGAAGGTGGCTCCCACGACTGAACCAGGAGCTCTGGATTCCATCAAGCCTCCGACGTAGAGGTCCACGTCGTCTGGGTGTGCGTACAGAGACTGGAGGACTAACGCAGCCTAGAAAAAATGTCACTCAGAAACCGAAGCATGAAATGAATTGAATCTTATTTTATAAGATGATTTAAAAAAAAAATAACGGGGTCAGATGTAGTTTAGAAAAAAGTTCATAAACAAGTTTTTATATTTAGACAAAGAGATGAGAGGGTAAATTTTTACCTCTTCCACTATATTTTATTCAAATTTTCAAAATTAACCGTGGATTGTTTAAAATTTACATTTTAGAGCCACTAGTTCAGATTCTTTCATAAAAATTAAATAAATGGAATTAATTAAAAAAAAGATTTTTATTGGATTAGACTAGTATTCTTAACATCTAAATATTAGCTATTAAATATCTAGAATTATTGTCATGAGTACTATACTGTCACAGATGCATGGGCGCCTACTACTTAGGGGCAGCGGGGCCCATGCCCCCAAGGAAAATTTTTCATAGATCAATGTCTCCAAGGAGACATTTTCTTCAACGCAGCATTTTTTTACATCAGTAATGAAGCCCTGAATTGTTATTATTTCGAAGATTTGTTGTACCTCCTTTCATTTTTTAAGTAACTGACTACTACCCTAAAATAGGTGTGAATTGCTCCCTTAAAAATATTACCAGTGAATTACTCGCATCAAAGTACCATGTATACAAATTTTCATTTTAAAATTTCCACTAGTATAGCCACAATTACAAATTGAATATCAACCAATAGAAATCCAGATGACTGATTTCAATGCGCCTCTCAGGATATACCGGGGAACCTGAACAGCTTTAATTCTAGGTCTGCTGAAACCAGAGCACATTCTGGAGCAGTTTTGGCTGCTCTGGATTTTGTTCTGGTTTCAATGGGTCAAGAATTAGAGCACTCAAAAGCGTTTGCTCTAATTGTAAGTCTGCTGTAAACATGTTGTGCTCTGGTTTTATAAGATCAAGAATTAGAGCACAACAGAAGTGATTGTTCTCTTTCTTGACTTGCTGAAATCAGAGCACATTCTGGAATAGATTTGGCTACTCTGGAATGTGATCTGGTTTCAATGGGTCAAGAATTAGATCATTTTAATGTGTTTATCTATTTCTTTTTTATTGTAATTTATATTTTGATTTTGATCATTATAAGAAATTTTGCCCCCAAAGAAATCTTGAAAAATCGGCGCCGATGCGCAGATATCGGTATGAAATCATTGCTCTACGAGTTTGGCTTTTCAGACTTCTAAGGCCTGGTATGATACATAAAATTCGTGATTTGTTCAATAGTTTATCGGTTTCAGAAATTGAAAACGTTATAAATTCATATTATTTTATGACTTGTAGTTTTGACAATTCAGTATGGTAATAATATCACCGTACAGAAGCAGCTATTTCTTAAGTACCAATTTACTTTTGTATATGTGAACAAATGCTTAATATCTTACAACCGGTAAAATATTAAAAGGACCTATTAAACCAGTGGCACTAAATTTAATTATTTTTGACCATAGTAATGAGCAAATATTTTGAATTTGAAATTGAAATAAGAATACCATTTTACTGTTAAATTAAAATTAAAATTAAATTTAAAGGTAAAAACTGTATTTTTTACTATATCCTTGTATAGGAAAAGCAAAAGCAGTGATAATAAATTTTAATTAAAAGTGTTGCAGTTTTGATATTAACGAATCTCCCGTTGTGATTTCTAATAAAAACGAATGCAATATTCCAATATTTATAACACACACAAAAACATTAATCCTATATTACGCCAGTTCGCCATTTATTACTATGTATATTTTTAACATTTTCTTACTTCGAGTCCGAATTCTTCAAAATGGTAGAATCGAATATTTATAGCATACACAAAAACTTTATTCGTATATAACACCAGTTATTACTTTGTATATTTATCTAACACCGTGTAATTATAACGATATAAGTATGCTGTTTTTAGATAAATAAAGTAGGTCATAAGTCACTAGTGAGCTAAATATATTAGCTCACTGTTTTTTGGTTCATATCAAAGATTGCAGTTATTGCAAAATAGGGCCATGAGAATTTTATTACGGTGCAATCGTTATACAAGTTTAACATCAATGCTACAAAAATTAAATTGGTTACCAGTAGATAAATTCTTAAAAATGAAAGCACTAATTTTTATACATAAAATAAATGTAGGCTTAATGCCAGATTATTATACAGACATATTGGTAAAATTTAAAATTATGCATGATTATAACACTAGAAATGCTAATAATTTTATACTGGACCATAAAAACCATAAAAGGGCTCAGAACTCAATATTCTTCAAAGCTGTGATAGAATATAACAAGTTACCAAATATTATGAATACCTATAGTATTAAAAGGTTTGCAAAAGAAATAAAGTTATACTTATTGTAAACTAAATATTTGTATTATTTTCAAGCTACATTGTATCTTTTTGTACCTGCAATGATATATATTTTTGTATTATATTTATATTATATTGTTTTGTTATATTATTTTTATGTATGTATAATAGCTATTATTGCTAAATAAAATACTATTATTATTAATAATATCATAGTAACTACATTATAAAATCTTCTCTACACTATTTTGTTCCTAAATGTCATTTCGAAATTCCATCTGTCAAAAATCTTATATGTATTTTATATCAATGATTAAAATGTATTGGATAAAATGTTGTATGGCACACGTGTGTTCATTACCTAAGTCACTTGAAAAAATACCACACTCGGCCTTACGGCCTCGTGAGCTAAACTTTCCCCACGTGACTTATCTGTAATATAAAACACTTGTACCATAAATAACTATTTTAACATTTCCTTACTTCGTGTCCGAATTCTTCAAAATGGTAGAATCGTTTCAACCCAATGAGCTGCCTGTAGTCGTTGTAGGACCTTAGTCCATGGTCCCGTCCTCTTTGAATGTTGATGGAGATTAGATCCACCCCGAAAGGATTTCCGCCTCGGAACATGTACTTCGTTAACTGGAAATAATCTCATAACATGTGTGCATGTTTTATGAATGCATTTATTACCGCATCTGAGACTGATGTGTCTGCCATTTGAGGACTCTCTAGAGTCAAGGTGGTTAACAACTCGTCGAAGAATTCCCGTTTGCGCATTTTTGCTGGGTAGAACATCACTTCTGGGATGTCGATTATTTCTTCCATTTTTTTATGGCCGTATATTCTATAATAAATAAACAATTTAGCTAATGACAAAAAAAGTATGGAAATGTGGAAAAAACTTAAATATGAAATTTCAAAAAATTGCGGATACTCTCTCCCCTGATAGATTTAGAGCTAAACTAAAAAAGTATAAAGTTGTTCAAAATTGAATTCTACATCAAATAAGATCATAATTGATATAACAGCACGTCTGCAGTACGAGATGTATTAAATATAAAATGTAACATTTTCGTTCAAAGTCAGACAGCCATGGTAATGAAAGAAAATATTTATGTGCCAATGTGGTGCCAATTGTGACAGTTAATAATGTCATTATAGTTAATGTTTCGTTCGTAAATATAATTAAAATTTGTTTTATTTGATGTTTTTATCTTATTTTTTATTTAATATTTTTTTTTTGTTTATATTTTTTAATATTGGTATATTATTAAAAAAAAAGTCTAAATTCAACTGAAATAATATAAGAATTATAATCAGTGATATTTCACTGAACTGTGATATATATTTATTCTTTTATATCCATGGCTGTCTCATTTCTAACGAAAGTGTTACTTTTTAAATTTAATATCTCATACTGCAGGCGAGCTGTTACATCAATTATGATCTTATCTGATATAGAAGTTAATTCTTTTGTTCTGTTTTGTTGCACACCCTGTATGTACTTACTTCATTTTTCCATCAACAATTGAATGTCCAAATCTCAAGGCAGCTGTTGTAAATTCATTTGTTATAGATGAATCGATATATGGATCATAATATGTCGAATATCCAGATTGGTAAACATTTAAACCAAAATTCTTCATTGCTGCATGACCTGAAAATAAAATAAGTACAACATATCCAAAAAAGAATATATAAGTAATTAATTTGCTCTATTGGGATTTCATTACATTTACATTGTAATCGCAAAAAAAATTCAATGAAAATATCAATATCGTATAACTCAAAAATTATTAGCTGTAGAAAATTGAAATTTTGTACGTGGAACTGCTAAACATCTAGTAGTGCATCTCTCTTTTTTATTGCAATCGGCAGTTCCAAAAGAGCACTTTACTAGAAGGATTTTTAAATTTTTTTTTTTTTTGTTTGATGGATCATATCTCATTTCCATATGAAATAAGATTAAATGAAGTGCAGCAAAAAAAAATTAATAAGCCTATTCAATCAAGTCATCACATTTTTTTTCTTACCAATAATTTCTGGCAACCACTGCGAATAAACAATATGTTGCAACTCAGCTACAAGAATCCTCCTTGCTTCTAGAAACAATTGCTCATCGGTCCAATGAGGATTAAGCCCTGACAGTTCATTCGCCAAGCGGTTATGTTCTCTGGCGAATAAGGTATGAAGAGCAACCAAAGAAACCATTTGGTTACATCTGCTGTCTCCTGCTGAGAAACAAGCGGAACCTTGTTCCATTGTAAGACAATCTCCAGGGTTCTTAGACTGAGGGAGAAGATCTCTTCCGAAGTCGTGGAACATTCTTAAACGACCTCCTTGGAATTCTCGAAGCTCTGAGATTGTTTCTAGATCGGTACCGTAAATTGCAGAACCGTCTATATAGTGGGTTACTCGGTTCATCTAAAATATAATAAAAGTAAGTCATGTGGTGCATTCTCAACAGCAAAAGTGCCTGTAAGATCTAGAAAACGTCTATACTTCGTTTGAGAATGAAAGAGAGTAATAAATCAAAATTTGCAATAGTATTGTTTTTTTGTTAAGTATACGGCAAATAAATCCACCAGAATAATAAGATATAACTTTACTAGGATGCTTATAGAAGCCCGATTAAAATTGCACTTTCTATAATAATCCATAATTCTATAATAATCCATATAAAAATTTGCAATAAATTTTAAAATGATCATCATTCATTGCCTGATATATACAAAAGATAAGGATTTTTAAATACAGTCATTTAAAAAATAATAGACGTCATTTTTTATACGAATTTTAATATGAGGAAGTTTACCTTCAAATTACTAATAAGTATCACTATACTAAACGATTACATTCACTATTTTTCTTATATCTCACTCTCTATAGATTCATCACGACAAACGATTAATTTTTATAAGTAGCTACAGCCTGAACCATACAAGAGATTGATGTAATTTTTTTTTTAGATTGTAGGGAATAATGTGAATTACGATCCTTTTGGGGTCTCATATTTTTACTGTGAGTGGTTTTTATGTAAAAAAATAAAAACTGTGCATAATTAGTACCTTGAAACAATGGATCCCAGAGGCCATGCCTAACTTTAAGAAGAATCACGCCGTCGTCCGTCACTTTTGACAATCTGTCTATTAACTTTAAACGATTATATTTTCTTATAGAGTATTTATTTTAACGATTTAAAAACAATTTCATGAATAATAGACTTGAGCAAAGGTGTTACAACTAATTTAAGTTTAAAACATAACGTATTTAATTAATATAAATTTTGATGTTTCCAATGTCAAAAGTCAATGTTGCCAAATGTGTGATGATGTAACTAAATTAAAACCAAATATTCCTAAACTAACTTTACTGAAGACGGTGGCAGTTGTATTATGGTTGACAATATTAATTTATAAATTTAAAAATTAACTACTATTTTTTAAAACAAACAGTGTTGCCAAATTATAAAGTACCTAACTAAATAAATATCAAATATTCCTAAATAAAATAAATTTAATACTTTGCTATGTTTGTTATCAAAAGAAAGGAAACCATAAGGGCCAGTTTTAAAATGACAAAAAAAATGTGTCATGTCGATCTGCATTTGTTTTTCGTAAAAAGTTGTTACAAGTAGGTCGTCCTTGGGTTTTAAGGAAACGACACAATACGGACTGGTGTGCACGAATGACAAAAATGTTCTACGTAGATTAGAATTTGTTTTTTGCAAAATATTGACAGAAAAATATCGTGTTTGGGTATTTTCGAATTACATAAGTCAATATTGCCAAATGTTTAATAAAGTAACTAAACAAAGAACAAATATTCCCAAATGAACGTTACTGAAGACAGTGAATGTTATATTAGGCAAGGTCACGATGAGGGCTAGGGTGCAAAATAAACAAAAATGTTCTATATCGAACGGTTTTTGTTTTTTGGAAAAAGTTGTGAGAAATATGTGGTGTTTGGTATCAAATGAAAAGGTTAGATAAGGGTTGGCGTGTAGAATTAACAAAAAAGGTCAATGTTGATCGGCTTTTGTTTTTTGCAAAAAATTCTCAAAGGTATGACGAGTTTGGTCTCAAATGAAAGGTCTCCTTGAGGGCTAGCGTGCAGAATAGACAAAAATGTCCCATGTCGATCGACTTTTGTTTTATGCAAAAAGTTGTCAGAAGTATGTCGTGTTTGGTATCAAATGAAAGGTCTCGGAGAGGGCTAGCGTGCAGAATTGACAAAAAATGTGCTATGTCGATTGGTATTTGTTTTTTGCAAAAAAATTTCAGAAGTGTGTGGTGTTTGGTATCAAATGAAAAGTTTCGTTGAGGGCTAGCGTGCAGAATTGACAAAAATGTACCATGTCGATCGGCTTTTGTTTTATGCAAAAAGTTGCCAGAAGTGTGTAGTGTTTGGTATCAAATGAAAGGTTACAATGAAGGCTGGTGTGCAGAATTAACGAAAATGGTCAATGTCGATCGGCTTTTGTTTTCTGCAAAATGTTGTCACAAGTATATAGTGTTTGGTATCAAATGAAAAGTCTCGGTGTGGGCTAGCGTGTAGATATGATAAAAATGTTTCATGTCGATCGACTTTTGTTTATTGCAGAAAGTTGTCAGAAGTATGTCGTGTATGGTATCAAATGAAAGGTCTCGGTGAGAGATGGGGTACATAAATGACAAAAATGTTTCATGTCGACCGGTTTTTGTTTTTTGCAAAAAATTATTAGAAGTATATCGTGTTTGCAATCTAATGAAAGGTCTCGGTGAGGCCTGACGTGCAAATATAAAATAATTGTTTCATGTCGATCGGCATTTGTTTTTTGCACTGATAGCGGAGCTCTAGGGAATGCTCGGCGTAGCCGAGAATTCGCTAGTCACTATACTAAACGATTAGATTCACTATATATCTATATATCTATCTATCTATAGATTCATCACGAGCATCGAGTAACTTTTGTAATCGCCTACAGCCTGAACCATGCAAGTGATTGATATAATTTTTTTTTTAATATGTTGGGGCTAATGAGATCTGGTGCCTTTTGGGTGTCTCATATTTTTACTATTAGTAGTTTTCGT
This sequence comes from Stenolophus ochropezus, assembly GCA_035578165.1. Classification (NCBI taxonomy): domain Eukaryota; kingdom Metazoa; phylum Arthropoda; class Insecta; order Coleoptera; family Carabidae; genus Stenolophus; species Stenolophus ochropezus. Next base: position 4,584,382 of record JAQOWZ010000010.1, read on the forward strand.
GTAAAAAAATAAAACTTTGCACAAATGCTGCCTTGAAACAATAGATCCCAGAGGCCATGTCTAACTTTAAGAAGAATCGCGCCGTCATCCGTCACTTTTGACAATCTGCCTATGAACTTTTAATGATTATATCTTTTAATAGAACATTGATATCAAAGATTTAAAAACAGTATCATGAATAATAGACTTGAGCAAATGTGTTACAACTAATTTCAGTTTAAAACATAACGTATTTAATTAATATAAATTTTGACGTTTCCAATGTCAAAAGTTAATGTTGCCAAATGTGTGATGAAGTAACTAAATTAAAACCAAATATTCCTAAACTAACTTCACTGAAGACGGTGGCAGTTGTATTAGGGTTGACAATATTAATTTATAAATTTAAAAATTAACTACTATTTTTTAATACAAACAGTGTTGCTAAATTATAAAGTAACTAAATAAAAATCAAATATTCCTAAATAAAATAAATTGAATACTTTGCTGTGTTTGTTATCAAAAGAAAGGAAACCATAAGGGCCACTTTTAAAATGACAAAAAAAATGTGTCATGTCGATCTGCATTTGTTTTCCGTAAAAAGTTGTAAGAAGTAGGTCGTCCTTGGGTTTTAAGGAAACGACACAATACGGACTGGTGTGCACGAATGTCAAAAATGTTCCATGTAGATTAGAATTTGTTTTTTGCATAATGTTGTCAGAAAAATGTCGTGTTTGGGTATTTTCGAATTACAAATGTCAATTTTGCCAAATGTTTAATAAAGTAACTAAACAAAGAACAAATATTCCCACATGAAAGGTTACTGAAGACAGTGAATGTTATATTAGGCTAGGTCACAATGAGGGCTAGCGTGCAGAATGAACAAAAATGTTCTATATCGAACGGCTTTTGTTTTTGCAAAAATTTCTCAAAGATATGTCGAGTTTGGTCTCAAATGAAAGGTCTCGTTGAGGGCTAGCCTGCAGAATTGACAAAAATGTTCCATGTCGATCGGCTTTTGTTTTGTGCAAAAAGTTGTCAGAAGTATATCGTGTTTAGTATCAAATGAAAGGTCTCGGAGAGGGCTAGCCTGCAGAATTGACAAAAATGTTCCATGTTGATCGGCTTTTGTTTTTTGCAAAAAATTGTCAGAAGTATGTCGTGTTTGATATCAAATGAAAGGTCTCGGAGAGGGCTAGCGTGCAGAATTGACAAAAATGTTCCATGTCGATCGGCTTTTGTTTTATGCAAAAAGTTGTCAGATGTATGTCGTGTTTGGTATCAAATGAAAGGTCTCGGTGAGGGCTAGCCTGCAGAATTGACAAAAATGTACTATGTCGATCGGTTTTTGTTTTTTGCAAAAAGTTGTCAGAAGTATATCGTGTTTGATATCAAATGAAAGGTCTCGGAAAGGGCTAGCGTGCAGAATTGATAAAAATGTGCCATGTCGATCGGTATTTGTTTTTTGCAAAAAGTTGTCAGAAATGTGTGGTGCTTGGTATCAAATGAAAAGTCTCGTTGAGGGCTAGCGTGCAGAATTGACAAAAATGTTCCACGTCGATCGGCTTTTGTTTTATGCAAAAAGTTGTCAGAAGTATGTCGTGTTTGGTATCAAATGAAAGGTCTCGGAGAGGGCTAGCGTGCAGAATTGACAAAAAATGTGCTATGTCGATCGGCTTTTGTTTTTTGCAAAAGGTTGTCACAAGTATATAGTGTTTGTATCAAATGAAAAGTCTGGGTGTGGGCTAGAGTGTAGATATGATAAAAATGTTTCATGTCGATCGACTTTTGTTTAATGCAGAAAGTTGTCAGAAGTATGTCGTGTATGGTATCAAATGAAAGGTCTCGGTGAGAGTTGGGGGTACATAAATGACAAAAATGTTTCATGTCGACCGGCTTTTGTTTTTTGCAAAATATTATTAGAAGTCTATCGTGTTTGCAATCTAATGAAAGGTCTCGGTGAGGCCTGACGTGCAAATATGAAATAATTATTTCATGTCGATCGGCATGTGTTTTTTGCACTGACAGCGGAGCTCTAGGGAATGCTCGGCGTAGCCGAGAATTCGCTAGTATTATACTATTATATTCAAATTTTAGAATATAACAAAAAATCATCTTAGAAAATGAATATATGAACAAAAAGTAAAAAAGTGTCATAGTATTGTTTATATAATTAGTAAAAAAAGACAGCATTTAATTTATTGTTCGTTATATCTCGTTTAAACATGAACATTTGTTTAATGTTAAATTCTGTAATGTGAACAATTCGATAATATGAACAACCCTGAATTTATTCTGTTCGCACTAACGTGATGGTATTGTATTTTGAAAAGAAAATACAAAATATTTCTTTAAAATTATTTTTTTTGTTCTAAGTTCCGTAGTTTTTCGTAATTATTTTGCGTATTTAATAAACGTTAAAAATTTCACGAAATACGTATTTTTTTACCTGTTGCGAATATCCCAAATTACATTCTTGTCTTGGAGCCAAAACAGATCTCACAAAATTCATGCATTTTTGTCCAAAATCTTTGTAGAAAATATCCTGAGGAGAAATAGTAATAGGCATACAAGCAAAATGGCGCATTTCTACCGGAAGTTCATTTTGGCCGTCGCTTGAGCAACAGGATATACCACTTCCGTTTGCTACAAATATACAAAAAATAGAATTGAAAAAGAAATAAATATTTATCAATTGTACCAAATCTAGTTGTAACTCCTCTACTAATATCATGCGACAAAAACTGTCCAAACTGCATCAACATCAAAGTGTGTTCTTTGTCTGGTCTGTCCACATCAGAAAAAAGCTTTCCGCTGATCAAACGAGGACTTGGAAGCTGCTGGCCGTGAATGTATGAAGTTCTTGGAGTCCAAACACCTTTAAAAATAAATCATTGTGGTACACTTTCCACAACAGCTGGAGTATATACAAGAAGAGACGTCTGCTAAACGACTTTTTTGATAAAAATCACATTGATTAAAAAAAATCATTGATTTAAATCAAAAATATGTGGGTAATGTTACTATGTAGCAGTACTTTCAAGAACTACTAAATTTGTTTAACTTCGAATATAAAATTATTTTACTGGTATATTATTTTCAATTTACAACACAACGCAGAAATTTATTACACTAATGTATGTTTTTTTATTAAATTTACTTTGAAATGTGTTCAAACGACATCGAAGGAATCCCATAAGTTTAATCGCTATAGCTGGAAATCGTTATAACCGATAAAAGTAAAATAACGTTAGCGTTATAACCAGTTTGTATCGTTATAAAGAGATTTTACTGTAGTTTTTTATTGTTTCTTTAAATTAAAGTACACGATAAATTAAATATTAAAAATTTATTTCATTTATATATTTAATTCTTTAATTTTTTTTATTAATTTATAACACAGAGATACTCTATATTATTTAAAATAATTTTATTACCTCTTTAGGAAAATGTTTATTTATGGTTATTTGTTTTAAAAATGTATGTTTATCTTATTTACGAGTCCATTAACAGAAACGAGAGAAATTTAAATTTCATAATAGAGATTTTTTATACAACTTTTGGCTTCTTGTAAAACACGATAACATAGAATAAAATTTGTGATATTGTTTTCAAAAATATATATTATTTAAATCTAGACGAAATAAATTTTTATCTCATATATACTTTGTATTTTAAAATAATGCCATAAATAAAATATAAAAGCGAAATTTAATAAATGATTTTTTCTATGACCACTTTAAAAAGTGGCACTTTTCTCACACTTTATAAAGCTTGAAAGTTGCATATTTCCCACAACCATGGGTTAAAGTGTGAGAAATTATTTCTCATAGTACTTGCCAACACTGCGCATGTGTAGTGTGAGAAATATCATTTCTCACAGAAATTGAAAACATTGCGCATGCCTGAAAGTACTCTTTGTGAGGTTACGTGCGCCATATTGTTCTTTAAATCAAATAGTTTTCGTGTATGTATTTTTGTCCTGTAACGTTTTTAGCAATGTAGTCGTAGAAAAAGTATAGTGTGTCACACATGCAGAATCATAATTTCCTACCTTAAAAAAATGTTTAAATAAAATTTTTGTGTATTTCTTACCATCAGCATAAGCAGGAGGAAGCAACCTTGTGTAAGGAGTCTGCGCTAGTCCTAAATAAGGACTAACAGGATTATTACAGGACCCATCCAAAGTTCTATACCTGCTCTGATACTGCGGACACATGGGTGGATTTACACAGGCAGCACCAAGTGAACTGCCGTGTAAATCACTGTTTATGTCATCCATTTCAATTTGTTCAACGGTGTACCCTTCACTGTAAACATTTCTCATTATTTGTTTCTAACCTTCCTTACCTAACCACAGAATAGTTACATACAGAAGCGACACTCCGTTACCCTATTCAATTATATGACCTTGGAGCAATGTGTAGACCTTTAAATTTGTTGCCTTCCCCTATCTCTCCCTAAGATATGACAAAACTTTCCGATTTTAAACAGCCCTTTAAATTTGTTGACTTTCCCCATCTCTACTTTTCGTTTCTCTGTTTTACTGTCGCTTCTGTATAAACCTATTCTGTGACCTAACCTAACCTTTCTTTTAAAGCTCTCGTGGCTAAAGCTATCTCAAGCGCTTGATGAGAAAGCTCTGTGATTTGATGCAGTTCGCTCGGGTTGGTGATGTGGAAGTTTCTGAAATGACCGTAACTTGGAGAGCCTTCTACGAGACGCGGCGAACGACCGGAGGAGAAGAGCTTGGACTCTTTTTGAAGAAGAGCCGAGACTTGGGAACGAGCTGAAGCTACTGCTTTGTGGAGGCTGTCTTTTCGCACATCGATGGTGTTCGAACGAGCTAAAAATACCAAATTTATTCGTCTTTGTTCTATACATTCTTCTTTTTTATCATGATAAATTATACAATAGGTGTTAATAGGTTACTTGATAATAAATATTTTATTAAATTTTACAAGATAATAAAAAAATTTCGATGAAAATAATAAACGCTTCATAGATTTCAGTAGATCCATAATATTATATGTTCCATATTATTTAAGAATTATGGAGCTTTTTTCCTATTCGTAATAAGTATAGTTCTTTTAAGAGTTACGGGATATGTCCCGATTATGGTTTTAATTATTGTTCCTTTTCTTTCTTTTTGATTCAATATTAGTGTTTCACGAGAATCTAATTTTTCTCTTGGTCTTGTATCAGTCTTGCAAATAATGTAAGACAAGAGCAAGAAATTTCAAAGCAAGACAAGGCAAGAAATTAGACATATATATACTTAAATTTCTTGTCTTGTTTTTAAAGAGAAGATAAGAAATAACAAAACAATAGAAGAAATTGAAATATTGTGTACTACCTGAGAGGGTTGTTCTTTCATTGAGTACTATAAACTAATTCCTTGTCCTAATCTAAATACTTCAAATTCACCCTCCGTATCAACCAGTAATAGTAATATTTACTACCAGAGAATTTTTTTTTGCCCTAATGTACCAATTAAGTGAAAAGTTGTCCTAATTAAAAGTTTAAATTATGTATTAGTTTATTAATTTGGTCTCCGTTCCTTGAGATTTGGCCAAAAAACGACTGTATATAAAGCTTCAATAACATTAAAATTTGGTCTACATATATACATATAGACATCAAACTCAAAATTAACAAAACAGTAAAGACATAAATTTGTGAATTACAATCTCTAGAGGTCATTTGTAATACAAGTAAATCAATTTAATTTCCTAAGATTTGTTTCCATATATAAGTTTTATCTCTTCCCTCAAAAGTTAAATCACAGAATAGGTTAATACAGAAGCGACAGTAAGACAGAGAAACGAAAATTAGAGAGAGATGGAGAATGTGCACAAATTTAAAGGGCTCATTATTTAAAATCGGAAAGTTTCCTCACATCTTAGAGAGAGATAGGGGAAGGCAACAAATTTAAAGGTGTACACAATGCTTCAAGGTCATAGAACTAAATAGGTGAATATGAAAAGTGCCAACACGGAGTGTCGCTTCTGTATGTAGCTATTCTGTGGTTAAATATAAGAATTGAACTATAATCATAGTCATCCATTATTAAATTACCTTTCCTTTGACCACCGCAGCATATCCCTGTATCCCCCGAGGGCAGCGAGCAGTGTTCCATGCGTGAGTCTCGTCGGCCCCGCACGTGTTGTGGGCACCGCACGTGGGGCACGCACACCCGGCCCGGCGTGGGGCACGGGGGGTCGGTAGCCGGCGCGGGGGTGAAGTCCAACTCGTGCTCGTGCTCATGGGGGGGCAGGATATGCGTGAAGTGACTCTCTAGGGATGCTGCTAGGGGGAGGAGGATGAGAAGATGTAACAAGGGCATCTTCGGCTGGAACGGAGAAGTTATTGAGTTATCCTAAAAAAATTCTACTTATATAATACAAACTCATGCAAATATCTGATAAATACACAAATAATACAAAGGTCCACTGAATAGTTAAATCACAGAATAGTTACATAAAGAAGCGACACTCCGTTTCATGTTTCCCTATTCAGTTCTATGACCTTGAAGCATTGTGTAGACCTTTAAATTTGTGATTTCCCCCATCTCTCACTAAGATGTGAGGAAACTTTCCGATTTTAAACAATGAGCCCTTTAAATTTGTGCCTTCCCCCATCTCTCTCTAATTTTCGTTTCTCTGTCTTACTGTCGCTTCTGTATAAACCTATTCTGTGGTGGTACACTGGTGCTATTTTATGAAACTATTTCGATAAGCATATTTTTTTTAAACAATGGTTCTTAAACTATGAAAACTAACTTTGTTATTTTAAATAGAACAATTATTTTTTATTTGCCTATTCCAAGGGTCGTCAACAAAACCAACAAATATACTATATTGATGTCAACCAAATATGTTTTTACTATTTTCAACAATTGACAGCATTATTTGATCAGACTTGAAAACATGATACATGGTGTTCAAATTTTACGTATTATTTTGTTGAATTACAAAATATGGAAAAAAAAGTTTTTTTTTTGAATGGGAACAGTACTCAAACTCGTAAACAGGACTAAGTAATTTATGAAACATAAAATAATCTACTATAGTATTAGAAAGAACCATCTTAAGTTCATTATATTTGAAATATTAACAATTTTTGGGACCACAATTATTGCAAGCACACGTCTTCCAATATATGTCATCAAAAGCAAGTTAAGAAGTCAACTATAAGCTAACTAAAAAAGCTACTTACATAAAATTAAATATTTCGAACTATTTACCGAACATGAATCAAATCTGTGCTACAATTCAATCGCATAAGTCTCATTATCTTCAGTTTTTTTCAAAGTAAATTTAAAATTTATTTATGTTTTTGTGCCATTTTATTGATAGGTATTTTTTTCTTGTGTTCAGTACATTATTAAAGTTCGTAATTTTTTGTTTATATCTTCTATACCTGTACGACTCTGCGAATTTTGAGTTAAATATTTCTGGTAAAATTACTTAAGTCTAAAAAGTTTGCCAACCCCTAGTCTATTTAATAGAACATTTTATTCCTATGAATTCAATTAAATAATATTAATATGTATAACTCTTTGGCACATTTTTTTTCTTATTTTATAAGATTATTTGAACAAAGAAAAATTCACTAGGTATACTGTTTAATAATAATTAACGATTATTTAGTTTGAAAATTACCCCATTTACTACTAAAATTTACTAACCTAAAAATATTGTTACACATACTATTAAATAAATACAATATATTTTTTAAGGCAAATATATTATATAAATTTTACATATAGATTTTATTAGAAATATGCAAAACTTTAAGAAATAAATTCAGTAAACTATAATGAATATGCTTACCTGTTAATATATGAAGAAACACTAAACTTGTAAGAATAAATGTTTTATTCTTTTCGTATCTTGTTTTTTCTTGAAGCGAACTCAAGAAATCTTAACAAAATGCAACCAATTTTACAGTTATGTTTTGCGTACATTTTGAAATTTAAAATCTTTTAATGATTTAATTATATATTTCATGTAAATATATATAAATATTTTTATGTAATAATTTATAGTTTTCATCTTCCTAAAAATAAATTATCAATGCGTTTTATTGCTGTTAAAGTAAAAATAAGGATGTCAAACGATTTAATGGTAACCTCATTGATAAGTTAGCTGCCGTTTGACTATTAATAGCACTATTAAACGCATTACATGTACAAAATAATGTTTACAAGTTTAAATATAAATCAATTAGTAATCTGTGTACATTTAAATCAACACGTAGTACACAATGCAATATTTACTAGCTATCTCTTTAAGTAAATCACAATTTTGTAATAACTCTTTTGTAAATAAATAATAATGAGTCTTTATTTCAAATATTTAATTCAATTTCACACATTCAGTATTTGTGTATATTTATTTATTTATCTATTCCTATATATTTCAATGTGGTGTACTCTAATTTCCTGAATGAGTGCCTGAGAGATGACGTTTCATAAACGTTCTTGACAGTGTAAATATATCATGATTTATTAATTACTGTAGGGCAAGAATTAGAGTATTTCACAGTAAATAGTAATAGTAATAGTAAATACTACGGTGGTTGATTACGAACTAATAACAAGAATTAGAGTAGTTCACAGTGAGTGAACACCCCTCTAACAGGTGGTAAACATTATGGTCACTGGTTTTACAATGGGTGATTTTGAACTAATTTCAAGAATTAGAGTATTTCACAGTGAGTGAACACCCTTCTTTCAGGTAGTAAACATTACGGTGACTGGTTTTTACGGAGGGTGATTTTAAACTATTTACATCAGCGTAAGAATTAGAGTATTTACCAATGAGTGAGCAACCCTCTCACAGGTAGTAAACATTACGGTGACTAGTTTTTACGGAGGATGATTTTATTTCATTACAATAGGTCATGAATTAATTTTTTTTACATTAGGTAGTCACCTTAGATCATATATCACTATATACAGACTTGCCTATATTGTATACGTGACGTGTTAAATTTTTGGCCAAACCACAAACCTAAAAGGATGGATATACTATTTCCATCTCTTTTTAATATAACATATCTGGCATGATACTCAATTACTTTATGTGTTAGGTGTAGAGCTTCAACCTAACGTGCTTTTCTGTAGAAATATTTGGGAAAGCTAAATGGGAAAATTTGTAACTATATGTACTACTTTAAACATTAAATAATAAAGGTATTTATAATACTTACGCACGAAATGATAATTTTGATATTTTTGTACATCTACTCAAAAAAATGCAACTATTAATCATTTTCTTAGAATAATTTTTATAAAAAATGTTTGACATGCAGTGAGGGGAATATGTTTTGTCCTATGTTTAACCAAAATTTGGCGTATCTTACGTATCTAGTGATATATGATCTAAGGTGACATCCGTCTTTCAGGTAGTTACTATGGTGACTACTTTTAACGGGGAGTGATTTTGATCTAATTAAATTAGAGCAAAAATTAGACATCTTCATATTTTTATTTTAGAATTTCTTATTAGTTCGTTTAATTTGGGCAGCCACAATTAAGCGAAATCAACGATATTTATATTTTGAATTGCAACAACAAAAAATTTGTTTATGAAATTTGAACAGACTATACCTATTCTTTAATTCCTTTCATGCTCTACGGATGCTGTTGGTCACTGAACGCCCCCATGTAACACATGATCCCCCGTTGAGGCATGGGCTGGTTCCTCAAGAACTGCGAAGGCGGGGCTGTTTTGGTTCCGGTGGGGTGCGGTTGCCCCCCATCTACAGGATTGGTTCCATGCTGCATTAAATGATCTACCCACGCTAGATTCGCTTCACCGGTTTCTTGGTTAACTACATCCATGTACATTTGGTTCGGCTAAAAACAAAGAAGAAAAAAAAACATTGTTATAAAATTTAAAATAATATATTGTTGCTAGTTTTTAACCAATGATAATGCAAAACACTTGAAAATTCAACCAATGGGAATACTCTTATATTGATAAAATTTATTTATCATGATAAATTTTCGCAACCAACTAAATAATCAGTTGGTATTATTTATAACTGCGTCAATGCGACACGATATGTGAAAACTTTTACAGTATTTATTTTCATACTTTGTGAAAACTTCCTAATAAGGTTAAACGTAAAATGAATACCGTAAAAAATATACGTAAATAGCAGGGCCGTAGCCAAGGGGGTGCCAGGGGGTGCTGAGCCCCTCTTGTAATTTTTAGAGCCCCACTTGAGAACCAAGTTAAACAATTTTTGTTTTTAAAACTTATGAAATTACATATATATGTAAGTACCTACTTTTACCGACTGTCTTGGTGTAAGTAAGAAATTATAGGATTAAATTTTTATGAAATACTAGTATAATAAAATAAAAGAGCTCGTGTTCATGTAAAAATACAGCTGAATAAAAATTTGAAATTATACAAAATATGGTCTATGAATTTATTTTAGATTATTCCAAATACACTATTTTCACCCAATCAAAATGCTTCATTTGATGGCCTTAGATAGTTTTTCAGTGAGGAAATTTGATAATACCACAGTATCATAGTCATGGTTACATTTTGTTGACATCAAATATTTTATGTTTCAACTGTTGGCATTTGTGAAATAAATTATTTATTTATTCATGCTATGAAATTAATAGCTAAAATTTACTCATAATTCCTTCGAAGTAACGACAACTCGGGTCAAAAAAGACTCTTAAATCATTCTACACTGTCATGATCTAAATTTCATTTTTGACACTCGTTTTGTCTGTTACTAACGCTCTTATTACATTCACATTACATTACTTATGTTAATTTGGTACAAGTAAATTCTATTAGAAATATTGATTTTTTTTCAAAATTATAGTAACTTCATCTCCATATTGTTTTCCCATCTCGTGTGATTTCAAAATCTAACTTCGTCTCGTGCGGAAACTTTCACACCTGGCGGGCGGGAAGAAAGCGATTTTCTGCACTTGTTGCACAATATACTATTATTTGTGTCATAATTAAATATAGGTAATACATTTTTAATTTTTATTAAATGAATTACTTAAAATGACTTCAGACCTCTTTTAAAAAAAAAATTCTAGTTACGGCCGTGGTAAATAGGCTTTAACGGTAACGTTATTTATTTTGAGGGTTTGTAAAAACTCCCTAATAACACCCAAATTTACAAAACTGGTTTAAATATATCGAATTCAAGCTAAATCGACATTTTTTAAATCGATTTAAGACCTGGTCCAGTTTTATGAATCTAGTTGGTAAGTTTATCAATAAAAACAGGAGGTCTTGTGATATTACTTCTGATTATGTATTTTAAATTCGAAAATAACGGTCATCAATCGGTATTGACCTTCATTTGTTCAATAATACCATTCAAACCCTTCAAACACAGAAGTCCTTCTATTCTTTATTTTAAAATTTATCTACTAATGGGATCAATCATTGGTCATTACGTCCACTCAGTCATTTAAGTTTGTCATCTCTTCATCAATTCATCATCCTTCGAGTACTCATAATCTACATCACTCTTTTGCAGTTGCAGCAAATAGATATATTTTTAAATAAAATCTATCATAACATTTTAATGAGAACAACAGATGTATCATTATCCTAGTGAAGGAAAAATGTTACTGAATATAACCAGAATTAACCAATTTCATATTCTTCTCTCTTTTTCGGGACAAAATAACAAGCTAATAAGAATATTGTTGTGATATATTGTTGTCGAATAATTATCAGGAAGTAATAATGTTAGTGTTTAACTTCTTCTTATCTAAGGATGTCAGAGGAGGTTTCCAGTGTATATAAAATAGTCTATCGTAGATAAAAACAATAACAACTAAATCAATAATAATTTATAGTTTATATATCTTAAGATAATCATGCAAGATGCACATGCGTATATTCAGTTTAATAATATATGCCTATTAAATATATTAATTGAAGTGAGCTATTTAATAATAATAATAATAATAATAATAATAATAATAATAATAATAATAATAATAAATAGTAACCCACAATAAGTTGAGGTACATAGGACATAGAACAGATAAATTCCATCTATTTCTAAACAATTTTTACTTGGATTTTAACCTTTGCAGTATTGCAGATTACCTATAGCTTATAGAAGGTACGTTCCGAATCACTCAAACAAAATTTTCAAAAAATTCATGTAAACTGAAAATTCATTTTTGGCTAAATAAACAATAATGAAAAAAATTAAAATGTCACATTTTCATATAAATTTTTAAAATTAAAAACTTCGTGGGTAAAAGCAATATAATATTTTATAAATATAAAAATATTAATCTAAATCCAAAAAAAAATATGACGTGGACACCATATGACTTCCTTATACGGTAAATTAATTATTTTGACAGATGTTAATACCAATTTATTCACAAAAAATCAAAGGTAAAATAAGTATAATTAAAAGTCAACTAAATTATTATTTTTTCTAAGTTTCTGCCAAGAGTAAAGTGCCTTTTTGAAAAGGCGGATTGGAACAAAAATGGAGGTGCATAACTAGATGTTGTAGCATTTCATAATCAAACTTTCAACATTCTACTACTAATCGTTTTTGAGAATACCTAAATCTAAAGTATTTTTTTTTTATTTTAATTTTAGTTTTAATTTTATGTTTTAATCGCAAAAAAAGTATATCATATACCTATGTGCGTGATCATTCCCTGCACATGTTTTAGTTTTAGTTTTAATTGTAGTTTTATTTTTTAGTTGCAAGAGTATGCAAACTCCATACTTTCTAAAACTAAATCTAAAATTTCAAACTGTCAGCTGTCACAAAATGTCAAATCTACGTCTCCGAAAATATAAAGAAAATTAATATTATATATCATAAATAAATATTAATAACATTCAAAATAAAATTTAAAATGGATTGTGATGTTTTGTATATAGAAACTGTGAACAGAAAAAGAATTTGTGGAATTGCTGCAGATCAGAATGGTAGGTTCACTCTTTAAACCAACATTGTGTTCAAAAAGGGATATTTTATAATCTCAAGCATGATATGAAATAAAATAAAAACGAACAGTTAAAATATAGCAAGAAAGAATACATCTGAACTGCAATTAAAACGTACCTACAATTAAAATTAAAAATAAAACTTAAAATTAAAATCATAGCTGGGAATGAGCCTTTGTTGTTTTCTCTTCGTGTTGGTCGTAGAAAAAGTATACTGTACAACTCGAGTGGAATGCTCATATCCACTCTAGTTGTTCAGTATACTATTTCTATTCTTTTTTATTATTACTTTATTTTTTTATTTTGGTTTTTTTTTGTGCTACAATAGATAAACAATTGTAGTTCAACTAAAATTCACAAAAATAAAAAAGATTTTGTTTGGTATGAAATGTTATATTTAGTGAGTACAACGTTAATTATTTCATGTAAAGCAACATAATTATTTTGTAGTATGCACAACGTTCAATCTTTTCTGTTTTCATTTAGTTTTTTTGCTCCTGGCTTTAGCATCTCTGTGACTGTGAACACGATGACTATGACAACCAGGTTCAGGTTCGTCATCAGTATGCATCCGTTTATACGATGTTCTCTACGGTTAACTACAATTGTTTACTATTCTCAAAAGTACGAACAGAAATATACAGAATTGACAATAAAATTATATGTCATTACACTACTAGAAGTCAATTCACATATTTCTGTTCGATAAGAAACAGTACCAGTAGCTCTTTCAGTGGTATGAGTTCTCCATCATAAGGCAAAGCATTGAAAGGTTTTGTAATTCTTCTATTCTTCAACGCTAGAAGTAGAAACCACATGTAGTCGTTTCTATTTGGCATTTGATCACTGTCGGTTACTTTTTGTAGACGGTCGATCCATAGCCGAATTACCTTTCGTTCTAAAATAAATTAAAAGGTTGTTTCAGAATATTTTCCAGTTTGTTAACTGTCAAAAAACAAAGCGAACCTTGCGCGGGCAAAAGCTGTGCCAAGGCAGTTGCCAACATGCTGTTGTACATGAAATTACCACTGCTTGCCATTCCTGAGATCATTTTGTGAATAAATTTGATTTTTGATGACGGTGAATTTTGTGTAATGCGCGAAAATGATGAAGTGACACTGTTGTGAAGCAAAATTTAAATTAAAATTTATAATTTCACTTTTGTTTTCATTCGTAACTTTCTGTGTAGGTTTCATTTTAAATAAACTCTCTTATTATGAACCATGAACATTTGAGTTGTCACTAATAACAAGTTAAAATATAAGAATTATTTTTTTCGATATTTTTTCTCGTTAATGATTAGAGGATTTTCTTGGCTAATCAATGAATATGTAAATTGGTTTTCACTGACGTGAGTTTAAGTCATAAGCGCCGACTACATGGGCACATCGGGGCTATTGCCCCCAAGGAAAATTTTCCTAGGGGCAATGCATCAATAATAAAAACTTGAATTGTTATTATTTTAAAGAATTATTTTACCTCCTTCCATTTTTAAATAACTGACCTCTACCCTAAAATAAGTGTGAGTTACACCCTTAAAAATATTACTACTAAATTCCTCGCATGAAAGTACTTATATACACAAATTTTCATTTAAAATTTCCCACTAGTACAGCTACAATTACAGATTGAATATCAGCCAATAGGAATCCACATGACAGGTAATAATGCGCGCGTCTCAGGATATACCGCCTTCCAAGGCATTTCGTATCCTGATGATCTAGTTCAGCCAGTGCTTCAGCGTATACTCCAATTCTTAGGCTTTTGAAATCAGAGCACATTCTGGAGTAGGTTTAGCTGCTCTGGATTGTGCTCTGGTTTCAGTGGGTCAGGAATTAGAGAACTAAAAAGTGTTTGCCCTAATTTTTGGCCTGCTGAAAGCAGAGCACTTTCTGAAGCAGTTTTTTTTACTCTAGATTGTACCAAGAATTAGAGAATTTTTAAAAGTTTACCAAGATCGTGGCCTACTAAAACCAGAGTACATTTTGAAGCACTTTTGGCTGCTCTGGATTGTGCTCTGGTTTCAGTGGTTAGGAAATATAGGAAATGATTCTTCTAGTATTACTTTTTTCTTGTAATTCTATCTTTTGATTTGTCTCCAAGGAAATATTGAAAAGTCGGCGCCCATGGTTCCAGTCATTATTGATGATTACCGAAGTACAAAACTAGATTCGGTGAAGAAATATAAAAATATTATTAAAGATTTTTTTTTGTTATTTTTATAAATCGTACAATGAGATAAGTGACCATAATCGAATTTTAATACATTCGTCATAAATAATAAAAACTAAACATTACTTTGAAATAATTTATATAAACCTATTTTTAAATCAAGAAGTGAAAGATTTTGTAAAATTGTGTGTTCTTTTTGACTTTATAATAATAAATTTTCTACAGTGGTTCAGGACAATATCTCAGTGGCTCGACGTCATTAGGTCTTCCTCAGAAAGTAAAAAAGATGAACAAGGATAATTCAAGTAATTTTACAAATTATACAAACTAAGAATATCAATCTCAATCACAACGATGGTTTGGAAATTAGTAAAGAATGACTTCCTATATTATATATCATAATTTGTTCCTTAGTTACTTGTTTACTTGGTTTCTTGTATTTGTCATTACCCTGAAGAAGGCAGCAGCTTATGTTGCAGAAACGTTGGGTTAAATAAAATTTGTAGAACTAAAACCAAAAATTTATTTATTTAATCAAATTGCTACATTTTTTCAGAATTAACCACCGTTCAAATAAAAATTGTGTTTACTATTTTGATACTAATATTCCTACGTAAATAAATGAACCAAATAAACAAGAAAAAAACGTAAAATAGTTGTAAACATACAATTATACAAACAAGTGAATCAGTATAACCAACAGGAATTACATTAAACGCTTGTCATTTATCACAAAATAAAAGAGTTATTATTTACTTCCACTGTCTAGTTGACAAAATATTTGAAATATGACTAATGTAAATTTACATGTCAGATTACAATACGTCAATTTGTACATTTGATATCGTTATTGGAAATATTTTCATTTTAAATAAAATAGTGGAAAAATCCAGTATTAATTTTCAAATATAATTTGTAATATTAATATAAAGATTTTGACAGCTATGTACACAAGATGAAGATAAAATAAATAATTATTAAATATCGGAAAGATTACAATTTATTTTAGTAAATAATTTGTAGTACTAACATACAAATATTGATAGATTCTTATAAATTATTATAATGTTAAAGTAAATATCAATATCATCATGATTTTCGTCATCATATTGCTGAATTTTATATTTATAAAAATATTCCTAGGCATATGTAACAGAAATGAAAAGGAGAACAGAAAATCTTTATTTACTTTAGGAAATAATAAATAATCATAACTCTTTACCCATTGCTGGATATGTTAGTTCTGCGTGATGTCAGATATTAGTAATTTATTTTTCTCTATCTTCAGATATAGAGTTTGTAGTTCTAGGATGTTTAAAAAAGGTAATAATATACATTTTTTTCAAAATAAAAAAAATGAGTTGTATGGGGGAGTTCATTACTTATTACAAGGCTTAGAATTTGAGCAAAATTATTTATTGTTTTATTAAGATAATATTTAAACTACTTTATTATTACAGCTGTATTTTTACAGGAGTAATTTCAGTCCGGTACTGTATATACAAATTTCATAATTTTTTACTTATACGTCCTTTAAATAATTTTGAAATATTTGTACATTCTTATACTTTATAGTAATAATATAAAATTCTTTAAATCTGATATTTTAAAATAATAGTATATTATTTAACAAGCATAATATGTAGGCTATATTACACGAGGATGTAATTAAAAATACGAGCGGTAGCGAGTATTTTTAATCATCCGCGTGTAATGTAGCCATATTATGCGAGTCAAATACTATACTTTATCTACAACTATCAGGCATATAAAAAATCTGATATTATTTCTTAAATATTCAGTTAGGTGTGAGTAGTTCATATATAGCTTAACAGATGGCGCCACAGTAGCACTTAAATGTCAAAATAACTATTCAAATTGTATTTATTATACTTTTATAATCATTTATATTGATATTTATGATAAAAAATATATTATTAATAAATTAACAGTTTATTAAAATGTTATATGTTATACATTACATGTTTTATTTATTACAGAAAAGTGTAGCGTGTAATATAACTTCTCATATTACACTTGTGTAATATGAGTAGTATATTATATGTAGTATCACACGTATAATGTACCCATATTTCAATAGATAAAATATATATAAATATTTTAATATAATTCTATTGACAGTTTGAGATTGATATGTTTTTCATCTTAAATTTTTCAATGACAACTAAAATTTTTATTTTGCTTTCTTAATAATTTTAAATTAACAAAATTAAACATCTGATCCAAACTGAAAAATGTGATACAGTATAAAATAAAATGTTATACGACTTTCGATTTTTAGGGTACTCATTTCGAAATTCCTTCATCTGGAAATATCTTATTCGTACCGTAAAATTTCATTTACCGGACTTGGAACGTAAATTACTGTTATGATTACAGTTGATTTTTTGCAGGTTTGATTTCAGTCCAGTAAATACGATTTACGGTATTGTATCAGGTACTATAATAACATATATTTAATTGAGAAATTGAAATTTGAAGTATTGAATAAATATCAAACATTTCCCTTTTGTTTCCAAAGATTTCAACAAAATTGGATTTGATATCGATTTCAATATACATTTTTATAAAATTTTACTAAATGTAAAAAAGAAAACAAAATTTATTGTTAGTGTTGTATTGTATTATTGTATTATTTTCAAGTAAGTAAGCAAAAAAAGCAAACCTTTAATTAAAAATTAAAAAAAAAAAAACGATACTGTACAAAATCAAATGTTGCATGTTCCGTTCGAAAACAACTTTCTTTAACATAAAAATTTAATTACCGAAGTTATAATGTAAATTACTATTCCAAAATATTATATTCAAAATTAAGCATTTTTTTTAAATTGATAGACCTGAAATTTAAACCGATGGTTCTAAATGTTGTATATAAAAAGTAGCCATTATTGTGTTGTTCCGGATCAGGTCAGTTTCCAATTGTTGCGCCTTGCGAATGATCCGGAACGAAGTGATCCGGCATCAGGATTCCGGATATGACGCACGCCCTGGTTTCCCGTGTAAAAATCCGCCATGCACAACTCTGCCTTATCAAAATCACGTATCCATAAATTCAATAAAAAAATGAAAACAATCTGGTAGAGGTCGCCGCCGTATTGATAAACAAGGAAGGACAAAACACAAACAGAAACAGAAAAACATCAGCAGCAGAAACCGGAGCCTACTAGATTTAAGTGGCAGGGATGATTACTTTTCTCCTCATAACCAATAAACTGTTTACAATGCAAACATACGAATAATATACACACCACAATCGAGTGTGCCTTGCTTTTAGACTTTGACTCGACAATTTCGATAAAAATAAACACTGTGTTTCGCCTTGATTGGAAAATACCCAGCAATATTTGAAAATACAGCTTTTAAATCTCATTCCGTCCATGTGTTTGTGGTCTCCAGTGTTGGATGACAAGTGTTATCAGTCCGTGAAATGGGTAAGTGATACAAACGTTCTCCACCTTGCTGATAATTCTCTCGCTGAGCTTATCTCAATGCTTGTCTTTTGTTGCAGAAATCAGCAATGGGAGCAATGAGAGTATTGAGAAAGTTGAGCATGCCGATTTCGAGACGGCTATTATGCACACTGGTAAGTACATTTTATTTTGCAATTTTCATAGATTCATCAAAATAATTAAAGTATTTGTGGTTTGCATTAAGAATTATTATAATAAGCAATATTAATACTTTTTATATGTCTTTACAAGCCGTAAAGTTAAATGAAGATTTATGTTTTTTATCTCATAATTTTTAATTATCTTCTGTACATTTTCATAACAGAAAATTTAATTTCGTGTTTAAAGCCAACACATTTTTTCGCATAATATATTTTTTTTAAATTACACTTATGTACAGTTCTACGATGTAAATGTATCAATAACCATATCTATTATAAAATCAGATTTCGGTTATTATATATAAAAAATCTGATGTGTCCAACATATTACCTCCCGCCACTGTAGTAAAATATTTTATAAAAAAAATCTTTAGTACCTACATTAAATATTTAGTTTTATATTAGTTTGTTCAGAATATTATTAATTCAATTCATACCTGAAATTTCCTTGCATCAAATTTCTAATACTGTATATAGCGTAACGAAAATCTATTTCTTGTATATTTCTTCCATCTTTTTGTATTTTACAATACAAACTTTATATTTACTTATTTTATCTTTGAAAATTATTTGACAACAGCATATGTCAAATTTTGTAAACGTATGAATAACTCATCTGTTTTATAGAAATTCCTCAGCAATATAATTATTTTTTTTTCTGTTTAGCTGCCATGTTTATTATATTTCTTTCTATAGCAATGAATTATATCTATTGATAAAAAAAACTTTTAAAGTATTATATGCAGTTTTCTATATTTATATCAGGCAATTTTAACTAATAATATTATTATTGTTAAATTCTATTAAAATTCTTAAAGAACGGCTTGTAATATTATAGTGGGAAACAGTTTAATAAATATGACCACACGTATTACATTCATACTTTATTATTTTATATCGTTTATTCGTTTATAACCAACAAATTTGTTATAGTAACTTAGTAACGTACAAAATGAAACAGTCCTTGGCATTGTCTTTTTTGTGTATTTTGCAAATGTTACCAAAATGTCAAAAATTCTTAATTTCAAATAAATTTTTGTACTTATTCAAGTGGAAGTAGAAATAATATTGTATTAAACACGTAAGGAAAATAGGTTGTTATTTATCTTCTGCTCTTACAAAACACGTCTGCGTCTCGTTCTTTTATTTTCACATGCGTTAAATAACTATCTTTGTTTCCTTACTTATTATATAAATAGCAACAATTAGAAAATTAATTCTTAAATTTATACTGGTTACATTTGTGTTTTATTATTTTCTTCTTTATAAATTAGAACTTCTCTTGTAAGAACATCTATCTGAGAAAACATTTAATAATGAAAGTTTTACACACTATTTGGTATGTTTCACACACGATTTTATTAACATATACAATAATGTATTCATTATAAATTGAGAGCATATAAAGGGCGTTTTAGACGATCATAAGTTTACATCAATTTCTACAACTTCGTATTGTTCAATGTGAATCTGGCACTTTACACGTTCAAAGAAATTTGACTGTTCATAGTTCATATGCTATGACATAGAAATTCTCACTTAGAGCATGTCCTAAATTTCAAGGTCATTTACTTCAAATTTTAGTTAATTCTAGGGATTATGTTGTTATCAAATGTCAAAAGTGAAAAATAAAGAAATGTGAAATCATATATCATTGTGATCAACCTATATTTTTCTTTTCTTTATTGATACCCCTACTTTATAAGGGAAAATAGTTCAAAAATTTTGAACGTGTAAAGCGGAGCCATTTGATCAAAGAATATGATGTAAAAATATGACATAAAATAGTTCAAATACTTTGATCGTGTAAAGCCACCTTAAATTAATAAATCGCTCTCAAATGTAAATGTAATGTATATTCCTGTAAAAAACCAGGGAACTAACTGCCTATTTTCCGCAGGATTTGGGAAATTCCAGTGGCTCCTTCTCTGCGCGTGTGGCGGCGTGTACGCCACGTGCGCGATCAGCACCACGACGCTGTCCTTCGTCCTTCCGGCGGCCGAGTGCGACTTCCGCCTCACGTCGGCTGATAAGGGACGCCTCTCCGCCACGCCGCTCATCGGTCAGTACCACATCGCACATCTGCTATCGCTTCCATAAACACCAGTATCAGCTCATTAACAATGATACTTGACATTAAAATGCATCTATAGTGGTGCATGTGAAATAATTATTAGGATCGACACTTGTCGTACAAGGATATATAGATATTAAAATATATTTTTAGTGAAGAAAAAAATATGATTAATAGTTCAAAAAGTTGTAGATGAAGAACGATTTAAATATATCTAACGTGATTATAAAAAAGTAGTGCAGTTGATTCTACGTAATTACTTTATGTTGGGACTAATCTTTTTTGAATTAATTAAGCAGCTGATTTAATTAAACTAACTAATAATAATAATTAAAATAAAACTATGAAGAAATCTTATTTTAGCCCCACATTATTATATTACAATCATTTTTCATAAAAATCAATCACCATAATGTTTACTACCTCATTCACTGCGAAATGCTCTAATTATTGCCCTATTAGTACATTTTGTCAAAATTACCCTGTGTAAAAACAAGTGACCGTTATGTTTACTACCTGAGAGACGGGTACTCACTCTCTGTAAAGTATTTTAATTCTTACTCTATTATATTTAGCCAAAATCACCCTCCGTAAAAACAAGTCACCGTAATGTTTATTTCCAGAGAAAGGGTGCTCACTGACTGTGAAGTACTTTAATTCTTGACCTAATGAAATTAGATTAAAATCACTCTCCGTAAAAACTAATCACCGTAATGTTTACTACCTGCGAGAAGGGTGCTCACTCACTGTAAAGTACTCTAATTCTTGCCCTAATGAATTTACATTAAAATCACCCTCCGTAAAAACCAGTCACCATAATGTTTACTACCTGTGAGAAGGATGCTCACTCACTGTAAAGTACTCTAATTCTTGCCCTAAAGTAATTAGATAAAATTACCCTCCTTAAAAACTAATTAAGCGAAAAGTTATCCCAATTAAGCGTTTAAATTACTTTTGTTTCCGTTATTTGAGATTTGAAAATAATAAATATGTTAGTCCTTTTTCTTTTTTACCACAAAGTTTAATTTTCAAATAATTCTTAAAAATACAATGCCTATTGGAACCACAGAATCGTATTAAAATATAAATAAAATAATAATTGATTTTTACACATTATTATCAATATTAAATTTTTATTTTCACTCATAATTTATGCTTATTGTTGCAACTGGACATTGTACCTATAAGAAAATATTATGATTCGTCATACTTATATCAAAGGAACGCAATAAAAATATAAAAGAGCGATTTAAAATTCAATAAAAAGTATTCATTTGGGACTTTATTATCAGTCATGGTTCAAATGGAACATTTCATGCGTATAACAAAATTATACAATAATCTTTTATCCTTGATAAGTAAAGCACAACATTAAAAAACTCCCAAATTGGTGGAAATAATTAAACGGATAAATATTTGCGTCAAATTTAATTCTAAAAACGCAATTTCGTGTTTAGTCTTCGAGGAAGAAACTAGATCAGATTCCGGACTGATCTGGATTCATCTACTTATTTCTGATTATCCTTTGAATCCTTCGAATAAAAATAAATTGCCAGTCATTTAATTGATCTAAAAATAAATCGGAAAGTAATAAAAATCATCACGGATTACGCATTTCAACATTTAAATGTTATGAAAAAAATATAAGCGTCTATATGTTGGCGCCTACTAGATGACGAAACGATAAAATTAATTGCATTTAAATCCAAATAAAACCAGAAAATAACATAAACAATATTAAATTTATTATAAATATATCAATTTCATTCATATTATTACTGATAAAAAATATAATTACTGATTATCATTGCACTTTAAAAATTGATAATTTGCTTCAAATTTGTCGAGAATGATTTATTTGTAAATATTGTTATCTTTGTTTAAATTTGAACATTTAAAGTAAAAATGTAATCTAAGAATAAATACAATGACGTGTTGATGTTTGTTTACTGATGTGTTTTGTTTTAGGCATGGTTTTTGGGTCATATTTCTGGGGATCACTGGCTGATACAAGAGGACGTAAATGGGTGATCATTTTTGCATTGTTGATGGATGCTTTGGCAGCCATTTTGTCATCCACTGTTCAGAGCTTTGAATGGTTCTTAGTCTACAGATTCTTCAATGGATTTGGGTGAGTAATACTTTTTAAATATATATTTCATTAATTATATATTTTAAAAATAATTCTAGTGATTATAAAGTTATATTAATTTATTTAATCAAATCTGTCACTATATTTTCTTCATCGTTTTCTGATATCATTTTAAAAGTATTGAACAACGACATATTGATATATTTCTTTGAAAGTTGATATAATTTAGAATGTTTGTTAGTTTGTTTGATTTCTGCTGTCAACTACTTATCAAGTAGACTAGTCACAAAATATCTAATTTTGCCACAGAAATATTATAGATACATTTAATAATTAATCAAAGTTTTCTCTTTATATATACTAATTTTGGGTTTTAAAAAACGTTGTTTGATATTCCATTGTGAAATGCTTTTGCATTCTCGAATGCAAAAGTAACCTTTCGTAATCTAAGATAAAAAGTAACTATTTCTATTTCAAAAGGTATTGTATTAAACACCTGCTCTAAGAATAGTTTATTATATAATATTTGGTTCCGCACCTATGTGCAATGAATTAAGTAAATGAATGACACATCATAAAATATATTAATAATAAATTTCAATAAAAATTAAAAAATATTTTATGATATCTGAACAGGGTTACAGTGAATTAAATTACTTTTAAAATTTTTAAATCGAATTGTTTTTTTAAATCATTGATTTAAACCACTTGTTCTGCAATTGTTATTTAACATTTCAGATTTACAAAATTAGGGGAAAACGCGTGTTGGTAATGTTACCATGTGGCAATACTTTCAAAAACTATTAAATCTGATTCACTTCATAGGTAGAACAACTCTTCTGTTATATTATTTTGAATTTATAACACAGAAAATTTTTGCACTAATGTGTAATTTTTACGGTAGTTTTTATTGTTTTTCTAAATTTTTACTTATTCTTTACAATATGTTTTTGTTTTTTTTATTTATAATTGCTATTTTGTGAGACACGTTTTTGAAATTATAATATACATTTTTAGTGATGTAATATCTCGTACAATAACAACAGAAGCATTTATTTGTTTGTTTGTAAAAATACGCGACATCTCAAAAATTTAATGATTCATTATGCTTTTAAAATGCAATCAATTTTATAAAAACATATCATTTATTTATTATAAAACATTAACATAAAAACTGTAATCATTAAAATATGAATTTGTATTTTTAGAATTTATAATTAAATAAATTTTTGTTTCAAATTAATACAATGTAGATAATATAAAACACATTTTAAATAATTAGAATATTAAAAAAAATAATCTAATTGAAAATTATTTTATTCAATTATCTGAAATAAAGATAATACAGGAATCATTCAATGATTTTTTTTAAACATGATTATATTAAATCTGTTATTATTATTGTTTTGGTAACCTATTTGAAATATGTGTGCCACATGTGTGCTACATAAAACAGTCAAATTTCAACTGTTTTTTTAAATATTTTTTTAAAATTAATTCTGTCTTATTTTAATTTTTTTAAATTATCATTGTCTTTATGTCTATATTAAAGATTATTATTATTCATATCAGATATTGGTAATGATATAATAATATTCATATGTGGCGCCCTTCTGCAATTTATAAAATGACGCCCCTTTTTTAAATATTTCGATTCGTATTTTGAACTGTTTTATTAAATGGAAAAATATGCTTCGAATATTAAACATTTATTAAACTAAATTGTAAAATTTGACATTTTTAATATTAATTTTCTAATTCTAACATAGTTTTGCATTTTTTTGTAAAGCCTATATATTTGGGGGCGCCGAAATTATATATAACACGTATAACTCTTGAAATGGTTTTATAAATAATTCAGTCTGTATGAGGATGTCAAACAATTTAGACAAAAATAGACAGATAATTTTACATGTACATGATCACTTCCGTGTAAATGCCATATGCGAAATAAATTAATCAATAAATACAGGAGAAAATATAAAATTCGCAGTTTTCAATTTTCGTTTTCGATTTTTTTTCATTTATTTATTTTGGAGGCACGATACCCCTCCTATTTTGGCGCCTTTCTGCCACGCTTACCTTGCAAACAGTATAGTTTATCAAATATTACTTCCTGGGCACTCTTGCTGGCGTGGAGACTGCACCACATATACCATTTTAAAATTATTTTAGATGTGACAATCTACATGAAAACTTATCTAATAAAACATTCAAATTTGATCACTTTTATTCTTAAATTTAACATTTTCATATATATGGAATGTATTTGTTACAGAATTATTGGAGCCACGAGCATAATTTTCTCGTATCTGGGAGAGTTCATGTCTGTCGTGAACCGAGACGCCATGCTGTCCAGATTGGAAGTGTTCTGGAACTTCGGGATCATTTTATTACCGGGTGAGTCTGCTTATTAACTTTTATTCATTTGTTATGTATCTACAAGCTATTATATTTATCTTAATCGATGTATAAATTGGTGAATCAAAGTGCACATTTTATTTACTATACAGAGTTCATCATTTTGATGAATCATTTTACTGATTTTAATTGTTAGCTGATACTATAATCGAATTTAAACCTACGATTAAAATTGCAATTCGTAAATAATTTGCAATTTAAATTATTTGATTTACATTTTAATTACATTACAAATCAATTTAATATTATATTCTCAGCCACTGAGCATTTTGTTTTTTGTAATATAATAAAATTAAATATATTTTTTGCACGATCGCGCATTAGAAAAGGTTTATTGTTTGGGTATCCAAGACAGGAAGTTACTTTATTGGTTCCAGCAAAACGGTAAGACTTATATTATATACCGTTCTAGAAATAGTATATAAGTAAGTTTATGTTTAGTACAAATGCATAGAAATGATTTAGTAAATTCATTTATCCACAACTGTCAAATAACATACCAATAATTCAATCGCTTTTTTATCAATTAATGACCTTCATTACTGTTGTAATTCAATAAAATTGCCAGTTCGATGGAATAATATTATTCAATAGTTATGTGAAATTTAAATCTTACCTGTGATAAGTGAAAGTACCAAATTATTTTTAAGTAAGTTTTTCTACATAAAAAGCCAAAATTAAACTAGTTTTGTCATTTTTCTTACATTACTTTCTAAATAACACTAGAGATAATTGCCTTGCGTTAAGTACGCTGTGAAACAGTGATGCGAGCTATTGTTATTTATCTCTCAAATGTGATTACATATTTGGTTATAATAAGCATACCAAAATTGTTGTTGCACTTGGCGTAGGCCTTTCAGAAAATTTTGTAACCGAAAAATATCAAATTCGTTCCCTATGTTTAATTTTATATGAGACAAGCAAATATACATTGTTGTCAATCAAATATGAAGTTGTAACCATGGATATGATAAATCCCCATGTTTTATGTTAAAAAATACTCACGGTATATTTTCCATCTTATAGTTGTGAATAAAATGTAATTTACTATTCGCATGTAATGGCTATTACTCACTCGAATGATTTACAACACTCGCTTTCGCTCGTGTTGGCAAACTTCCTTCTCATGTATAATAGCACACATTACTTGCTCATTGAATAATGTACTATTATTGCTTTTGAAGTTAAAAATGCAGTTACTGATTCTACAATTATTAATAAATAATTGTACTTTGCAAATTGACAAAAAAAGCTTTAGTTTTCCATGAATGAATTTTAATTCACCTCATTTTGGATATTTTTTTATTGATATTTAGGGAAATTTAATTTTGATCATGTAAAAAATTATATAAGCATTATAAACGGTAAAGAATTCCGATCGCTCCTCTTCCAAACTGTCTTCGATCGGTAAGATGTCCTTACTGTTTCGCATCGAAAAACTAATGTAAGTTGTCAAAAATATACATTATTTACTATTTTGATGCGATATTTTTCTATTAACAGTCGGTTAAGGTAACCGGTACTTTAACCAGAGGTGGAAAAACCGGCTCTTAATATTTAATACACTATTTTTAATTATTTTTTTGTAATTTCTCTGACTCCGTCCCCCAGGTATAGCATGGCTGGTGATCCCGCAGCAGTGGTACGTAGTGTTCCCCACCTGGTGGGGCCAGATAACCCTTAACTCCTGGAGGGCTTTTGTCGCGTTATGCGCCTTACCCAGCATCATCTCCGCAGCATCTTTGGCGCTCCTTCCCGAGAGCCCCAGGTTCCTAATAGCCAAAGGGTGTCACAAGAAGGCGAGACAGGTTCTCCAGCAAGTGTACAGTGTTAACACCGGAAAGGAGAACTTTGAGTATCCGGTAAGTGGAAAAAGAGTTTTACAGTACGAACTAAAATATCAAATATCAGACTATGTCTACGTCGCAATTTTTTATGAGCATGGATATGAGCTCTTTTTTGACAAATTGCACACAATGCTACTCTATCAATAATTCCAAATTTAATTTTAAGGAGACTGTTTGTTATATTTGTATATATCATTACATTTCTCCTATTATTACGAATTTTACAAATATTCAAATATTTTTATGGAATGTACATTATTTTTATTTTCGATATAAAAATATCTCTTTTGGTGTACTCTCCACGCCAGCTAAAGTGCCAGGGAGATACTCTTTTATAAACGCCTTTAATAGTATAATACGATACAAGTGTATAATCCGGCAATTAGAGACACGAATCCTTTAAAGGCTGTTGTACACATGTATCATAAGCTAGTCTACTAAATATTGAAACATACGAGTATATCCAAGGCGCTATTTATTGTTGCGCTGCTTCATATATATCCCTCAGGTATAGTAGAAGTAGATGTATTTGAAACCGACTTATAGGAGAAGTAGATGTATATGAAACCGACTTATGCGGATTTTAGAACCTTTTATGGAGCGGTGGGAAGTTTTGTGGTCAGGAGTTATAATATCCCAACTCAAAGGTATCTCTTGAAAAGTAAGAACAGGGCCGTACCATATTTTTCTCGTCATAAGATAGATATTTGCGACTCCGTTTTTTCAACGTCGACGACTGATATTCTGCTAGTTAGTTATCTTGTTATTTCCATGTCATACAGTAATCCATCTATATTAAGTTAGGCATGCTAATGTTACTTTGGGATTTCCAAATCCAGTGCTTAGCTGGATACCTAGAACAAACAGTGTATACTAATAGATTTCGTACAATTCTATACCCCATAGCAGAATACGTAAAGGTCACATTTCTTTCAATTCTTTCACTCAGGGAAAAACTTTGAATAGATACCACAACCATAAAATAATTTAAACGTCAAATCGAGATCTCTTGTCAGACTACACCTGCATAAATGAACTATTTCCGCAAGTTCCATAAATTTTATAAGGGCCAATCGGCTTATCCGAAAGTGAATTTCATATATTTATGCCTCTACTATAACTGCATTTTACAAATCCATATTTCATTTGCCACTTTCAGACATCTCCTTATAAACGCCTTTAACAGTATATTACGATACAAGTTTATAAGTCGGCAACTAAAGACACGAGTGCTTTAATGGCTCTTATACACATACATATATCATAAGCCAGCCTACTAAATATTGAAACATAGCATATCCCTCAAGTAACAGCATTGTACAAATCCTGATCTCATTTGCCACTTTCAGCCATCTCCATTATGATTTTACAAACTCCATTTCCTCCAGGTGACCCACCTGCACGGCGAGATATTCTCGCTGCAGAGCGGCTCGGCGAAGCAGCCGTGCTTGGCGTGGCACCGCCGCCTGCGCCTCCAGGCCGAGGAGATCTGGCTGCGCAACGGCGAGGTCTTCTCCTTCCCGCACCTCAAGCACCTGCTGCTCACCTGCTTCGCAGACTTCGGTCTCATGTCCAGGTATGTCCCTAACATGTGGTGTGGCGAGGTTGATTTATAATATAATTTATAATATAAAGGGCGGAAAAACAACGGTTTTTACTTTTGCTCTAAATGTAGGTGAGGGGTGTAGTCGGGTTGTATTATAAAACTGGACTGTGACGTCAAATGGGAAAAATGTAAATTTGTGATTACACAAAAATACATATTTTTCGAAAATTTTTGGTTTGGAAAATAGTTTATATTGATACCATTATGCTGATTATAATTGTTCAAACAGAACTTAATTATTTCTTTTTGTTCCTGAGATATTTCACTTCAAAGTTGCATCTCAAAAAATCTGATGTGAATACTACATGACTTCCTTGTACGCTAAATTAAACATTTTTGCTGCAATTCATTTAAACTTATTTCATTCTCATTCTACGATTAATCATTCTTCAACTTCAATTCATTTTATATCTTTGAATTTCCTTTCGAAATGGATCATGTTTTAAAAAATTTATTATAATGTTTATTACTATTCCTGTTCCATTACAAAAAAACTATTTTAATCGCTGAAATCTTGCAAAGAAGAGATATGGTTTACATTTATGTATTTCGTACAAATTTCTCACGTAATATATTCACAGTTATCAATGTCAATTTATTAAGAATAAATCAAATGTTTTCTACCAAAATTAATTAATTAATTAATTAATTTTATTAAGGAACCAAAGGAAACTACCCTTTGAAAAGGCCGATTAGAACAAAAATGGAGATGCATAATTAAATCTTATTGATTTTGAATTACGCAAAAAATAAAAAAAGCACTATGATAAAAGTGCTCTTTTGGCACCGCCAATTACAATAAAAAAGGAAGATTTTTATAGCAGTCCCATATAGAAAATTTCAAAATTTTACGGCTAATCATTTTTGAGTTATGCGATATACATACGTTCGTACAGACATTGCTGTATAAAATCGTGATCATTTTGAATATTTACGTATGTTACTAAAAATTACACTCTGTAACATACTTCTGTTTTTACACATGTTATATAGGAATCTTCAGAATTTAATGTGATGTACGAATTTTAAAAATGTAACAACTATTATAAAAGTTACTATAATTATTTCTCTAATAGTAATTTTTTTATCGGTTTCCTACGTTTTACCAAGTCGTTTCAAATAACGTACATCTGAAAATAAAACCTTTACTTATATAAATTTGTATGTAGAATCGTCATTCAGATTGTAGCTCTAGTTATTTTTTAAATATACTCGTATTATAAGAAGCTACTTTAATAAAAAAATATCTCAAGAAAGAAAAGAGATAATTAAAATCTGAAAATTTGCATTTAATTGTCTAAAAATACCAAACAACATACAAAATAAATATATTTTAGTGGTATAAAATATAAACCACTTTACTGCCCCATAACCATACACATATTAGCACCCACCCACCATATAATTCCCAATACTGATCATCCTTTCTCTAGCTACTACACGCTGATGATGTGGTTCCCGGATTTGTTCGAGCGGTTCGACATGTACCAGTGGTTGAACCCCGGCGTCCCGGCGGGTATCTGCGACGTCACGGCCGTCGCGACGCCCGCCCAGCAGTACGAGATGCAGAACTGCACCAGGCCGATAGACCAGAAGGTGTTTCTCTACACCATCATCATAGGCGTCAGTTGTCTGCCCTCGTCTATCAGTCTGGGGTACTTGATTGATAAAATGGGGAAGAAGTACTTAATAAGTAAGTACTGGATTTCAAAATATTTTTATAATGTTAGAAAAGTTGGCATGGTCGTATTTATTTGGGACACTTTAAGTAACCTGGTAGGTTAATTCTGTTTACTTGGCACATGTGAAGTAATCTAGAACTGATCTCGAACTGACCCAACTCACCCAGCTATTTTGCTGGGTTGGTGAGTTGAACCTGTTTTCTATCTTTGTTTACACATTACTTCTTTTGCTATATCTGTCAGAAATTATATCTTTTATACGTTAAAACGGAAAACTTAAGTAAATAATTTTAATAAATCACTTAAATTTACCATTTAAAATTTTCATCAACTATAAAATTTGGTTATTTATTTGGTACCAAAACGGGTAAGTTTAGAATCAGTTTAGGGTTGTATTCAAATTTCCCAAATAAATACGGCCATGTATGACACAAAATAGTTATTTGTATCACTAGTCTAGAAACTAAACAAATAGTGCGAGATCTCGCAAAAGAGTTTCTGGGCGTTTGATGCACAAGATTTTTTGCGCCGATGACACTTTTAATTTATTAAAGAAATATTATTACTAGATAAAAGTTTATACACTATAGGTTTTTATGTTAGTACTATTTCGATTTACATGGATACATAAACAATTCACGTGTTTCATTAAAAAAATTTAATGACATTTGTTCTACCCTAAAAATAAAACGAATGTGAATTGATATTTTTCAACAATTACCGTAAACATAATCGTACAATACGAGTATAATATGAATAATTAATGAAATATTGTTTTTATAATTAATGTTTTACATTTCCAATAAAATAAAATGAAAATTTTGACAGAATGTAATGCTAAAATATTTATGTTGGCATCCTTACATTTTACCGGCCTAGGCCAGCATATTTATTAAATGCAATCTGATAATGTTCAAAAGAATGAAATTATATATAAATTTAAATAAACCAAGTGTAAATTTGTTTTATTTTAATAAAAAAGAGTTGTATTTTTCATATCAGAAGTATTTTTCAAATAAATTAATTCGATTTATCATATGTCTAAAGTCTTATCTAAATAGCTCTCAATAATTTAAAATTTAATGATTTTTTTGTGTGATTTGATTTTTGTTTTAAAAAAACATTTGTCAAATTGCAATTGATATTTTTTATAGATATTTAAATAATAAATGGTTCATCATATTTCAAAGATATAATTGTAATTTTTTATATTACATATTTTGGTTTTACTAGAGATAATAAAATTACATTATAACAAAATTTTGTTATAAAATGATAATTTATGATTTATTTTAATCTCTCAGTAAATTTTCAGAATTTAATTTTAATTATAACATAGAGATCAATATTAAATAAATGATTTTAATAAATTTTTATAATGAATAATAGAAAACCTGTTATTTGTGTAAATTTTAGAATAAGAGTTTGTATTTCGTTGACTGTTCTCAACAATAACATTTAGTGTGCAGTTTGGTGGCATCAGGAGCGTCCGTCATAGGCCTCAACTGGGTGCACAGCACGCTGGACACCCTCGCCCTGTCGTGTCTCTTCGAAGCCCTCACCAGTACAGCTGAAGCTGTCATCTTTTGTGTTGTTGTTGATCTGTTCCCCACGAACCTCAGGTATGTTTATAATTCATCAAGTAATCTACTTCCATCTAGAAATAGCTCGGTGAACTTTCGATAATAGGGTATATTACCATATTTTGTTTTTTTTTACATATCTAGATGTACTTATACAATACTAGACAAAAAAATAAAATATCCGTATTTTTTATTCGATTCATTTCGAAAAAATAATTATTAAAAATTTTGGGAAGGGATGTTGCAACGTCAGCGTGGTAGAATCATGAAATAAGAGAGATAGACTTGGGAGCATAAGAGACAATGTATTTCTCTATCTGCCTTCTTCTCCGATCCTACTATGCTGACGTCACATATCCCTTCTCCGGAATATTAATTGCTAATAACTATATTATTGTAAAATAATGAAGGAAATTTGATGATCGACTGTTGTAGGATGTAATATGTATAAATAATCAGACAGACAGTCAATTGATAAAATTTATTTCAAAGCCGGTGTTTCGATTTCACTTTTGTAGCGTCCTGATTTTTGTAAGTCATCGTTTCTCACTTTTGTAGCGCCCTGACGAAGATTTCAGTGAAATCGAAACGTCGGCTTTGAAATAAATTTTATCAATTGACTGCCTGTCTGATTATTTCTACATATTGCAAAATATTGTCTAGTTTTTAGTATTATAATGAAAAGCTATACTTCTTAATTTTTATATTTTTACTTATATACTGAAATTCGATAATAGTCACATTCCCGAATAGAATGCTTGTGAAGTTTGTTAGACGCCTTTCACGGTATAAATATATTATGATAGATTTCTTTCATATAGTAGATTGGCAATTGAGATTACCAAAAAAATTATGAAAATATTACAAATATTTATTATATAATATCCATGATAATTTATTTTGGAAAAAAATATGTATAAAGTATTTACGTATATTTACTTTTTAATTAACATATAAGTATATTTACTTTTTTTGACCTACTATCATACCACCTGTTTTTCTAAATTTAGCTTGTAGCTAGTATGTTTGCGCTAGGTATTTGCTTGTGACGTAGACAGTGTGTTGTTATGTTGGTTGCAGGGCGATCGCGCTGGCCCTGACAGTGACCTCGGGGAGGCTGGGAGCCATTCTGGGAAACGTCATCTTCGGCTGGCTCGTCGACCTCAACTGCGCCGTTCCTATTTATACTTTCGGATTATTACTTATTTGTAAGTATTCCAGGTTGTATTCTTACATTCATTTTATGTATTAGTTCATTTAAAACACAAACATCTTTATGTATCTAACTTGAGAAATATTAGTCCTAAATTCATTAAAAAAAATTCATTTTATAGAAAAACTTCCTACATTAATTTGTAGATGACACAATTTTTTTTTTGTCTTACACAGGTTTCTTTAAATATTTGTTACAAAAAATTTTTAAAAGACACATTTTTTTGTTAAATACAGGTTTCTTCAAATATTTGTTTCAAAATATTTATGTTACAAAAAATTCAGAATAAATGACAAAATTTAACTGTTACTTCCGATTGATCTTAAATGTCAATATAGTTATATTATAAAAAGTAAAGTGTAAAAATACACGTTACATTAATAATTTTTTTCGAAATCTCATCTTTAGCATTTCTACCCAACTATCTGACATGTCTTCAAAAACAAAAATTGCTGGATTCTCTAGAACTTTACTCTCAGTATAATAAAGGACAAGGTTGGCCTGATTTATTTCAACAATTTTTTTTAAGAAAAATCTATGATTTTTATTAAAGATGAAAAAGAACAAATTATAAAAAAAAATATTATTTGCTACGAAAACTATTAATAAGCAAAATATGTTCCATATATAATAATACCTTAAAATTAAATGATATTTTATCGCTTTAATTGTGATATAATAGAAGAAAAATATAAATACTTAAATGTGTTACTGAAAGTAAGAATTCTTTGTTACTCTTCCTAGTTTTATTCAGATTAAACTTTATGGTTTTATTACAGAGTTCGTTTTCGTTTACAAAATAACAAATTTATATTGCTTTTAAAATAATTAAAAAAGTGCAGTAACACTCAGATATCTTTAAAAATAAAAAAGAACCATGATTAATTTAATTTTAAAAAAATGATTTTTGATTTTTCTAAATATATAATTATTTTTGCCAACTCTAGTTTAAAGGAACGTCAAAAATAATCATAATAATTTGGTCCAATA
Organism: Stenolophus ochropezus; assembly: GCA_035578165.1. Classification (NCBI taxonomy): domain Eukaryota; kingdom Metazoa; phylum Arthropoda; class Insecta; order Coleoptera; family Carabidae; genus Stenolophus; species Stenolophus ochropezus. Next base: position 4,618,658 of record JAQOWZ010000010.1, read on the forward strand.
GCAAAAACAATGAAATAGTTTATTGTGACAAAGGAGATTTGTTACACTTTGTCAAATAATTTATGACAGTAACAAGTAAATTGGTTAAAATTTATTTTAAAATTAATACATAATCTGTAAAAATTATCTACCTTACAAATAGTGGATAATTAAATTTGTGACAAAAATTTGAACAATTTTAACACAATTTCTAGATGATTTGCAAAAAAATTGTTAGTAAATATTGTTGCTCTCGACGAGTTCTATCGTAGGTTAAATTTAATATTCTTATTTCTATTATATGCTATATAGTGCAAAAGTAATTATTATAATAAAAAAAAAATAATAATAATTTCGTTGTTACATTTTTATATGTATTTAGTTTAAAATTTTAAGAATATCTTTGTATTTTTAAAAATAGAAATTAATTTTTAATATTTTTGTTGCAGCTAGCGGAATGTTTTGTACCATTCTCCCCAAAGAAGGCCATATCGTCCTCCACTAACCGACTTGGAATTTTACCCCACAACTCATTACGAATTAGTATTATTAAGCCTCTTGCAAGCAGTGTACACTTGCAAACTTATTTATAAACGCAAATACTCTTAAATACATGTACCATATTTTACATAATTTATATTGTTTATTGTATTGTATTTATACTTTTACAAATATACTTTAAGAATGTTTAATTGCTTTTTAATTCACCTGCAAATAATATTCTGCGGTTCCAAAATTGTATCTATGTACTTTCAAGATATATGTACATATTTTTTCTTTGCCACTGATATGAGATTATTCTATATTTAAAAGAAGCAAATATGTAAATCCTTCTGAAAATATAATTTACTAACACACGTCTTGAAAAAATAACTTATTTGTTTAGTAATTATAGAACTGCAATTTAAATATATAACATTTATTTGTTTAACACTTGCGTATACATAAAATTTCTCCTGAAAAAGTAAAAAATATTATTTTTAGCAAGGAATGACGAATAAAATGAGACATTTTGTAGTGATGCATTTAGAATTTTGAGAAATGCATTCGAAGTAACTTGAATACTAAAACATAAAATTTCAATTTATTAAATTTTAAGTAATACCAACATAAATTCAATTTTCTGACATTAAAAGTGCAATTTATTGACTGCTGACAGTCTGTAAAGTGGCACTTTTCTTGTCTAAGCAGTAAAATTAGTTTTCTAGCTAGACAGTAATAGTTATTGTTTCTGCCTTAGATGATGTATAACTATTATATATACCTTATCTAAGGTTTCTGCAGTATAATTTATCAACAAATTGTATCTATGTTTTATTATTAATAATTTCAATAATATTATTTTTATTTTCCATTGTAAATAAAAGTAACTAATATTATTTGCACTTAATATGACAATTATTTCAAAGGGTTCAATGTTCAATTTTTTTAAATAAATTTTTGACATTGTTAAAATATTGATTTATTATTAGATGTATTCATCGTTATTATTATATTAGCTATTCTATTATAAAATTAAAATCAAATACAATCTATATTAAGAAAGTATAGTTGTTTATTTAAAACTAGTTCAAATCAGACGAGACTTCATAATTTGCTAAATTTACCATCCTATTTTTTGGTTGCAAATCCTTTCTTACGTCATAAAATAACAAAAATATCTCGCGTTTGCTGTCAAAATTCTGAGTATGACCTGATATACAACGCCCAACTACAAACAATATGATGCAGACGCACTATTTACTTTTATAGAAGTTTTATAAAAATGCGGCATATCTCACACAGAATTCATTCGACGAAATTAGACAATACGTGTGAGACATATTGCAAAATGAAGCGCGAACTTTCATCTATTTTCACTATTACGCATAATAAAAAAACTGAAATTGAAAGTGAGTATTCATAAAATTAAAGAATAAGAAGAAAAATGACTTCAAAGAAAAATTTTTTTAGTAGAATAAATTATCAGATTTGTATCAAATTAAAAAACAAAATTTGATTTGTTTTTATTATATACACAAAATTAAAATAAAATCAATGTTATATAGAATTATTTAATATATACATGGAAAAAATATAATCATTTAAATAACTATTTCTACATAAAATTATAATTGTAATCTAAATTTTTATTAAATATTGTAAGCTAGTTGAATAAAACTGAACATTTATAATATTGTGAAAAAAAATGTATACGTTAAGGTTTTCGAAATTTTAATATCCATTTAAAATAGCTTTGTTTATTTGATTTTCATATTTGTAATAATTCCATATTGTATTATATACCATTTTCATATATTTGAGGTTATCAATTTGATATTTTTCAAACAAAAAATATTAAAAACAGTTTAACAATATCCGATATTATTAAATTGTTTTCGATATAACAATAAAGCAATTGTTAACGCATAATATAAAAGCTATAACTTAATGGATAAAAATTATAATCATTAAATAACTATTTTTACATAAAATTATAATTGTAATATAATTTTTTATTAAATATGGTAATCCTGGTGAATAAAATTGTACATTTATAATAATGTGAAAGAAAAATGCATTCCTAAAATTCATAAAATTAAAGAATAAAAAAAATCCTATTAGAAGAAAATATATTTTTAAAAGAATAAATTATTAGATTTATATTACATTAAAAACAAAATTTTATTATTACAATCTTAAATTGTCATATAAAATAAAATATATAAAATAAAAATTTGTTTCAATATATTAAAAATTATTTTATGTATTATGTATTTTATATACACATATTACGCTAGAATATATACTTTACATAGGTTATTAAATATAAAACAATTATTTTCTTTTACGTAGTAATATATATTATATTTTTATCTATACATTCACAAGAATATTTTTAAAAAACTATTTTTACGTAAAACAATAATAAATTTTACGTATATATAGCTAGCTATATTGTATCCTTTATACAGATTATTAAATATAAAAACAATTATTTACTTTAATTGTAGTAAAATATTTTATATTTTCATCTATTCAAACATGAATAAGAATTAAAATAAATAAAAATTTTTTTTTGATCGGAAACAATAACAAATATTATCTATATGTATTTAGCTATATTGGATACTTTATAAAGATTATTAAACATAAAAACAATTATTTACATTAAATGTAATAAAATATATTCGTATTACAAGTCTTCTGTTATTATTTATTTAAATGATTAATAAATTTAAATTTCTTTAATATAAATTATTATGACGATATTTATTACAAAAATATTATATTTTTTTAGATGAAAGAGATCCGTACGAACCAGCAGATTTCGAAACAGCAATAAGCGCAACAGGTTTTGGAAAATTTAATTTTCTCCTTCTATTAACAGCAGTTGCTGCCTCCTTTTCTTCATCTTTCGCTACGACTACAATCTCCTACATTATACCTGTTGCACAATGCGATTTAAATCTTTCGCTTTTTGATAAGGGAATGCTCAATGCGTGCACTTACATGGGTAAATATATATTCTTTCTACAACTGTCAAAAAATGTTGACATTTATGCATTAATTTTTAGATGTAAAGTAACGCTCTTAATACAAAAATTACTGTTATTTCTATTAGTAATTTTTTTCTTAGTTTAAAATTAAAAACTATTTTTACATAGAAAATAATATTTGTTTTTCTTTCTAGGTATGATCAGTAGTGCATTTCTATGGGGTTTCTTGGCTGATACTATGGGAAGAAGAAAGTTACAAGTATGGGGTTATTGGTTGGACACTTTATGTAATATTGGTTGTGCTGCATCTCAATCTTTTTGGATGTTACTTATCTTCAAATATTGCAGCGGATTTTTGTAAGTTTTTTTATAATTTTATTTATTATTTTTATATCAATTCCATTTCGTAATAATTAATATATCTTGTATTTAGATTAAAATAGTTTATATTAAATTTTTAAAATTTTATTTCCAGAAACTTTCTTTAATATTTGTATGAATTTTTATTTATTAAATTTTCATATGTGAATAATACCACTAGTGACTAAAATTTAACCGGCAATTTTTGCCGTCATGAACACTACTTGATGCCACTAAAATCGAAACAGATAACAACGTGTATTTAGTACCTAATGAAATTACAGCGGCTATTTACACTAGTGAAAATTGTCAATGTCATTGATTCAATTCACTAAAGTACTATGATTTAATTGGATGACAGATTATCAGTTGAATTTTCAATATAGTTTAAATTTACTTTGCAATTGCTAAATATATAAATATTTTTAATTATCTATGGATATAGTTTTAATAATACATATCTAATAATATAAATTTATTGATAATTCTTTATTTTACAGAGTAACTGGTCCATATTCAATCTTGATGTCGTACTTATCAGAATTTCATTGCACCAGATACCGTTCTAGAGTTATAGTTTTGGCAGGAGTATTTCTTTCAGCAGGAAATGTAACTCTACCATTTTTGGCTTGGTCCATTATTCCTATAGATATGACCTATACATTTTTCGATGGGGCATTCCGTAAGTATTTAATTTTTGTTCTCAAAATTTGAAACAAATAAATACTTCTATAATAATTATAAGAATTAAAATTATTATAGTATAATTCTAATTATTTAAATATTTATTTTGTTTTAGAAATAACATCCTGGCGTCTTTTCCTTCTGATTTCGGCTCTTCCAAGTTTCTTCGCTGCCATAGGCCATACCGCCCTTCCAGAAAGTCCAAAGTTCTTAATGACAAAAGGAAGAAACCAAGAAGCTTTGGAAGTGTTCCAAAAAGTGTATCAAATGAATTCTGGAAATCCTAGGGAACTGTATTCTGTGAAAGTGCTTTTGGAAGAGAAAAAACAATATGATCCTTCCATTCATGGTAAGAACAATGAAGAAGAAAAGAAAAGCGCTTTCCAGAAATTCTGTGATGGGATGAAACAGATGAAGGCGATGATCTTACCGCCATATTTGATGAAGTTTGTTTTGGTTAACGCGATTCAATTTGCAGGAATGATGGGGTAAGTCGAAAGAATTATTAAATAAATTCAAAACTTATTTTATACTTGTTTTTTTGTTTTTCTTAGAGTAAATACCCTTCGATTATGGTTGCCTCAACTATTTGCAACAATTGACAAATATAATCAAGCACATAACTATCAAAGCGATGCCAGTTTATGTGAGATGTTAGCATATAGATCCGTAACGGAAAATTCTACTTTAGAAGACAATGATAGTATTTCTCAATGTGTCGTGGTATGTTATATTTATAAATATAAAAAGTTTTTTTATATTATTTATCATTCCGAAACATTTGTTACGGACTGTGCTATAATTTTTGTAGGCCAAGAATTAGAGCTTTCTAAATTGTTCTAATTCTTGACCTACTTGGTCCACAGAAAACAGAGCATATTCTGAAGCATCAAATCTACTCTGGATTGTACTCCAATTTCAGAACATCAAGAATTAAAGCAAGCATTTGCAAATGCTCTAATTTTATGCCCATGAAAACCAGAGCAGCAATTTGTCCTTGATAGTGATATAATTTTAGTAGACCAAGTATTAGAGCAAACACTTTAGAATGCCCTGATTCTTAACTTACTGAACGCAGAGCACAATCCAGAACAGTCATCTACTCCAGAATGTGCTCTACTTTCAGCAGGTCATAAATTAAAGCAAACACTTGAGAATGCTCTGATTCTTAACCTGAGCACAATCCAGAGCAGCTATCTGCTCTAGAATCTGATCCAATATTAGCAGATTAAGAATTAGAGTAAGCACTTGCGAATGCTCTGATTCTGGACCCACTGAAACTAGAGCACAATCTAGTGCAGTAATCTGCTCTAGAATGTGATCCAGTTTCACTAAGTCAAGAATTGGAGCAAACACTTCAGATTGCTCTGATTTTTGGCCTACTGAAACCAGAGCACAATCCAGAGTATCTATCTGCCCTAGAATGTGACCTACTGAAACTAGAGTACAATCTAGAAAAGTCGTCTGCTCCAGAATATGATCTAGTTTCAGCAGGTCAAGAATTGGAGCAACTTCAGATTACTCTGATTCTTGACCTACTGGAACCAGAGCACACTTCAGAGTAGTTTTCTGCCCTAGATTGTGATCCAGTTTCAGTAGATCAGAAATTAGAGCAAACACTTGAGAATGTTCTGATTCTTGACCCACTGAAATTAGAACACAATCCAGAGCAGTAATCTGCTTTAGAATGTGATCTAATATCAGCAGGTCAAGAATTAGAGCAAACATTTGAGAATGCCCTTATTCTTGACGCACTGAAACTAGAGCACAATCCAGAGCAGTAATCAGCCCTAGAATGTGAACCAATTTCAGTAGGCCAAGTATTAGAGCAAACAAGCGTACTCCAATTCCTGACCCACTGACTAGACCACATCCCGAGGCATCCACGGATGCCCGGAAGGTGATCTAGTCAGATCACCAGGTGGGAGGAGCGAAGGCTCGAGGCCAGGCAACCTCCCTGGATTCCTGCCGGAACAGGAGTCAACACTCCTGATACAGGACATCCCTTATATACCCGGAGCCTGCGTCAACCCTTGCGCTCTTACCTGAAAAGCCGAAATTTGATTGGTTGAAATCTTTAATTTTGAAGATACTAATGAAAATTTTTAAACAAAAATTTAAATACAAACATTTTTTGATGCGAGGAATTAAATGGAGATATCAGTGAAGCTATATCTCGCACCCATTTACGGGTGTGAGTCAATTACTCAAAAGAGGGCGGATTTAGAAAATTTCTAATTAGATAATTCGATTCTACATACTTTTTTATGTACATATACAATTTTTCATAATTTTCTAATATATAATACATTGTTCCTGATATCTCAAAAAATACAATGAACTGTAGTGTTTATTTTGATTATAATAATATGAATTTATTTTTTCAGACTCAAATTGATGACGAAGTGTATATCAATTCAATCATTGTTGCATCTTGGTCTTGTGTTGGATTCTTTTTCGTAGGAACATTAATCAATTCGATGGGCAAGAAAAATTTACTCAGTAAGTATTTTATTCTATTTCCCTTTCTTATTTATTTTAATGATCCAGATTCTAGTGCTAATTATCTATTTGTTCCATAGTTATATCATTTGCAATATCAGGAATAACAGGCATAGCCAACTACTGGTCCAGAAGTTCGTTAACAACTTTAGCTTTGTCTTCAAGTTTTGTAACTTTCGCTGGGATATGCAACCAAGTTATCATTGGTGTCATTGTTGAATTATTCCCAACCTCTTTACGGTAAGATTTTTTATTTACCTTTCACTCCATATATAGACATACAAATAAAACATATTTATTTCTAAATAATAATAAAATATAATAAATTAAAAACAAAATAATATTAATAATTATTTCAAATAAATTATAACTCATATTTATTGATCTCTTTTGAAAAATAATATTTAATATTTAAGAAATAAAATAAGAAATATTTTTTAACAAATTAGTAAGTAATTTAATTTTAAAAGAAACATATAACTTAAAAATCTATACAATTATGTATTAGGACGAACAAAGAGAGCTATAGTACTTTTTTATTTAGTTATATTAAAAGTACTCTTTATAAAATATTGTTACATAATTTTTGATATAATTAATAATTTTATAAATCTTACAATATTTTTTTATAAATACCTATAAATATTCCAATGAAATGAAATATAAAATTTAATTTCTCATATTGTATTTCTATTTTGATTTTGTAATGTTTATTTATTTGGTTGAAGTGTAAAATATATTGAAATACGAATAATAAACTATAAAAAGATAATAAAAATGGGTAACACTAAGAATAAACAAATATAAACAATAATTTAAGAGTAATAATTATTGATAAAGACTTAAACACTAAGAATATTTATTTAAGCAATTAATATTACGCAATATTTATTTACACGATATTTATATCACCAACTATTTATGTTCACCTTACATATTAATATCAGACTGTCCCCGCGTCTTTTCTGCTTTGGTTTATATATCCCGAGCAATTAAATTCTCGAATATTCTGGCAGCTTCAATGCGTCAGTACAATAGATACTTTTAATATCTTATTTTTTGTTATAATACTGTCCGTTATTTTTTTTTTATTTTTTGATGTACTAACCTATTTTTTTTTAAATAATTTCAGGACAATGGTAGTATCTATATCATTCATGATGGGAAGAATAGGAGCTACCCTTGGAAATATGACGTTTCCTTTACTTCTAAGTGCAGGATGCTTGCCGCCATTTTTATTTGTAGGGGGTGTTACAGCTTGTAAGTATTTTTATAATATTTACTTAAATATTCCAGAAAAATATACCTTTTTATTTTATTAATACAATTTCATATTTTTACAAGTAAAGTAATATGATAAATTTTATTTCAGTTTGTGCCTTCCTGTGTATGTTTCTGCCCTCAAAACCAGGAGATTTTAAATAATTTAAAAAAATATATAATTTTTAAAAACCAAGACTGCTCTCCATATTTGTAAAATATAATGAAAAATTTTAAAAATGGAGAACTCTTAATTTTAAGATATATAACTTTTATTTCACAGTATTATTGATGTATTGTAGAAAAGTAAATTCATAATTATTATTATTAAAATTTATAAAACTCAAATATAAAAAGTTCATATTTTTATAATTTTGAATTAAATAATTATTAAATACTACTATTTAAATTTTGAGTACAAAATCATTTGGTTCTAAAAATGATTTTTACATTGTATTAAGTACATATTAAGCAAATTAAAAAAAAATATTATATATTTAATACTTATTATATTTACACAGATGTATAATTTTCCATGACTATGTACATGAATTTCTTCTAATAAACATATTTATTCAACTACTATTATTTACTTAATGTCACCTACTTTCAATACTAATCAGTATTTATGAATCAGAGAATAATTCTATATTATAAGTTATTACTAAATAGTTTAAATCGTAGCAACTATTAAAAAGAGCAAATTCCATACATCATAAATTAAAACATTTTTGTATAAACAAACAAAAATATCTGCAACAGTGATAAGGCATTTGTTTGATACATAATCACAATCCAACAGTGCAACAATAACTGTCATATGTCTCGCAATAAAAAATGAATGAAAATAATGAAAATAGTTCGGGTAAATTGAAAGAATATGGTGCCATGCAATCCACAAATTTAAGTAATATAACAGGTAAGATCACTTTTTTTTAATAAAACAGTCGATAATTGGTAAAATATACATATTTTTTTTTAATATTAAAGGAAGAGAATCCTTCTTACTGTTTGAGGATGATTTTGAATCATAGAAGATTTTTGCTTGAAATGCTTATTCGTTTTTTGCAAGAACGACGCAATAAACAAAAGCAAAATACTTGAAAATTTTTGCATGATAAAAATAAAAATTAATATTAATAATCTCGTATTATTGGAATAGAAAAAAAAAGTAAATATTTCTTATCATATATTTAAATTCGTATGAAATACAAATAAATATTACCACAAAGAATTTAAATTCACAGATTTGAAAAAATAATATTCTTGAATATTTATTACTAAATTTTTTTTTGAATAACTACGATTACATATTTCGAACTAATATAATTTATTCTTATAATTTTCCCACAAATGTCAAACGTGTACTTTGGGATTATAGATACAATGGAATTTTACGGATTTCATTATTTTTATATGCAAAAAAATTAATGCATTATAATTCAATTAAAATATGTAAATGTATAAAATTTAATATAAATACATTTAAAATATGTAATTACTTTTTATATGTAACTTTTTTAAATATTTTGCATACATATATACAGGGTGTATCAGCGAAAACAAGCTCCCATTACCTTTTTTACTAGAAAGAATAAATCATTTTCTTTTTATAAAAGTTTACAGTGTTAAATATAATATTTCACGAAATAGAGAGAAAAACAATTAAAGTCTAATTTACACGCCACGACTGTCAATTTTTATTTGTAAATGGAAACCTACCAATATTTTGGTAAAATTAAAACCGCCATTTTTTTGCCTTGTCAATGATGTATTAGTGGCAATAATTAAATAAATTAATTTTATCCTACACACATGAAAATAAGATTTACCTGCGTGTGCGTATTTATTATAAAAATAAATCAAGGTATTTCAATTCCTGAAGACATTTCCCTTTACGTTTTTCAGAATTAAATGCAGAACCAAAATCAACGAAAGCTACTTTTGAAGATGCTCTGGCAATAGCTGGATTTGGACGATATAACTATTTACTACTTCTTGTTGCTATGCCCAGTTGTTGGGCAGCGTTATTTGTGCCGACAACTACAGCTTTTGTGCTTCCTGAAGTTCAGTGTGATTTTGGGTTGACACTTCTAGATATGGGGATAATGCATGCCAGCCCATTTATTGGTAAAAATAAACAATTTATGTATTAATATTGTTATTAAATAAATATTACCAATAATTATATGGTAATATAATCAGAGCTGGGAAAGATTCTTTTTAAAAATATTTAGATTCTTTTAAAAGATACATACATAATTTTTTTAAAGATACTTATTTATCTAGATACATTTTATTCTTAGCTTAAGATCCAAATATTTCTTGAAAGTATGTAATATATGTTGGTTTTCACAATAAAACACCGAATCCTTTTCTAGATTGAGTATTTAGTTTTTATTTAATCAGCGAAAATTGTTGACATACATGAAATATCTTGTTTAACAACTGACATTGTTTTTAGTGACATAAACATAGTTACATAAAAATTCAAAATGAGTGTGCTGAGGATTCTAAACATAAAAGCATAATAATAATTTTAATCAATACTTTCAACAATATAACTACTAAAGTTACATTAAAGTATCTTAGATACTTTTGGATATCTTAGATACTTATAAATAGGTAAGTACCTACTGCAAATTAAGAGATTCGCCCTCTTTTTTAGTTTTCGATATTTACTTATAAATATTTAACATTTTATAATAATAATCTTTTGTTTTAAGATACTCTCAGCTCTGAATACAATAAATAAATAAAATGCAAAGAAATAAAATGATTGAAATATTATTTTTTTATGAAGAAAATTGAAAATCTAGAAAGAACAGTAAATATATAATAATAAAAAAATACTTTAAAAACTTCTTATATTTTAAAAACACTTCTTTTACAAATATTACTAATAATATTTAATATTTCCGTCAGAATTACTTCGCGTGAATTCATAAGAATCATGTGATACACGATGATAAAAATTTGTTCATATTATCACTACCAAAATTATGTATATTTGAATAGCAAACTACGTAAAATACAATTATAACAATATTTTCTATGAATTTACATTGCTCTAGTAAATAAGAAAAAAGAATTATGAAAAACTAGTGTTTAATATTTCTTTCGAGATATGGATTTAATCGGAAAATTTACTTGAGTTAAAATGCTCCTAAAATAAATTCGTTTATACGTTACTATGCAATTAATTTTCGTAAATTTTACTCATAAATTCATTGTTCTTATTATTATAATAATAATTTTAAATTCTTAATGTACAAGTATATTTATTCTTGCCTTAGTCTTAATGTTATTTGACAATCACTTAAAAAATAAATTTGTAAATTTATATCACAGTTTTAGAAGGAAAAACAACACTTTGTCACTACGAAATATATTTCTTATACAAAAGGTGACAAATATGAAATTTGGCATATAAGAACATCAATCATAATATATTTCGCTACTTCTGACATTTTGTATTTTACATTTTATGAAAAATACTTTCTTAAATTTACTCGAATCATATTTTTCTTTTAAATTTTATTACTGACCTTTTTCAAATATTTTCAGGAATGATTATTAGCGCATTTTTTTGGGGCTACATTTCGGACACATTTGGTCGCAAACGTCTCTTAATTTATGGATACATATCCGACGGAATCTGCAATATAATTTGTGCATTTTCTTTCAACATTTGGATGCTAGCTTTTTGTAAATTTATCAGTGGATTTATGTGAGTTTTTGTTTAAATATTATATTTTTAATACATATTATTTAGTATTTCAGGTCCTTTTGCAACAATTCTTACATATCTCTCTGAATTTCATACAAGTGAACATCGAAATAAAGTTTTTGTTGTAACCGGAACTTATATCGGAACTGTCAGTTTAATTTGCCCTATGCTTGCTTGGATTATTATGCCTTTAAACAAAATTTATGTCGGTAACTATGGTAAGATTATTAAACAATTTTTGTTGAATATTTTAACCATTATTTATTTTTAGTTATTAATTCTTGGCAAATATTTGTTTTTATTTGTGCAATGCCAAGTTTAATATCTGGATTGTGTTTTACATTTTTACCTGAAAGTCCAAAATTTTTAATTGTAGCAGGAAAATATACACAGGCATTACAAGTATTAAAAAAAATGTATTCTATTAATTTCAAAACGGATGAAGAAAATTTCCCAGTAAATATATTTAAGAATTTTTTAAATATGTATTAATTAAAATTAGATTTCAGAATTGATAGTTAATGTAACATTTCATCAAACTAGAACAAATAAACTTACAAAATGTGGTTCTTTAAAAAAAGGTTGGCATCAAGTTAAACCACTATTTTTTCCTCCCAATTTGGGACCAGCTATTTTAGTTTTTATAATGCAGTTTTGCTCATTATTAGGGTTTGTGATTTGTATTATAAATTAATAACAAATACAAAATGGTTTTAAAATCCAAACTCAATTTTTAAAATAAACATATGATAGTTAAATTTAAGGACTTATAGCAAATGTGGAGGAAGCACCACAATTAAATATTTGTTGTTAAACCACAGAATAGTTACAGAAGCGACACTCCATGTCGGTACCTTTCATGTTACCCTATTCAGTTCTATGACCTTGGAGCATTGTGTAGACCTTTAAATTTGTTGCCTTCCCCTATCTCTCCCTAAGATGTGACGAAACTTTCCGATTTTAAACAATGAGTCCTTCAAATTTGTTGCCTTTTCCCATCTCTCTCTAATTTTCGTTTCTCTATCTTACTGTCGCTTCTGCTGTGGTTAAACTCAAAGTAGTGGATCAACTAGCTCTTTAACAGCAAAGGTGCATAAAGTTATACTTTAACAGTAAGGGTGGATAAAGTACTTTAACTTTTGACAATACTTTCTGCTAGTCGATAAATCATTATTTTATAGTCTTGTACAAAAATAACTAGTAATTAATATTATTTCAAAAAAATATGTAATTTTTATATGCTCTCAAATGCGGGCGTAATTTGACTTTTATCGCCCGATGTCAAATACAATTCTAGTTTTGATTAAGTATTTAGCATTCACAAAACTATTTAAATTCCTTTTCATTTAAATTTTTGAATTTTTAGAAACCAACTTGGTCTGTGTAGCTTTAAATTCCATTTATATTTCCCTATATATTTGACAGTGACAGTAATACTTCGATTATATTAAATTTGTTTTAAAACAAACAATCTAATAATGCTAACTATCTATAAAGAAACCACAGCATGGATTACATACCTACAGAGTTTTTTCATTTCAATTACCAAAATGAAATAAAACATTGTATGTACCACGGGCATAATTAAGATTACAGCCCTCAGACAATTTAAAGCTCTCTGCTCCGCACCGAGCTTTAAACATTGCCTCATACTATTAATACATAAATAAATGTTATGTGTGATTTTTTTTTATTATTTATTTGTTTATAATTTTGTCCTATATATATTTTTTTAAATGTTAGGCAAATAATTTCAATTAATGTTACTTATATGATTTTAAAACCAGATTGTATTATTTTTATTTAACTTAAAAATAAAAATATAATTTGTAGATCGAATACTTTGAAATTATGGTTGCCCCAATTATTTACAATAATGGATGACTATGAACAATTAAGTGGAAATATAGGAACAAATATTTCAATTTGTGAAATAATTAATTTAATTTCAACAAATAATAATATTTCGACTATTCAAGTCGATAATTCATGTAATGGGGTAAATAAATATTTTATGTTTTTAACGAAAGGTTTTGAACTAACTTATTAACAATATTGTTACAATAATAATTATTATCATTAAATTATTATTTTTATTTTTATCGTTTTAATTTTCAGATAATATCAAATGACCAAGTGTACATAAATTCAGGAATTGTGGGAGCGTGTTCAATAGCAATGTATATTATTATTATTGCTGTTACTAATCGATTAAGTACTAAAACAATCCTAGGTATGTAACAAAATTATTATATTTATCCACAACTCAAATAATATACCTATAATTCAATCGTTTTTATTAATTAATGACCTTGATTACTGTTACTAATTGAATAATATTGACAGTTCGATGGAATAATATTATTCAATCGTTATGCAAATTTAAATCTTACCTGTCAAAAAAATCCAAAGTTTGTCATTTTTCATACTTTTCCATTCTTTTTAAGCTTAAACTGTAGCTAAATAAAACTAGAAATAATTTTCTTACTTCCTATGCTGTGAAACAGTGACGCGAGCTATTGTTATTTATCTGTCAAAGTGGAATGACATATTTTGTTATAATAAACATATATTTTTCGTGTAATAATTGTGGATAAAGTATAGTATTATTCGCATGTAATGGCTAGGCTATTACTCATTTAAGTGATTTACAACTTTTGCTTTCGCTCGTATTGGCAAACTTCATTCTCATGAGTAATAGCACACATTACATGCTCATTGAATAATATATTATTATTTCCTAGTAACATAAAATATTGAGATAAAATAAGATTATTACTAAATATTATTATTATTATTATTATTATTAGACAATTATTGCATTTTAATGGCATAAGTTTTCAGTTAAAAGTCTAAAAAGTCTTGATAATGAATATAGAAAAAAATATAGTATAATTAAAATGTAAAATTTAAACCTTTGGGGCCGTTCAAATATTATGTAAGCAGATTTATTACAATTATTTACCCCCCCCCCATCCCCCTTGTCAACAAAAGTAAGCAAAGCTCTTACCCCCTCCCCCCATGCTTACGTAAACATTTTTCAATTAAATTTTTTAAACAGTTTATAATATATAATTTTTCAAATAGTTTTGATCTCTTGCAAAGTTCTTATTTATAGTATATAATTTAATGAATAAATCTAATAAATAATAATACGGGAATCGAATCCGAGAAATAAAACAATGTTCACTCACTTTAATTTTGAAGTTTTTTTGTTTCAGGTAATTTTAGATGTAGATAGTAAGACAGAAGGATGAGTTAATATTAAGTGAATGTAATAACTTGACAGGGTGGCTGTATGCAATATCGGGGCTGTGTGGCTTAGCTCTAATTTGGTCGTCGGATCCTACGACGATGCTGGCTTTCGCGTCGGTGTACACCGCGACGTCGGGCGTCTCTTGCCATTTACTCATCGGGCTAGTGGTCGATCTCTTCCCCACTAGTCTCAGGTATTAACACCTAGATTGTAATTTCATAACTATAGCCATATGAGATAATAAATAGGTACAGTACATTCAAATTTACATCAATTTTGAAAATTTATATTTTTATTAGTTTGTCATTCGTCAAGAAAATTGATTACGCTTTACCAATTTTTACAAAATAAGAAATATAGGTTTAAGTCTTTTCAAATTAATATACATAAAAATTTAAAAAAATGGAAAACCCCATGAAAAATAAAAAAAAACCGTTTGGAAAACAAAAGTACTAATTGTTTTATTAGAAAATTAAATAATTATCGTTTATTACTGCAATATTTTTTCTTCAATTATTTTAATGGTCACCTTTTTTTATATACTTATTAATCTTTTTCCGTTTATTAATAGTTCACGATTTAATTTTTTTTTTAAATCGGATTTTTTTATTTAAATAATTTTTTTTTATTTCAGAAATAGCATGTATTATAAAAAAAACAAATATATATTGTCAAGAATATGTAAAGATTTAAAGAAACAATAAAAACCTACAGTAAAGGTCGTTTATAACGATACCGCTTTTAACGACAACCTGGTTATAACGTCTAAATTGTAACAATGTACTCTAACGTTATTTTACTTTTATTGGTTATAGCGACTTCCGGCTATAGAGACGAAATTTTTGGGATCCCAAATGTCGTTATAACGGAATGTTACTGTAACACTTTTCAAAATAAATTTATCAAAAGATCACAGATTAGGGCAAGAAGTCGGCCTTAAAATATTCAAAATGATATTTCAGTGAAATCATTTTACGACGAAGTTAAAAACATTTAGTTATTTCTTGAAAGTATTGCCACATGGTAGTATTACCCACACGCTTTTTCCTCCAATTTTCGTAAATCTGGGATGTTAAATAAAATTGCAAAACGAGAAATTTAAATTAATGATTTAAAAAAAAAGATTTCTTATGAAAAAATTCTTGTACAATATTTTTACTTGAAAATGAATATATACATTTACATAAAAAACATTAAAACCAGAAAAACTGCATTTATTGCTTCGTGGTATTAATATATATATATATATATATATATATATATATATATATATATATATATATAGATAAAAAACTAATAACATTTTATATATTTTTTAATTTAATAAATTTATTTACTAGAAAATTAAATGACTGTTATTTATTACTGCAATACATTTTTTCAACAATTTAAATTTACTTAATATTATTTTTTTAGAACAATGGTAGTTTCACTGACTATTATGATGGGTCGAGTTGGAACAATAATAGGAAATGTTATATTTCCTATGTTGCTAGTATTAGGGTGTCTACCCCCTTTTTTACTAATTGGAGGCATTATACTAAGTATAAATTATTATTTTTATTATTACTCTATAATGGCACATTTTTTTCAGTTTGCTTACCACTTCTATTTCTAATAAAACCAGCAAAAGAAGAAAAATTTTAATAAAATAATTTATCATTTAAGTTATAAATAAATATAAATAAATATAAATAAAATTTAATTAATATAGGATTATTTTTTACAGCTCTATATACAATAGAAAAACATAAAACAAAAATATGGGAATAATCACACAATAACTCTTTTTTGTTCTAGTAAAAAATGTGGGAGTAATAATAAAATAGTGAAGGGAAATATTCAACACTTTAATAATAAACTAGTTAATTTAAATAAATATAATATAATAAGAAACGAACACAGTCTTCTCATACCAGTTACGTTAAAACAAATGACAACATAGGTTGACAGTTTTTAAAGAAATAGTTGAAGGAAATATAAATAAATAATACGTCAAATGCAGTGTTATTATAGGAAATAATTATTAGTGAATACAAATCGTATACGTTGTATTTCTGTTCCTACTTACTACGATAAACATAATATATTACACTAGTAGTAATTATTGTAATTTAGTTCAAACTTAACCATGAGAAAGAAAGAAGGTAAATTTTATATTATTTTACTATAATTATGTTAAAAGTATTACAGTATATAAAATATTGGTAAGACATTTTAATGGTAGGTATATATATTTTGACGTCCTAAATAAATTTCAAAATTAGAAAATTCAATTAAAATTTTTTTTTGATATTTATACAAACGCTTATAATTACAATTTATATACTTTTATATTCTGTATAAATAATTATTTAATGATATTTATGTAATTTTCAGGAACTTATGATGTAAGCACACCATCGAAGGAACAACCTGAAAATAATCCTTCAAGAAGAGCGTCTTTCGAGGAAGCTATTTCAGCTGCAGGCTTCGGAAAATTTAATTTTTTTTTACTAATAGTAGGAGGTTTTCCTATTTGCCAGGCTACAATGTATTCTATGACTAATCTTGCGCAAATAATTCCTTCTTTAAAATGTGACTTTAATTTGAATGTACGTCAAATTGGAATACTTAACGCTAGCCCATTTTTAGGTGAGTAACTTTTTTTTTATTATTTTGTAAAAAATATTGTTGAATATAAAATATGCATAGAAATTTTTTAAAAACTCTTTTTAATATTAGTATTTTTAATAATGTATTGTTTTAATTTTTTCTTAAATATATGTAGGTGCATAATTTAAAAATTAAAAAAAATAATTACCTTCTGTAACATTCTTATCGTATCCATAAATTCTGAAAAGGAAAAAATAAAATTATTCGTAAATATATTGCATATAATACAAATATAATTTCAAATATCGATAATTATTTATTTCTTTATTTTTTATCTTAATAACATATAATTACAGCACAAGATAAAAAACGCTGTTACACACGTGTTACACACAACAATTTTTCTACAACCAAAGTATTAATAAAAATTATTTTCAAAAGTAAATAAAACAATTGATAAATGTGCCACCAGTGCGTAAAAATGTTCACATTAGCAACTAGCAACTAGCAACTGCTACTTTTTGAGAACTAGGTGTAAAATGTGACTTTTTACAAACTCTAAAAAGGGCATTTATGGCCGGTTGTAGGAAAAATAAATATAATACCTATATCGAAACAATATTTTATAATTTTTGTTTTTTAATTGCTTCTAAATAACTTTCTATTTTTTTTATTGTGAAGGCCTGCATTTAAGTGAATTTAATTATTTTATTATTCTGAAAAACAGTTTTCTAATATATTTATTTTAGGAAATATAGCAAGTCCGTTTCTATGGGGCTACCTTGCCGACAAATATGGTCGAAAAAAAGTAATTATGTGGACATGTATATTTAATGGAATTTTAGAGTCTCTCATTGTTTTTTCAATCAACCTTGAGATGATAATTGTATTCAAATTTTTGGCAGGATTTTTGTAAGTGTTGATAAGAAAATGTCGGTTTTTGAAAATTGTTCATATTGATATATCAGAATGTATTGAATTTAAATTTTCAAATACATTTTCTTAAGATGTATCCAGAAACCAAAAGAAATAATTTTATAGTAATTTATATATTTTTTTAGAATAACAGCACCTCTTGGTATAATAATGTCATATATGGCAGAATGCCATAACGTGAAGCATAGAAGTACAATGATTATGTCTTTAGGAGTACTGATTGGTACTGCAAATTTTTTTTTACCTGCACTTGCTTGGGCAATACTTCCAAGAAATTTTAATATCGATTTTTGTAAGTATTTTTTTAGTTACTGTTTAAAATGTATAGATTTAAATTTAATAACAATATTTTCTACAAAATTTAATAAATGTTCTTAACATGTGGACCAGGGTCGGCCCGAGACTTTTAGCGCCCCCCTTTTTATATATTTTTTAAATAGTTTGTTATACACGTAAATTATTTAATCAAGCCTAACAATATTGAAATATTTTTGTTGCTTTTACTTAATTTTAAGAATTAAAAAAAGATAAAATGCGCTTTAAGCCGGCCCTGATTTGAACCTAATAGAGCACTATAAATGACTTTCCACCTATTCACAATTTGAAAAAAATGCAAATATTAATAATAACATTATTTGTTACAGTAAAGTCTTGGAAAATATATTTAATAATAACATCCATTCCAAGTATAATTGGTGGAATTGCTTTTATTTTTATTCCAGAAAGTCCTAAATTTTTAATAGCTGCTGGATATCACGACGAGGCCTTAAAAGTATTTCAAAAAATATATTCGATGAATACTGGAAAACCGAAAAATAGTTATCCTGTAGGTAAACACTAAATTAAAAAATATAATCATTCTATTTATTATTTGATTAAATATCTTATTTATTTTTCTAGATAACAAAGTTACAATGTAACAACCAAAACGATCAACAAAAAGAAGAAAAAAAAACTTCAATCAAACAAGCAATAAAAAATAACTGCCAACAATTCAAACCATTGTTACACAAACCCTATGTAACTAAATTAATATTATCTTTATTACTACAAGGCTGTCTAATGATGGGGTAAAAGAACCACTAAAATAAAATATAAATTATAACATAAAAAACATTTCAGTGTGAATACGTTGAGAACATGGCTACCAGAAATCCTGACATTAATGGATGAATACAAAAAAAATAACAATGGAAGTTCGACGACTTTATGTCATATAATTCAATTATCTTTAAATAAAACAGACGAAGAACAATTTGCAAATAACACTATTGTTGAGAAATCTTGCAGTCAAGTAAGAATATAATTTTTATATATTTTTCAGACGACCACATATGAAAGTAGCCATATTTACACTGTAATTAACACCAGAAAATGTAACATAGCACATGGCGTGTGTTATAATAACACACTAGTGTGTTATATAACCGGATATGACGATTAGTGGTCAATAGATGGAACTTTGATAATAAAATGTAACAAAATTAAAGAAAATTTGCTTAAAACTACGATTTTAAAATTGGTAGTGAATTAATAACAAAAATAAAGAGTCAAAATGTACTGATAGTTTTATTAATTATTCAAATAATACGTACTAGACTTCCAAATCAGTTTCCGGTTAACTAGTGATAATTAACCTCAAACCCAAACGTTCAATGCTTTCGTGAGTTGTGTTTGACATTGACACTTTTGTACAAACCCTGTTTTTATTATAATATTTTGTGGTCGTCTGAAAAATCGTGTATTAAATCACTCGGCGCTGCACGCCTCGTTCTTCAATCTCTACACACGCTTGCTATTTACCACTTTCCACGCTTGCTATTTACCACTGTCCACGCTTGTTATTTAAATAACTAATACATTTCACAACTTGAATATATACTTGTATAATCTACTTAGCAAATTTATATTATACATATATATAGCAATTTAATTTTACTTCGAAAAACGCTATAAAATACTTTTGAAAAAACTTCATATTTTAATTAATTATCTCTTTTCGTTTCTGAGATTTTTACTCTCACAGCTGCATCTCAAAATATTTACAAATTAATATACAGTAACCCAAAATCTAATAGAATGAAAAAAGTATACACTTTTTATTTTTAAAATTTCATATTGATTTTTAACATAACATTAAAGAATTTTTATAATCTGATACATAATTTGAGAAAAAGCTATTTTAATTTAATTTTGAAGCTCATATTTTTTTTAGGTTCAAAATAGTGACGATGTATACATGGTATTATGTATAATAGGAGTGGCGTCTATAGTGTTTTATATTTTTTTCACAATTACTTCTTCAATATTTAATCCAAAATATGTATTAGGTAAATTAATTCTACTAAAAAAAATAATAATAAATAATTTATATTTTATTTCTAGCGTGCACACTAATTGTATCAGGCGTAAGTGGTATTGCTTTAATTTGGATAGAAAATGCAATTGGGATTTTAGTCATAGCTGCAGGATACACGACACAGACAGGGGTGGCTTTAGTAACTTTGGTGAGCATTGTTGTCGATCTATTTCCCACGAAATTTAGGTAAGATTTTTTTACTAATTTTTAAAATTATAGTTTTTAAATCAATATAAATCAAAATGTTAAATAAATATAGTATATTAATTTTTTGAACCCTGAATGGGGGTTTCCAATACAACGCCTTTTTAAAATATATATTCTGCATATCAATTTTGGTCGTGAGTATATTATAATAAAACTAAAATAATATGTAATTGTTGAATACTTTATTTAAAAATTGAAATTAAAATTTTATTTAAATGACCTTGTGACGTCTTTCCCCTGATCAGTGTTGCCAACTATAAGTATATAAGTTTTAATTTCACCGGTTCGCAACACTGCCCCCGATAGCTAGCTTCATGTGATAAAATGACAGTGTAACAGGTATAAAACAATACTTAACAATAATAGCCACAAAGAAAATTGCAAATATAAAAGCAGCGATAGCAAGAAAATCTAAATAATATTCATTCATAACTAAAATAAAATACTTTATGTACAAGTACATTCTTTTTTCATTAAATATTATTATAAATTCAGTACCTGATATTTATATCCTGCCTGGATTTCAAAATATATGAGAACACACACACGTGGTAACTGGTAAATGCATCTATCGAAAGCATGAATCACGAAAGCAGGTTATGTTTATATTCAATGTTTGAATTTAAGCGGTACTCGTAGCCTAACTTCACTTCAGTTTTTTAGCTACTTTTTTTCTCGGATACTATCAACTTTTTGGAAAAATAAAAAAATATGGGTCCAATATTTTGTTTTAAAGTTTATCATATAAAAAAATCAAAAAATCTTGGAAACCCCCATTGTGCAACATTTAACTAACTTATAAAATTAGTTTGATTTTTTTTTTCATAATTATACCGTAGAAGGAAACCAGTCTATCTGGTGTGGATAGAATTTTTATGAGAGAAAGTCGTGTTTTGATATAAAATACACAATAAATTGTAATGTCTTCTAATGATCACAGCTGGCCATAAATATCGATGCGCTGATGTCAAAACCTGCAATACAATTACGCCTTTTCGATTTTATTCTTTATTAACTAACTTTTATTTATTTTTAAAACCTATAACCCTATTATCAAAGTTGTGTAGAGATAAAACAAACCAAACAACTATATTAAACCAAAAATTACGTTGACAAACACGAAATATCTCAAATATTCCCAATTTTGTGCCCAAAATTTTGATTTTGGGAAATAGTGTACCTTGATAGATCTCGATGCACTGATTTCAATTTTTGAAACGGAATTTAATTATCTCTTTTCGTTCCTGAGATATTTGCTGTCAAAGTTGCACCTCAAAAAAGTGTGTTTATTGGCTATATCTCTAAAATGGGTTGAGATACAATCTCAACGATTATAGCAGTGGATTCTGCGGGAAAAGTTACATAAAGAAATGTTTTCTCGGCATATGCGTTCTTTGGAACGATTAGGTGCAAAATGAGAAAATCGAAAAAATCTAAATTTCAAAATTTCTCAGAGGAACTTTTTGTCTCCAAAACTTTTCATTTTCAAGACTTAACTAAATACCGATGCGCTAATTTCAAATTTCAAACCGAATTGAATTATCTCTTATCGTTCTCGAGATATTCGTATTCAAAGTTGAATTTTGACAATACCTAAAAAAACAGGTTTTTTAGGTACACCTCTTTAAGGGTTAGGTTTACGACTTCGGCGACATCACCAATCGATTCTACAGGCAAAATTACATAAGTATACCAATTTTTATATTTTTATTCCAAAGGATACAATTTTTAGAGCAAAAAAACGAAAATCGGCGAAATCGAAAAAATTGCCTGATGCACCCCTTACGATTTTTCTCGATTTTTGGCCATTTTCAGTTTTTTCCTTCTAGAAATTCTATCTGTTGAGATAAAAATCTGAAAATTGGTACACTTATGTAATTTTGCCCGTAGAATCGAATGGTGAAGTCGCCGAAACCTTAAACCTAACTATTTAACGGGTGTACCTAAAAAACCTGATTTTGTAGGTATAATTTTGAACTCAAATATCTCGAGAACGGGAAGAGATAATTGAATTCTGTTTGAAAATTTGGAATTAGCGCATCGATATCTACTTAAGACCAAAAAATGAAAAATTTTGTAGACAAAAAGTCTCGATGCGAAAAAATGAAATTTAGGTTTTTTCGTTTTTCTTATTTTTCACCTAATCGTTCCAAATAACGTATATGTGGGCAAAACGTTTCTTTATATAACTTTTCCCGTAGAATCGAATG
The DNA here is from genome assembly GCA_035578165.1 of Stenolophus ochropezus. Classification (NCBI taxonomy): domain Eukaryota; kingdom Metazoa; phylum Arthropoda; class Insecta; order Coleoptera; family Carabidae; genus Stenolophus; species Stenolophus ochropezus. The sequence goes on from JAQOWZ010000010.1 coordinate 4,642,215, forward strand.
TTGTAATAGTTGAGATTGTATCTCTACTCATTTTTTAAATAAACTCAAAAAACACACTTTTTTAAGGTACAATTTTGAGAGCTAATATCTCCGAAACGAAAAGAGATAATTCAATTCTGTTTGTAACGTTGTTATCAGCGTAGCGTAACTCTTTAAAAAAATTATAAGCAAAATTTTGTAAAATTTGAAAATTTTCACACTAAAAATTCGATAATTTCAAATATTTTCAAGTTTACGCAAATATACAGCATCAGCAGCTTTGAGAATTACTTCTGCTGTTAGTACTACAAACATAAACTATTATATTGTTAATTATTAATTTTATAAACTTACTTTTAAAATGAAGAAAATATATGCTTTGTACAATTTATTGTAAAGTCAAATGATTCGCCACGATCTAATTGTAATATATGTATAATTATCGAATCCATTCCCATTTATTTACCTTTGATATTTTTAATAGCAATATTCTATATCTAACATAATTTTACAATTTAATACAAATACTCTATTACCGCGTTGTGGTATAAAAGAAAAACGCTTTTGGTGCTTTTTAAAATACAAAACTAAGTTTGGACGTTCGCGATATCGAAGTCTCATTTCGTAAAGTCTATATATATTCGGCGGCGCCGAAATTATATAATACCGGTTAAAGACGTGTAACTTTTGAAAAGGTTTTATAAATAATCCATCTTGCATAAGGACAAATTATCATACGCTAAATAAATAAATAGATAAATATAAAGAATTATCTTTTTCAATTTTGTTTTTATTTATTTATTTTGGAGGTACGGCGCCCCTCACATCTTGGCGCCCTTCTGCCACACTTGCGTACCGTATAGCGCCTGCTAATAATGTAATATCAAAATTTGAAAACATGGCAGCGGTGGGATTCGAACCCACGCCTCCGAAGAGACTGGTGCCTTAAACCAGCGCCTTAGACCGCTCGGCCACGCTACCTTATACTTCCCTTTTATTCTCCTTACTTCCGGTTTATCAATAAAAATAAAATTACACATATTTCATGATAAATATAATTTAAAATTAAAATACATTTTTAATTTTTTTTCTAGGACTACAACAGTTTTATTGTGCAGTACTTCCGGCCGAGTAACTTCCGTGTTGGGCAACCTTATACTTCCGGTTCTTTTTCAAAACGGATGTGTTCCTGCTTTTATATTTTTAGGGGGATGCGTACTAGGTATGTAGCAAAATACACAAAAAAATTAATACTATTTTATTTTTTGTTTCAGTATGTTTAATACCTCTATTCTTATTACCATCAGAAAAAGAAGAAGAGTAGTTTAAACAGGGCATGTAACCGCTTTAAAAACTGGTTAATAAAAACCGGTAACCGATATTTTGAACGAAAATTGCGAACTTTAACCGTAATTTGAACTGATATTTTTAAGGACGAAAATACCAGTTTTAACGAACATTAATCTTTATTTTAATATTATTTAGCGTGAAATATGTTACATATTTTTTCTATATTATTGTCAGTTTTTACAATTTCCTTTTTATTGAAGAGTCATAAAAGTAGGTAATCCTTAGAGGTAGTCTCTTTGTCAGAATTAGGCAAGTTACAATTGAAATGTGCGAATATTCCTTAATTAAATTGCATTTTTTTATTTGTTATATTTTTTTAGATGGTAATTTTTATAAAAAAAAATAATTAATTTAATATTTTTTAATTAAATTTTTTTAATGTATAATCAGTTTAAACCGGTTTCTAATTTTTCAAAACCGGTTTCCGATCTAAAACCGTTATTATTATAACGTTCTCTATAATGGTTAACCGTTAACCAGTACTTTTTTCGGTTACATACCCCGGTTTAAAAATATGCTAATTTATGTATATATATTAAATAAGTATATATCTAATTTAGAAATAAATAAACATTAGTGCATTTAATATTATTTATTTATTAAAAAAAATTGAAAACAACATGTTGACAGTTTTCGAAGAGTTACGTCAAATGAAATGTCATAAGAAATAGTTACTTACTGTACATAAATATATTAAATAAATGGTGTTACTGTTTCTGTTTATCACGATAAACATTACAATAGCGCTTAATCTAATTTAGATTTAGGTAGCTTAAACATGAGTCGGAAAAGAGGTAAATATTAGTTTATAATAATATATCTATACATATATTTAAACATAAAACCTTTTTTGTTTTTAAACCATTATTATTATAAACAAGAAAGCATTTGTAATTTTATTAAATGTATTATTTGAATTTAAGTAAATATATATTGGTATAAAATATATACAGGGTGTTAAAAAAGAATAACATATTTTAGGGGAATACATTTTTGATGATTTAAATTTAAAAATTTTCAAAATTCTTTGGATTTTCAGACACTTATTATAATGCAAGTACCTATAGCCTATATGAAGGGGGAGCAACTTATGAAGAAGCAATTTCAGCGACAGGATTCGGAAAATTTAATTTATTTTTATTAATAGTAGGAGGCTTCCCTATTTGTCAGGCTACGGTTTTTTCTTTGAGTAATCTGTCTCAAATAATTCCATCATTAAAATGTGACTTCAATATGACTTTACATGAAATCGGAATACTCAATGCTACTCCATTTTTAGGTGAGTCAAATGATTTTATTATTTTGTAAATAGTTATTTATGATATAAGTGTTCAAAGTGACATTTTATGAGTGAGTGGGGAAGTTTTTGAAACGAGGCAAAGCCGAGTGTAACAAACCCCACGAACGAAATAAAATCACTTTTAACACAAATATCATACACTATTTTTCCTACGACCGTAGTGATGTATTAGTAAATAAAAACTAATAGGCCAATTATGAACAAATCTGTAAGTCTTACAGATCTGTAAATCTTTAAAAAACTGACAAAAACGCATCTATTTTTGTTGATTAATATAAAATTATACATAAGAGTGGCTACTTTCGTTGCGATTTTATTCATTATTTACAGATTTACGGATCTGTAAGTCTTACAGATTTGTTCAGAATTGACTTATAAGCATTATAAAATGACATTTATGACAGGTCATGATGTATTTGTTATGAACAACTGAACATAAGAGTGTTAAAAGTAAATTTGTTTTTTACTTTTAATTCGTTGTCAATGACAACGATTTAAAAGTATTCACTGTGTTATAAACTGTTATTTTTAACTTGCTAAGCAACAGTTAAAAAGACTATTTTTAACAGTGGTCGTAGGAAAAAAATATTATTTTAAATACAAAACATTCATAATATTGACTACAATTTGTTGCATGTTTTATTAGATACAAATATTAAAAAAAAATATTTAGACATTTTAAATATTACCTACCATCTGTAAAATTCTTGCCGTAGTCATATGCAGAAGTTCTGAAAAGAAAAAAAATGTAATTTATTCATAAATATGTATAATATAAGACAAATATATTTTTCAACGACCACTATAGAAAGTGGCACTTTTCTCACAACTAGGTTGGAATCGAAAGTTGGGCACATAGTTTTACTTGGCGTTAGAGATACAAAAATATACTATATAATAATGTTTTAAGAGAACAAAGGGGCCAGTTGATAATAGAATGAAATATTTTTTTAAAACCAGTGATTCTCAATTTACAGTACAAAATAATTTTTTTTAAATAAGTGTTTAAGTATTAGGCGACTTTCTGCATTTGTAAGCAAATTTAAAAAAATCCTTAAACAGTATTTAATTCGAATCATCAAAATAGTATAATTTTTTTTTATAATTGATGTCCCATTTTTTTAATTCCCCTCAAATAACTTTCGTTTTTTTTTTAAACGGTCTGCTATGATTTAAATATTTTATTATTCAAATATCTGTGCATCAGATTTCCTAATTGATTTTATTTTGTAGGAAATATAGCAAGTCCATTTTTATGGGGTTTCCTTGCAGATAGATACGGTCGAAGAAAAGAAATTATATGGACGTGTATATGTAATGGCGTTTGTGAATTCGTTAGTGCTTTTTCTGTCAATCTTCATATGTTAATTGCGTTCAAATTTATGACAGGATTTTTGTAAGAGGATATTTGATGAAATATAGCCGAACCTTATAAACTATAATTTAAATTTGATATTTAAAATTATAATTTTTAAGGTTCAACCACAGAATAGGTTTATACAGAAGCGACAGTAGACAGAGAAACGAAAATTAGAGACAGATGGAGAATATGCACAAATTTAAAGGGCTCATTGTTTAATATCGGAAAGTTTCCTCACATCTTAGAGAGATATAGGGGAAGAGCACAAACTTAAAGGTCTACATAATGCTTCAAGGTCATAGAACTGACTAGGGGAACATGAAAGGTACCGACACGGAGTGTCGCTTCTGTGTATAACTATTCTTTGGTTCAACTGTGATTAGAAACTGCAATTTTGTAAACATATACAAATTTATAATATTTTAGAATAACTGCACCTTTTGCGAATTTGGCATCATATGTGGCAGAATGCCACACTGCAAAAATCAGAAGTAGGATGATCATGGTGCTAGGAATACTACTGGGTACTGGAAATTTTTTTTTGCCTGCAATTGCTTGGGCTATTTTGCCCTTAAATATTAATAATAATTTTTGTAAGTATTTTTTATATAGATAGCATGCACGAAATTGCTAACGTAGTCTAGTTTCGTCACTGTTAGTCAATCGGGAAGTTTAGCGTGGTTGAAATTACATGTGAAATATATTTTAGTCGTAAGTATATGAATAATTATAAATGTAATTGAAAGTTAAAATTTTGTTGCCAATTATTTATAATTAATGATGTATCTTCGAGCCACACTGACGTCACAAGTGAGTTATGCGCTTGCGCAGAAGGGATGGTGAGACCTGACTTTTTGAACGTAGGTTGTATTTTGAGGCATTACACCACACGCTTCTCTGTTGCCATGGGATCCCAGCGCGCGCTGGTTAAGATAGACGATACGTTCTCCGCGAGTCACACTAATGTTATTTTTGTATAAAATTTCATTTTTTGAGAAATCTAGGCATCTTTGGGTGAAATAAAATGTACAATATCACTTTGGAGGGTAATCTTGATAAAATAAAAAAATAAAAAAAATCGCTAAACTTCCCCATTGTCAATACACATTTTATCCTCTACACATGTTACATTGCTCGATTACTCTTTCAAACATTCAGTTTTGCACACCTTTTATCGTACACAATTTTAATCCGCGAAAAAATATCTTACACACATTTTATCTTGCGCACATTTTATCATCCACACATTTTATCTTCGCCAATGTTTGATGTTTAAACCATTGTAATTGTACCTGCCATTCATTTTATTGCCCATGCAATTAACATATTTATAATTAGATGAAATATCCAGTATTAAATTTTTCAGAAGATAAAATGTGTGGAACATAAAAAGAGTGGAAGATAAAATGTGTGGATGATAAAATGATTTGGAAGATAAAATGTGTGAAAGATAACTTTATTTGCGGATTAAAAGTGTGCACGATAAAAGGTGTGCAAGATTGAATGTATGCAACATACAATGTCAAGCAATATAACATGTGTGGAGGATAAAATGTAAACGCCCCGTAAGGAAATATTAATTATAAAATTATTTGTTATAGTTGTGCCTTGGAGAATTTATATTTTAGTAACGAGTATTCCAAGTTTCATTGGAGGAATTTCTATGTGTTGTATTCCAGAAAGCCCTAAATTTTTAATGGCTTCTGGACGTCACGATGATGCTTTAGAAGTATTTCAAAAAATATATTCGAGTAATACTGGAAAACCTGGAAATAGTTATCCTGTATGTAAATACTAAATTGTTATATTTATTATTATTCTATTAAATATTCTATTTATTTTTTTAGATAACAAAGTTAGCATGTTACAACATAAGCGATGAAGAAGAAGAAACAAAAATCAAACAAGCAATGAAAGAGAATTGCCAACAATTCATTCCATTATTTCACAAACCATATTTGATGAGATTAATTTTATCTTTATTGTTACAAAGCAGTCTAATGATGGGGTAAAAAAATTCTATAAATTAAAATATTAAACAATTATAAAACAAAAAATATTCCAGTGCAAATACTTTGAGAATATGGTTGCCACAAATTTTAACACTAATAGACGAACACAAAAAAACTAACAGTGATGGATCAACGACATTATGTCAAATTATTCTACTCTCTTTAAATAAAAAACAAGATAATATTTCAAATCAAACAGTTGTTGAAACATCTTGCAGTCATGTAAGAATATTATTTTTATATTTTTTGTACAGAAATTTTATTTTATATTTTTAAGGTTCATTCCCAGCTACTGTTTAATTTTAATTTTAGATTTAATTTTAAATTTTACTTTTAATTTTATGTATTAATTGAAAAACAGATTTCAAGTACCAAAATGAAATAAAACGTTGTATGTACCACGGACATAATCAAGATTATAGCCCTCAGGAAATTTAAAGCTCTCCGCTTTGCGTCGAGCTTTAAACATTCCATTGTGCTATAATCTTTTAATTATGCCCTTAATACATAAATAAGTATTATAAACTCAAAATAATATTCAAGTATTTTAATAAACTGAAAACAAAAAAAAATGTTTTAATTTAAGTTTGTTTAACGATTTTTATCTGTATTTATATTTTCGAAGTTGTATACATTTTTTTTAGGTTCAAAATAGTGACGAGGTATACATTGCATTATGTATGATAGGAATCGTGTCTATAGTGTTTTACATATTTTTCACAATTACTTCTTCAATATTTATTCCAAAATATTTATTAGGTAAATTAATTCAACTAAAAAAAACTTGTAAATAATTGATAACTTATTTTCAGTGTTTTTAGTAATAGTACCGGGAGTTTGCAGCTTTAGTTTAATTTGGATAAAAGACCCAATCGCTATTTTAGTCATAGCTGCCGGGTTCACTATACTCATCGGAGTGGGTGTAATGGTTTTGTTGGGTATTATTGTCGATCTATTTCCTACTAGTTTTAGGTAAGAAATCTTCAGTTATGCATCGATAAAATAATAGTATATTATTATTTTAAATTATATTTAATTTTAATAGCAATAATAGTATATTACTCTATAAGCAAGTAATGTGTGCAGTGTGCTATTACTCATGAGAATGAAGTTTGCCAACACGAGCAAAAGCGAGTGTTGTAAATCATTCGAATGTGTAATAGCCATTACATGCTAATAGAATACTATACTTTATCCACAACTATAACAGGAAAAATATATGTTTATTATAACCAGGGCAGGTAACCGGTTAAAAAAACCGGTTAATAAAAACCGGTAACCGATATTTTCAATGAAAATTGCGAACTTTAACCGTAATTTTAACCGATATTTTTCAGGCCGAAAATACCGGTAACCGTTAACCAAAAAATAAATAAACCGGTTTTAGCGAACATTAACCTTTATTTAATATCATTTAGCGAGAAAAAAAAAATTTTTATATCTGTGTTTTCTATTTGTATTTGAACATGAGTTATGACAGTCATAAATGTAGGTAGTCTCTTTGGCCGTTAAGGTTACTTAAAAAGTCCCAAATAAATACAGCCTTTGTCAACACAGGCAAGTTTAAAATTGAAAAGTGACCTACGTTTTTCTGAAGATATTACGGGAATTTTTGTGAATGTTCATTAATTAAATTGTTTGAAACAATGTTAAACCTTCCACAACATTCTGAAATTAATCCCAAACAATGTGGAACAGTGTTAAACCTTATAGAACTATGTAGAACATTGTTAAATTAGTATAACTTTCTTAACTTCATCCCAATTAACTTGGAACAGTGTTGAACCTTATATATAACAATGTTAAACCCTAAATAATTATATTAACTTTGTCCCAAACAATTTGGAATTCTGAAATTAATCTCAAACAAATTGGAACAGTGTATATAACAATGTTAAACCGTAAACAATTGTCGTAATTTTGTCCCAAACAATTTGGAACAATATTAAACCTTCCAAAACTGCCTGAAATTAATCTCATATAATTTGGGATAATGTGTAACCTTGTAGAACTATCTAGAACATTGTTAACCCCTGTACAACTGTCTCATCTGAATTCCAATTATCTTGGAACAGTGTTGAACCTGATACATCTATGTTACACACTAAACAAGTTTCTAACTTTGTCCCAAACAATTTGGAACAAAGTGAAACATAGTGCAACTGTTTCTACTTACTCTAGAACACTTGGAACATCTTTCTGCCTTCTACAACTGTCTTTTTAAGTCTTCCTAGTAATTTCCAATAATAGTTATACATTAAAACTTACAATTTATAGTTTTTCACTCTAAAATTTTTCATATACAGCCAAAATAATCCAAAAAGACCCATTTTTAGGTCCAAAATTTTGATTTTTGAAATAATTTCAAATTGATAGTCGCCGATGCGCTGATTTCAAATTTTCAAACCGAATTCAATTATCTCTTTCCGTTCCTGAGATATTTGACCTCAAAGTTGCACCTCAAAAAAGTGGGTTTTTTGGATATAACTCTAAAACGGGTAGGGACACAATCTCAACGACTATACCAGTGGATTCTACAGGCAAAGTTACATAAAGAAATGTTTTCTCCGCATATACGTTCTTTGGAACGATTTTGTGAAAAATGAGAAAAACGAAAAAAACCGGAATTTCAGTTTTTCGCTTGGGAACTTTTTGTCACCAAATCTTTTCATTTTCAAGACTTAAGTAAATACAGATGCACTGATTCCAAATTTTCAAACCGATTTCAATTATCTCTTACCGTTCTGGAGATATTTGCGTTCAAAGTCAGACCTGAAAAAAATTGTTTTTCAGGAATAGTCCTGAAATGGGTCGAGATACGACATCGGCGACCTCACCAATCGATTCTGCGGGCAAAATTACATAAGTATACCAATTTTCAGATATTTATTCAGGCGGATACAATTTTTAGAGCGAAAAAACGAAAATCGCAAAAATTGAAAAATCGCCTGATGAACCCCTTACGATTTTTTCCGATTTTTGGCCATTTTCGTTTTTTCGCTGTAAAAATTGTATCCATTAGAATATAAATCTGAAAATTGGTACAAAAATGTAATTTTGTCCGTAGAATCGATTGGTGAGGTCGCCGAGGTCGTATCTCAACCCATTTCAGGACTATTCCTGAAAAACTGAATTTTTCAGGTCCAACTTTGAACTCAAATATCTCGAGAACGGTAGGAGATAATTGAAATCGGTTTGAAAATTTGGAATCAGCACATTCTTCTTTACTTAAGTCCAGAATATAAATAATTTTGGAGACAAGAAGTTTCCGAGCGAAAAACTGAAATTCTGGTTTTTTCGTTTTTCTCATTTTTCTCCAAATCGTTCCAAAGAACGTATATGAGGAGAAAACATTTCTTTATGTAACTTTCCGCGTAGAATCGACTGGTATAATCGTTGAGAATGTATCTCTACCCATTTTAGAGATATGGTCAAAAAACACCCTTTTTTGAGGTGCAACTTTGAGAGCAAATATCTCAGGAATGGAAATAGATAATTGAATTCGGTTTGAAAATTTGAAATCAGCGCATCGACGACTATCAAGTTAGACTAATTCCAAAAATCAAAATTTTGGACCCAAAAATGGGCATTTTTAAATTTTTTTGGCTGTATATGAAAAATTTTAGAGTGAAAAACAATAAATTGTAACTTTTCATGTATGTCTATTATTGGAAATTGCTAGGAAGACATAAAAAGAAAGTTTTAGAAGGCAGAAAGATGTTCCAAGTGTTCTGAAATAAGTAGAGAGACTTGCACTATGTTTCACTTTGTTCCAAATTGTTTGGGACAAAGTTAAGGCACTTGTTTAGGGTGTAACATAAATGTACTAGGTTCAACACTGTTCCAAGATAATTGGGAGTAAGATGAGACAGTTCTACAGGGTTTAAAAATGTTCTAGATAGTTCAACAAGGTTTAACTTGTTTTCGGAAAGAAGGTGGTTATTCCTGTGTTTGTACTGCTGGTTTTACCGGTTCAAATTGTGACATAACTTTAACTAAAGACGCATGTAAAAGAGATATTTGTAAGAGTGGTTCAACTTGCACTCCCCTTAAAAAAGGAGGGTTTATTTGTGAAGACTGTTATCCCAATAATGGGTATGAACATTATACAGAATTATGTGAGCTTAAAAGTAGAAGCTTTGGAAAAAGCTCGTTTCTTACTTTTCCAAGTTTGAAACAGAGACATCGTCTACATTTGACTTTAAAGTAAGTACTAAACTAAAAGCTTTTCTGAATTTTTTTAATTATTACTTTAACTTGTACGGAACAAGTTTACCAAAATAAAACAACATGCAAAATTAATAAAATTAAGTTTTATAAGTTTGTGAACTTTTACCGTAATTTTAACCGATATTTTTCAGGCCGAAAATACCGGTAACCGTTAACCAAGAAAAAAAATAAACCGGTTTTAGCGAACTTTGACCTTTATTTTAATATCATTTAGCGACAAAAAATTTTAATATATTTTTTTTATATCTGTGTTTTCTATTTGTATTTGAACATGAGTTATGACAGGTTTTACAAAGTCCCAAATATATACGGCCTTTGTCAACACATCAGGCAAGTTTAAAATTGAAAAGTGACCTGCGTTTTTCTGAAGATATTACGGGAATTTTTGTGAATATTCATTAATTAATTTGCTTTTTTTTAATTGTTATATTTTTCTCAGATGGTATTTTTTTATTATTTTTTTAAATTAATTATTTTGTAATTTTTTTTAATCAATTTTTTATAATTAATTTCTTTTAATTAATTTAATTATTTTTTTAACCGATATATTAACCGGTTTAAACCGGTTTCTAATTTTCAAAAACCGGTTTTCGAACTAAAACCGTTATTATTATAACGTTCTCTATAAGGGTTAACCGTTAACCAGTATTTTTTTCGGTTACATGCCCTGATTATAACCAAATATGTCATCACACTTTGGCAGATAAATAACAATAGCTCGTACCACTGTTTCACAGCATACTTAACGCAAAACAATTATTTCTAATGTTATTTAGCTACAGTTTAAGCTTATAGAAAAGGAAAGTATGAAAAATGACAAAACTGGTATAACTTTGGCTTTTTATGTAGAAAAACTTACTTAATAGTAATTTGGTTTTTACTCTTTTTGCTTAATAAGATTTAAATTTGACATAACGATTGAATAATATTATTCTATCGAATTGTCAATATTATTCAATTAGCAACAGTAACGAAGGTCATTAATTGATAAAAAACGATTGAATTCTAGGTATATTACTTGATAGTTGTGGATAAATAATATTACTATTACATTACATTATAAGTGAGTGAAATACTCGTAAGTAATTATCCATGAGTTACTTGTTTAACGCACAAGTGTGGTAAATTCTCACGAATGTATAATGATATTTCACTCACATGTGATATACGATATTTTACCCGACAGTAGTTTTTACTATACAAAATTAGTTCACATTTATGAAAATGAAGTTTTAGTAATTTAATTATTAATAGAATGCTAAGAATTATTTTGTTGATTTGAATTAAATGGTTTTCATTTGAATACAAAACCTTTTAAAAATAATCATATAAAAATATTAATTTAAAATTTATTTTATTATTCCAATTTGAATATTTTGATTTTATAGTCATCTAGTATAAAAATATAAATTTAAATTGCTTCAGTAATTGCTTTTGTTTAATTCATAGAATTTTTTTTCAAAATATCCATATTTCGTAGTCATTCGATATAAAATACTTTTATTTTATTTTTAATAAGTTTATAAATAGCCAATAAATAAATATAAATTTACTTAAAAAAAATAATGTTCTATTATAAACAAAACAACAAATATTTTTTAATATTTATATTTGAGACTGAGATCAGTACCAGGTTAATTAATCCGAAAAAAAATGTTTTTAGGCGGCTGGTACATAAATTGTTATTTTTCGTATCTGCTGGCAACCTTAAAGTATCAATTTTTATTTGACATCTGTCAAAGTCAAAATTTTTGGCCGCTAGTTTGTTCATTATTGATTTACATAGTTCCTATTAATGTGATTAATTATTTTTGAATATAATAACAAATGTAAGTAAAATTTTAACTATTCCTTTACAAATATTAATGAAAAAGTAATGAATTTGCGAGTAAAAATAGCGGCCGTAAAGTAAATGCGGCCGTAAGGTAAATGCGGCCGTAAAGTAAATGCGGCCGTAAAGTAAATTTTGACAGATGTCAAAAATTGATTTTGAATGAAAATTCATAATTTCTTGTTGTAATCGCCTAAAAAATGTTGTGTGCACCTCGGCTAAAAGTTCTTTTTGGGCCTCATCTGATTTGTAGCCTCGGCTTTGCCTCGGCTGCAAACTTCTGTTTCGGCCCAAAAAGATTACTTTTAGAACCTTGATACACAAATAACTATTTTGATACGGTCTAATTTTCACAACGTAATTCTTAAGATAGTTATTCGCAAGAGCATTTTTTGTTAGAAAGGGTTAGAAAAGCTCAGATTCAATTCTCAGTTGTGCAAATTTGAAATGTAAAAGTTTCGCCCCCGGGTGGGCTCGAACCACCAACCTTTCGGTTAACAGCCGAACGCGCTAGCCAATTGCGCCACGGAGGCTTGTTGTACTTCGTTGTTTTGCAAAAATTCTTATCACTCAGCGATAAAATCATAATTATTACAGGTATGTAATTTATAAGTACACTTGTAAATTTATAGTTCATATTTTCATACAATCAATTTAAATTGGAGAATCACAAAATATAAACGCAAATTTAAACTTTGTTTTATAAATTGACCAATATTAAAAAAAACAATTTGAAAATAAGTTTTAATTGAAGTAAAAGGGGATTAAATGAAATAAATTTCTTTAGTTGGTTAAACAAATTTAAGTCTTTCTTTACACATAATGACGTAGCCAAAGGGCAGGAATTTCGAAATAATAATAATTCAATAAATTTTAAAAATATACATTTCTTTCAGTTTTTACTAAAATAATATTTAGAAGAATTTTTATTTATTTACTTTATTATATTAAATTTATAATATAAAAAATAAGTAATAATTTATTCTCAATAGGGCAGGGGATTGATCCCCAAATCCCTCCCCTTGTCTTCGTCACTTTTTACACATGATTTATATTTTTATTATTAAAACAATGAATTAAAAAAGGTGAATTCATCATTTAAATATACAGCCTATAGGACTTTTACATATCTTATTTTATATTTGATTAACTTCGTTGCAGTTGTGTTTATGCTACGCAAGCAGAGATTTTTCTGCCGATAACTAAACTTAACGAGTGGTTTGAATCTCTCTAATTTACCGAATACCATCTTTGCAAGACTTTGAGACAGACAAATCATACTTTAGCACTGCTTGAAGCAGAGTTATTTCTGCATACCTACCGCTTTCATGCGATGATCAAATTTACTCTTTCTTTTACATTTAATACAAATTAGAAGTTAAAGAAATCTGATTATGCAAACAATAATTTATGTTAAAAAAGAAGAGTTTAAATTTGTCAGAACTCATGGGTAAGCAGAGTTTCCATTGCTTACCTACACCACATGCCACTGTGTACAAAAGAAAATAATAGAACACAGCAGTAGAAGTGGAATATAACTTAAAATAACTGATATTTCGAACAGGTGTTCTGGAAAATATTTAATTTCTAATTTTATTTTAACCTATTTTATCGCTTTTTAGCTATGTATATTTTATACATGTTGAATATAACGGCGCCGTGGCTTAGTTGGTTAAAGCGCCTGTCTAGTAAACAGGAGATCGGGGGTTCGAATCCCCCCGGGGCCTAAGTGGATAGTTTTGCTTTCAAAATACTTTCATATATTTACAAATCACACAAAATTAACGTTGCAATTGTAAATTAAACACATGAGAATATTTAAAGTAAATATGTTTCATATATTACTTATTAAAAATAAAAGTTTTTTGTTTTTATATTTTTACATATCTTTCTTTGCGTACCCCACTTCAGCCCAGCTGTATTAGATTTGGTGCACTACCAAATTGAATTTTTAGTAGGGAAAATCTATTTTTGAAATAAAATACTCAATCAATTGTAATGTCTCCTTATGATTAACGTAATATCAAAATTCGAAAATATGGCAGCGGTGGGATTCGAACCCACGCCTCCGAAGAGACTGGTGCCTTAAACCAGCGCCTTAGACCGCTCGGCCACGCTACCTTATACTTCCCCTTTATTTTCGTTACATCCGGTATATCAATAAAAATAAAAGTACACATATTTCATTACAAATAAAATTGTAAATTAAAATAACTTTTTTAATTTTTTTTCTAGGACTACAACAGTTTTATTGTGCAGTACTTCCGGCCGAATAACTTCTGTTTTAGGAAATCTTATACTTCCGGTTCTTTTTCAAAACGGATGTTTTCCTGCTTTTATATTTTTAGGTGGCGGAGTACTATGTATGTATCAAAATACACACTTAATAAAGTTTAATACTATTTTTTTTTGTTTCAGTATGTTTAATACCTCTTTTCTTGTTGCCATCGGAAAAAGTACAGGAGTAATTAAAAAATATATCATTTTAATACTAGATATATTTATTTTAAATATTTGTAGGACTGAAAAATAAATAAACATTTTTTACATTTAATATTATTTATTTATTTAAAAAAATATAAAACACTTTACAAAAATTATAGTAGTGAAGAGGAAGGAAATAAGAGAAGATAAAGAAGAAGAAATTAGCATTCACCGTCTCTTGTTATTACCCAGCCTGAAAAAAATAAGAATAATAATTAAATATTTAAAATGTTCCAACATTACAATAATTATTTTTTTTAATTAAATATTAATATTAATTTCTTTAAAAACTGTTCTCTTGAAAAATACCAATCTAAATATTATTTCATAAAAAATTGAAACTTACCAGCAGTAGGGTTGAAACATTTGGTGCCCAAAAACATGCAAAGATTTCCAAAAGTCTTTAATTCTCCTTTTGCATTTTTTCCGCAAATAGGTTTATAATCTGCAGTGCATACCAAATTGCATTCTTCAGCGTTTACCATAACCAAGAAGGCGACGAGAACAAAAACTAAAACATTGTTTATAAATTATTTTTTATATTTGTTTACTATATGTACATTATTGAAAAATAAAAATAATAAATGTGCCAAGCTAAAAAAGATTTAAATATTAGGAGAGAAAATAAAATTAATAAGAATTGTATTAGGAGAACAGAACTTTGAAGAGAAAACAGAAATTTTAAATATGTTCTGTACATACTATAAAAATAAATTAAAAGTATCTAAATATATAGAAAATAAAATAAATTATTTAATAAAAATAAAACAGATACTAAATATGTTAAATTTAGTTAGGTAAACAATAAAATTAATAAATAAAGTATTAGGAAAACAGAAATATAAGAGCAAGAATAAAAATTTTGAAATATTCGTGCACAGAACACACGGAATTTAGAAATATAATAATAATTAAATAATACTTACCACAAGCAACGGTGAATTTCATTTTCAAAGTTTGTTTTTAAAGACAGTTTGATCGTTTTCTATTAACACTTCGAACTAATGATTCTCAAAATAAAATTTGCGATATATATACTCAAAAATCAGACAATAATTTAAATTTACCTCCGATAACAGAATATTAACCTTTTGTTTATATTTAAAAAATTTTCGTTGCTATATCAACCAAAATTTATCGCTATACTTAGGGCCGGTACTTTTGCTCCTGATTAAGCTAAAATAACGACCGATTAAATTTAAACAACCATTTTCAGTACTTTTCGTACTGGTTAATATTTAAACATTGATTAAAAACTCTTATGACTGATTAAATTTAACAGTACGATTCAAGTCTGTTAAATAAATAATCAGCCGTTATCCGTAACCTATAACTGAGAATTTGACAATTCATCTAACAAATATGAATCTTGAAGAATTAAATAATTTATTTGATGACGATGACGAAGATATAATTCCATTTATATATAATATAAGATCGTATACAATAAGAGATCGTCCAAATTATATAGAAACATGCACTGATGAAGAATTTTATCATAGATTTCGATTTTCAAAAAATACAGTGATGAATAAAATTTTACCTGCCATAGAACCCTTACTAAGAATTAATTCAAAAAGGTTCAAAAATTATAAAGTAATTATTGAATCGTTGACAATATTGTAATCATAATTCTTCTAACGTTACGATTTTATTCAAGTGGAAATTTTTATATTACAATTGGTGATTAAATGCGTCAGATATCCTTTTCCATGCCTCATTTTTATCTTTGGCACTTGCTGCATCTGCTTTTTGTTCTCTATTGCATGTATTTCGTCTAATATACATATTATTAGAGAATCTACTTCTGTTGTAGTAAAGTTCGTACCTCTATCGCGTTTCTTATCTATTTTCAAAATTTTTGCATTTGACAGAAACAAATAAACAAATTCAACTGACAGGTAGTAACATTGATTTACGTTTGCACTTTAAAATTGTTTTTTGTCTTCTTCTACATTATAGAAATAATCAAAAGCGTACGTTTGTTATAAGTTCATGCAAATTTAGGGATATTTTTATTGTATTGCCAATTCGAGTTAATCGTTGGTTAGTTAATCAGTTAAAGAATTTGTCAAGAAGTACTCACTTCTATTTAATCATGATTAAAAGATGTGATTAATTTAACAGTAGATTATCTAATCAGTCTTTTAATCAGAAGCAAAAGTACCGGCCCTAAATTTTAATGTGTGATACTAATATAGATAAGAAGCAGATTTTATCTTTATAGCAACAAATTTCTAAATATCAAAACATATTCAATTCAAGGGTAAATCATCGAAATGCCCGTCTTCGATATCTCCGTTGTCGCTAGAAATACGGCATAAATTTATTAACAGAATTTATTCGTCTACTCAAGGAGCATAACGTAAAATTATTTTCACATATACAGGGTGTTGCATTATGGCTCGGCGAGAATTGTTTGTCGTTTTTTATATGGAATAGCCTATGTATTTTATATTTTTTCAACTGCATTTTATTCTCCTATACGGACAAATGAATTTTGTTTTAGTTTGCCGCGGCGTAGCCAAGTTATTCCGTTTATTCTCTAAAAAAAAACCAAATACACGCATTGCTTTTTAAATGTAATTATACAATGTGTTCAATAAAGCGAATCCAATTTACTCAATTTCAAATGACTATAACTTGTCGTTTTCAATTGGAACATCCTATATTTTATAATTCATTTGGCTGTCTTTTTGTATTATCTTCATATGTTATTAACGGTATCCTAGGCCTAAAACCAATAATTTCAAAGTTTTTCACAATTTTAAATCTATTTCTAAAAATCAAATTACAAAATATTTTTAATGTAACCGCCATTCTCACGGGAACAATTTTATAAACGGTTTATAAATGAGTAATTTACCCTAGCGGGTATTTGATCTTTTTTAGAGAATATCCGGAATAACTTGGCAATGCCGCGGAAAACTGAAACAAAATTCTTATGTCCTTATAGGACAATAAAGTACAATTGAAAAAATATGAAAATATATAGGATGTTCCATTTAAAAAAGACATACAATTCTCGCCGAACCGTAATGCAACACCCTGTATAAGTGAAAATAATTTTACGTTATGTTTCTTGAGTGGACAAATAAATTCTGTTAAAAAATTTATGTTGACTCACCCTATATATTATTTCTTTTTATAAATAAAGTTGTAATATTTAAATTCTTCTATTATACATTATGAATATTTTATACGTTTATGATGATATCTTACATAATATGAATTTATATTTTATCCTTAGAAAGACAGTGATTAGCTTATCTTGAAACTTAATTCTCAACAGACGAAATGTAAATTATCAAACATATAAGAAAAAATAGTTTATCTAAATTAATGTAAATCATGGTGCGACAAATAGGTATACAATTATTTCTTATAAATCTTTACTTTTTTTATTAACCACAGTTTGTTAAAGAACTTAAAAATTATAATTTATTAATCCTTTAATAATAAATTGAATAAAGGCTGATTTGTGATGAATTTAATTTATAAATTTAGATTTACAAATTTAGATTTAAAATTTACAATTTACCATAATGGTTTATATTGAATTTAAAGGTAAGAAATGTGTCCAATCAACTTCTTATATTAAATCACGTGGATTAACATAAATGGTATGACAGCTATATAACCTCTTAAAGCATAAAACTTAAAGAATACAATAATACAATTTTGCTTATAACATTTATCATAAATTAATCTATATTGTTCTACAGATCATTAATAACATCCATGTTTTCGAAATCCATTTCAAATGTCATTCACTCTATCACTTGAAACTGTTATTCGCCCCCCGAAAATTATTGTTTGAAATACACATTTGGAAATTTACATTTAGAATTTAAAATATGGTGATATTTTAAATGTAAATTCCAAATCATAAATTTCTTAAATTCATCATGAACCAGTAAAGGCATATATGTACAATTTATATTTATAAATCAAAATTTGTAAATGATGATAGTTGTTAGTTTATAGATTACTGATGTATATGTTTTATTCATCAATCAAATGTTTTATATTATAAATTTTAGGTATTTATAATATCAGCAATAATTTAGAACAAAATGATCCATCCAAAACCGA
Source organism: Stenolophus ochropezus (assembly GCA_035578165.1). Taxonomy (NCBI): domain Eukaryota; kingdom Metazoa; phylum Arthropoda; class Insecta; order Coleoptera; family Carabidae; genus Stenolophus; species Stenolophus ochropezus. The sequence goes on from JAQOWZ010000010.1 coordinate 4,660,856, forward strand.
AAATCCTGCTAGTTTTGAAGAAGCTATATCGGCTACAAAATTTGGAAAATTTCATTACTTACTTTTATTAATAGCATTGCCTGCTTCATGTGCCAATATGATCACAACTTTCAATACAGCTTTTATTATACCTGCTTTACAATGCGAATTTAATTTATCAATAATGGATATAGGGATATTGATTGCATCTTCTTTTATTGGTAAGTGAAACTTGTCTTTTGTAATCAAAGAAATCAGTGATTATGATTACAAAACAGAAAACATTCTTGCGGTTATTGTAGTACGGATTGAAGACTCTGGTTGAGTGTCAATGTTAGCAAATTGCTTTTTTTTTTAGGAAATTTACCAGGTGCATTTTTTTGGGGTTACCTAGCAGATACAATGGGTCGAAAAAAATTAATAATTTATGCAACTTTAGCTGATGCTGTTTCTAATATTTTTTGTGCATTTTCTTTTAATATGTGGATGGTTGCTGTTCTTAAATGTATCGGTGGATTCGCGTAAGTAATTAATAAAAAATTATTACCCATTATTGGGTGTGACAGTTTACTTTATACACAATAATAATTTATCTGTGTTGAAACTTGAATGTTCAAGAAAATACATTTCTATTTTTGTAGGATCCAAGGACCTACCGCAATTTTAATGTCATATTTATCAGAATGTTTCAGTGATAAACATAGAAGCAAAGTAATTCTAATTTCCGGAATTTACATGGGATTTGTTAATTTATTACTGCCATTATTAGCATGGGGAATTTTGCCCTTGCAAATTAGTTTTTGTAAGTAAAATATTTTTCAATTAACTATATTAAAAAAAACTAAAAATTTTTATTTAGATTTTCAGCAAAAAAATAGTACATTATATTATAACTAAATGAAATAAGTCATTATTCATGAGTTAAATATTTAACACGCGAGCGAAAAATCATTAATTTAAATCAAATATTTATAATGTAATATATTTTTTCTACGACCACTAGGGAAAATGTCACCTTTCTCACACTGTATAATTGTAATGTAATTGTCAACACTGCGCTTGTGTGAAGGTACTCTTTGTGAGGTTACCTGCGCCATGTTGTTTTTTTTCTACGAACACTATGAAAAGTGGAACTTTTCTCGTTTTCTCACATTTTATAAAGCTTCAAAGTTGCGTATTTCCCATTACCGTGGGTTAAAGTGTGAGAAATCATTTCTGACAATATTTGGCAACATTGCATATGTGCAGTGTGGGAAATGTCATTTCTCACAGTAATTGCCAACACTGCCCATTCGTGAAGTTACATATTTTTTGATACCTGTTATACCCATATTGTTTTTGTCAAGTAGCTCTCGTGCATGTATTTTTGTTCTTTAACGTTTAGCAGTGTGGTCGTAGAAAAAATATAGTGTGCCACTCCTGCAGAATCACCTTTTTCCCTCCTTGTATGATTCCAGCACTCGACTTCGTCTCGTACCGAAACTTTCATACCTCGTGGGAAGTACGGGAATTTCTACACTTGTTGCACAATAGAATATTGTTCAAAATTCTCAATATCAAATTAACAAATTACGTTTTTATATCTACAATGTATCCACTATTAATATTCATATAATTTTAAATTAATATTTCTAAAATACTAAAATGATTTTCGTTAAAAAGTAGGTAGCTTATTTATATTTAAAAAAAATAAAAAAATTCCAATACTGCTTTGTGCTATTTGTATTTACTTTAATTTTTAGATAGTTATTCAATAATTACGATATAAATTCCTATAATATTACTCGTTTTAACAAAAAAGTAAAAATATATTTTTTCTTAAATGAATCATTCTCCTTTTATCTCTATTAATTTTATAATAAATTTTATTTTAGTGCAACCCTGGCAAATATTTTTACTAGTCTGCACCATTCCTGCAATAATTACAGGATTCAGTTTCATGATTCTTCCTGAAAGTCCCAAATTTTTGATGATGAGAAAGAAGCATGACGAAGCGTTACAAATTTTTCAAAATATTTATTGTATGAATACTGGAGAACCGAAAGAATATTATCCAGTACGGATAAACAAATATATTTATCTTTTATTTTAAGATTTTTTCTTATAGATAACTAAACTTCAATGTGAAGTTAGTAACAATAATGAAGGCAACAATGAAAACAGTGAAAAACAGAGGGATATAAATAAAAAAATAAGCGGATGGCAACAAATAAAACCATTGTTTCTTCCACCTTACTTGTGGAAATTAATTTTGACTTTACTCATGCAATTTTTAATTCTACTAGGGTAAAATATTTTTTAATTTAAAATTAAATTATAATTATTTAAGCTATAAGGAATGTAAGTACAATATAACTGTCGAGAAAATATGAACTGAGGTGGAGCCTGCGGAACCGAAGTTCATATTACCGTACGAGAATAGTTGTATTGGGTTCTTACTTACTGATTCGCTTATTATATTTTTCACGTCATCAGTAGCAATTAACTTCAAATAATGTTACAGTATTTTTCTACTTCCGTTTAATAAGAGGCTCTTTATTTCACTAATTTTATTTTGGTTATTGATCCCATTATTTCGTTAATATAAACATAAAGAAACAATAACAGCTATAAAATAGAATATTTAGTTCTTATCATCTTTACAAATATTAATAATATAGTTATACATATGTTAGATTCACAGAGACACGTATTTTACAGTTCGAAAAACATAAATGACAACTTTATTTATATCATTTATTTGTTTATAAACAATAATTTTGAGGAGTCTTTGGTATTGCCTTTTTTGTTTATTTTGCAAATGTTATCAACATGTCAAATTTCATAATTTCATATACATTTTTGTACTTATTCAAACTGAAGTAAAAAAATATTATACGAAAGACGTAAGGAAACTGGGCGGTTTTTAACGATTGTTTTTTTACTTATAACATAAATAGCTATGGTAAAATGCGACAATTCAGATTTATTTATTTAAAACTTTAATACACACTACTAAATTTTCATAATTACCCTACTAAGACAAATATTTTCTATTATAACAGAATTTATCAGGAACTTATGACTTATATTGCTATGGAAGTAAATTAAATTTACGTAACGGTGGCGCGAAAAATATTTTTCTAGAGATATTTTTTTATGAAACAATAAAGCCGTTTATTATATGATTTATAAAATATTAAAATATATATTTTTAGAGCAAATACTTTAAAAACCTGGCTCCCAGAATTATTTGCAATGATGGACGAATTTGATTCCAATGAAGAAGCTACAATATGTGATATGATATCGGATCATCTCAGTGCTGTACCTGTAAATAATACCAATTCTTCCGATGGAATTTGTCTTACAGTAAGTTCATATTAAATTTATAAAATTGAGGTAATATTCAAATTATTTTTTTTCTATTTTCATCGTCTGAAAAAGGCTAACGAGTTACTAAAACTAATAGAGGACTAAAATAAAATGATTTGCCTGATTTTCTGTAATTTTTTAAAAACTAATCTATCAGTTAAGGAGTTTTAGAAGAAAACAGATGTAATAGCTAGTAACATACCTAGGATTGTTATGTATATCATAACCGCCGCAGATGTCAATTAAATTCCGAACTCGTAGAGCGAAAATTGTAAAGCATCTAAGACCTCATGATTCATGATTCATAATATCCGTGGTTTGTTCAATAGTATACCGATTTCAGAAAATGAAGACGTTTTTTTTTTGTAATCAAGTCTGTATGAGTTAATATCAGGGCATGTAACCGAAAAAAATACTGGTTAACGGTTAACCCTTAAAGAGAACGTTATAATAATAACGGTTTTAGTTCGAAAACCGGTTTTTGAAATTTTCTCATCTCCAAGTAATTTACAATCATAGTTAATCATGAAAACTAACAATATTTAGATTTGCACCTTAAAATTTTGATTTTACATCCGAAAAAATCCAAAATGACCCATTTTTCGGTCAAAAATTTTGGTTTTTTAAAATAGTCCAAATTGATAGTCGCCGATGAGCTGATTCTAAATTTTCAAACCGAATTTAATTATCTCTTCCCATTCCTGAGATATTAGGCTTCAAAGTTGCACCTCAAAAAAGTGTGTTTTTTGACTATATCTCTAAAATGGGTAGAGATACAGTCTCAACGATTATACCAGTCGATTCTACGCACAAAGTTACATAAAGAAATGTTTTCTTCGCATATATGTTCTTTGGAAGGATTTGGTGTAAAATGAGAAAAAAGAAAAAAACCGGAATTTCAGTTTTTCGCTGGAGAACTTTTTGGCTCCAAATCTTTTCATTTTTCAGACTTAAGTAAATACAGATGCGCTGATTTCAAATTTTCAAACCGATTTCAATTATCTCTTACCGTTCTCGAGATATTTGGGTTCAAAGTTGGAACTGAAAAAAATCGTTTTTCAGGAATATCCCTGAAATGGGTCAAGATACGATCTCGACGACTTCACCAATCGATTCTACGGGCAAAATTACATAAGTGTACCAATTTTCAGATTAATATTCCAATGGATACAATTTTTAGAGCGAAAAAACGAAAATCGCGAAAATCGAAAAATCGCCTGATGAACCCCTTGCGATTTTTTTCGATTTTTGACGATTTTCGTTTTTCCTCTATAAAATTTGTATCCATTGGAATAAAAATCTGAAAATTGGTACAAAAATGTAATTTTGCCCGTAGAATCGATTGGTGAGGTGGCCAAAGTCGTATCTGAACCCATTTCAGAATTATTCCTGAAAAACTGATTTTTTCAGGTCTAACTTTGAACACAAATATCTCGAGAACGGTAAAAGATAATTGAAATCGGTTTGAAAATTTGGAATCAGCGCATCTGTATTTACTTAAGTCCAGAATATAAAAAATTTTGGTGACAAAAAGTTTCTAAGCGAAAAATTGAAATTCAGGTTTTTTTCGTTTTTGTCATTTTTCACCAAATCGTTCCAAAGATCGTATATGCGGAGAAAACATTTCTTTATGTAACTTTGCGCGTAGAATCGACTGGTGTAATCGTTGATACTGTATCTCTACCCATTTTAGAGATATGTTCAAAAAACACACTTTTTTGAGGTGCAACTTTGAGGCCAAATATCTCAGGAATGGGAAGAGATAATTAAATTCGGTTTGAAAATTTGAAATCAGCGCATCGACGACTATCAATTTGGTTTTTTCAAAAAAATCAATAAATTTTACCTAAAAATGGGTTTATTTGGGTTATTTTACACCCTAGAATGGGTTTAAAGTGCTTAACAATGATTTAGGTGTTCATAATTAAAAAAATAAGTTTAACACGATTATGTGTTGCATTTTATACCCAAAAATGAATTGAAAAGTGTCTAAACATATTGTATAGTACATTTGGAAATTTGTCACACCTTAAAATGGGTAAAAAGGAACCCAAACCTGACCTAAAATTGGGTTTAAAGGGTGTCAACAATCAAAACCAAAATTTTGGACTCATACATGGGTATTTTTGGAATATTTCAGCTGTATATGAAAAATTTTACAGTAAAAACCTAAAAATTGTAACTTTTTATATTCAACTGTAATTAGAAATTACTAAAAGTTAGTTACAAACAGGGAATGTAACCGAAGTAAATACTGGTTAACGGTTAACCCTTATAGAGAACGTTATAATAATAATGGTTTTAGTTCGAAAACCGGTTTTTAAAAATTGGAAACCGGTTTAAACCGGTTAATATATCAATTTAAAAAATTATTAACATTAATTAAAAAAAAGTAATTATAAATATTTGATTAAAAAAAATTATAGAATAAATAATTTAAAAAAATAATAAAAAATTACCATCTGAGAAAATATAACAATTAAAAAAAACAATTTAATTAATAAATATTCACAAAAATTCCCGTAATTTATTCAGAAAAACGCAGGTCACTTTTCAATTTTAAACTTGCCTGTGTTGACAAAGGCCGTATTTATTTGGAGTTTTTAAGTAACCTTAACGGTCAAAGAGACCTACATTTATGACTCTCCAATAAAATGTTAATTGTAAAAACTGTCATGACTCATGTTCAAATACAAATAGAAAACACAGATATAAAAAAAAAATATTAATTTTTTTTCTCGCTAAATGATATTAAAATAAAGGTTAATGTTCGCTAAAACCGATTTTTTTTTTTTTTGGTTAACGGTTACCGGTATTTTCGGCCTGAAAAATATCGGTTAAAATTACGGTTAAAGATCGCAATTTTCGTTAAAAATATCGGTTACCGGTTTTTATTAACCGGTTTTTTTAACCGGTTACATGCCCTGGTTAATATGATGCCATGCTTACAGTTATGTTATCAAATTGTCCTATATTATTTTAAAAAGTCAGTACGTTAATATTATTACCGTACAGATACAGTTATGATTTTGACTAAATAAATAAATGTTTAATATTATGAAACCGGTAAACACAATAAATGCTAAATAAGTTGTCAATTCTAATATTAGCAACAGCAGGATAAAATAATATCAACATTAGTTTATCTGTTTAAAATTCACAATTTGAGTTGTACTTTTGCAAATGGTTACTAATTTTGGAAAAATAATTACTATTTCAGGGCCAAACCAATGACCAAGTGTACATAAACTTATGCTTAGTAGGTACATGTTCTGTAGTAATGTATATCATTGTTACAATTGGTATTTCTCTTATAAACAAAAGAGTACTACTAGGTAAACAATGACACATTATTGATATTTATAAAAATATTTTATTTCACACAATTTCAGCATTGCTCCTATTTGTGTCCGGTTCCTGTGGCATAGGTCTTATTTGGTGTACTGATCCAGTAATAATACTACTAATTTCAGCCCTGTATAGTACTATGACCGGAGTAGCTTGTGTTACTTTTGTTAGTATTACTGTAGACGTATTCCCAACAAGTTTTCGGTATGTATTTCCACGTCATTCATATCATTAACAATAACCTTAAATATGACTTACCTTTTGATTCTGGTTGGCTGCACTATTACTCCAAGTAATGTCCACAAAATAATGTTTCTAAGTTCACAAAATGTTACAATTTCACTATAAAATTACATAGAATCACTACAAAAATACTGCACACTACAACAACGATGCACTATTCTGTAAATGAAAACTTATAAACATCAGAAATCGAGTTGTGTAATTGGTTTGTACAAGTTGTATCTAAAATCAAGCGGCAGAATTAAACGCAAAAATTAAACAAAAATTTATTTTATACACAAAAAATAATTTCAAACGCAATATTGGGTGTAATATATAAAAATCTACATCTTCACCAGTGTGTGTTATATGAAGATTATAGTTTCAGCTAATTATAACAAGTATACTCATTTCCCTATATTCTGCAAAATATATTTACATTTGGGTATAAATTATAAGCGACCACACCTAAACCTATGTGTAATATACACATACTACACCTATATATATGGGTATAATATAATCTGCTCCATAATGTGCTTTGGAGTCAGCACACCTAGTATTAGAGCAAACCTTTATAAGTGCTCTAATTCCTGATCCTCGGAAACCAGAACACAATCTAGAGCAGCTAAATCTGGTCCAGAATATGTTCTAGTTTCAGCAGATTTAGAATTAGAGCAAACACTTCTGAGTGCTCTAATTCCTGATCCACTGAAAAACAAGTAAATCTGCACCAGAATGTGTTCTGGTTTCAGCAGACCTAGATTTAGAGCATACACTTCTGAGTGCTCTAATTCCTGACCCACTGAAACCAGAGCACAACCCAGAGCAGTTAATGCTGCAGAATGTGCTCTGGTTTCAGCAGACCTATATTTAGAGCATATACTTCTGAGTGCTCTAATTTCTGACCTAGTGAAACCAGAGCACAATCCAGAGCAGTTTAATCTGCTGCAGAATGTGCTCTGGCTTCAGCAAACCTAGAATTAGAGCAAACACTTAGGAGTGCTCCAATTCCTGACCCACTGAAAGCAGAGCACAATCCAGAGCAGCTAAACCTGCTCCAGAATATGCTCTAGTTTCAGCAGACCTAGATTTAGAGCAAACACTTCTGAGTGCTCTAATTTCTGACCCACTGAAACCAGAGCAGCTAAAGCCGCTCTAGAATGTGCTCTGGTTTCAGCAGACCAAGAATTAGAGCACACGCTGAAGCGTGCTCCAATTTCCAGCCATCTGAACTAAATCACCTTCAGGGCATCAGAAGCTAGCGTCTCAGGATCCCCGGTATATCCTTAGACGCGCATTATGACCGGTCATCTGGATTCCTATTGGTTGATATTCAATCTGTAATTGTGGCTGTACTTGTGGGAATTTTAAAATGAAAATTTGTATATACATGAATTTTAATGCGAGGAATTCACTGGTTATATTTTTAAGGGTGTAACTCACACTCATTTTAGGGTAGTAGTCAGTTACTAAAAGCAGACAGAGGTACAATAATTTAAAATAATAACAATTCATGGCTTTATTACTAATTTAATTTAATTTTCCCTTGGGGGCATGACCCCAGGTGCCCTAATACATTCGACGCCCATGCCTATACCTATATAAGTATGAATGAAATTAAAGTACCTATTTTGGGTGACATATCAAAAGGTAGTCATTTTAGGAGTGAATATATATTTTTTATTTTTTTACAGGACATTAACAGTTTCTCTATCTTTGACAGTTGGTCGAATAGGATCCATTGTAGGAAATTTAGTATTTCCTGTTCTGTTAGTGCTAGGATGTTTCCCTCCATTTTTCTTTTTAGGCGGGAGTATTTTAGGTATTTATATTTTTCAAACCAAAAATAAGTTTCTAACAAATACTTTTTCTAGCTTGTATAATACCTTTATTTTTATTATCATCCTCGAAAATAGATGATATTTAAATATAATAATTAAATAAATAACACAAATGTATCAATATAATATAAATAAATATTGTACCTACGAAGTACCCAATATAATAAAAATAATTAGTATAAAACAATACAAACAGTATTAAAATATACTATTGGTCTTATCACTAAGGAATTCATTTGTACTATAATAACTTTTTTCTATTAGATACAATTTCAGTTACGGTTACCTGTAGTTTTGGCCTTTTTTTTAATATCGGTTACCGGTTTTTTTAACCGGTTACATTCCCTGCTTATAACTAGTTTCACTTTTAAACAACAATTTATATAAAGTAAATTTTCACACAACATACACGTAACTGTAATAATTGTAGCAATTCTTGTACAAATTTTACAATTTTTTTTACACCTGTAGTGTTATTATCTTCACCCTTAATCTTGGAATAGGCAAAGTCTCATATTCCGAGCTGACTTTTATTATAAAACCGATTTCAGGAAGCCTGATTTTACATTATAATAATTTTTAACAAAAACTCTTAGAATTTATAATACACATATCCGAGCCAATAATTTTAGGAATGGAAATTTTAGAAAGTTGCGCAATGAAAATTTTCAGTTTAAATCGGTATTTTTCATATTTTTATTTACACAAAACAAAAGTAAACAAATGTTTTAATATTATTTAAATATTTACAATATAAATTGAAACTTTTTGGTTTTAAAATAAAGTAAATTGTATTTTTGATACATTATTAAATTTTTGTAAATATTTAAAATTTTTATGGTTAATAATATTTTAAATTTTTAACTAAAATCATATTGGCAATATTTTTTGATTTTACATATTAAGGTAATTGAATATTTACTTAAATGGTATGATAACAAATTATTTACATATTGTGAGATAAAAGGATTAGATGTAAAAGTTATTTTTCTATAAATATAAATTGTACGCGTATGAAATTATAAGTCATTGTAATAAATTGACGTCATGCACGAAACGTACACTTTGGGATCTCCGTGTCCCGAAAATTCCATCACAGCTCTATCATACCACAAGCCTCGAAGAACAATCAGCACCTCTAAAGGTAATTATTTTTCATTTTATATTTTTTAATAGCTTTTTTTTATTTAATTGTCTCCCTAAACTTTGAAAAAATTATTGTGAAAGATTATAAGAAATTTAACCCCTAATCATTCAGTTTGCCTACGAGCTAACTTTTTTTTTAACTTATGGTATATACTTTACCCAATGAAGTATTTATTACAATAAAAAATTATTTTAATGTATATTGTAAGATATTCGTTACGAAAATTTTTCTACTTCTACTTCTAATTGTAACTTTAATTGTAATTTTATTCCACGTTTTTTTTTATACTGTTATCAGTTTATTACCGGCCCCTTTGCCTACATTTATTTGACAGACCTTTTGCATATTACAATAAGGTTAAAGAAAATCACAAAATCTTGAGTTAAAATGGATTTACTGTATATAATCATTTTTTATTTCACTAATGGGTCAGTAATAATAAAATCTTTTTACATCTTATGTATGTCCAATAACAGTTAAACATAAAAAGTTACAATTTTTAGTTTTTCACTCTAAAATTTTTGATATACAGCTCAAATAATCCAAAAATAACCATATTTGGGTCAAAAATTTTGGTTTTTGAAAATACTCCATATTGATAGAAATCGATGCACTGAAGTCAAATTTACAAACGGAATTTAATTATCTCTTTTCGTTCCTGAGATTTTTGCTTTTAAAGTTGTACCTCAAAAAAGTGTGTTTTTTTGCTATATCTCTAAAATGAGTAGAAATATAATCTCATCGATTATACCAGTCGATTCTACGGGCAAAGTTACATAAAGAAATGTTTTATCCACATATACCTTCTTTGGAACGATTTGGTGAAAAATGAGAAAGACGAAAAAACCGCTATTTCAGTTTTTCGCTCGAAAACTTTTTCTCTCCAAAAATATTTATATTCTGGACTTAAGTAAATATGAATGTGCTGATTCCAAATTTTCAAACCGAATTTAATTATCTCTTGCCGTTCCCGAGATATTTAGGTTCAAAGTTAGACTAAAAAAACAGGTTTTTCAGGAGTAGACCTGAAATGGGTCGAGATACGACCTTTGTGACCTCACCAATCGATTCTACGGGCAAAATTACATAAGAGTACCAATTTCCAGATTTTTATTCTAGCGGATACAATTTTTAGAGAGAAAAAACGAAAATCGTCAAAAATCGAGAAAAATGCCTGATGAACCCCTTACGATTTTTTTCGATTTTGACGATTTTAACTATTTCCTTTCTAAAAATTGTATTCGTTGGAATAAAAATCTAAAAATTGGTACACTTATGTAATTCTGTCCGTAGAATCGATTGGTGAGGTCGCAGAGGTCGTACATCCACCCATTTCAGGTTTATTCCTGAAAAACCTGTTTTTTCAGGTCTAACTTTGAACCTAAATATCTCAGGAACGGTAAGAGATAATTAAATTCGGTTTGAAAATTTGGAATCAGCGCATTCATATTTACTTAAGTCTAGAATATAAATATTTTTGGAGAGAAAAAGTTTCCGAGCGAAAAACTGAAATAGAGGTTTTTTCGTTTTTCTCATTTTTCACAGAATCGTTCCAAAGAAGGTACATGCGGATAAAACATTTCTTTATGTAACTTTGCCCATAGAATCGACTGGAATAATCGTTGAGTTTGTATCTGTACTCATTTTAGAGATATAGCCAAAAAACACACATTTTTGAGATGCAACTTTAAGAGCAAAAATCTCAGAAAGGAAGAGAGATAATTAAATTCTGTTTGTAAATTTGAAATCAGCGCATTGATTTCTATCAAAACAGACTCTTTTTAAAAATCAAAATTTTTGATCTAAAATTAGATATTTTTTTAATATTTCGAGTGTACAAACACAATTTTACGTTAAAAACCCCAAATTTGTTTTTTAAGGTTCATTCGTTTTTCAGTAGGTTTATAAATCATTTCGGCAACCTAATATATAATAATGTAATTTTGTATATTTTATGTAAACCAGTTAACATAATTCATAATAAATGTTATCAGAAATGAAAAACATTTAAAGAAAATATACATCTCGAAAGTGTTATTATTGTCCAAAATTCAATACCCTCTCTTATTTTTTTAAGATGTACAACAATCAAATCCTCTTACTTACGAAGAAGCTATATCAGCTACAGGATTTGGAAAATTTAACATAATTTTGCTGATTTTAACAATACCATCAGCAATTGCAAGTATTTGTGCTACAACGGCTATGTCATTCATTTTATCAGAAGCACAATGTGATCTATCACTAACTTTGGATGACAAAGGAATGCTTAATGCTATCACATACATAGGTGAGTTGCAAGTTTAAATTATTTACTTGTTTTATCAGTAAACAATCCTTTGTATCACAAGCGTCTGTAAATAATAAAAGACTTCCTTGTTATTTTAATGATTTCTTGATTACAACTAAGTAACGACCTTTAACACATTTGTTTTTATAATCAGCCTTCTTCTAATTATACAAATGTTTGGCTATTAAACTAATAAATTTTTTAAATCGATAAAAAAATAATGTTTTTTAGGGATGATAACAAGTGCATTTATATGGGGTATGATAGGAGACAGCTATGGGAGAAGAACAGTTTTATTATACGCTTATGGTGCTGACTGTGCAATCATGACGCTTGGTACTTTTGCTCAGGCAAAATGGGTTCTTTTAGTAGCCAAATATTTCAGTGGATTTATGTATGATATATATTATTTATACTATTAAAAGAAAATCTAATGTAAATATTTTAGGATGAATGGACCAATAAGTGTTTTAATGTGCTATGTATCAGAATTTCATGCAACATCGTTTAGACCAAAATTGATTACTATACTAGGAGTGAACTACAGTGTAGCTAGAACTTTTTTACCTCTTCTAGCCTGGGCCATAATGCCACTGAAATTGCATTTTACTATTATTGATGGATATATAGGTAATTATTATTACACTTAAATTAATAAAAAAAACGTTAATTTTACGGTTTAATAGAGAACAGTAATACAATAGTATATTATTCACCAAGGTTGAGAAGACAATCATTATTGACCTGACCAGTGGCGGAACTATAGGTGGGCCAGGGTGAGCCGGTGCCCACCTTTAAAAGTGATGGAAATTAAAGTAGACACTCGGTATATAACAATGACACGGCCCACCAAGATTTCCCGGGGCCCACCGCGTGACCCACCTAAAAATTTCCCTCTAGTTCCGCCACTGGACCTGACACAAGATTATATTCCGAGGTACTAAGAAACTGACGGATACAATGCGCTGGTCAATAATGGTCTTCTCAACTGTGGTATAATTTTTTTTCCTACAACCGGGCATATAGTTAATATTTTATGCCCTCTTTAGAGTTTGTGAAGTCACTTATCACTCACAAGTACTTGAAAGGTAGCCGTTGCTAGGCAACGTAAATAATTTTTACGTACGGTGGCACATTTATCAATTGTTTTATTATTTTTTTTTTACTTAAATTTTTTCAATAGCTCAATTTCACGTACATTACTTCTTGTTTGTTTCAGATTACAAATCTTGGCAAGTGTTTTTGCTTATAACTTGTATTCCATCTTTACTGGCCTGGTGGGGTCATTACTATCTTCCAGAAACTCCAAAATTTTTAATGACAAAAGGACGATTTGACGAAGCAATAGAAATATTTAAAAAAATATATAGTACTAACACCGGAAATCCTCCAGAAACACTTCCGGTATTTATATATGTCATATATTATAATTTTTATTTATTTTAATATTATAGTTTTCTGAATTAATTGATGATACATACGAAGAAAAATTTGAGGTAAATGAAACAAACCACAAAAATGTATTCTCACCAATTGTAAATATAATTGAAAATTTGAGACCGTTATTTTCCATGGAATATTTATTTAAAACATTTTTAATGTGCAGTATAATGTTTGGAGGTCTTCTAGGGTAATAATTTTAATTTAAAAATAAATTTTGATGTACATTTACAAATTTTTTAGAGGAAATACATTACGATTATGGCTTCCACAATTATTTACAACAATGGATGAATACGTACAAACACATGGCTATACAGGGGCAACATTATGCCAAATGTTGGATTATGGTTCAAAAATAACAAATGTTACACAAGAAACTGTTTCTGAATGTGTTGTAGTAAGTAATAAATATTTTACTTAAATTCAAAACGTTAAAAAAAATAATTACAGCCTGATGTAAACGACGAAGTTTACATAAACAACACAATAGTACCTGTTTGTGCTATCATTGGATATTTCATTATTGCAGCTTTAGTAAAACCGTTAGGAAAGAAATTTTTGCTGGGTATGTTTTATAATTATTTTGTAATTTTTACCGATCGCTTATTTTTATTTTTATTTCAGTAACTCAGTACTTCCTATCAGGATGGTTAGTAATAGGAAACTACTGGTCTACCAATTCACTTACCACTGTTATATTATCTTCATTATACTTAACTTTCTTCAGTATATGTGCTACAACTGCTACTGCTACTGCTGTAGAAATATATCCAACAAATATGAGGTAAATAGTGAAAATATTCATAAATTTCTTGCAGTTCTTAAAGACTAGAAAATAAAAAGAAGTATTTCAATATCTTATGATCTGTTTGGTACGTAAACAAAGAGAGATAATAACGACAAACAATAAAAATAATTTCGAGACTTAGAACAAAGAACATAATTTAGCACAGAAAACATCCGAATTTAGATATACGAAATTGATACTTCCATTTATAAGAAGCATAAATCATATAACTATATTCTTAGGAATTGACCAATGTTTTCCATGTCTGTGTTTTCTACATTCGTGTATATTCGGCGCCATTCGGTAAACTTCGTAGTAATACAAACAAATTCTACTAGAGGGACGTGAAAAACGTGTTTCTGTTTATTGCGTGACGCTTGTTTGAGGAAGAAAATGGACGACATAATAGTATATTATACACCAAGACTATCATTATTGATTTAGCACCAAGTTGTGTCTCGAGATGCGAAGCAATCAATGGACATAAGGCACTGGTCAATAGTGATCTTTTCAATTATGGAATATATATTATTTTTTCACTACTATGCTAGTAGTAAAAAAATAATATATATTCAGTGACAATTCGGCTAAAAAAAAAATTATTGACAATAACATAAGTTTTGACATGAATATTAATTTATTTCTTAATATTTACAAAAATAAAGTGGTTGTCTTTATTTTTATATTTAATAATTTCAATTTGTCAACCTCACTTTTTATTTTTAATTTGGTTTTATTTGATTTACTTATTTAATTTAGACGGCATATTTAAATTGTCAATCCATATTTTACACATACGTATGTTGAGATAAATGATTCAAACAATATTTGGATTTGAAGACTTGAGTTTCTTTAAAAAGTGAGTTTTTATTATCGACCTTGGTTAATAATAATTTATTATTGACCTAGGTGATCATGGTTACTAAATAAACGGTAGTGAAAAATAATTTCTTAAGTCAAATAAAAGTTGCTAGTAAAAAAAAAGTAATTTATAAAAACCCCAAAGAAAATTCTGTTGTCTGTGCTAATTTATATTCTATGTCATGTGTCAGTTATAAATTCAGTTGTAATGTAAAATTATTTGTCTCAAATTTGTGTATCGCGTAACAGCTCATGATATTGAAAAACTTTTACTTCTAAAACTATTTTAAAATATGTAAACAAATAACAAAATGTGTGTATTTAATCCCTTTAAAGATCCTATATAAAAAAAAACAAAAAAAAATTAAACGGACTTAAATACAAAATGAATTAATATGAATGATTTTTACGGATTTTAGGACAATGGCATCGTCGTTATTTTTACTGTGTGGGAGAGCTGGATCAGTTTTGGGAAACACTTTATTTCCAGTGTTACTATATTCAGGATGCTTGCCTCCTTTTATATTTATAGGAGGTTTCATGTTTCGTAAGTTATTTTACAAACAACAAAAACAATTAGTAATTATTTATTTTCAGTGTGCGCAATCTTCAGCTTTATGTTACCAAGCACGGAAAATAAACCACTCAAATAAAAAATGGTAGTGCTCTTTAATACTTGTAAAATATAAAATTAACTTATTATAAAAAGCTATAGTTTGTACTATTATATTTATTAAATATACCAAGCGAACATTTTCTACTTATGTGTAGATATGTAGACGTATTAAAAAGGACGAAGGACAGGTTAGGGATGTCACTAGGAATGTTATTTACAGATTTCTTATATTAGCTTCTTCTAATATCTGAAATAAAAGGGGCATTATATTGTACAAGAAAGTTTTTGTTCCTTAACTACCGTGATAAATGCGACACGCTAGAACAAAAAATTAGATTAGCAGGTCTACTGATTCGAATTTATTGTTCAATAGAGCACAATATTCATATTTAATAAATATTTAAACAGTTCAACAATTACAACAAAATATATGTGCTTTATTGAACAATAATTTCCATCTGTCAATCCGTAAAACAGTAGTTCTTAAACTTTTAGTGTCACAACTCTTTAAAAATTGACCCGGGTAGTGTAAGTGTAAGCTATTATTTTACAAGATTTTTTTCATGAAATCTTAATGGCATTTTCAAGAGAAGTCAGTTTTATTTTTCGTATTTTTATACACTTGTTGTTTATTTAAAATATATATACAACAAATTTTCAGTAGTTTTTTTTTAATAGTGATTTTGTAACGGAAAAATTTTGAATTATAAAACCAGTTTGTCTTAATTATGTACCTATACTCTATTTGGTCTTAGAATGTAGTGCAGCATAATATAGGAAGAATATTTCACGGCTTCTAATTGGTGAAAACAAAAGACAGCAATTTAACAGAAAGAACTGCCATTATTTAAAAAAAAATATATATAAAAAAACATAATATTTATTGTTTATTTGTAAATATTTCTCAAAGTGGCTATTGATATATAGTGGTATTAATAATATATCTATTTATAATAAATATTTTATTATAATTATAATATCATTGATATTATATCAAGAAACAAATGTCAAACGCAAAAAATAATTTGAAATGTAGGAATCAATGTTACCAACTAATAAGGCATTTGTCAAATTTAGTTCTCGGAACCGATCATACGAGGCGCTAAAATTTGTTTTCACAGTTGATAAGGCAGATATCCAGTGTTCTACAAATATATTTGTGTAATCTAAAAAAAAATATATTCTAATATGATCTTAAAATTTAGCTGCATAAATTTCCCCATTATGTTCCTCCCAACACTACAATCTTAAACCAAATGGAATATATTACCGAATACATGAAAATTATGGAAAAAAAATATTAAAATGTGCGTCAAAATAAAATTTAAAATTATAATGTAATAAAACTAATAAATATATCTACAATTATTTAAATTTTCTGTGACAACCAGTTTAAGAACGACTGCTGTAAGATTAAAAAATGGAAAGTAACCTTAAAATAAACAGGAAATGAAAACATGATTAGATATGTGTATTTATCTATTGACCTTGCAAAATTAATGCAATATATGAGCGTGACTGTCACTATTAGGAATAAAATATTTACTATATTTTACTATTTATTACGATATGTCTGTAAATTTTCAACAAATCATCAACAAGTGTAAAATTAAAAATCTATTTTGTACATTTTAGTAACATTTGTAACTAAGAGTAGAAATCATTATAAAGATTCTTTGGAAATGAGCATTTGTTTTTTATTCTCTCTCTCTTTTTGCCGTTTTGAATATTGAAAAAATACCTTTTTGCTATACTCAAATGTGGAAATCATAATGGCACAAGCTGGAGCTACTTTGACTATGCGAGGAATAAGCCCAGCGAATAATCCTCTGTAACCATTTATTCGGGTTATTTCTCTTATTACGTCTAGAGTTGTTTTAGATTTGTATGGCTTATCTACAAATTTATTAGTTAGTTCAATATTTTGTGAAGATTAAAATAATAATTACTTGTAACAAGTTGATTTTCTCCCAAATCAATTTGCTGTCTAGTTTTTACAACGTCGAATGGAATTGTTACAGTTGCTGCCAGCTAAAATAAAATTAAAATATATCATATACAGGTGTTCATTTTGAGTGGTACATTTTTGCTATCTCGAGAAATTTAAGAGGCGGTTAAATTAACAAACAATTTCTATGTCAAGATACTATTCCAGTGAACTAAATTCATAACTTCATATATTTTTTTATAAATATATGTTCACACAAAGAGTGCCATGGAAAAAAACATGACTGTATTTAAACTTTTTTTAATGAACCAAAACGAGTAAAATAAACAATGAAATAATTACGAAGTTTGACAAATGATATGAAAAACTGTTAAAACAATACCAATCTTGACAATTTAATAACTTATTTTTTTCCGTGGCACATTTGTTTACTAATTTAATCAACTCTGTATCTCTTATAATTCTCAAGATAAATAAACAACCGGTATATTTAAAATAAAGAATTAAAAATCCTTACCGCTCCTGCGGTGGCTCCAGAGAAGAAACTGGTAGTAAATGATGGCATATTACTTCCGGACAGTATCTTTAAATGTTCGTAGCTAACCCAATAAATTGCCGAAAACGGCACATCTCGTAAAAGAGTAGCTACTAATCCTTTCCATAAACTTAAAATTCCATTATTTTTTACTAATGGACGTAAAACTTTTCCTAGTTCTGCAACATTGCAAATTACAAAAAAATGTTATTTGTAAAACTATATTTCCAAATGCAGTTATTAAAAAAAAGTCACATATTTTGAAAGCAAGCATATTTAAGCCACTGGTTTGAAAGATTTTATTATTTTATTTAACATTTAAGTTATTTATACGAAATTATTTAACTTTTAAGAGAAGAAAAATTCAATTCATGTGAGTAAACTATCCGCTTTTTTTTTGGGAATTTTTATATATTTTTATATTAATTAATGACGTCAAAATTTGTAATCTATTTTTAACATGCTGTATAATGCATTAATTCAATGTTTACTATTCTAAAATCGGTATTTCTAACATCTGGCGTGGATTAAACAAAAATAATTTTAACTTCTAAATATTATTACAATTTAATCACAAATAAAAAAAAATATTACGCACAATTTACTATCGTAATTTTATTAAATGCTGTTTCTCAGAGAGAAATATACCATTTTTTTTAATTATGAAACTACCTAAGTCAAAGTTCCGATCACTGATTCCAGAGGCAATATATCACATTGCAACTATAGCAGGACACAAAAACGCACAAATTGACATTTTAATAAAGAAGAAAATTTTAAAAAATATCACAGTAATTTGTTTGCTGTTTAAACTACGAATTAAATCCCTTTTCAAAAAATGTTTGTATCTGTTTATTGTAATTGTTTTATTAGATCAGTTTTCAGTGTTTTGATTCACAATATTATATTAAAGAAGGTTCGCATTATATATATTTACCTATTACAAGCATTTTGAAACATTTAAGTTTTAGATCCTTGCTTAAGTGGTTTGCATGTTATGCCATCTCTAAATATTTCTGCAAAGTTTTCCTTTGCATGTGTGACCGGTAGATGTCACTACTTTAGAGTCAAGCCAACTATTACTGGTTTGGATTTAAAAGACTTACCTGTATAGCTCAGTCTCTCAGATTGCATTTTGGTCCTTACTAATTCTAAAGGACTGACGGTTGTAGCAGCAAATGTCCTAGCAGCGGCTCCACTAATAACTGGAATCCAAAATGGCTGTTGAGGCACCTCTAGTTTTTTTTGTTCATTATACCAATCTTTAAGCCTAAATCTTAATTGTTCGTAGCTGACAAAGTACAAAACAGTAGTTGGAAGAGCTAAAACAAGAGTCGGACCAAGGCCACTCCACAAAGAAGAAACTCCTTCAATTCTCGTTATTTTCACAAATGCATCCTAAAACACAATTTTACAGTAAAAATTCATGCAACAATAAAGTAATATTTACTATTGTTCCATTAAAATGCCCTGGCCTTCTGTACCATTCCTGTGGATTAGTACAAGAACAAATATGATCCATTAACCCGTTACAGTATAAAAAACATTTAGCCTTTACGTGTTCCTGAGCTTGTAGACGAATTTTCACAACATCCAATGGAGTGACTATAAACACAGATAGTATTATGCTGCATGCACAACAAACATCTAACAAACTTACCGAAAAATGATGTTATCAATGCTCCGGTACATGATGCTGCAATTTGTTGTGTTGGAGTTGTTCTAAATCTTGGATCATCATAGTTAATAACTTTAGATTTTTCTGTTCCTGCCATCCTTTCTTTCAACTCGCTGATTTATTATTGAAATTTCAAGGATTACTACACTCACTTCAACATAGCGTGACCATCTTGACATTTCTGTGACATGCGTACAAGAATGAAAATAACACAATGGAAAGAAAATTTAATGAAAAACAAATAATTATTAATTAATTGTTATATTTCACATAATTAATTAATAATTATGTAAAATATAACTGGATGTCACAGAAATGTACATTTTTAATTTGTTTCTACCGCTTTTATAACAGTGGCCATGGTTGTGCACACATAGGCGTAGATTTATTTTTACATGTCACATTTAATTTTGTTAAATAAATACATCAAGCTACCAATTTTATACTTTCTTACTTTTTATGTAATACTACTTAAGTAAAAATTTATTGAGATAAGTTTAATTAAATTGGTACATGAAATTTGTATAATTTTAAAATTTATTTTGCGTAAGACACTGATTCCGGCTGACAGTGAGCTTGTTGAATTTGAAGAAGCCGAAAACTCAAAGTCAGCCACGGTGTTGTTAATGTGAATAGTGTTTAAGGAAGTTATTCTTTAAGAAAAGGTATTATTTCGTTATAATATTATCAAATAACAATGGCTAGAGGAAGTAGTGCTGGTTTCGATCGTCATATTACTATTTTTTCGCCTGAGGGACGGTTATATCAAGTAGAATATGCCTTCAAAGCAATTAACCAGGCTGGTTTAACCTCAATCGCAATTAAAGGAGTGGACACTGCAGTTTGTGTCACGCAGAAGAAGATTCCAGACAAGTTAATTGATTCTGGTACCATTACTCATCTCTTCCAACTAACAGATCGTGCTGGTTGCGTGATGACTGGTATGATCGCGGATAGTAAGTCCCAGGTTCAGAGGGCCCGGTATGAGGCAGCCAACTTCAAATACAAACACAATTACGATATGCCAATTGATACTTTATGTCGGAGAGTAGCGGATATTTCCCAAGTGTACACCCAGAATGCTGAAATGCGGCCTCTAGGCTGCAGTATGATCATAATCGCTTACGACGATGAACAGGGCCCCTGTGTTTACAAAACCGACCCAGCTGGCTACTACTGTGGTTATCGCGGAGTGAGCGTTGGATCAAAACAAACAGAAGCGAATAGTTACTTGGAGAAGAAACTCAAGAAAAAACAAGATTTGAGCCACGATGAAACAATCCAGTTGGCTATTAGTTGTTTGTCATCTGTTTTGTCAGTAGATATGAAACCATCTGAAATCGAAATAGGCGTTGTTTCTAAAGACAATCCAAATTTCCGAAAACTTAACGAAACTGAAATCGATAAGCATCTCACTGCTATTGCAGAAAAAGATTAACAAGAGACATCAATATTTTTTTAACTTATGGTTACATGGAATTGTATTCACACTACTTACACTTGTCTAAACATTAAATAAATTTAAAATATGTAATTGTGTTCTTATTTATTAGTATTAATAATCGATCTTATCAACAGCATTTATTTTAACCGTAAAATATATTTATCTGTACTTTTTACCATATTCAATAATTTAAAAATAAATGCATGATAGGATCGAGTGAAGTAATTCACACAGAGTAATAACATTGCTCTGTGTGTTCCAGATGCCACCCAACATTCTGGAAAATGAGCAAATGCAGTTTGGCGCAATGACGTTCTTTGCTCGTCCTCATAAAGGCGAAACGTGCGGTAGCAATGGACTTCCTCTTACTCCAAACTCCATCACAATTTACGGCCGTTCACAAATTCTAAAAACTATCATTCACCCAAACCTTTGTCAGTATGTAGATATCATCAGAGGAAAACATGGTCAGTATTAGGTATTTTTTCAAATATTCACATATTTTTTCTACGTTTTTTATTCAGAAAGAACAATAGTTGTATCTCAATACTCGGGAACACCTTTAAATACTGAGGAGGCAAAATACATTTTAAAAAGAGAGGATATTATTAAAATTGCGCTGCAAATTATAAAAGCGCTACATTTATTGCATTCCAAAAATATGGTCCATCGTAATTTAAGTCCCGAAAATATTTTATTACAATCAAATAAAGAAGTAAAATTATTTAATTATGGATTATATTACATGACTGGAAATGGAAGCTTAGTTTCTTTTCCAATCGGGTAAGTAAATCACTTATTTAATTTGCATATATACATTGAAAAGCAAAATATTTTGAAAAAACTGTTCTCCAGTTTCTAAATTATATTATAAATATATTAGAAAAACTGAATATAATGTAATAACACGTCTATAGAATGAGATATATTAAGAAAAAAATAAGTTTTCGTTTGTAATCAGAAGGCTATGAAAACAAAAGAATCAACTGTCCCATTAATATTTCTTTTGTTTCCATGTCCCTCTGGTCTTTATTTTTATTAAATTAAATTTTATTGTTTCTAAATTATAATTTTATTTTTAAATAAATTTGTAGTATTTTAATTTTGTTTTAAAATTTAAAAACTTAAAATTTGTTAGTTATTTCGTGTTCACAACGGAAAATAATCTATATTAAGGTTATGTTAGAATATATGACTCCGTGGCGCAACGGTAGCGCGTCTGACTCCAGATCAGAAGGTTGCGTGTTCAAATCACGTCGGGGTCAAACGATCATTTTTATCTTTTTTTAATCATTTTTTCATTAAACATTCTTATTATTTATTTCAGTCATTTACTATATACAGCGCCAGAAGTTTATTTACAAGGTCCTAATGGACCATTTTCTGGTCCTAAAGTAGATATTTGGTCATTAGGGATAATCTTAGCAGAGTTATCCCTTGAAATATCATTGTGGAATTCTTTAAAGTTGGGGCAATGTATCAGAAAAGTTCTCAGCCTTTTAAACAGTACTTCTGTTTTTGAGAGAATTGCCAGAGAACATAATTGTTTTGAAAAATATCAGGTAATAACAAAAAAAGATTTTTTGGTGGGAAATATTAAATATTGTTTTTAAGGAGTTACCAAGTGATCTGAAAGATTTAATTGAGGCTTGTTTATCAATATATCCAGATAAAAGACCAACAACAAGAGATTTATTAAATTTTGAAATATTTAAGCCCTACATGCAAGAATCTCCAGAGCTAAGCAAAAAATGTAAAAAGCTTGCTCCTTTAACTCTAGTTGAAGTTTACCACTGGTGGCAATTAGCTGGTGGTGATATTTACATGG
The DNA here is from genome assembly GCA_035578165.1 of Stenolophus ochropezus. Classification (NCBI taxonomy): domain Eukaryota; kingdom Metazoa; phylum Arthropoda; class Insecta; order Coleoptera; family Carabidae; genus Stenolophus; species Stenolophus ochropezus. The sequence goes on from JAQOWZ010000010.1 coordinate 4,684,180, forward strand.
AATTAAAAAAACATGGTTTGATTCGATCAAGTCCTCCAATTATATCTTTACCGAAGTATTCATTTCTATTTTTATGTAATTCTTGTACTAAAACAATTCTTATTTTAGTTTAGTTTTACTTGATGGAACAACATACGGCCAGAAAAGAAATCAAACAACATTGTATGATCCAAGAGTTGTCCGAATTTCATTGGACAGTTTATATGCTAGGTTTAGTCATATAAAACTTCAAAGTTATTATCCTTTAATTCATACTCAGTCCGAAATTATTTTAAACTCAGAATCAGAAAGATATGATGCGTCTCAATTACCATTAGTTATAAGGGAAAAAGATCCAGAATACCAGTTTCATAGGGTGATTCTTTTTCGAAGATTGTTACATGTAAGTAGAACGAAGCATATTTCGAGAAAAAAATATAGAAGAATAGTTGTTCCAAATTAAATTTTAGGGGGGGTTTACATGAAGCATTTTTTCTCTAAAGGTCTCCGTTTTCGAGATAAAAATTCATTTTATATTAATGATAGTTCACAACATTGCTAACAGATGTCAGACCCCATTCTATTCTTTTAAACAATTGACAATAATTCGTGATTTCTGAATAATAGATAAAATTTACAACAAAATTTATTTGAAGAAAATATCTTAAAATTAAATTTTAGGAGGGATTAATTTAAAATATTTTTCGAAATTATGTTATTTTTAAATTTTCTGTTTTATTCAGTGAAAAGCAAAGTAGTTCGCAATTTTGCTAACAGATGTCAGACCCCATTCTGTACTTTGAAATAATTAATAATAAATTGTCGATTTTTGAATGAATAATACATTTTACAACAAAATTTATTTGAAGAAACTTTCTTGAAATTAAATTTTAGGTAGCATACAGTTTTCTTTGCACTTAATAATTATTTTTTTAGGGGTATCCTTTCACAAGAGAAAGAATAGTTCAAGAAGCAAAAATCGACATCCCTCCTTTGTTGCGTGGAGATATTTGGGCTGCCCTTTTAAATGTGAAGGGCAATTATGAGGAAGAATATTGTAGAATTGATAAATATACACCAACACCCACAGACAGGCAAATTGAAGTGGATATACCAAGATGTCATCAATATAATGAACTTCTTTCTTCTTACGATGGCCACACAAAATTAAAACGGATTTTAAAAGCGTGGATTGCTAAAAATCCACAATATGTTTATTGGCAAGGACTGGATTCTTTAACTGCTCCGTTTATATATCTTAATTTTAATAATGAAGGTTTGATGGAATAAATGATTGTGGGTTCAAATTTGAAATTATATTTTTTCAGCCCGAGCATTTGCATGTTTATTGAATTTTGTGCCTAAGTATTTGCATAAATTCTTTTTAAAAGATAATTCGGTGATAATTCAAGAATATTTGGCTAAATTTTTCCAACTGATAGCTTTTCACGACCCAGAACTTGCAAATCATTTGCACAATATTAATTTTATTCCTCAACTATTTGCTATTCCGTGGTTTTTAACAATGTTTTCGCGTAAGTCTTAATTATATTTATGTTTCCATTTTTGATTTGTTCATATTTTAGATGTGTTTCCTCTTCACAAAATTCTACATTTATGGGACAAACTTTTATTAGGCGATTCATCTTTTCCACTACATGTTGGTTTTGCAATTTTAACTCAACTTCGCAGTACTTTACTCGCTTCTGGTTTTAATGAGTGCATTCTGTTATTTTCTGATTTGCCAGAAGTTGATATGGAACAATGTGTTACCGATTCTTTGAAATTTTATGAGAGTACTCCTTCTAGTATAACAATTCGGGCGCATCAAGCTATTGAAGATATTTCTGACATGGTATTATTTTTATTATTATTGCATATGTTTAATTAAAATATTTTTCCTGCAGGGCATCTCAAATACTTCAATTGATTTAAGTCAAGAATTTTGCGCTCGAATAAGTATAAATGATGTTTTGGTTTTATTAAACCAAAGTTCCAATAAAAATAAAAGCGCCCTTATTATTGATATTAGAACTTCTGTACTGTATGTATTTTAAAATTAAAGTATAAAAATTTTGTTAATTCAAACGGTTTTAGATTTGCGCGCAGTGCCGTAAAAGATAGCATAAATATTCCATTTTCCAGTGTAAAATTAGGTGAAACACAACTTGAAACTTTGGGTCCACAAGGAATTCTTGTTCAAGAAAGTTTTGGAAAAGTTGTTATTGTAATTGGCGAAGATGATTCCAATCCAGAATTGGTAATTATAATTCAAGAAAATAAATACAAATATATGTTTTTTTTAGTTTTCCAGATATTTGGTGAAATGTGGAGTTCCCAAAGTGTGCGTTTTACGCGGTGGAATAAATGCTTTACATTCTGTAACTCCTACTGTTCTTATTTCAAAACGACAACCGTAATTTTAAAATATGTTTATACTTACTTTATGTAATATCATTACAATAAATAGTGATCATGTACTACTAGCGAGTGATTAACCCAGTAAAATTAAATTTAGTTCTAAAAACATGAAATCTGATTGGATGACGAGAGATTTTTACTGGATTCTGATTGGAGGAATAAAGCGCGTCCTTTACAGAGGTTATCTAAGTGACCTTGAGCTGGAAACGAACACGCTGTACGCCGTTCTCTAGCTTACCAACTACTTCTTTTACATCTGACGAGGGCTCTGTCCTGATTTTTTGATTCAGTTTAACTTGATTCTTCATCGATGTCAGAACCGCAGTGCAAGAAAACAAAGATGTCGAACACATTGGAACAATTGAAGGCTATGACTGTTGTGGTCGCAGATACCGGCGACTTCGAAGGTAATCTTACCGGAAAATTTGCAAAAAAAATGATATTTCTGTATGACATGCTTTTATTTTCCTGTTAATAAAACAAGAATTTCCAAATTAAAGTAATACTTTACTTTTAAAGACTAATTATTCTTGTACATTAATGTGATTACTAAGCACTTTTTTTACTTCAGCTATGAAACAATATAAACCTACAGATGCGACTACAAATCCTTCTTTGATTTTATCTGCTGCAAATATGCCTCAATATGCACCTTTAATTGAAAAAGCTGTTCATTATGGAAATAAAATTGGTGCATCAGCCCAGGAAAAAGTTGAAGCCGCAATGGATATGCTGTGCGTTCTATTCGGCTGTGAGATTTTAAAAATTATTCCTGGACGCGTCTCCACGGAAGTAGATGCTAGGTAAAGTTTTTTTTTTCATACAAAAGTTTTAAGACCTGGCACATTGCCAGGAAAGTTTTCAATGTTTTCATAAGTTTTTATGTTGTTATGAAATAAGGGTCATTTTTCTATTTTTATGGTTTCATGCAGTTCAGATCGTCTTTTGTTTTTATTCACTTGTCACGAATTTTTTTATTGTTCAGATTGTCTTTCGATAAAGAAGCCAGTATTGCCAAAGCCCAGAAACTTATTCAACTTTACGAGGATCAAGGAATAAAAAAAGACCGAATTTTAATTAAACTGGCATCAACTTGGGAGGGCATTCAAGCAGCAAGGTCTGTGAAATTGAGTGAACTTTACGGTTGATATTTATAATTAATGTTATTTTTAGAGTATTAGAAAAAGAGCACGGAATTCATTGTAACTTAACACTTCTGTTTTCCTTCTGCCAAGCGGTTGCCTGTGCTGACGCCGGTGTCACATTAATCTCACCTTTCGTCGGCCGTATTTTAGATTGGTAAATAAAACATTTGAATAAATTGTACAATAAATTTGATAGCGCCAGAGGCGTGCTTAATATTTTACAAGGGGTGCAATTATTTATTTAATTTTATATTTAGGTATGTTGCAAATACGGAGCAGAAGGAATATGCAGGAGAAGAAGATCCAGGTGTTTTGTCCGTTACAAAAATTTATAATTACTACAAAAAATTCGATTACAAGACCGTCGTCATGGGCGCTTCATTCAGAAACACCGGTACTTTTTTCAAATGAACCTTATTAATAATTTATTATTATTTTCTTCTTGTTTTCTAGGAGAAATAAAAGCGCTGGCAGGTTGTGATTTACTCACAATCAGCCCGAAGTTGTTGGGCGAGTTAGAAGCGTGCAGCGAGAATCTTCCGCAGAGATTGACCGAAGAAACAGCGTGTGCTTGCGACTTAGAACGCATCGATGTCGATGAATCTACATTCCGTTGGATGTTGAACGAAGACCAAATGGCCACCGACAAACTGTCCGATGGAATCCGCAAATTTGCTGCCGATAGCCGCAAATTGGAAAAGATCCTCATGACCCTGATCAAGAGCAAATAAATATAAATGTACCACGGCTTTATCCGAAAAATGTTTTCAGCGCTGAAAAAATTACGGATTTCATGCCCTGATATGTCATTCCAGAATTTTTTTATCGATCTGTGAAATTTTATAAGATTGTTAATGGGATACCTTTAATTTGTTACTGAAAGAATTAAAAGTGAAATAAAGATATATAAGTTTATTTTTAGAGTAGATCAATTTTTTATGGTAGGATTGATTGCGTAAACTTTTGAATTTCTGGGTCATCACCGAAGTTCACGCCTAGAAGGTTAACGCGTCGGCGCCGCGACGCGATGTGCATTTGTTTCTGGTAAAATGGCGTCTTGTCACAGTTTGTCAACTGTGTCTTAATTACCGTTTTCTCTTTGGATTATTACATGCACGTTTCAAGTAAGAGTAAAAGTATGACACCAGTTTCAATAATACCACATTGTTTTCTGTAGATAAAGCACAATAAAAAATAGGCCACTGTTTTTGCCGCATTGCATAAACTGATTTTAATTTTTTGTAGAAATGATGGCTAATGTTCTAAGATATCCAATTAAATTAATACAGTATGGGGTGCCCATGTAGCTAATTGTTTTTAAAGTTAGGAATGCATTTAAGTTCAAACACAATGGAAACCTCTGAGAAAAACAACATCAAGCAGAGTGCAAATAATGCAATTGTTGTATACTTCATAATAAGTTTTAAACAGTTGTGTCTAGCAACAGTTTCACTCCCTTTAGTGGCTTTGTTCATATGCTTCGTTACAGCTTACATTTTTCAACAAGATGATATTCATGAAACCCACTGTAGGGTACGTACGCTCTATTGTTTTTGGATATGAATAATTAGTGTTTGTTTTAGGTGTATAATATAATTCCTTCTATTAGTGCTGTTACTGGTATAAGTCCACAGCGATATTTGTGGAGAGTATGTATAGCATTGCATATTGGACCACGGTTCTTAATCGCTTTTGTTTATCGCACGTACCACCGTCATTTAGCACAAAATAAATCTGATTCCTTGGTAAGGCAACTTACTTTTACCTTTTTACAAAAACAAAAACAAAACCGCCCGCCACTGCCGTTATGTACACTGTCATTTATTTCGTAACGGTTTTTTTTTAACTGAAATTACAATTTTTCTTAAAATATTTACAAAAAAAAACCTCACATACATACGGACCGAAGGACAAACAGACAACACGATAAAAATAGAAAGGGTAATTTTTTTTCACCTCAAAAAATATTACATCGAACGACTGACGTAAGTTGTCAAAAATATACTTTATTTACAATGAGGTCTTCCAAAAAAATGAACCTTTTCTTGGTTTAAATTGAACCTACAATGTCTAATTTTTTGCTCTATATGATGTAATTCTTTTTATTTACATTCTACATATGTTATAAAGTATCAAACTAAAAAAAAGTTGCAAAAATTGTGATGTTTGTGGGTTCTGATGTGAATTTATCCACGTGTGGGTGCCAAATCCCAAATATTATGGTTTGTCGTGTTGCTAAAGTGGACAGTCTCTGATTTAAAGCATTGTAAGATTTTTGTATGCCATTATAATTGCAGAAGATTATTCAATTTGTCAGTTTGGAAGTTAAAACATTATATTCGACGTTTGAAACGAAGTGAAGTTGGATAAGAACCTTGATACGTCACTGGATAAGGGGGCAAGTCAATTTGGGGAAAAATAAATAATACGGGTCCAATATTTTTATTATTCTATTGATTAAAGCTAAAAATTAAAAATCGTACAAGTCCTCATTTCGATGCGATATTTTTTTCTTAACCGATGGTTAAGATAATCGGTAACCAGAGGTGAAAAAATCGGTTCTAAACTAATTGTAAATATGTGGCGGCCGGTAAAATGTACAAAAATTTGCTCACATTATTTTTAAATGAAATATTTATTTGATTGGAAAATTAAAGCAATTGTTTTTAGTCATTGGCCAAGGCAACATGGTGGTTCGATCTGTGCTTTTGGCTAAATTTGACTGAAATTGGAGCATTATGCGGAGTAACTTACATTTCTAATAGAGAAAATTATCGTAAGTAAACATGTTCTCAGAAATATAAATTATTAACACTATCTAATTTTGTAGCAATTCACGAGAAAATCTTTATAGTATTTATGATAAGTTCCTTGACGCATATGCTAGCAAACATTAAATCCATACAATGTTTGCGAAGTCTGGATAGTTCAAATTTCGAACCAACACATGGATTACTGTTCAAACAAGTATTATTCGTTACTTCCCTAGTCAGTACAGCTGGGTTAGTAATTTTCTTCCTCAAACATCGTCTTCTCTGCCACGATATGGGTAAATTCAATTTCAAATTATCTTGGTAATAATTTATAGAGCTTGCACCACTAAATTCGAATATCGAATCTACACGGAAACGCGATTACCAATAGCTAAAATAAGACCGACCATTGATTTATCTATTTTGAAAGAAGATACATTGAAATAAATTGCGTGGGAACGTCGCACTCATGCAAATATGTTTTTCATGAGGCGTATTCCATTTGCCACTTGGATCTGATCCAACTTACACTTTTGAATCCGGATCGCTTATTTATCATTCCATTTGACCGGATCAGTTTATCCCCTCCACTGTATTTACTGATCCCAAGTAATCCCCTTGCAAATTTAAAATGCGGAAACAATCAAAACTTAAGTTTTGAATTACCATCCGAGATGACAGACAAGGCAAAATCAGTTGTAATTTAATTTAAGCAAAAAAATATAAAAGTAAAATTACAAACGCTTCACGGATTAAAGTGATCCAAAGGCATTCCATTTGCACCGAAAAGTGAACTGATCCATCTAATCTATCTGAACTGATCCATCTGAACTGATTTGCAAAAGGAATACTATATTTTCAGCTCTATAAATTATTATCCATGTTCCTCTGAAATATTTTGTCGCTTAGTGATTTGTTTTTGTTAGCATTTAGCTGGTTTGCATTTTGCGAATATATAATCGCATCAGCGAACATGGCATTTCACATAACAGTGGTCTTAGATTTTCCAACGGAACAATTGGTGGTGTGCAATAGACTAAATGGAGTATCTACGTCACAACCGCCAGCTGGTTGGAAGCTTGATTAAATTTGGCACAATTCATTAATCATAGGTTAATTAATACTACCGGTATAAGAAATATTTTCTATCTAGCCAAAGCTAATTTATTTTAATGCCTTTTATAGAAATAGTTTTGAAATGTTTATCATTTTTATATGCATATAACAATAAAGCGACTTTGAAATATGCCTTTGAAATTTAAAAAAATATAAATTCTGAAACCTGTTCTTAAATGGTAAGGTAGAAAATGTTTATAATGCCATTAGTGGTAATTTGTATATGCAATATTATTTTTGTACCTGTGTTGACCATCATATCAGGTATTTTTTGAAAATATGTATAAAAAAGTACTGCAATAAGTAAGCACAATTTAAAAATTTTGACTAAAGAAAATAAAGGTTGCTTTGTTGTAAAAAGAAAGTACAGTTGCTTGGAATTCATAATAAGTTACCTATTGTAAAATTAGTATTATCTAGACGTTTTAATCCTGTAAATTGTAAGGATTTTCACTAAAATGTTACTTAGTTTTAGATGTAAAACAGTATCGCTGTTAACGTTCATACTTTTAAACTTTTTATACTTTATACTATGATTTTATTGTATGTAATTATTTCTTGCATTTGCTAGATTCTACTGCTTCTTTAACTTTAATACTATATTCAGGGTCTTCCTTGTTACAACTAAAGCAAAAAATGGACGAGTGTTGTATGGAAGATAAATTTAAATTTACTATTCCGATTGTTCTTTGATTATAAAGCATTTATTTTGTATCCGATGTTGGTATTTTAAACGCACTCTTATAAGGAATTGGTACTTTATATAATGTTATTTACCTTTCCCTAAACAATATACATTTGTATAGAAAAATTTATTGTTTGTATACATGATATATTATTAGACATAAATTATACAAATTTTGCTGTTCAAGGCATAAAATATAAATACATATCGAAATTTGTTCTTCTATTTATTGTTATTCTTTAATATAATGTGAGTTGTGTTGTATGAGAAATGAAAAAGCCGCGGTTTGGATGTATTGTACTTTCTGTATTACCTGATGCACATTGGTACGCTTGGCAAACAAGAGATGCCGCACGCAGTCAACAGCTGAGAATCAGCTGCGGGAGAGAGAGGGGAAGAAAACTGGCTTCTCCTATGAGAACTTGTGTGAGCTCAGCATGCGCAATCCAGGTGCGCGCTAGTTGCGTGCGTTGTCTAGATTCTTTGTGCCATTCTTGGCATACCAAAAACAGACCAACTCTTCATATTTACGGACCAAAATCCGTCCTAATTTCCAGCAAAGTTGCCGAGGAGGCGTCGAATTTCATCTTTGGTGAGTACTGAACCGTTTTAAAACCGTTTTCATACAGTATATGCAGTGTTATAGGCGAAATATGCGTTAGAATGCCAGCAATGTGTCCACAATTCCTCCAATACTTTACATACTTGTCATGCTTGCCACCACGAACTTCCGGCGGACTCTAGCGGCAGTGAAGTTTACATTTTCTCGCTAAATTGTGTGTACAAATACGTGTAAATATGAAAAATTGCTGTGTGAATTGCGTATTCGCGAGTGTTGCTATTGATCGAAACGATGAAGTGTGCGGTGAAACAGTGCCTGCCGCGGAAAACACAGCCAGCCGTTGTGTGCGTTTGCAGTTTGACGTCGAGCATTGTCGGATTGTCACCGCTGTCAACACGAGTTAAGTCTTTGCTAGTTCGTGGCTGCTCTGCTTCTTCGCGAGTGTTTTCGGCCTCATCTACACACAGTTTCCTTGCGTTTGTTTGTTGTGCGATGTAAATATGACAACTGATCATCGCCGCTCCGGCTAACTTTGCCATGTAAACAACAACCTGTCATTGGCTTCAACTTGTGGCTTTGTGTTGATAAAAGTTTTCTAAAAGAAGTTTGGATTCGCGCTTTGCCGATATGTACTTAGGTAAATAAACTATTTTTTCATATTTTAAAACTTTTTAAGTGGCGCGTTTGTGTATATACCTGCGTCATGTGCTCGCAGCGTTATTTCGCGGGACATTTCTGGAATATTCTAACCAAAAACAAAACACTTTCAGTTATTAATTAGAATTGTTAAGGATCTTGCATTTTAAAGCATATTTCACCTGTTACACTGCAGTATTTAAATTGCAATTGCAATTTAGTTTTGTAATATGTAATTTGCAATTTGTGTTAATGATTATATCATATTGTAGTTTTAATTTGAACAAATGAACTTTATGAGAAAGTACTATTCGTAATGCGGTGTTAAATTGCATGTATTATGTGCGTATAATATTGAATAATATTTATAAAGGTTACGAGTTTTTATTATTATTATAATATTTGATATCAAGTTTACGGTTGCATCAGTATCTATATTTATTTACTCAAGTGACATTTATTTATCTTATCTGTGGTTGATATAGCAATTGTTTCTGTCTTGGTAATTGTTGTAATTTACAGAAACTTTAATTTTGTTGTCAAGATCGATTTGCTGGTCAAGTTGTACATTCTCTGAAAAATGTGCAAATAGCTAAGCATTCGTTGAAATCTCACACAAGTTGCCGTTATTTAGTTATTTTGTTTTTTAACTGTTCGGACTTTATTTGGCATCACTGATGAACTTTTCAACTGTCCAAGTCCGGGCTGATACAAATGGGCCCTCGTAGGCGTAACAGTCTTTTGTTTTCCACGCAGTCATTTTTTTCTTCGGTCGAAATGAACATATTAGTTTCCTGTCGGAAATTTGAATTTTAAAACGTCGAAACAAAGACCGCGCGATTACAGCCTGGATAATAATGGACCACCCCGCACGACTTTGCTTCTCAAACTTTTTATTTTAATTTCTCCATTATGTATTCTTCATCATACACTACTAAACGTTTTAGTACCGCCGCAAATTTTACCTACACAGACCTAAACTTCATTATAAATATTTTTAGGCGCCCAAACTATTACATTATATTTTATTTGGCAATATAAACAAAAGAAATATGTGGTTTTACCTTTCAACATATTTCCTGTTACTTCTAAATTCGTATATAATGTTTTTAGCATAAAGATTAGGTAGGATTATTGAAATTCCCAAATCAACACAAAAATTAGGGAACTACAAAAATTATTAATCGTTTTTAGATGTATGTACTTCCTAGAATTTTTTTCTCTAAAATATGAGAAAAAATTTAACGGTTGAAACAAATTTGTTTATAGGATGATTTGAATATACAAACAATATTAATAAGAAAATTACTATGAAGTGTTTATTACACGAAAAAAATTATATTTATTTCGAGATTTATTTCAAATAAAAATTGTCAGCAATTTTTTAATTCTTTACATATTTTTTATTTGAAATTATTCTTTAATATTAAACAGCAAAAATCATTGCATTTTTTTAAAAAAATATATTTATATTCACAGATAAATGAATTTCAGAAATCTCGTTATAATAATTTGAAAAAAAGTATATACGTCATTTTATTAATAGAAATAATTTAATATCCCCAAAAGAACTGTATTTATAATATTTTTTATATAACAAATATTTTGACGCCCCGTATAATAATTATTATTAGGTACTTATAACTAGCTTAACAAAACATAAAACGATTCTGTCTTGTGTTATGCAAATTAAGTATAAATGCGTCACTAATTTAGTGGCTTTTTGTAGATAACAGAAATTCACTATTTTCGTAGAACAACTATAAAATTTCAACATTAGAATTATTCCCTAGGCCTCCGGCGTCAGTAATCTAGTTGGCTAATTTCATTTCTACAAGCCAGCTATTTACAAATGTGTTCATTTAATACCAAACACGAAATATTTCTGACAACTTACTGCAGAAAACAAATATAGTATTATATTCGCGAATATAATATTTTACTTGTTCTACTCCTGTAAATTCGGGAAAAACGTATAAATATTTTAGAAAATGACAACATTGGGTTATCCACAGTAAAACAGATTTAATATAAACGTGATTAACTGATTTCTGGTTATGTGATTGGCCAAGAAGATTGAATTGTGAGTCATGTTTCACTGTCGTCAAATATGGCTACTATAATAAATAGAAAAATTGAAATAATGGGGATATATTTGTATAGGAGTAGAAAAAATAGATTATTGATGTAAGAAGATATTTTGATATTTATAGGTAACTTATGCATTGTTTACAACTTTTTATGGAGGGTTGGGTTGCTTAATTATTAATTATTGGCTCTTGAAAGGAAATAAATTTACAATAACTTTTCATATTTCTCTAGCTCTATAATGTCTGAATCTCTTTTCAAATTAAAACTGACAAACATTTAAAATGCATTATTAGTCATAGAATTTCGGTTACAGTTCGTAGTATTATACAATAGAAGAAAATACCTGCCTAAAAGACCTTTTACCGCAAGTCCCATAAAACTTTATAAGGGGCAATGAGATTATTATATAAATGAATTTCAAATACATTTCTCTTCATACATTTAAAATAATATGTATGTTATAATAATTTTAAAGTTATTTATGTATTGAAAGGATAATCAAAAGATTATAGCACGAGGGAATGTTTAAAGCTCGTTGCGAAGCGGAGAGTTTTAAATTTCCTGAGGGCTATAATCTTCATTATGCTCGTGGTACATACAACGTTTTATTTCATTTTGGTACTTGAAATGAAAAAAATCTGTAGGTATATATTCCATGCTGTGGTTTCTTTGTGGTAGTTGGCATTGTTAGATTGTTTGTTTTAAACAAATTTAATATAATCAAAGTGTCACTGTCACTGTCAAATATATGTGGAACGTCACGTACTCACTATTCTGGCGAAATATTAATAGAATTTGAGGCCGTACAGACCAAGTTGGTTTCTAAAAATTAAAAAGATTTTTATGAAAAGGAATTTGAATAGTTTTGTGAGTGCTAAATACTTACTTAATCAAAATAAAAATATATTGTTTGACATGTATTCATTAACCACAATTTTAATTTGTTTGAGTAACTATTGCTTAGCAACTTTATACGCCCTCGGGTGATAAAAGCCAAATTACGTCCGCATTTCAGGGCATATAAACAAGTTCGATTCCAAAATGAAATAAATTTAATTATATTTCCTTTGACGAGGAAATAGTGAATGTTTTGTGTAACATTTTGGGCATCACTGGTAGGGTTCCAGGGCATTGTTGGATGACGTAGCTGCGGCGTAAGATTGTCATTTGTTTTGTTGGTGCGGCTAGGCGTGCGTCAACAATTAAACTGATAATTTAACGTATGCAAAGGGTTAATGTGTAGGGTGCGTTGTTAGGCGAGTTGTGTAAATAATGGTTGTTTCTTGTTGTCTGCCGACCGGAACAAAAGATCCCGGATTTAATTGTAGGCTGTACACTTGATTGTTTTGAAATCTGATATGTGGACGCTATCGTCAACTGTTCTTCTCCTACGTACTTGATTCTTTATTTAGTTAGAACACGATTTTTCATGCTTGTTTTAATTTTAAAGTGAAAATTATAACGTATTTCCTACTTTTTTCCAAATTGTTATTAAAAAGAAGTACACTTAATTATATTTATATTCGATTACATTAATTATAAAGTCGTTTTCATTTCCGATACTACGATTTATGTTAAGTTAATATTAACAAGGCTATTAATAAAGTTTTGATACACATAATATAAATAAAATAAATGTATTTACCATTTGGTTACCGTTTTGATTAACAATATAGGCACACAGATTCACACTAAAATGGACCGTATCTCTTCACATCTCAAACAAAACTAAATTATAAAATTTATATGCCAATTTTTATACCCTTAAATTATTATGACATTGTAAGTATTACGTAATACTTCAAAAGATAATTCCCTGGATAATTCAATTAATAAATATATGCAAAACAATGTGAATTGAATTTTCGTAAAAACATAATTACAATTGTCTGCCCATTGATGGGAGCGCATAATTTTCTACATTTTGTAAGGAGCTCCAGAAATTGAATTAGAGTTTTCAGACTGATTTTTTTTTTACTTAAAAAATATGAGGCCTAAAACAATTGTTAGATATACATAACATATCTTACATATACTTCAAAACACTGTCCTGAAACCTGAAAATTATAAACTTGTGATGAGTTCTCTACATTACATGTTTAATGCGAAGATTCGTTCAGGGTTCAAGTCTACATGTGAAGAGCTGTGTTTTTCCCCTTTATGATAATTAATTTATTAATTAAATTGATCTCGTTTATAAGAAAATAGGTTATATATGTATTATTTTATAATATTTTCATAAACAATATAACAAGAGCCATTGGAAAAATTTACGAATTGTTGTGTTGTTGTGTAGTAATATACAGACAAATCTCAGAAATGATATTTTTATATATTTGTGTCAACAATTGTCTACCATTATTTCGAAAACGGTTTAATAATGTAGAATATTGTTAAACGGTTTATGGTAATTTTATGTTGTCAAATAGGTACTTCTAAGTACAGCTCCCCACGGTAAATGTCAAATTGATAACCTCAAATATATTAACATGTCTTTTAATATAATATATTAATATAATAATCAAATGAAGCATTTTGATTGGGAGAAAATGACAAGTGTAAAATAATCGCTAAAACAATAGCTTATTTTATTAAATTAAGCATTTTGATTGGGTGAAAATGACATGTGTTGTACAAACATTCTGATTAAGGTGAACTTTATTTAAATCAAACTAACCCTGTCAAAGATTCATACAAAATCATTACATTACAATTGTAACTTCGTACATAGTCCCCCTAGTAATGTGTGATACTTTTGTTGTTGATTTTGCTGTTGTGCTCCCCATGTTTGTTTTTCTTGAGGATGATCGCATTGCACGTATTTCTTCCCGGGTTTGGAATCCCATGGCCTGCAGAACTATTTAAATGCAGCGTATTTAAACCTCTGCGCGCAGACAGACGGGCGGGTGTCCGTCGCTCGAGCGGGAATGGCTCGCTAGTCGCTACTGCACGGAGAGAGACGGCACATGGAACAAACACAATCTCAAATCGGACATAATTTAGTCGGTATTTCGCTGGGTATGTAACCGCGTGGTGCATACTACACGCGTTTGTTGCTACAGGGCCGGACCTACCCCCGTGGACATTGCATACAGGGACGTAATTGCAAGCGTTTCACTTAACGTTACCCACTGCTAAAATTTACAATATTATTATTGATGTTGTTTCCACATCAGCTATAGTTATATGAAACGATTTTTTAAACTGAATTGTAGGGTTTACAATCTTTTATTGAAGATTGGATAGCTTGATGGTAACGCATGTTAAATAAAACATGAAGGTATTCTTTTAGGGAAAAGAAAAGGACTGTATTAAACAAATTCGTATTAAATTTACTTTGTGTGAATAAGGTCTTGTCCGATTTTTCATTTTTAGCTTTAATCAACAGAATTATGAAAAATATAAGACACAATATTTTTTATTTTTCCCCAAATCGACTTTTAATAATGATTATTTCACACATGTTATTTTCACCCAATGAAATTTTTTCCTTTGATGGCTGTATGTAGTTTTTCAGTGATGAAATTTGATAAAACCACAGTATCGTAGTCGTGGTTACATTTTGTTGATATAAAACATTTTATATGTGAACTGTTGTCATTCGTGATATAATGAAGCAAATATAATTCGAGCTATTAATTTAATTGGTAAAATTTAGTCATAATTTCTGCGAAGTAACAACTCGGGTCAAATGACTTGTTCACTGTAGAGATCTAAATGTTATTTTTGACACTTATTTGCATGTTACTCCACAACAATTATTCGTAAATTTTTCCAATAAATTCATGGCTCTTATTATATTACTTATGAAAAAACTGCTATTAAAAATTATATCCTTTAAAACGCGGCTGAATTACTCCAATTCCCTCCTTGTCCAGTGACGTACCAAGGTTTCTACCGAACTTCAATTCGTTTTAAACGTCAAATATAATAAAAAACAATTAATCGAAATTTCAGTCATACAGCTTTTATTCCTACAAAACCGACGTTTCGGTATACACTTATACCTTCATCAGGGTCTACAAACATTCAAAAAAACATCAATATATTACAAATTCACGCATAACAACCACTTACAAGTAGAATCTATAGATTATAATCATGTAAACAGCATACATTCGTAGATTCATTCAGTATTACATACATCGTACAAAATTCAATTTTTTTTTTTTTTTTGAATTTTGTACGATGTATGTAATACTGAATGAATCTACGAATGTATGCTGTTTACATGATTATAATCTATAGATTCTACTTGTAAGTGGTTGTTATGCGTGAATTTGTAATATATTGATGTTTTTTTGAATGTTTGTAGACCCTGATGAAGGTAGTGTATACCGAAACGTCGGTTTTGTAGGAATAAAAGCTGTATGACTGAAATTTCGATTAATTGTTTTTTATCTACACTACACCACAGTCGAAAAAATCCCATCCCTCATTACGTCAAATATAATGTTTTAACATCCAAACTGACAATTGAATAACCCTGTGCAAATATAGTGGCACACAAAAGTCTTACAATGCTCTTTAAATCAGTCTGACCACTTCACCAACTTTCAAACGCGCCAAACCACAATATTTCGGATCTGGCATCCACACGTGGATAACTTCGCACCAGAACCTATGAACGTCAATTTTGCGACATTTTTAAACAAAAAAAGATTCATTTACATTTTTCTGCAAGATCTCCTTATATTAATACAACATTTTAGTTTATCTACCTATGATTTTATTTTGATAACATGAAATTTTCATTTTTCTATTTCTGTTCACAATGCTAGTACCTACTTCACATATCCCTATTTAAAACTTTTGCGCACAAAAAAGGAAGTAAATTGTTAAGAAATATTTAATAAACTAGAAGTGCTAAAAAATTTTGTTTATTAAAAAAAATAAGTGGTTTTTTGTTGCGAACGTAATTACTAAGTAATTTACCAATTATTGTTACTAAATGATTTAATAAGCACAAAGTAAACAAAGTTTGGAGATAAATAAAAACTCTTATAGATAAGTGTAGAAAGGCGAACCTAGTTCAAGTACGAACAATTTAGCAGGAAATTCCTAAATGTAAATAGATAATGAATTCCTAAAATCTGATTAACAACGGCTCAGGTAGAAAAGTTAATCTAGTGAATTCGTTCTGGCGCCAAGTTTCAATTGCTGAGCAAACAGTGAAAGTATTCCGTTTGACCTATTATTGTTCCATTCTGCACAATATTCTCAGAATCTGTGAAACGGTCTGAAGTTCAACAGCAACATTCACATTGAATTCAACTTATCTTACTACAGTTTGCATAATGGACTACATTCATCACATTATAAATTGTTTTATAGATCTTAATTCTTAATAATAATCATGTATAATTTTACAAAACAATACGTTCATCGTTGTTTCAATTAAAACGATTAAATATAATTTAACAAAGCAATTACTTAGGGCCTCCACGGATAGGGGGCCTCCTACCCCCAAAAAATTAATTACTATAAATTTATATTTGAGTAATATTTTTAATCTATTTATTGTCGAAATTTAAAGAGGAAAATATAATTTTCATTTATCAAAATGAATAAGTTTTATGTATAAAGGAATTGTATTCTATATTTGTTTTCCATAATTTAAAACTCGAATCAAATTTATGATTTAAATAATCCTGCTTTTGTGTTAATAGTGCTTTTGTTAAAAGTGATATTTGGCCTAATAAGACTATAATGTAAAACCAGGCTTCCTAAAACCGATTTTATTATAAAAGTGTGCTCGGGATATGGACCAAAGCTTGTAAAATATTTCCGAAAAATATTTTTAGATTGTTTTTAGAACTTTACATGCTATTATTATTAAATTGGAATCGTATATACAGTGTGTGCAACGAAAGGCGGAACATAGGACGTTAACATGGGAATTCAAAAAATTGCGGATACTCTCTCTTCTGATAAATTCTAACATTAGTTCAGATACACGATAGATATTATTTTGTCTATCATCTCAGATGGTTATTCTAAAACATGAGTAATGTTGGTTTCTGAATTATAAATTTGTATTTGTAATTTCTCCATTTTATTTTACCATATTTGAAAAGCACAGAAAAGTTAGGTGACAGACTGATTTGATCTTTCTGATCTAGCTCTATGAATGAGTAACTTAGAATCAGTACATTCAGTGGGTGAAAAAAATAAAAGATCCGAATTCAAAGTGTAAGACAGATCTGATCTAAATGTCAAATGAAGTAATGCCATGTTGTGATGACTCTTCGCATATCGTTGTCTTTTTAGTGATTTTCCTTTTACTAGTCTCATCAGATCAGTTAGATCTGAACTTTTCGATCTATCTCGAAGAGTGTATAACTTAAATCAGTAGGTACATATGTGCAGGTGGTAAACTGATCCAGTCAATAAGAATGACGAATATGTGATTTGAATTCATAAATCTGATTCAAGTGGCAAATGAGATACGCTGACGGAATAATTAAATTTTTAGGAATTTTGCGAACTAAAAAGCAACATATTGACTATTTATTACTTTGACCACAAATAATAAAAGTACTGACGAAATTATTAGATATATGACAGTGAGAAGGGAAAGTCTTAACTATTTATTATTTCTAACCACAAATAATAAAACTACTGACACCATATTTAGAAGTTTGCCAGTGCGAAGGGAAATTCCCTTGAAGGTGTTGTGGTATTTCCCCGCGACTGTACGTGTGTGAGTGGTCTGGAGACACGGTTCGGGCAGGGTGCTCCACACAAGTCAGTCAGACAGGTAAATCTAAATCCAGCCGAGTCGAGCTGGACAGACCTCCACATAAATCCACAACCGTCGTCAACAACTCGCTACCATAGATACGATACGAGGATAACGATACGATGTGCTGGGAGGCATTTCAAAAATAATACGGATACCGAAAGTTAAATAGTCATTTAAATATATTTGGTATAATCGAAAAATGATCAGGTTTTTCTCGATTTTAGAGTTTTCATTCTAGAACTTGTATACAGTGAGATAAAAATCCGAAAATTGGTAGGCTTATTATGTAATTTCAGATATCAAAAGCCAAAAAGTCATTCAAATATGTCTGGAACAATCGAAAAAGTACATGGTCTTTCTCGATTTTAGAATTTTCATTCTAGAACTAAAAATTGGTATGCTTATTATGTAATTTTGTGCATAGAA
Organism: Stenolophus ochropezus; assembly: GCA_035578165.1. Taxonomy (NCBI): domain Eukaryota; kingdom Metazoa; phylum Arthropoda; class Insecta; order Coleoptera; family Carabidae; genus Stenolophus; species Stenolophus ochropezus. Next base: position 4,702,739 of record JAQOWZ010000010.1, read on the forward strand.
TCTAATGGAAAAGTTTACAAACTTTTATGGAGGGTTGAGTAGCTTAGTGAGCAGGTGCCATATATTATTCCAATTTAAAGGCAGCCCTTGAAGTGAAAGAAATGTATACTGAATCTTGAAGTGTTTGTATTTGTCTATCCCAGTAATTTTTTTTTTTTCAAGTTACAAATTGAAGTACCTATATTTGAAATGCATTATTAGTGGCGGCGCTAGATATTGTAGATAATAAAGGCTCAGCTATTAAATAGTACATAAATTTAAAAAAGAGGTTTTTTTCAAGCATATTCCACCAATCCATACCTTACATTATTTCGCCGACGTCGTATTTCGACCCATATTAGAGTGCTATGCTTGAAAAACCTCATTTACTACCCATTTTAGAGATATACCCAAAATACACACTGTTCTTAGGTGCAACTTTGTGAGAGCAAAAATTTCAGATATATTTTCGTACAATTTGCTGTATTTATATTATCGTAAAATTGAGATAACACAAGTATGAAACGTCAAGGAAGAAACAATTGCAACCATGAATGAACAAGAAATAGTAGTAATCATGGCTTGCTATATTAAATTTAATAGCGCCCACAAATTAAGTTTCGAACATAAGTGTATAATAACCTTAGGAATATACAGTCAAGGTATGGTTGTGGAGTGTTGGGTCACCCTGTACGAATTGTTTATTTGTTTATTGACAGTGGACGAATCTCGCTTGGCTGAGATCTCCCTGGTGCTCGCTGAAGATGGCATCGCCCGGTCTATTTCTGCCGGGCGGCTAAACTTAGCCTAATGACTGTTAACAGCCTATGCACTTTCGAGAATAGCTCCGTGGCCGCAACACCGATTTCTTTTATTTCCCTCGGCCGAGTGAGTCTCGGCCGCGACGCGGGTATATTTAGGCCGCTGACACCCGGAGATTTATGGAGACACATCGGCTCGCCGACGGATCCACGACGCCCGATTGCTCCATTTGTACGTAAAATTATCCACGCTTAATTGCGCTATCGGGAATCTCAACCCTCTTCCCCAAATACACAATACGCATTTTTATCATTTCAATTTCAATTTCTGTTTTGTAATTTTGAAATAAAGGATCCTACAGAGAAAAACAGCTAAATATAGTTTGGAAATAAGGCGGGAGATGTATTATTAAGATTCGACTTTGGCTATCCTATAGTCATATTTATGACAGACATTGGTATATTTAGGTTTTCTTGTGAAATTAAGTAAGGGGAGTTTAAGCGTTTTAAAACCATCTTTTGACTTCTCATGAGACGAACTATATATTTATGTTTCCAAGACTTCTGAAATCACATATTAAACTGTTGATTTCAAATTATCTCACAGAAATATCTCTTCATTCTAATCATTCTTCAAGTTCCATTCGTTAAAAATGTTTATTACTATTTCTTATTATATTACACAATAGTATATTGTGCATCAAGTTTCCTACGAGGTGTGAAAATGCTGGAATCATACATGGTGAAAAATAAGCGATTCTGCACGAGTGGCACACTATCCTTTTTCTACGACCGCACATCTAAACATTACAGAACACGTACATGCATGAAAATTATTTGACAAAAGAAACAATACGGCGCAGATAACCTCACAAAGAGTACCTTCACGCTATTACTATGAGAAATGATATGACCCACACTGCACATGCGCAGTGTTTGCTAATATCGTGAGAAACGATTTCTCACAATTTAACCCACGATTGTGCGAAATACGGAACTTTAAAGCTTTATAAAATGTGAGAAAAGTCTCACTTTCCAATCGCAGAAAAGTGATTTTAATCGATCAAAAATTTATTTATTTATTTATTTCGTACATATTTCTCAGGAATATATTCTGACAATTGTCAATGTCAATTTATTAACAAGAAATCAAACGATTCCTTCAAATATTACTAACAATTAAATTATTATTTTTATTAAGTTATTTAAAAAAAACAATACGAGTAAAGAGCCCTTTTGACATTGCCAACTGCAATAAAAAATGGAGGTGCACAAGTAGATATTATAGCACAGCAATACTATATACAAAATTTCAACATTCTACGGTTAATCATTTTTGAATTATGCGTGATACACACGTACAGATGTCACACCGTAAATAGTCAAGAGGGATTCAGGTTTGTACAACGGAATAATACATAAATAATCAAAAATTTGAATTTCTCCACGACTATTATTTAATAACCTCTAAACCCAAAAAAATGTCGAGTTACTTTACCGGAAATAAAATCGAAGCTACCATAAAAGTCATAGAACAAATGAATATTAAATATAAGTACATTCAGATTAAAATTAAAATGTTTTATATTTTGAAAACGTCGCCATTTGTGCAATAAAAATATGTCGTGCCGTTGTACTAAAAAATTGTTTTTTCTTTTTGCGGGATTTGGTCTCCATTAGGACATTTAAATAAATAATGAATATTAACCAGAAATGAGCATTGTTGAAAGTCATTAGGCAAATGTTAGCCTGCAAAACATAAATGTCAGTTGAAAGCAATAGAAATAAGGCATTTAGACGGAATCGTGTAAGACGTAGGTGCTTCCTATTTATCACAAAACAATACGATGAACTTTGAGTGGGTCGACTCTGTAATATACCTTGTAAACACTGTCTGGCCTGTCAGTAACGTAAAAATCGCTGCCTAAACAATCATAACATAACCCCACATACATTTCTACGACCTAACCTCAATCTTTAAACTTTTGTTCCTTTTATTAATGAACCATTCATAGTACTTTTTTTTGTTAATAAATGACACCTTTGGAAATCGATCCAGATCATAAATTTGATATAATTATGCGAGGTATTAGCAATGTTTTCTTTCACAAATAATGGCAGTCTGTATTCAATTCATGTGCGATCAAATTGGCCAATTAATTGCTATTTGAATAGTGATAATATGATACTACATAAGTGTAACATTAGACTACTGTCCATTATCTCATTATTATCATTATGATATCCTATTATTCATTCTAATTTATATCAACAAAAAATTTTCTTTATGACCTTATTACCATGATAAAATAATTCAAATTAAAACAAATACAAAACGGTTTTCCTGACTAACAAATTTATAATAATAGTATATTATTATAGGAGTTTTATACAAAGGTACATTGTTCTATGAGTCCAAAAACACGAGTGTATATACATACTTTCTTTCACTTATTTAATAAAAATATTAAAATTTTCAATTAAAAAAATAACGGATTGTAATCTAGGGATATATAAATGTGAAATATGGTAACTCTGTTGAATGAAGTTGGGCACATTTATATAACAATATGCATTTAAAATATTAAGAAAATATTTATAAATCTGTACATTATGAGTTATGACATGTTAATATCCTTTTAAATTAATTTATTTTTCTTCTCAGAAATAACATAAATTGTATCAAAAAGGCATTTTAAAATATTTGACGTTATCAATTTGACATTTGAAGTGGGGTGCAGTTGTTAGAAGTACCAATTTTACAACAATAAAAATACCAAAAACAGTTTAACAATATTTTATATTATTAAACTGTTTTCGATATAATAATAAGGCAATTGTTAACGTATAAAAAATATATTAGTGCGCTAATCTGTTTTATAGCAGATATTAATAATATGTTTATCGTAGAGGATATATACTAGACATTACTTTTCAGGCACTCTATCTTGCGTGGAGAGTGCACTACAAGAGCCATTTGTATTTCAATTCTATTCAATTCTCCTATCATAAATTTTTACAACAATAATCAAACAAGCAAATATTACACAATAGATTTTCCAAAATAATCTTTGTGCACACTCTACATCAGCATTGAGTGTCTCAAAATAGATGCCACATGTAGAATACAAATAAATTATCATTATAAAAACATACACTCATTGGCACACCCAGTAATGGGTAATAAGCCGAGATAATAAAATTTAATTTGTAAATAATAACCTGAAATTCATGTATTTCGTTTAAATGTTGGAACATTTTCTTTAATGTTATTACTAAATTACTGATTGTACGATAAAAATAATTATAAATGAAGGTAAATTTCTCGGGAAAGATTCATTAAATAATTATTGAAGATTGTATCCTGCAGTTTGACTATTCAGAGCACTGATATTATGACATAATCGTTACTAGGGTAACAAATTGTGCTGGTGGTTTTTCTGGTGAACCTGTTTCCATTGCATGCTACTGGGCTATAATCGCTCAATAAAATTTATTACAATATCAATAGAGGATATGAATTTTTATTTGTATTATAATGTCCTGCTATTTATTGTGTTTATCAAACGGAAATGGATACTGATTTATGTACGGCTTGCAGGATTCTTTAAGGACGTTAATATCAAATAAAACAATGATATATAAACGTTTTGTAAGTTATCGGTTTCGAGATATAATTTATGAAATTGTTTTCTGATAGTGAACAATGACATTTTTTAAATATTTATTGCTAAGGTATACATTTTTTTCTATAAGTGCTAACGGCAAACATAAACTTTTATTTTCAAGTTAAAAATATAATTTTATAATATGTCAGTGTTAAAAAATCCAAGACAATCCCGTAGATATCTGTAAATTTGTAAACTTCTATGTACAGAGCATCTATAAGCTAAAAATTTACAAATTACAAATTTATAAACCATAAATCTGATAGCTCTAAGTTTATTCTTAAATATCAATGGTGATCGATGCATAGGATCAATATTTTAATGAAATAATTAATATTTTTAATAGGTTTGATCCAATTTGATATTCCTGACGGTTTGTGATTAGTTCATTTATTAGTTATATACCATGATTTGCGCATGCGCGGACTATAGATAGTTCCAGACCATCTTTCTGTTGGAACGAATTGCGGACTGATTCTGATCAGTCAATGTCATTACTGTCAATTGTAATAGGTTAATTTTACTTTTTCCTGAAAATAAATCCATAAATATGGAAGATAAATATAAAACTCATTGATTCCTTTACAAACACCCTATTTTGAAACTTATATACAATTTTGAGGTTAATTAAATTAAATTTTCAGAAGTTCTGAGTTACAATACATACTCCGATCCTCTGACTGTGTATTGGTAGTTTAATTTACAAATCTTTTTGTATATTTCATCCATTATTCTACCTATTTGCATGACAAGGTGACAATTTGTGCTTCATTGTGTGTTGGTAATTTCGTTAGTTTAAGTTACAATTCTTTTTGTATGTTTCATCCATTATTATATTTGTATATAATACTGTCAGTTTTAACATTTATTTACTTCGGAAATCATAGGATTTCACCCGACAAGATGATTTCATCAATCGATCTTTTCCCCTTGGTGATTTAAAACACATCGTTACCATTGATGACGTGAGGATCAATTTAGGAAAACCGAGTTATATTTATTTTATTAAATTTATAATAATTTGGTTTCAGTTGATTTGGAATGAAACTCGGATGTAAAATACAGTGAGTGGAAGTACATCACTTCCTGTCGAGCGCGTGATATTTGTAAGATTTGATCCAGGTAATAGGGAACGAGTTGTTGTTTCGCCGAGTATTATGTAGCAGAACGGAGACCAGCTCTGTTTTCGCACCCGGGATATTTTTAGCGCTTTTATTAGTTTATTTCGTGTCCAGATCACTTTTCTCAGAATAGAGACTTCGGAGTCTTACGTAATTTTATTTTTTTACCCGTTGCAAGATGCAAAGGTGACGGCAAAATGTTCATTTCATTCTTATACTTGCAGTTTGAACTCAAAACGCAGCGAGATTTTACTAAAAGTAAAAGTAACTCAATTTAAAATAAACTGTTTCTAAAATATACTAGCCGATTAATAAAAAAAAATCTAATGTGTCCAACACATTACCTCCCGCCACTGTGTAATATATTCTATATAAAAATTCTTTAGTACATTATATATTTAGTTTTAAAATTATTTTGTTCGGAAAATGTGATACAGATACAAAGGAGTATGAGACTACAATCGAATTTCAGTATATAACTCATAAAATATAAAAACTAACCAATGTAGCTTCTAATTATAATAATAGAAACTAGAAATTAGTTTACTATAATATAGTTACTTGTCAAATTCATAAAGGTACATTAAAATGATGAAATTATTTTTTAGAATTTCTTGTTTTACTTTAGGTATATTTTCTTATTTATTTGTATTCCGAAAAGTTTGAATCATACTGTACTAAATTTTGATTAGAATGTCTGAACAATTTCTTATCATCTCATAGGTCAAGAAAATTTCTCTATTATTGTTTACATACTGAACTCGTGCAAATATTTTGATTTTTGATAAGAAATATTCGATAAATAACATATTTGTAAATTAAAGTCAAAATTTTGATAAATCATGTTTCATAAATTAAAAATTTTTAATATGAAATTTACAAAATATACAGTTTACTTATAAATATTACTTAAGCAAAAAACTATGTTTTATTGTTGATACTTGTTTAATGGTCTATAAAGAACTGCATTATTGTATGATTTCGTGAAAGCTGATTAAATATTGTCTCAAAATATTTATTTAAATTCTTCTAATTTAAATTTATATTACATGGTAATAATATTTTCTGTTCTTGTTTATTTCTGAGAAAATGTAACTTCTGTGCCTAGTAAAATAAACAACAATTGTAAATGCAACATAAACATTAATGCCATTGTAAGTGTAGATACCAAATATAGAACTACAAAGAACAAAAGTATATTAAATGAGTAGCAACCATAAAAAGTGCATTAAATTAACAATGTTATCGCGTTCGGAGAATTTTCATTAGTTCATTGGAAGAATTAGAACATAGTTGCATAGACCAAAGACCGATTTCTTAAATCGACTCTGGAAATGTGACGCAATGGATTCGTGTATTTTGATACCAAATGCATCATATGCACTTTTTTTTCGCAATTTAAAATGGAAAAATGAAGCTTGCGTCAAATCTATTATCTTTAAAAATTATGTTTAATATTAATAATATTAACTAGACATCAATTGGTTCACAAGATTGAATTCACGTCATAAAACCAATAAATTAATGATTCTTTACTTTTTATGGCGTAGGATAAGTCGTTTCATATTTTGTTTTAGTTATCAGGTAATAACAATACTTGTAACTTATTTTTCATTGTAAAAAATACTGATACAATAAGAATAATTATTGTCGTCCAAACAGTCAGTTTTATCCTTTAAATGTCACAATTAATTATCAATCGTTTTACCTAATTTATTTAATATAGAACAAATTCATTTTATATTTTTTTTTTCACTACTAGTCTAGACACCCACTTTTATTAACCTTTATTTGACAAGAGAAATTGTTTTTCACTACCGCTAACTTGTTAACAATGGTCACCTAGGTCAGTAATAAATTATTATTAACCTTGGTATTAACTGTCACTTTTTAAAATCAAGTAACTATTCAAATCCAAATATTGTTTGAATCATTTAACTCATTTAAAAAAGTGTAAATTACCCTTTACCTCTTTAATAAGTAAATCAAATCAATCAAAAAAAAAAAATGTAATATTTTTATATATACCACGATTAAGAAGACTATTATTGACCAGCGCCTTATTTACATCGGTTGCTTCGCTCCTCGGGACGCAATTAGGCATTAGGACAATAATAATAGTCTTTTTAGCCGTGGTGTATAATATACTTTTATTGTACTATATAAAATATGTACACTTATAATTAATGTTGACAATTACACAAAAAAACATTAAAAATTAAAATTTGATAAAAATAAAAAAGTGAGTTATTTAATTTGTTCGTCTATAATTTTATATTTTGTTGAAAACTGAAAAATAAATTTGTCATAGAAAAAACATAAATGTTATTGTACACATTATAATGTTAAATATTGTATTCATAATAAATACATGTTATTTTGTAAATTCTTATGCTATGTTTCAAATATAGCTCATTTATTTTATATTGGCTATATCAAAACACTTGACATCACTATCAGACTCATATTTTTAAAATAAATTGAATTCTGATTGCGTCAATTTAAAAACATACGTCCGTACGTACATATGACCGCATGGAAAAATCATGTAGCATTTTTCACAAGTACTAACACGTAGTCACCATAATAAACAGATTAAACAGTTGAATAAACGGGCGATTATCTAATTTTCCGCGATGCGTGAAAAATCCTTGACACTGTACCCGCCAAACTGTTATTATTATAATGGCATGCTATTAATTTTTTTCGCTTCGAATGCAAATCACCATTTTGCACAGAACTGTTAGAGGAGGGATACGATTTCAAGTTTCGCGTAATTGTAAGCTGTCATTCATTTTTGATTTAGAAATTATATAGAACGTGCCGAGTATTATTCACATGTTTTTCTATTAATAATATTCCCATTTGTTTATTTGTACTACGCCTACTAATCTTGCAAACATACAATTATAAATTTACCACTTTTTATGAAAACGCTTAATTGTTTCATTATAACCTATAAATTTTAATAATAATACAATCGCACAAAATCTGTGAACACCAAATACCCAAATAAGTATAGATTGGAAAATCGAGGTATAATCAAAAACGACTAAGAATCCTTCTACCACAAAAATAAAAAACAACAGTTTACTGCGATATATAATGTCTCTATGTAAGGCAGATTAAAGAACAACCCAAAAACGTAAGGATACTTATTATAAAAATAAGAAATTATATAATTATTATAGTATTACTACAGTTTAAATTACGTAAATTAGTTAAAAACTATTTTAAATACTTCATCTCTAAAATAGCGAGAATATTTCGATAGGTATTATACCTATGTCGGTACAAAATAGATCAAATTATTCATCTTGTAATTTGTAATATACTATCAAGGTCATTACCATTTCTGTGATATATTGTAAGTAAGCAGTTAAGATAAAATATTATAAACATTTACATATACAAAAAAATAAATAAAATTCCTAACATTGCAATCACACTTGTCATAAATTTACTGAAAAGTTTTCAAACATGGTTTTTTATTTTGTAAAATAATTTTCTTTATTTGTTTATTATTTTTATTAACTGTACTTTGTTTGGTAAAAGTTGGTAATATAAATCATGATTTAAATCACCGTTAAAATCAAGTGATTTATTAAATCATAGCTTTAAATCAAATATAATGTACATTATATTTTTTATAATCAAAATCAAAAGAATAAATTAATTATATTCACAACCACAAATGCTCAGACTTTAAAAAATTGCAAAATGGAACATATTTTTGGAAAATAACTTGGAAACGGATTTAAATTTTTCACGATTGAATTTTAATATACCTCATTTTGAATACATTATTTAAAGATGTAACGGTAAGAAATACGATGGAAGAAAGTTGTTTGCACTTACTGTTCTTGGTACTTAAAATATTATAAATATTAATAGCAAGTAAAATGATCTTCGACTGGATAGTGAATTAATGTTGACGAATTTAAGAAATCAGAAAAAAATTATTAGTCAAAAAGTTGGTTTTTTGAAATGAACATTTAATTCCTAAGACTGCTGTCAGATTTCTATCTTCCTCAAATTCATATTGGCCATTTTACAATGTACAGAAAATCGTGCAAGATCTTGTACAATTTATAGGCTAGTCTAAAACAACCATAAATTGGTTGAAATATTGTATATGATCGTAACTGTGTTGAAAAAATAGAACACGTTCTATTTTTCATACAATCTGTCTCTCAATTTGACTGTGAGCATCCGCATATACGAATTTTGTAATCTCAGGCGTTTATAATGTTTATTTTTTTTGTATGTAGTGTGGTTGTAGAAAACTTAAGTGTTATTACGAGTAAAGTTGTAAGTAAGATATATTCAAAGGAAAGTGCGCAGAATCAGAGCCAATATACTTTACAAGAAATTGCATTAGTATCATACAAAACTACGTCAAAATCTATCAATTTTTGGTACAAGATATTATACCATCTCTTGTACTATTTATTGTCTCATATATAGGCTAGTCTAAAATGTCCTTTATGGAAGTTGTCATAGAGAAATAAATTCAAAAATTGTTTGTAATGGCGCAGAATCAGAGCCAATATATTGTACAACAAATTGCATTAGTAACATACAAAACTTCATCAAAATCTATCAATTTTTGGTACAAGATATTGTACCATTTGTTGTACTATTTATTGTCCCATATATAGCCTAGCCTAAAATGGCCTTTATATAATAAATTTAAAAATTATTTGCGTTGGTAATGCAGACAGTCAGTTGTTCTCATATATAGGCTAGCCGCTAGTCTAAAATGGCTTATACAGAAGTCGTAGAAAAATAAAATTAAAAATTGTTTGTGAATGCAGACAGTCAATTGTTTCGCTTCGTTTTTTAGTGAAACTGATTTGTGTAACTTTCTAGAGTGCTCTTCATATTGCATAAGCGTATAAAATAACATTAGCAGGTAATAACACTAATATTTACACTTAGTGCTGAATGTAATAAAATCGCTCGAATTACCACACTACCGCTTGCACATACGCGACTCGGCCGGCGTGAGGCAGTGTGCGTTGGAACACGTATGGTGCAATTCAATCACGCCAGTTGCGGAATTGTTTACAGCATATCGCTCCACTAAATACAACGTGCTATTAATTACTACTTCATTATTCTTCTTGGTTCGCCGTTCTTTATTGTGCAAGTGTTGTGCTTTACTTCCGAGTGAGTTTGAGGTGTTGGTGTTTGGATGGGGACATGATGAATTCGGATTTGTTTTGGCGGCAGCCATTTCCAGGTTAGAATTGTTCACTTTGACTTCACATTTTTCATAAGGGTTATCAGTTAAAATAAACACATATGTATAAGTTAAGTATTAAATGCTTCATTGTGAAAAAGGAAATAATGAATTCGGGTTAGTTTTAGCAGCAGCCATTTTCAGGTTAAAGTTGTTCACTTTGATTAAAGATATCTGATAGGTACGTGTTTGTCAGTTATAATAAACTAGAGTGACCATTTATTTTTTATATGAAATCAGTACAAGACATTTGTTCTGTATAGTATTATTGGGCAAATAATGGTAAAATTGTGTCAAAACTATTGCTCTAATTTATTGCTGTTGCTACAATTAACAGTTCTTTTCAAAAATGTTTTCAAATCATTAGTAGCAGTGGCAGAAATATTTAAATTGTGAAAAGGGAATGTGAGGTTAGAAAACATGCAATTATTTGTAACTTTGACTTTTTGCTGTTTTTACACGTGATAATGAAATTATCAGTCATTGTTGCAATAGTGTAACATCAATTTTTTTACACAAAATGATAAAACATATAAAATTAATGTGATGTATTTTACTGTATATATTTTATACTTTTAATATCTACCTATAGAAACATTTTAGGCTTGTCGCATATTTTTTATTCGATTGGGTTGCCAAGGAAGTTGTTTCTACCGATCAAGACATAATTTTTTATAAAATTAAATTTTTATTTTAATATTCTAAAATTTTAATTTAGTTTTTGTCTGACCGAAGTTTCGGTTTTATTTTTGGTTTCGGCCAGTTTCGGCTAAATATGCTGATTTTAACTCATGTCTGGCGCTTTCAGGTTTGTTCGATACGGTTATTTCATTTTGGTTCTTTTCGAATATATAATTATTATTTTATTATGGTTAGTTTTAGGTTGGTACTACAATTGTGCCAAGTGCAAAATTAGACAAGATCACATGAATTTAATGTGTAGAATTAAGTCAACAACTTATTGTACAACGAAGAAAAATTGTAACCTTATTTTAAGAGAAAAAGACTACTTATTTGATTGTGATTATCAACATAAACTGTTATTCAATTAAAAAAATGTAATAGAGGAGTCGTTAATTTCACCATAAAAGGCATCGTTCTTTATTTTCTCTCACCGTTTTGTGGTGTAGTGTGCTTGTTGTGACATGTGATGGTGTAAGTTGTTGTAATTCGTGCCAGAAGCCCACGAGATGAAATGGTTGTTTTGATTACGTGTGGCCTATTGTACCGAGATTGTAACATTGCATTTAACCTTCGTAGAACTTAATGAATCCAGCTGTGCGCAATAATTAATCAAACGACCTTTTTCAGACTGGTCTGACCAAGTCTAACGCCGCTAAATGCTTCTATCATTCCTTCTTGCCAACCATTCTCATCTTTATATTCATTCACTAAAATATTTATTCGGTTTAAAGAAACCACAAATTGAGGTTTTAATTTTGTCAATCGATACGGTTATGGATTAAAGACAGATTTGTATGATGGACGTTCGTAAGCAACGTGGCATTACCAGTAGCGTATTTAAGGAAGAGATTAATGCTCGTATTTATAAAACGTTCGTTAAGGTTATAACGCTTCGTTAATTTTTTTGACAAATTGTAAAACAGTAGACAAACTAAAAAAATTATTTTTCTTCAAAGAGGAATAGTGTTATTTGAAAAAATATTTAACACGTTAACTGCCATGAGGTACATCTTATGTGTCTCACTAAAATATCCTCGTATGCTCTGAGATACACCGTTTGTGCCTCAGTGTTTGAATACACATTATGCTTCGTGGTACGTTTGTACCTCGCAACGCATATCTGTGAACGTAGTTTAATTCTCGGTGGCCTGGCAGACCAAAACCTATTCTTAGGCATGATTTTTTTGTTTTTTAGTCTCTGAAATGATAAAATACTGCAAATTTTGTGCCTCAATAAAATTCTTCAAATTTTAGAGCAATATTAAAGAAAAATTAATTCTGTTATCATACTTGTATTTTCTAATATGGAAACACCCTAAATTTGTAAAAAAGAAAAAATGGCCCCAGGGACCCATTTTTTTTTTAATGGTGGCAGTTAACGTTTTAATTGTATTGAAATCAGAGAAATTATTATCAAAGGTAAATACTAAATAAATTCAGCAATAATATTATAGAATGATATGTTTGTTATTTTAGGTAGTGCTAAAATAAACTACAAAAATATAATACTATCAAAATACATGGTAATGAGTCCGTAAAGTCAAATTTTGACATAAGAGTCTGTAAAGTTTTATTTTAGCTTCTATTTTGGCTAATGTGTACTTATCAGTATCCATTTCGAAAAAAAGTTATTTTTTTTAATCCGTTACTAAACTATTTTACTTTAGTTTTACAACAACTTAACAAACTCATAATATTTTTATCACAACTTGACAAACTTTGACTTCGAAACATTTTATACATGGCTTGAATATTTTGGGATATTAAAAATAGTTTTGACAAAAAAACAATTCAAATATAAAGAATGCGTAAATGGAAAGAGATGAATGCATAGTTTTTTATTTGCTGTGTACTTAAGACAACAAAAGATACATATCAAATCAAATGCAAATTAATCACTTATAATTACTAATTACAATCGTTACTAAAACAGTAAATAATTTCCATAAAATCAGCAACACGATTGTATATCAGTCTGAACATTTTCATTTGACGTTTATCAGATAAAATAGCTGTAACAATATTTCCACAAAACAGCTCAATCAATCAGCGGAACTTCAATAAAGCATGTCCGAAACTTATTAAGAATTTAATTTAGAACACAGGTAATAACCTTTGTGATTGTAGTGAAGAAAAAGTAAGTACATGTAACACGCCATAAACAAAACACGCACGCTGTGACACGAGACATTCGGTTCGGACACGTTAAGAATATAACACTTTCTAAAGAAGGCCTTAGTGGAGACGAAACTGGTCGAAATTGCATAAAACACATTTGAATTCGAATTTTTAACTTACTACATATATTTCTTCCGTATAAAAGACAAATAGGTAATGAAAGGCTGTCAAGAAATGAAACGAATAATAAATTATAAAAAGATAATACAAATAAGTAACACTGAATAAAAAAATATAAACATTAATTTAAGAGTAATTGTTATTAATAAAGACTTAAACACTAAGGGCCAGTTTTTCAATCGCTGGTTAAAGTGCCGGTTACCTTAACCATCGGTTAACAGAAAAATATCGCATCGAAAATCTGATGTAAGTTGTCAAAAATACACATTATTTACTATTTCGATGCGATATTTTTCTTTTAACCGATGATTAAGGTAACCGGCACTTTAACCAGAGATGGAAAAACCGGCCCTTAGACTATTTATTTAAACACAACGCTACGCACTATTTATTTTCATCACTGTTCTCCCAGTCTTTTCTGCTTCGGTTTATATACCCTGAGCAATTAAGCTCTGGAATATTCTGGCAACTTCGATGCGTCAATACAATAGCGTTCCCGTAAGTTTCCTAACAAAATTACAAATTTATAAATATTATAAATTCCAATGTTGGATTATACTTTCTGCACTAATTTCACATTAAATATTTTGATGTCAAAATACAAAATTTTTAATTTTGAAACGTTACTATTCAGTATTAAATATTTTTAAAATAAATATGACGCAAGTGTTCCGAAATTTATGATAAGTGCCTATATTGTTATAAAAATGAAATTAAAACTTATAAATAATCTAAAATAGATCTGAAGAAAAAGGTAAAAGAAAATTTATAAGAAATACAACTGTTAATTAGTACGAAAAATACATATAATAATTTAATTTCTAAATATTTTTTTAAAAAGATTTGAATATCTTTAAGCTTGCAGATCTTATACATGTGAACAGAATCGACTCAGTAATTATCTAATAAATAAGCAAATAGAAAATATATGTATCCATTAAAAAATTTAGTTCATTACATTATTCTTGTAAAATAGAAATTGTTTGCTAATTTAACCATCTTCGTAGCTCTTATAGATCTTATTGTTCAAATTGACACTCAGCAATAGATATTTTTGATAAACAACCAACAGAAAGACGACGTTTCAAAACACATGCCGATTTTCATAAACCAGGTATAATCATCTTGAACAACGCTTACCATTTCCGGTTAAAACCAATCACAAAAACTCCAACCGCGGTTACTTCAGCAACAAACGATAAAATTACCGTCCATTGAAGAACCCTCAGCTTCAATAACTCATCTGCGTAGAAGCCACTGAACGGTATCGTAAACCGAATATCCTTACAAAATCCGGACGACAGGTAGATAGCGAACAGGTTGAAGTGTCAGGTAGAACCACGTTTCCTACTCAAGAGGAACGGAGATGGAGACAGATAAATTTATGGACCGCAGGTACAAGGTTACGGAAAGCCTGTTTCTTTTCTGCAGATACTAAAATTAATACAACTGTTTGAACTTCAAACTTCCTGTAAAACTTCTTAGAAAATACAAATTGTTATTTCTATTTTCACACAAACTAATATACCTACATGATTGTAAGCATATAGTTATTAATTATTTATAAAAATTTAATTATTTCTATAGATTCCTCATTATTTGTTTTAAAACACAAACATGCCGCCATTGTTTTTAATAAATATTAGTGTTAAAATAAAATATATTGAGAAATACTATTTGCTTTTTATTGTAAAAATACTATTAATATAATAAATTCAATTACTTAATTAATTATACAATGTACATATACACGGAGTACCAGTAATTAACTGGAATTAGAGCAATATTTAGATCATATTCTGTGTCCAGAAACTGGATCAAGAATTGAATAAAGTGGAGCTAATTTTGGGATAAATAAATTTTTGATATAAATAGTTTAGGAATTATCGAAATAAGAGCATATTTTAAGGGCAAATGAATAGAGCAATTAGGATAAAAATACGGAGCTTATTTTGAGGTTAATATCTAGAGTAGTGGTTCTTAAACTTTTTGATGTGAAGACACCCAAAATTGATGATATAAAATTTCTGGCACCCCTGACATAATGTGCATGAAATTTTAAAGACATTTTATTAATCTTAGGAAAACTTGTGATAAATTAGGTAAATAATTTAATTTTCATAATTTCTTTAAGGGTGTATTTTGGACATACCGACATTTTATGTTCCACGGACTTCAGTCGTTCTCTCTTTTTAATTTTGATGGTAACAAACGTAGAAAATCTTCATATTTACACAAGAGGTAGAAAATTGAACTAAAATTTGAAGTGCTCTAATTTCTATATTGCGATATATAGTCTGAATAAATATCAAAAAGGATTATTCTAATGAAAATGCAGAGTATTTCATTCGTAACGTATCCAGTCAAAACTATTAATAGATATATCTGGAAAATAGAAAATCTATATTCTTAGTGTTAACAAGTGTTTTAGATGTTCTTTACTTTATTATTCAGTTCTTCAAATACATTTTTCAAACATTCACACTTTTAATTCGTAAACACGTTTCGGTACTCATTCTTTGGAGAACTATTTGATTAAATTTCACACCAAACCACGATCTAGAGTAATAACTAGTAAGTAGGATAAATAAAAGAGCAATAATGTCCAGCTGTAAACAGATCAGGTTTTAGCAAAATTTACTATTATGGAAAAAATAGAATATAATTAGGGATAAATATCTAGAGCAATAACAATTAACAATAAATAATAACTCTAATTCTAATTCTTGAATAAATAACTAGAGTGATTACTGGAGAATTTAGAGCACATTCTGGAGCAGTATACCAAATACTAGAACAAAAATATGAGGCAATTAATAGGTCAGAAATAAATAAGTATTCTCAGTAGAAAATTGTTAAATATATAAGAAAATTTCAATAAATAAAACAAAACTAAGTTTTGTGTAAATGATACACCGCATTGATAAATCTTCTTTCAATTCCTCTGTGAAATTGAATTCCCTGTGGAAGGAAATGAACTATAGCATCAGAGTAACGTCCAGATGATGACACGACTAACACGATTTGAATTATAAGGCAGGGCTTGATTACCCGAGTAGGAGATTGAAAATGGTCTGTGGACGTGTCTAATACCAACAGAGGTTGTCAGAGTCGCTCGTCGTCATCCGCCGATAAAACTCCGCTGTTCTTTAAAATGTAGCAACTGCACTTTACGATGCACTTTATAAGCGCTCTCTGCTCCAGGCGAACAATCCAGGTGAATTGAACAAACTGTAAAGCACCCGCAACAATACCAAAGCGAAGAGCTTACGGAGAATAAAGCTCTATTTGCTCTACAATTTTACAATATTATATTTACAATACAAATCCTGTAAATGGAGGAAATTCGAAGATACAATTGTTGAAAACTGTCACTTCAAAACAATCAGTAAATAAATTATTTGGCTAAAACTTCATATTATTCTTTTATATTTTGTTGTAATAGTTATAATCAATCATTCCGTGATAATCAATTAATTTTATTAGAATAATATACTAAGTTAGTAACATAATAATAATAGTAGCAGATGATCTGATTTTAGACAAATTCAGAGATTTAGGTGTCAACCTATTTACCTAGAGACCTACAGCTTATAATGGGTTCCGAACTATTCGGACACAGCTATATTTTTATTTGATTTGACTTAGTTTCTTGTCGGAGCGTACTAACTAAATGAACCATCGCTGTCCATAGTTAATAATATGCTTTTTCTTAATTAATATTATTATTTTTTTAATAATTTGTCAGATTCGATCTGAAAGACAGAATAATAGTATATTATACACCGAGATTAAGAAGATTATTTATATTGACCTAGCGCCAAGTTGTATTCCTAGAGCAACCGAGGGACGTAAGGCGCTGGTCAAACGTGTTATATATGTTATTTTTTGCTTCTAGTATTTCAATCTCAAACTTACTAAAAATTTATATTGACAATACATTTTGACATAAACATTAACTTGTTTCTTAATATTCACAAAATTCATAAAAAAATATCATGAGACCTATGAAATACATAGCATCCTATTTTTATGGATGATATATTAAATTAAAAGAAATGGAAAAAGCCATGTATTAAGAAATAATAGATTTATTAAAAAATAAGAATTTTTTTTCTCTCTTTCTGTAGTAATTTATATAATAGGAAACACAATATATTAAAAGAAAATGAACAATTTTATTATTTCTGGTATTGCTCTTATTACAAACATAAACTAATAAAGAGTGTTTATGAGCTCCACCATTTAAAAAAATATTTTTTCTTAAGAAGAATTCATCTTCCTCTCTGGAAAGACGGAACAGTATATGAATTATAAAAATTTACGAAAATGATGCTAGACAATTTTATCCCCATTCACTGAATCCGTATCTTCTTCGTGCAGAAGATATCATAATACATGAATTACAAGACTAGTCAAAAATAATTGTAACGCTAAAGGAGAATATTTGTCCATCAGCTGAATCTGCATCTTCCTGTTTCAAAAGACGGAACAGTATACGAATTATAATATTTTACAAAAATTATACTAGAAGATTACTCCATTCACTAAATCAGCATCTTGTTCGTGTAGAAAACATCACAATATATGAATTGCAAGATATAATTGACGCTAAAGAATAATATTTGTCCAATTATATCTCCATTCACTGAATCCACATCTTTTTCGTGAAGAAGATATCCCAATATATGACATACAAGATTACTCAATCACAATCACTGCTACATTTATCCCCCATCCGCTGAATCAGCACCTTCTTGTGGAAGAGGAACGCAGTGTACCTGCGTCCGCAGCTCGTGTGCGTGTGTGAGGACACCGTGGGAAAATAGAACAAAGGCTCCGTCGCAGCCTCAGTCTTCTGCTCCTCCGTACCCCGCCCCTCCGCCTAGCGCCGCCACTGCCGGCCACACTGGCCTACACCAGAGGAAGTGACTCTAAAACTTTCATTCATCAACACCACCACGAGGTGGACAGCGGACAGATCTAAAATGCTCAGTCTAGGTGTGATATGTTTTGAGATATTTGGGGAAAAGGATTTTTTCTTCAAACGTCATAAAAGTGACATCTTCTGTGACGTGTTTGACAAGGTTGAAGTTTAATTTCTATGCCGCCATAATATAATTGCTTATTCTAGCCGCCGTTTAATTTCTTCGCCGCCGTATGTAGAATCAGCCAATAAGAAGTTACTTGTACAATAGAAATTCGGTACGATAGAAAATATTAAATATTTTGAGATTATAAAGGTGATATCATACGAGAACAACATCGACGACTCAATGATACAGACGATTTCGAAATCGACAATTTTTTCTTGGACATCTTGAGTAAATACTCAAATAGTAAATACTCAAGATGTCCAAGAAAAATTGTCGATTTCGAAATCGGCGGTATCATTGAGTCGTCGATATTGTTCTCGTGTGCTATCACCTTTATAATCTTAAAATATTTATTATTTTCTGTCGTGCCGAATAGGGCATCTACCGATCATCAACTTTTCTAACTAGTAAACTAATTGATTGTTGATTTTACTAATCCACACAATAAAAAAAAAAAACAAATAAACGTTAGAAACGCGAGAGATCACAAATTTCATATATGCTCACAGCCAAATTGACTGACAGATTGCATGAAAAATAGAACGTGTTCTATTTTTTCAAAACATTTACTATCGCAAACAATATTTAATCAATTTTCTGTATGATACTAGCTAATTTAAATTGTATCAAACATGGTGCAATATCTTGCACAATTTATAGGGTAGTCTAAAAAGGCCTTTAAAGCATATTGGTATACACGTGAGTGATATTTAATTTCTAAGTGAAGATTACCAAAAACTAAAAGAAAGTTTTATGTATTTTTAAAATTCTTCATTGGATAGCAGGAAAAGATCATCAAAAACTTCATTCAATAGATCATGAAATTTATTGCGATTTTTTATTTAGGGAAAAGAAAGATTACAAAAAGTTGTAAAAGGTGACATCTACTAGAGTAGAAATCTGTTTTCCTATGTTAAATGCCTAAGCCAGTTTTTCTGTGACATATAGTCTAATTACGTTTGTATAAATACGAATTTAAATCTGCGTAAAAATCTGTAGTTTTAGTAATCTCTGCCACATTTTTTAAATGGAGTCCTTCCGGTAAGCCGTTGAATTACAACCTATTTCAAACCATAATTGGTTGAAGCAGGTATCTATCCAAATCCACCAAACAAACCAATAAAACCCATTGTAGTTTAATATTCATTGTGTCTGGATGAATCGCGTGCGGGAGTTTTGGTCGTTTTGTCGGGTTTCCAAAGCGTGCGAATCCGGCACTGGCGAAGAAGCGATAATCAAGTGTTGGTAGCGAGAGCCACGACTCCATCGCTACCTCAGTAGCCGCCGGCCAGAACGGTCGACCAACGGTTCCCAGATGCAACGCCCGGGAATAATTAAATGATCGCAAGACGATCGCTGATTGCTCGGTCACTATCGTGGTAATTACATCACAAAATCACAGCTACGGATCTCAAAGGAGCGACAATGGCACATTTTCTCATTTGTACTATTTTTTTATTGAGATCTCAAAAATAATCTAATAAAAAATAGTTGCAGCCAACTTTCTTCAAATATTTTTTTTCGGAATTGATACTAAAGTACACGTTATCACTCCGCCAATTTAGCTAAAGTAGTAGCTAAAGTACAACTTTACACACTCTTATGTCGAAATTTGACTTTACGGACTCATCTGTCTTACTAAATTAACCTATATTTTAATAGTATTATATTTTTACAGTTTATATTAGCACTACCTAAAATAACAAACATATCATTCTTTAATATTATTGGTGAATTTATTATTAATTTTCCTTTGGTAATAATTTATCTATGCCAGATTTTCTGCGTTGTACCAATTTTTTATTGAATATCTCAAAAATAATCACCTAATAAAAAATAGTTGTTGTCAACTTTCTTTAAAGATTTTTTTTTCATAACAACGTGTATTTTGTGTAAGTTCTGGGTACATTACTTCGCGCACTGCGCACATTATTTATCAACAATACAATGTCAAAACCATAACAACTGTCAGTTTTCCTTAGTTACCAAAAGAATTTTATCTATTTCTTTTTACAACTAATATATTTCAATAAATATGTTAGTTGTAGAAAAAATATTGTTGTTCGATAGAAATTCTCACGCACTAAAAACTTAATACTAATTTAACTATTTTCTCCGATCGTAAGAAAAGTAATAACACGTAGAAGCATGAGAGAGCAGTTTACAATGCTAAAACTTGGAATATAATGAACCTAATTTTTTTAACTTAATGATAACGAATACATGTTGTTAATGATAAATTAGTCATAACTATTAATGAAGCAATGTATAAGATATCAATATAGGCAATTCATAGAATAAAATAAAAATATTTTGATATTACACAACAGATTGTTTTGATGTAAATTTGGTTGACATTGAAATGTCTGTACTCATCTGTCAAAATTATCAATGTTGTATGATTTTTGAAGGATGTTTAGTGTTTACATACATAGCTTTAAAAATGGAACCTGGGTAACCTGCCAAATGTACATTATTCTAGAATAGATGATTTTTATCGAATGAATTCAAATTCTCTAAGTCTCCTACGTGACGTCACATATCCCCTCTCCAAAACTTTATTATTGTTTTTCTCTGGAAATATCAACAATTAAGCTATTTAAAAAAAGGATATTTTTATATTTTGTACAGGATCATAAAATGGAAGAAAAAATATGGTCATATTCCCCCATTGTTCACTGTCTTCCAGGAATATATCATTTTTCGTATTAATTACACAATATACCTACTATTTCCCCAAATTGTAAGGAAAGTTATTATAACCTGATAATCTTTTTTTTTTTTGTTGCTAGGTAACTAAACATAACTGTAAGAAATATTAACAAAAAACCTAACAGGGATAAGAGTAAACTGTCAATTGACTGACCGATTTATACCCAAAATTTTAAATTCCAAAATCATTCTATTAATGTCAAAACCTTAAATTCGTGCAAAGATGGACCGACAGAAATCACGCTAAAATAGTCAACAGGTATTGTAAAGGCTTTATTTTATATCCATTAGTAACTCAAAATGTCAAAATTGGTATCGATAAAGTATTAATAGTTTAAATTTTTAAGTACCAAAACAGAGTAGATAGTATTTTGTTTTATCACAGTAGCTCTAAAACTGTTTATCCCATCGTAACTCTTCTTAGGCAAGTGTTCTTTTACTAGTTCAGTTTAATCTTGATGAAAAACAATGAAAAAACTTTAAAATCTTCTAGGAAGTAAAGTAAAGAACTAAAGAAGATTGAGCAATAAAAAAGATATGAAAGGTAATTGTTCAAATTGCCACACGGTATATTGTAATAAAACGAACCTTGGTTTGTGGTTATTTTTTCTAATCAAACTGTAAGTTTATGATTTTAAAATTGGTTCAACGAAATAATTACTCAGGTAGTAAAGCTTGGCACCTTTTATGACTCATATGCGATTTTACTGGACACGGAAATATGGAAAATATATATTCTCATGCTAAAATTGTGCAATAACGTATAAATAGCTGAACCATCAACCATCATTCTTGGTGTAATATTTTACCCTAGTATTTTAAGCTACACTTATCGACAAGTTCATTTCTTTTACCCTGTGATCGAATGGTTCAAAACACACTATAATCCGTAGATACCTTCGAAGTAAAACTTGTTATAAATTAAGCACTCTAAGTAAAATTCTTCAGTTCATTTCTTTTATAACGTTAAATATTAACGAGGTATATTTTAGGTTTATAATTGCCAGGGTCGTGTAACTTAATTCGTTTTGTCCTGCCATCTATTGGTTGCTCTCCAGAAGCTTAATAGAAATAATAATTTAGTTGGCTTTAATTTTTATCCAAAACATTTGATTTCTTGTTATGTTAAAATGTGTTAAAAAATTTAGTACGACTGGGAAAATTGACGTCAAAATATATTTGGTGAGAAATATGTAGCAACAACTGTTTCTTTGCAAGTTTTTGAGTGATAAAATTAATTTTGTGTAGTGCAATCAGGAATAGTGATAATGATATACATTTTAATAAAATTTTGTAAAAGATGAACCATTTGCAAGGGACGTTTGAAGATATGAAATGAATGGGAATAGATGTGTTAAAACATCTTGCTAAAAGTTTTGTTTCTGGTATACAGCAAAGTCACGTGACGATCTGAATTAAACCAACTGATCTGAGAATCCAAGTTCGATTCCCGCATAAAATAGTTCTAGGGTGCTCTCTCCACGTCAGTTATATATCAGTGATTGATATGTTTGTACGATAGAGTGATTACTACAACAAAAGTAAAAGTTGCTACTATCATATATCTTTTTTTAACTATATCATTAAATAGCGTACTATGTAATTAGCATTTGATGCTATTATACTAATTAAATATCAATTTATCACACAGAAAATTAGCTGAAGATAAAAAACCGTACGAAGTTTTAAATATAAATGTCTTATGCGACGATAATATTTTTGGAAGATGTCATTGACCTTAACAACTGCAAGGAATACTAATTGTGACGTCAGCATTATGACATTTCTTAGAACTTATTTAAAAGTACAACTTATTTAGTTTTTCTATTATTGATACATTTTCAAGCAAAAATATGATTACATGTTAGCAAATAACATGCAATACAAAAACATTGATTTGAGTTTTTCTAATATTTTGCATGCTTTAAATATTGTTGAAATATATTCAGAATATTTCACACGTTTTCTAATCTTGATTTGGCATTTATTTAAAATTTAAAAATAGACATTGATGGTAGGGTAAAATAAAATTTGAAATGTTCAGTGTACAAAAACTCTATTACAGAAATAATCTACGGTAATATATGCTGTTTCTTCATTTTATTTATAAAAAATAAATTAATATTACAATATAAATACAGTATAAATCTACATTCTTAAAAGTTGAATTTGTATTCAAATGATATAAGTTTAAAAATCATATTTATATTCAAATAAAAACTGTTTGAGAATAGCAGTGGCGCTAGTAATGCAAACTTTTAAAATCCTCAATCAAAATATTGATGCAATTCATATAAGTGACGTCACACTATAACAAAAATCCAAGTAAGAATAGCGCTGTGTCCGAGTGGTTCGGACCCACCACTAAAATGCAAGTTAAACTCATAATGAACAAGTACTTTAGGTGAGATGAAATAAAATGGTAAGAAACAATCTCTCTTGAGGTATATTATTTTTATTATTAAAGATGGTGTATTTTCTACTGATCGTGAAAATTTAATGAATTATGTTATTATTGTTCATATGTTCTGGTCGAAGTGAACTGGCATATACGATTAGATCTATTTCTCATATTGGAAATTAGTTTTAGAAAGTTCAGTAATAAATTACATTCAGTTTACATTTTAGATATATTTGGAAAGAATAAAAATCCTCTCACTTCCTTTAACTTTTCGTAATTTATGTTTTGCTGTACTGTACGCTATAAAATCACAAGTATAGAATTATTACTAATAAAAAGCTAATCAAATAATTGCAAGCGGTAATTGAAGCAATTAATAAATTGTTTTTATTACTTCGCCAACTCTTAACTCATTTCTAATTTAATCCAAATAAACTAAAATATTGATTATTAATTGTTTCTTAAAAAGCATATCCAAAAAACCATATATATACTCAAATCAATTAGTCTCCGTCCACCAGTAAAGGAAAAAGTATTCTGTTCTTTTAAAGTTTTTTTTTTATTGAATATATATACACGAAATAAATTTTATATTATATTTACTATATTAATAAATAAAATGATGTATTGACTTCCTAAATTATTCATAATGAAATCGAGAAAAAAATATATATTTATTATAATAACTAAGTCTCCCTACTCTAAAAAGATTTATTTTGGTTTACCTGAAATCTGAAACAATTACTGAGTAAAGGATTTAAAAATCAAAGAACTTGAGGTCAGATCTAGGAATGTTGTGGAATAAAATGATGTTACAATTTTTTCAATAATGATACCGACTCGTATTTCCATTTCATATGTCAATTCAACAAGCACCAATTTCCTCGTCAATTGTCATTATCCACCCTTGACAGTCACCCCTATCATTCAACTGTTCAGACCTGTTGAACTTGGTTGATTTCTGTTTGTTTACTTTCTGGTGAATCACCATGTGAACACCTGTGTCTGACGCTTATGAAGTGCATATGCGAAACACAATGAGAGGATGGAAGAGAATGAACATGAATATAATAACAATGAACTGTTTAGCTTTAAGCGAAAGAAGGGATGTTAGTTGGACGTAGTAAATAATAAACATATGTAATATTACAAGTGATATAGAAAGTGGAGATTATTTTTTGATGAATTTTATTTTCGATTGCTATGACAACTAATCAAAATTATGTCGAAAAAGTAGAAAAGAAAGAATTACCTATTTTGTGCTCTTATATATATATATATATATATATATATATATATATATATATATATATATATATATATATATATATATATATATTTAAAATGAAGTTAATCTTGCTATTCTAACGCATTTATTGCAAAACAATTTCTTGCCTTGTCTTGCTTTGAAATCTGTAGCTCTTGTCTTGTTCTTGTCTTGCGTTTTTTTTTTGCACGACTGAGACAAGACCAAGAAAAATACAAGACTCTCGTGAAACTACCCGTTGTCAAAATTACTAAATTCTAAGAGAAACTGCTTGTTATCTCTAATTCGTGAACCAAAATGAATCATTCTAATTCTTTTATTTGCGTGTATATTTTGCATGAAATAAAACTTATTTGGTACATTAGGAGTCAGTTTTGCAACAATACCAAATATGAGAATAGCGAATGAATGTTCCGAATACAAACCGGAAATTAGTTGGTTGTGATTGTTGGGCAAATTAGCGATTAGTTTATTATTGCGGAGTGCTTTCCCATCGCGAGAGACCGTTTCCTACTCGATATCGGCGAATAATCGCGAGTTTACGCTAATTGTGACGGAGACATCGATACTAACCTTATCGGATTTGCTAAACAAACGTTTTATGGATTTTGCTCAGAACTAAATGTAAATTATTGTTTTATTGCTCCACATTTCAAAATATTTATAAATTTATGGTTTTTAAATTTACGACACCATAATATGTTTGGTCTAGAGCTATTTACGCACCACATAAAAATATTAATCATATAAATTTATTATTATTATTAACCGATTTAGATTACTACCTTATTTATACATACGTTTGATCTCATAAAAACCATAACTGAAACTCTGAAAATTTATTTTTAATTGATAAAATAGTAACAGTAATTAAAATTTTGCTTGTGATAAAGCACGAGTTTATTGATTAAAAATATATAAATCGCGTCTGAGAAGTATGGAACCCACTATAAGGTTTTTCAATCGTCTGTCAAAGTTCCTATTAACTACCAAACAGATTAAATCTGACTGGTTAACTCCATGGAAATGAAAACGCGTTTTTCAATATGAATTTATCTGGTTGATAAGTAGCCAGATTTAATTGTCAATACATCTTTAGAAGTTAAGTATCGTAGATACTTGAGGTCCTGTTCCTTCTAGGAATGTTGTGCCACATTAAGATTGAATAAGAATTACAACTCTTTTAGCTTGAACTTAACCTAAACTATAACTTAACTATGTTATATTCATTTTTGTGGTGTAGCTTATTAGATACAGCTTCTTTAAAGATTATTTCTAGTGAATTCCAAACCATTCACACATAACAGTATTTTTTTGTTTAACAGTATATTTTCAAGATTTTATAACATTACTTTTACATTACAGGGGTGGCCAAAGTCTTGATTAGTGCAAGTCGCTTTGGAAATGACTCTTAAATTACTCTAGTTTCGCTGTCATGATTTAACACTCGTTTGTCTATTACTACACAACAACTATTCGTTAATTTTTCCAATAAACTTATGCCTCTTGTTATATTACTTATGATGTTATGATTATAAAAATTGCCTTCTTTCATCAAATGAAGCATTATGATTTGGTAAAACAAAACTTAGAGTACCTATAGCGTATAAGGAATAAAGTTTCTTTTACTACCTCATGTTATTATTAACCTAGGCATTGAAAAATCTGCTTTAGTGTCTTGACATATAATACTTTATTATACCGTTTGTTTATATTATAAATCCTGCTGTTAATTTAAGACATAATGAAAAAGAATTCGTGATTCATTTGTTTATTTCGGTTGGAACCGGCTGCATGCTGAGTGCACGTTGCCAACTTGCAACAAATTAGCACTGATCAGGAGTGCCAACTGTAGAGCAAAGCAGAATGAATTGGAGAACAGAGCAATACGTATACTGTAACTTTCACACGGTTTTTTACTCGGAATGCAATTATAGTATGTCATATTGATATGTTTGACATTAATAGATAATAAAACGATAGAATGAAACACGAGAGATATGAATTGTAAATATAAATAAATAGACTATGTTTTTATTTTATAATACTGTTACTTCCAGAATTTATACTTACAGTTTATTACCCATTGTTGGGTGTGACAGATCTACTTTATAGCAGATATTTGTAATTATAGTTATCTCTTCATACATAGATATTTTCTTCTATTTCCATGGCTGTCTAAATTTTAACGAAATGTTATATTTTATATTTAATAAATCTCGTACTGTATATAATGCATAATTTTATTTTGAACAACTTTGTATTATTGAAGTTTTGCTCTAAATCTATCAGGAGAGAGAGTATCCGCATTTTTTTTAAATTCCATGTTATAGTCCTATGTTTCGCGTTTCGTTGCACACTCTGTATATATAAGGAGAGGAACCCTCTCTCACATAAATAGATTTGACACTAAAAAATGGTTATTAAAGACTTTTAAGTTTATAAGTAATTGTCATTTGTGTATTTTATTTTCGTATTTTTATATTCTTGTAATTCTAATTTTATTTTATTTTTGTTCTAGGTAAGAGATGCTTCCATTTTCATTTTCTTTTTCGTGGTAAAGGCTGAGTAAGTTTTAATAATATATTCATACTTAATATAACACTTTAGTTTCACAAGCATTATCTTCGATTATTAATCGTATCAGAATCTTATACCGAGCTTATATTTAATGAGAAAAATAAATTATTACAAATTATTACGAATTTAACATATAAAATCGGTCTGAATCGATGTAATTTCTACCTTTTTTGTACTTCTTTGCCATTTTTTTATATATGAAAAATATAATTATACGTCATATGTCAACGAAAAATAAAAGTTTAATTCACACTCGTAAAATTATATGAACTGTCAAAAACATAAACAAAACTATGAATCAAGTTGGTGAATTAGATCAAATGTTGATCTACGAATCAGCTTGATTCCTGAATCAGTGAAGTTTGTTATAAACGCAGTAAATAAATTCCTTAGTAACAAATGTAAATAAGGTGATAATTTTTTTGTTTTTATCTTCGCTGTGATAAACTAGTATCTACGGAAATTTTGAATGTTGATTGGCAGAAAACATGTCATGTAACCTATAAATTATAATCTAATAACAATAATAGTTAAGATTTGTTGGACAGGTATGATAAACGTTATTGAAATTTGAAAGAATTTAATGTGTAAAGGCAGTAATAGTGAATAAATTGCAAACGACCGTCATGTTTAAAATACAGTTCTGGTCTGTTGCTAGTCGAAACACCGCAGTTAATATTACCACAACTATCAATGAGTACTGTTTCTATGCCAAGAAAAATTGGATAAGACCATGAGTATATCGAATGAAAGTTGGCACTTGCTTTACTCTAAATTTAGATTTAGAAGGGTAAACGATTAAACTTTATCAATCGCTGACGATTCTCCTAAATCTTTATTTATATTCCTAATTTTCCGTTATTAAAATAGCCTCAATTTTTTAACTCTGTCATACTGGCTTTACTCTAAACTTAGATGTAGAAGGGTAAATAATTAAACTTTTATCAATCGCTGACGATTCTCCTAAATCTTTATTTATATTCCTAATTTTCCGTTATTAAAATAGCTTCAATTTTTTAACTCTGTCATACTGGCTTTACTCTAAACATATATTTAGAAGGGTAAACGATTAAACTTTATCAATCGCTGACGATTCTCCTAAATTTTTATTTATATTCCTAATTTTCCGTTATTAAAATAGCTTCAATTTTTTAACTCTGTCATACTGGCTTTACTCTAAACATATATTTAGAAGGGTAAACGATTAAACTTTATCAATCGCTGACGATTCTCCTAAATCTTTATTTATATTCCTAATTTTCCGTTATTAAAATAGCCTCAATTTTTTAACTCTGTCATACTTTAGTGATTACCATAGATAGATATCAATACTACTAGAATTTATGTTGTCGTCTTAACAACGACGTACTTTGAAGCAATGTCTTTGTTTGAAATATAGAAATACAATCACAATATTTGTTCCACAGGCCTAGACTGGACCTAATATGGAGCCCTGTGGGACATATGTTCTTTGGTTGTACGTTACACTTCTATCCTCAGATATTTCTTTTATCTTAAAGGCACCTTACGATCATATAGACATCTTAGAAAAATCTTCCCTGTTAATAAACACATCCTATAATACATTTTATAATTTATCTGTGAAATGAAAGCGGTGTATCTTTTACTTTTTCATTGTCTCTAATTATTATATTGCATCACTTAAGTCAAAATACGATATAAAACTCACAACAGTATTAACAAAATAGCTAAGTTAGTTTGCAATAAGCCGGAACTGTCATGAACTTGAGTGATACCAGATAAAAGAGGTTAGACAAAAGAGATAGCAAGAAAGACAACAAGATACTAATACACATACTGTAGAAAGAGATGGCACAAAAAATTATGTTACACATGTTGGAAACACTACGTTATATAGGATGTATATAGCGTATTGGTGTCTAGATATGTTTAAAAATCACATGCTACCTTTTATCATTTCAAATTTATAATCAAATAATTTTGACTAGGTTTTTTAAATTCACAATAAAATTCAAATTAAACTTTGAACCATGCTAGCTGGAAACAGAATTTGACATTTGCTAATGAAACATAAAAAACAACAAAGTTAGTTTTTAGTTTAGTATATATAACTGTCAAAACAAAACAACAAATAGTAATGTAATTAGTAATAATTATTTGAAATTCGATGCATTTGCAAGTAAATTTTTCACGACGTGTTATAATTTGGCAAATTTAAATACTGTCAACGACAATTTCAGGTAATTAACATGTTAATGACGTCATTATGACCACAATTAACATCTGGCTTGGGACGGTTCTGAACTTTATACTTTTTTTACTTTGTGGTTTGTTATTTATTTCTTTCCCTAGACAATTGTTTCGTCTATCCGCCTCAACTATTAACCTTTTACAAATTGTTGACAGTTTAATATGATTAAATAAATGAATGCTATTCAATTCATTTTAATTTTCTAATTTTAAGGTTAGTAAATAATTTTTAACTGATTGTTTGTATTTATTTCTGCATAATTGTAACAGTTAATTATAAATTTCGCATTGAGCGTAATTTGAAACGAGTTCCCAGTTCACAGAATCGCAAAAAATGTTGAAATTCATCGCAATAACATCACCTATTTGAAAATCTATAAAACCACATATTAAGGTATGAATTCATATATCTCATAGTTCTGTCGAAAATAGTATTGTTTAATTTTTGTTTTGTAGCTAATTGCTAATATGAGTGAAATGAAGAAATCTTTATTATTAAAATATAAATTAATTAGGAAATAAAATCGTGGTCGTAGAAAGAGTATAGTGTACAACTAGCTTGGTATGTCAATTTCATACTTGTATGATTTATAGTATTCGCCTTCGGCTTATGTTACAAATGTCATACTCGTATGAAATGAGTTCTATGTACCTATTTAGTGATTTCTGTTACACTCTGTATTTATTTAATTTTAATTGTATTTATAATTGCGAACCATCGAAAATTTAGATAATTTTAATCTTCAATCTGTAGCTACTAGTGATGTGACGAATAGCAATTCAGCCGAAAAACCGAACAACGAATATTCGGCGAAATTTATTACCGAATAATATTTTTTCTACAACCTGAAAGCGTGATTGGTGGTCCTCGTTGCAGAGAGGGGTGTATTTATTCTAAAAAGCTCGCCCATTTTTTTGTTAAGGTAATTTTTATATTAATTTATAATTAATATTAACTCTTAATTTAGATACATTAATAATAACTGAACATATGAATATCTTGTTTAAAATTTATTATTTATATTACATTGAGTGTAATTTGAAACGAGTTCCCAGTTCGTAGAATGGCAAAAAAAGTTCAAATTCATCGCAATAACATCACGTATTTGAAAATCTATAAAACCACATATCAGGGATACCAATCCCCGGCACAATGCTGCCAACCGGGAGAAAAAATCACCGGTAGACTTTCCGCGAAGACTCACCAGACGCGCAAAGAAAGCCATTATTATTCCACTAGTACTGCGGGTTTTTATCACACACCGTTACCTTACACACACCTAGAGGACAAACACATAAATACGCGCGGCGTATGTAAACAAAAGTCACCAACGCGACGTTACAAGATTTATGTAACCAACTTACATGCAAGGTTTCTTTACTTCAATGTTTCCTATTTGGCTGTAATTGTCACTACATTAGGAAAACGAAACCACAGTATGGAAATTTTAAATCTAATTTATAAATTTCCATCTAGTTTTTTGTTAATGGATATCATTATCTATTGAAAAATCCATATACTTAGCTGATTGTACACTAATAGAATCTTATACTGTCATTTGTTTTGTCAATTCTTTTCATTTCAAATCTACATACTTCATGTCCATCAAGATTTTTTTTTAATGAACATTATTATCTATTGAAAAATCCAAATACTTAGCTGATTAGTGTGTTATACTATTGTACATTAATAGAATCTCATACTGCCATTTGTTTTGTTAATATTTTTCAAGAAAATGTTCCTAAAGTCGGTTCCTCTAAGTTGATCTTCATATACTCTATCGTAACCAAGTGATTTATACCCGGTCTTATAAAAGCCAGTTAACTAACCTACACGGTTATTTAATTTAACTGACCAATGTCTGTACTACAAACGTTAGTTAAAGTAACCTAGTGGAAAAATCTATAGTTAAATTTAAAGGAGAAAGTCGAGGTATTAAATTTTAGTTGATAAGCTAATTGACAATGACAGTCACACTTCAAAATTCATTTTTTATATTTAATTCTGGATAGTAAATTAATTATATATGCATTTCTTGTTTGAATATATATTTTTCATCAATTTTTAAAGTGCAGTTACACAAATCTGTTTCATCTCATCTACAACATGTCATTGTGGTCCTTATTAGAAACAATTTCATGATTTGAATTAGTTTTTTCAATAGACAAAAAAAAATTCTAACCAACGTTTTATTTCTTTTAATCTAATATTTGACAGCTCATGGCTTATTGCATGAACTGTCATCTATTGTACAATATTCCTAAAACTTTCAAACATACTACACGTAAAAGTTATTGTACAATTGTAGACAAAAATTAAAATGCCTCCACAGTCTCCAGATATGAAACCCATTGAACATCTCTGTGATTTTTTTAAAAAATGTTTAAAACAAGACGCCCAAAAATATAAAAGAAATACTGCATTTATGGTAGAAAAATGAGGCAAATTTCTCAAATTCCAAGAAAATTAGTGGAAAGTATGACAAACAGTAATTCTAACGAATGACTGTTTAAAAGATCATTCATCTATATAATTTATATACAGGTGTATGGAGACTAAATTGTAGTACTTGTTGTTATAATAAATATAATATATATTTTGTCGATTTCATTACAAAAAATTTTGGGACTCAATACATAATGTTATTCATTAATATAGTAAGTTATAATATAAAATTTATTTCGTGTAAATATATTCACCAAAAATTATATAATATTTTTTTCTATACTGGTGTACTCAGATTAATTGGTTTGAGTACCCGTCTGTAATGCGTACGATAAAGACGTAGCGAGTAAAAGTCTCATCTATGCCATCCATATTATTAAAGTTTAATAATTCTTACAGAAGAATTGATTGTCTATTGAAAAATTCATATACTTATCTGATTCGTGTGTCTAATACACTAATAGACTCACTATTGTCATTTGTTCTGTTAACATTGTTCCAAAAAATCTAATTTAATCTATTTACTAATTCTTTCTATAACATTTCATGTGTAAACCTGCAAACTCTTGTCTTGTAACCCTTTAACTTTCCTGCACTCCCTGTGCTCAGTTGTCACGCAAGTTCCCCGTGAGTCACCGGTGCCCCCCCCCCCCCCCTCTCGTGTCTCTCTCGTCCTGACCCCTCACATGTGTACTCTAGGTACTACATCAGCTAAGTACCGTACGTACGTAGAAGTATCGGCTAGACACGCTTCTGTGGGTGTTGAAAAAACAAAAAACAAGAAAAAACAAAACAGAAATGATGCATACAATATTATGTATCTTTTGGCACATAGGCTTCTGAGAATAATTATCAGCATATCATTGCGATAGACATTTTGACATTTCCACGAGTAATTCTGCAAACATTTTCCAAGAATTGTTTAAAAATTAGCCAATATTTCATCGTCAGCATATAAATGTGTTTATACCACCGGAAATAGAAATTGTTCTGCGAAACATTTATGAAGATTGCAGAGTTAAGCTGTCTTAATATCAATTAACAATTAATTTCAGGGAATATCAAACAGACAATTCGGTTTTGTCAAGTGTTTATTGTTAGTGTTTATATTTCCGGTAACGTTTGCAAATAAAAAATTATCAATAATAAACGAAACAAAAAAGAAATGCATTTATATGAAATAAGGAGAAAATGTTTAAATGAAGAAAATTAGGTTACAAATTAATAAATTTTAAATGGAATAAATTAGTGGTTACATTCATCGAAACGTCACATTTATTTTTATCTTAGGTCATATTTTATTTATCATTTTTAAAAGGAATGATTTGTTTCATTTGCTTAATACATGCAATAATTTTTTCAACAAATCTGAAACTATAGCAGGTATTTTTTAAATTCACTTTTTACTGTTTATTATTTACTATGCGATTTTATTTTAAATCACTTAAAAAGATAGTCTTATCTTTAGAAAAATAGTTGTTCATACTTTTTTAATGATTTATTTTTGCTACATTTTATAGAAAAATGTTATTAGAAAAAAGTTTTTAATATAATATTCCTAACATCGACCTTTTTTTGATTTTTTAAGAACTAAATTTTAGTTTTAAATTTTTTATTTAAATTTCGAATTTCGAAAAATATATAAACAGTTAACAGATGTTAAGATTACATGTTACGAATATGTGTTTTTTTTTTAATGAAATTTTTTTATATAAGCGAGCTATTAGAAAAGTACGATTTCTGCTTATTAAAACTAAAATTTACTGAAAAAATCCAAATTTAACAAACAGTTTGATGTTAAAAATATTATTTTAAGAACTTTTTTTTTTCTAATTAACATTTTCCTCAAAAATGTACCAAAAATGAGATTTCAGAAAAGCACGAACGACAGTTTTCTGATAGGTAGACTATTTATAAACATGGTCTGATTACATTAATATTATTTTAATTCATATACTCATATAGAGGGCGTAAAAAAATATGGACCTATATATATCTGGTAAACCTTCTAGAAATTGAGTTAAAAATCTCTTTTCCACAAATTTTATTACCCGTGTATTGTGTTTATAATTTCAAACTGTAGCACCAATGACGTTTAATTTTATTCTTTTGATACCGGTTTTCCTTACAATTCAAGTTAATATTTTTGCGAGCAATATTTTATAGTTTTGAGAATATTTCGGTTAGAAAGAACATTATACAAAATACAAATGGTTTCCAAGTTTTATGTGGTGAATAATGGTCGGATAGACGTCTGATGATGCTAACAATTAACATTTAAATCCCGACGCGACAGTTGGGCGTCAAGGTGCAATTAGCCATGAGTTCTGGCACGGGACGCGCGCTAATCTGGCTGGAGATCAGCTCTTCCAGGAATCACCATCCAGGAGTCATTTGGAAACCCACTACATTATCCATTATTACATTATTTCCGCAATTACACTTTCCGTCATTATAAGCTTCTAAAACACTTCTTACCAAATGTACTAAATGGAATATTACTTGGAAAAACAGTTTATTTGTTTAGTAACAACAGGGGAAATAATCCCTAAAACAGATGATGCTGTATTTTTGTGTAAACCTAAAAATACTTGTAAATATCAAATTTTTGGGTCGAAAATTTTCATATTTTACTAAATTTTGTTTGTACCATTTTTTAAAGAATTATCTAAGCTGATTTCAAATTTACAAACAGAATTTAATTATCTCTTTTCGTTTCGGAACTATTTGCTCTCAAAGTTGTACCCCAAAAAAGTGGGTTTTTTGAGTATATACCAAAAATGAGTAGAGATACAAACTCAACTACTTTACCATTCGATTCTACGGAAAAAGTTACATGAAGAAATGTTTTCTCCACATATACGTTCTTTGGAACGATTAGGTGAAAAATAAGAAAAACGAAAAAACCTAAATTTCAAATTTTTACTCCGAAACTTTTTCTCTTCAAAATTTTTCATTTTTTAGACTTAAGTAGATATGGATGCGCTGATTCCAAATTTTCAAACAGAATTTAATTATCTCTTCCCGTTCTCGAGATATTTGAGTTCAAAGTTACACCTAAAAAAATCAGGTTTTTAGGTATACACCTTAAATGGTTAGGTTTAAGGTTTCGGCGACCTCACCATTCGATTCTACGGGCAAAATTACATAAGTGTACCAATTTTCAGATTTTTATCTCAACAGGTAGAATTTCTAGAAGGAAAAAACTGAAAATGGCCAAAATCGAGAAAAATCGTAAGGGGTTCATCAGGCATTTTTTTCGATTTTCGCCGATTTTCGTTTTTTCGCTCTAAAAATTGCATCCGTCGGAATAAAAATCTGAAAATTGGTACACTTATGTAATTTTGTCCGTAGAATCGATTGGCGAGGTCGTCGAAGTCGTAAATCTAACCATTTAAGGGTTATACCTAAAATACCTGTTTTTTTAGGTATCACCAAAACTCAACTTTGAATACGAATATCTCGAGAACGGTAACAGATAATTCAAATCGGTTTGAAAATTTGAAATCAGCACATCGATATTTACTTAAGTATAGAAAATGAAAACTTTTGGAGAAAAAAAGTTCCTCGGAGAAATTTTGTAATTTAGGTTTTTTCGATTTTCTCATTTTTCACATAATCGTTCCAAAGAACGTATATGAGGAGAAGACATTTCTTTATGTAACTTTTCCCGTAGAATCGTCTGGTATAATCGTTGAGATTGTATCTCAACCCATTTAAGAGATATAGCAAAAAAACACACTTTTTTGAGGTGCAACTTCGAAAGCAAATATCTCAAGAACGGAAAGAGATAATTAAATTCCGTTTGAAAATTTGAAATCAGCACGTCGAGGTCTATAAACGTACACTATTTCCCAAAATCAAAATTTTGGCCACAAAAATGAGTATTTTTGGGATGTTTCGCCTTTGTCAACACAATTCTTGTTAAATACTGTTGTTTGGTTTGTTTTAACTCCACACAACTTTGATATGGAGTATAGGTTTTGAAAATAAATAAAAGTTAGATAATAAAGCGAAGAAATATAATCGAAATTTTAGTTACATTCATAAATAATTTTTACAAATTTCTGGTGCAACAATTATTAAACTTTTATATAGCGTTTTTGTCGTATACACATGGCATAGAGGAGACTTTTATTCACTATATCATTATCGTACGTGTTACAGAGGGGTATTACTTCAACCAGGGTTGCCAGATTTTAAAATTCGAAGTCGAGACAATACCACAAAAAACAAATTATCGTCAACAGGTCAAAATTTATTCGTCAAAAATTATCAGTTATTTATTATTACTTAAGTATTTTTTTAAGTATTAATGCAGTAAGTGCTTTTAATCTCCAATCAAAATCAATGGTTGAACATAAGAAATAATGGCTATTCTTCTAGAAAATTCTATTTCTATAACGAGATTGTGTACAGATTGTCTCTATTTGAAAACATTTCCAATAATAGCAGAATTTTCAAAACAAGTAATGTAGACAGTGTAAACATAGTCAAGGTAATAAATAAGTATAGAAGGAAAACACAGAAGCAACCTAAATCGGGAGCCAAGAGTTTCTACGTTGACTCACATCTGTACACCTGTAAATTATCTTATCTCCAAATATACTCATGGGTTTTCCCTTTTATCATCGTAAACACTTCGGTTCATAGAAAACTAAAACAAACTGTATCTTGGCAACGCTTAGAACAAAAGATTATTTGGTCGAAATGAATGGTAAATTCGTAACCATTGTCGGATGAAATCGTATAATCGAAGCAAAAAATGTCAAAACTGACAGTATTATATACATATAGTATATTTCTCGCAGTTGATCCTTTTGTCATCAGTTTATGCTGCAAGAATTATTACACTTTTATCGCGTATCATCGTTTACGCATTGTATAGAAAATACTTTTTTCCTACATTGTGTGTTGGTAATTTCGTTAGTTTATTCTACAACTCTTTTTGTATGTTTCATCCATTATTATATTTGTATACAATACTGTCAGTTTTGTCATTTATTTACTTCACACTATTTCATCTGACAAGATGATGTCATCAATCCCTCTTCCTCCTAACGATTGAATTTGTACAAATATAATAATGGATGAAATATACAAAAAAAAATCTGATATGTACAACAAATTACCTCCCGCCACCGTAATAATATATTCTATATAAGTTTTTCAGTACATTCAATTTGTAGTTTAGAATATTTTTAATTCATGTCATACCTAAAATTTTCTTCATAAAATTTGTATGACAAAAAAAAACTATATTTGGCGTTACTAAAACCGGAACCGAACTTACCTTGATTTACGTATGCAAATATGTTCCATATATATTTCTTCCACCTTGTTTAATTTTACAATAAAACTATTTCATATTTACTTATTTTATCTTTTAAACTTACATCAAATTTGATCATATTTCAAATTTTGTAAACATGTGAATAACTCATCTATTTTACAGAAATTCCTCAGCCTAAACGATATGTAAAATTATTATAATTTATATATTTTTTCTGTTTAGCTGGAAGTTATATATAAACGTAATTATGCAGATCGGTAGAAAATTAAAAAATCTTTATGTTTAATAATAATGTAATTTGCAAAAACATGGTATTTAGAGGTATTTTTAGGAAAAACCGTTTAAAGCTTCAAGTAAAATACTACTTCCGGTTAACCTATTATAGTCAAAATCTAATCAGTTCATCATGTATCGCACACATACACACACGGACATATAGATATCACGGTAAAAATAGTAAAATCTTATTCTATAGGGATCTTAATTCCTGCTCATATGTTGAAAACTCACACTCGAGAAATTTGACCAAAAACAATACCTCCCTTATCTATATATTGATAGGGAGGTAAAAGAAATGAAGCACAATTAGAGTGTACTCTGCTTTGATATAATATACTATTTTTCTGTTTTATAATACAAGAGTAATATAGGATAAGCTTATATTATTTATCAGGGTTTTTACAGCGTTTCTGCAGGTATTGTCAACGCGTATAGATATTGATGCAGAGAGCAAATAAACTTTTCTAATAAAATTTCTAGCATATTCTTTATGAAACATAATACGTTTAGGGCGGCAGCGAATATGAAATTATACGAGTGAAGTTCTAAGTTAT
Source organism: Stenolophus ochropezus (assembly GCA_035578165.1). Classification (NCBI taxonomy): domain Eukaryota; kingdom Metazoa; phylum Arthropoda; class Insecta; order Coleoptera; family Carabidae; genus Stenolophus; species Stenolophus ochropezus. The sequence goes on from JAQOWZ010000010.1 coordinate 4,741,355, forward strand.
ATTGTAGTTTGCTCACATATTACATATTGTCGTGAATTCCTCAGGATGCGAAATAAACTCTTTCGAGATATTTCACACTCTGTGAATATATAATATTCAACAGACTGCATTCCGCTTTTATTGTTGACGCGGAGGCGTAGCAACACATCTCCCGTCTTCGTCTTACTTCCGGTTGTCACATCGCACTAGCTCTTTCTCGGGATGTCGTATCTTTTTACTACCTCGCTGACGTCTTTACATACCGAACCAATATGGAATCTCATAATTATTAAAATATTTTCTTGGAATGCTTTTTTATTTGAGTTAGTATTTAGGTTAGGATTCCATGAAGGTTAATTTTAATTTTATGCGCACTTTATTATTAAATATAAAGACGAATTTGTTTGGAGATAAAATGTTGAGATTATCACAGAGATAAATATTTTAATATCGCGATTGTAAATTTTTTATAGTAGATAAATTCATTCACTTTGATATTACATTATAATTATTTCAAAGTAATTCACACATATCAAATTATAACCTAAAAGTTCATTAGGTTAGGATTCCATGAAGGATAATTTTAATTTTATGCGCACTTTATTATTAAATATAAAGACGAATTTGGAGATAAAATGTTGAGATTATCATAGAGATAAATATTTTAATATCACGATTGTAAATTTCTTATAGTAGATAAATTCATTGACTTTGACATTACGTCATAAGTATTTCAAGTTTCAAATATATCTACCTGAATAATTAATAGTGCATTATCATCACTGGAACAGCATTTCTAGAAGGAACAGAGCCTCAAGTAGACTTAATTCGTGACAACAGTTCAATTCAATATTCGCTTAAATTTCTAGCTTTTCTGGATAACACTGAAGATATGTTTGTAAAGTAACCTGTTTATTTCGATGTACAGCATAATAAACTTTTATCTTTGTTTAAAACAAAATATTTTCGATGTTGTTTCCAAAGCACACTTGGCCGATATGATTAAAATCAATAATAAAGTTTTATGTAGTTGGAAAGAGAAAAAAAATTATATTTAACAGTACCTAAGACAACTTTGAGCTTCATATAATAATTGAAAGTTAGTATGAATTTCTCGAAAAGTATTCCAACTACAAAAATTTTGAGGATTACTGTCAATTACTGGAAAAAAATTGCTTATAGAATGTGCAAACTAGAAACTTGTATGAATTGAAACAAGAAAGTTATAAGTTAAAATGTAAATTTGCCAAAATCAGCTATTTTTTGCATTTTTCGGGAAAACAAATAATTACATCAATTTAACCGACTTCGTATCTCTTACAGTTCTCGAGATCCCAATAGTCAGCCTCTTAAAACGGACATACTGTATATTTGAAACAATTTCCAAATTTCTATTATAATTAGAATTTTGAAATTTTGAAACTCCTAAAAAAATGAGCAATATTAAATTTCAGTTGATATCATTAGGTTGATTTGAAATTTTTAAACAGAATTCAATTCAAGATATTTACGTTTTTAATAATAAATCAAAAACGTATAAGGAAAAAAAGTAAGTATAAGTTTTAAAGGAAAATGATTATTTACAGGTAGTTTTATTATTATGTATAATTTGAGTCACATATGCCTACATATATAAATTAAATTATATTACACATTTAGAATGTATAAATATAATTTAACAGTAAATAAATATAATAAATACCATTTTATTTATCTTTGCAATGTACAAAATGATTTATGTATTTATTTCAGTCACATTTTCGTTTATTCTTCTCTTTATCAAATAATCAAAAGTGTAAATTCGTTTTTTAAGAGTTCTTTTCTGTTTGCGTACTTTCCAGCATAATATTTATCTTGAATATACACGTTATCCAAGCACAAGCATAGACAAGTTCATACATGAAAGCGTAAGTGTGTGCGTGTGTGTTGACTCTACTTTGAGTCATACCACTTTCGTGGTTGCATTTGTTTACTCTCGTATCGTCATTGTCATCTGATACCGTATCAAGATTCAGATAAGCTTCTCGGAATGTTTATCAAGAATTTAACAATGAATTTTTCAGAGTTATGAAATGCATTTGTCATTGAAAAAAATCAGCTGTATTCTTTTATTAAATAAATGTTATATATTTTACGACTTTTTTCAATTTTTTTTTGACATTGATATTATCAAAAAGAGAATCCCTGACCATAAACAAGAAATCTTGTATTATTAAACAAAAATCGTATAGCTGCACATACTTTACGTATATTTTAGCACAACAGTGACATCTGTACAAGCAGAAAAGCTTTTTCAAAACCATCCCTAGTTATAAAAAAGCATTTTGTGTCTTAACTCTTGGTTACATGATTTCGAAGAATAATTATATTATTTAGTCAATAATTATTACTATTACATATTTTTTGAAAATGAAATTATTAATTTTTTTAATACTTCCATGTTTTTGTACTTTTATTAATTTTCCTACGACCACTGTTAAAAATAGTCTTTTTAACGGTTGCTTAGCATGTTAAAAATAAGAGTAAATACTTTTAACACGTTGTCATTGACAACGAATTAAAAGTAAAAAACAAATTTACTTTTAACACTTCTTATGTTCAGTTGTTCATAACAAATACATCATGACCTGTCATAAATGTCATTCTATAATGCTTAGTTTTTATTTACTAATACATAACTAGGATCGTAGGAAAAATAGTGTATGATATTTGTGTTAAAAGTGATTTTATTTCGTTCGTGGGTTTTGTTACACTCGGCTTCGCCTCGTTTCATATACTTCCCCACTCACTCATAAAATGTCACTTTTAACACTTATATCATAAATAACTATTATAGGTAGAGTTTTATAAGAAATCTAAATTTAAAATTAGCAAAAAAATGCGAGAGTACAAGAATTGATGAAAATCTTGCTATTTTTGCACATTTCTTGTAAGACAATTTCTTGCCTTGTCTTGCTTTGAAATTTGTAGTTCTTGTCTTGTTCTTGTTTTGTTTTTTTTGCAAGACTGAGTTAAGATCAAGAAAAATACAAGACTCTCGTGAAACACTAGTAGGTTGGCAACTTGCATCACTAAAATGCAAGTAAAATTTGTCGACAAATACCTAGATACTTGAGGCCCTGTGTCTACTAGAAATTTCGTACCTTAATTGATTATGATGTTGATTGTCAATTTTTTTGTATATCGATATATTAATAAGCTGTTTGCCTTTTATAACATCCATAACAATAAATTTGCGCGAATTACGAAAAAAAACTCGTTAAATACGTCGTTTATCTTCAAATACCCATCAGGACAAGTTAATAAGCAATGAAGCATTTTATTTATAAAGCTTTGCTGGAACAATACAGCAACACATGATAGTAAAATATAAACGAGTATGTTAATTATGAATGCAGTGATTCAGCTCAGCAGGTCAGTGGCGGCGGGTAGGGGGGGTTTGCGGGGGCGCTCGCCATCACCGCGCCCACGACCAACGGGACCCGTTACCGGCATTAGCGGCTCGTCACGAGGGGGCTTGCGATTTTGGAAATGTTATGTAATCGTGGGTTCTCACGCTACGAATTAATAGTTGCGAAACTGATAAATTATGGATTTAAATAATTCAAGTTTGCTGATTTATTATTTTCATAGGTGTGGGTGGGGCACAATAAAAAATGCATGTCATCGCCCTTTTCAAATACTTACTAAAAACAAAGCTTATTAATTCATAGAGTATTTTTTATATTTTCCTATTAAGTTTACTTGGTAAGTGATTTCCTATATTACTTACAGACTGGGATATTGTCCAAATAAAATTTTTCCAATATTACTACGTTAATAAGGTTTTGTACGATTTTTCGTTTTACCTTTATTCAATAGAATAATGAAAAATATTAAACCTGTATTTTTTATTTTTCCCCAAATTGACTTTTAACAATGAAAAACGCGGTTGTATTACCCAACTTCACCCCTTGTTCAGTGACGTATCAAGGTTCTTATCCAACTTTATTTTGTTTCAAACGTCAAATAAAATGTTTTAATTTCCAAACTGACAAATTGAATAATCTTCTGGAAATGTAGTGGCACACAAATGTCTTACATTGCTTTAAATCACAGTCTGTCCACGTTACCAACTTTCAAACGCACCAAACCACAATATTTGGGATCTGGCATCCACTTGTCGATAACTTCACACCAGAATCTATAGAAGTTACAATTTTTGCCCTTTTCTTAGTATGATACTTTAAAACGATACTACATAACATAAAATGTAAATAAAAAATGTGATGTATCCAACACATTACCTCCCGCCACTATAGTAATATATTCTATATTCGTTTTTCAATACATTCAATTTGTAGTTTTGGTATTAGTTTGTTATTGCAGTTCAGAATATTTTTAATTCATTTCATACCTAAAATTTCTTTCATAAAATTTGTATATGACCAAAAAAACAGCAATTTTTAGCGTTACTATAACCAGAACCGAACTTACGATAATTTACTCATGCAAATATATTTTTTCACACACAGACACACACGGATCCTAATTCGTGCTCATATGTTGTAAACTCACACTCCAGAAATTTGACCAAAAACAATACCTCCCTTATCTATATATTGATAGGCGGGAGGTAAAAACAATTACATTATAAAGAGCAACCAATTAGACATTGTAGGTTCACTTATTTTTTTTTTGCAAATAATCGTAATAAGTATTCTACTGTTTCATATATGTAAATTAGAGTATTATTAATTCAATAATTTTTTTTTTAAGTGAGTGTTATCAAGAAACGAATAGATGATAATACCTACATCATCGTTTTTATTATCTGTTATTTATATAGTTTAAATATTAGTAGAACAATGTTTATGAAAATTTAAAATAGTGTCTGTATTTGTGGAAGTAAATAATATTACAAAACTCACGTTTCCTCTGTTCATTCATTTGAACAGATGCAGATCGTTGTCCTCATAATATTCCACGATCTAGCAGGCGTACGCCTATTAATAGCGAATAACTTTTGCTCTGTTTGCAATATATTAGGATTATCAAAACAAACATTCAATTACGGAACTACGAGGCAAATAAATGCTCTTCGTGTTGCAGGAAATGGAAAGACACATTCAAATATATTTTTTTTACCTAAATTTAGAATTTTATCACCACGATTTAATACCCATTACTGGGTGTGCCTGTTTTTTCATAGATTTCTATAATCCTTACATATGACTGTGATTATAAAGTCGGTTTCCCTGAAGATCCTCACGTCATAAATTGGAACCAAGTGGTTCATATCGCCAATAGAAAAAAGGGGATTGGCGAAAGTATTATATACACCGAGTGTTCCAAAAAAGTGTTGTCATAGGCAACATGGGAAATCAGCTTTTGGCAAATAAAAATTGTCCGACTAACAACTAAGTCACTATTCTGTAGACAGGACAATAATTCATATGTTTTTACATGTTATTTAATACAAATTACTTCATTTTAGTAGCATAATTCAGTAAAATTTACAAAAAAAGAATTTAATTTCTTTTGCCTGTTGTCAATTCTTAGTGTACAAAAGTGTTATTGTTTTGTAAAAAATATTTAAAGAGAAATAAATAATATACAAAGAAATAATACATAATGCAGAAAATACATTTATTAACAAATAAACTATGAACAGAATAATAAAAAAACAGTTATAAACAAATTTATTCCTAAGTCAGAATCGAAATGAAGACCTTTGATTCTGTAGTCCGTTACTCTAACTTCATAACCACGAATTGACAGCCGTCATTTTGCCATGTACAATAATAAAAACATCAAGCGAAAAAATTTAATACTTTTTTTGCAAACTGAATTATGTTATTAAAATGAAGTAATCTTTATCAAAAAATGTTTTAAGTCTATGGCAACACTTTTTTGGAACACACGGTATATATACAAATATTATAATGAATGCATTTTACAAAAGAGTTGTATCACTCAGAGAAATTGACTTTAATTATCATTATTATTATATTTACACTTTAATTTTTTTTTAATGATGTATAGTTTCTATCGGTTGAAAATGATTTTGAAGATCGAGATAAAGTAATAATAAACATTAGGATGTGCTTGTAGAATTAAATTTGAATTAAATCCATTTAAAACAATGGTTGAGTGCTGAGCAAACAGAAGGTATTCCAACTCAAATATTTGTCCGTAGCGATAGCAGAGCACTCTACCGTTCTATCAATGCAATCAAAATAGATAATGACATTTAGCTACATCCGGATTTTATTACTCGACTAATATTTGCAGTTGAATCAGTAGCAGCAGAACCAGTAGCGTTATATTCAACAGTATATTGACTAGCGAAGGTCAGTTTGAAAAGAAGTAATTGTCCTTTTGTGTGCATAAATTAGACAGGCTAGAAACAGGAAATGTAATGAATGATTGTTGAGAAATGTTGACACCTTAGCAACCAAAACAAAAACAATAACAAACAATAAATATTGCAACTACATTTGAAAAATTAGTCTCATTTCAAACCGTAATTATTAAATATTGATATCGTTCCACTATTTATTCGTCTCAAGGTTTCGCCGAATAACTTCTCATTAAAATATGAAAATTAAACATAAGTTTGCAATAATATAGTTATTAGCTATTAAATATTTTGGAGAGGGACATGTGACGTCAGCATGGTAGGATTGTAGAAGGAGACAAGAGACTGTCTAACTGTCTTTTTTCACGATTCTACCAAGCTGACGTTACAGTATTTTTTTTCATAAACTACATATAAAAGATCAATTTAAAAAAATACAGATGATTATTTTTTTGTCTATTATCATCACTCAAACCAACTAGTATCCGTATACACATATTTACGCTTTGTTTTTGAAATATATAAATCACCCTAAAACCTTCTGGAACTCAGTAATTGTTTCAGATGAACCAAAATATGCCTTTTTGGATCAGATGAACGAATTATTGAACAAATGAAAAAATTATGCCCAACAGTGAATTATGGAGGAGGATCTGTGTTTGTATGGGGCTGTATGAGTGCAGAATGGATGGGAAACTTAATTTTTATTGATGGAAAAGTGGGTTATTTGAATATTTTAAAAGAGAATTTGGAAAAATGTGCTGAAAAATGGGTTTCATGGATTCTTATATCTTTCAGCAAGATAATGACCACAAATATACTACACACTTAAACTGCTAGAATAGTTATTGTATAATTGTAGATAACAATTAAAACGCCTCCACAGTCTCCATATATGAATCCCATTGAACATCTCTGATTTATTTTTAAAAAATGTGTAAAACAAGACGCCCAAAGAATATAATAGAACTGCTACATTTGTAGTAGAAGAATGGGGTAAAATTGACTCCCAAACTTCAAGAAAATTAGTGGGAAGTATAACAAACCGTTTAAATGACAATGATACAGTGGTTTTATCAAATTTCTTCACTGAAAAACTACCTACGGCCATCAAATGAAGCATTCTTATTGGGTGAAAATGACATGTGTGGAATAATCAATAAAAAAAACTTTAAAAGAATAGAAAACTTTTTTCCTTTACTGGTGTACGGAGACTAATTGGTTTAAGTGTATGTAAAATTACCAATGTCTATACGATTTACTGATAGGTATTATTTATTATTATGCAATACTAATACACTATTTCTTTTCTAGGTGAGTGCTTATTAATGACCAATATTCTCCTTCCTGGTGTGAAACTGGTTGGTGAGTCACTTGCTAATTTTTTGTAGTAAACCAACTAAAATTATCTAAAATCCCAAACATTTTTTGTTGTACAAACAAGCAGTATGAATCAATGGTCTAATTCAAATATTTATTCTTTCTATTTTAAATTTGTTTATAGCAAATAAACAGTTTACTATTTTTGTCACGTAATTCATTGTCATTCATTCAAGAATAGCTTACAATTTTTTGCTTAAATTAAATAAAGTTTTTTGGTGCAAAAAATTGAAATTATAATTGAATGATTTATCAGTCATATAAATGAATAATTTGTTTTATTGTAAAAATATGACTGTTATAAAAAAAAATTCCATGAAAAATACTTATATGACTCACAGTTATTTAAATATTAATGCTGTATACATATGCATATACACTTTGCGGTTTAACATTATTTAAAAGATGTATACAATTATTTATATTGTACTTCCTTTTACATAGTTTCTACTGCGCATATATCAATTTTATTTTGGTGAAAATCGGTAAAATATAAAAAAATGTGTCCAATACATTACCTCCCGCCACTATAGTAATGTATTCAATAATATGTTTTTTAGTATATTCAATTTGTATTCTAACCTAACCTAACTCAATCTAACTTAACACAATCTTACCTAACCTAACTCAACCTAACTTAATCTAACCTAACCTAATATCAGATTAAGTTAGGTTGGTATAAGTTATGTTAGGTTAGGTTTGTTTATGTTAGGTTTGATTAGTTTAGGTTAGGTTAAATTGGGTTAGGTGTGTGTGTGTACACACCTTTGGTATTAAATAGCTTTAAAAACAAATAAAACCGAGAATTTGATCGCCATTTTTTATTACTTTCCCATATTTCCAAATTTTATCAAAATTGGAGATGAAGTAGTAAATTGACAAGTTGACCTTAAATTTTATTGTGCCTTAATTTTTAAAATACTCATATATTGGATAAATGTATTATCATATTTATTATAAAGGCAAACAATAGTACATTTCGTAATTTTTCATACGTCATGATTTATAAACAACTGATAGTGTTATCAAGATATAAAAGAATACTTAATACCCAACTTTATCATTTAAGTTTATATCAAGTTTTATTGAATGTAACTTTCTAACATAAATGCGTATAAAAATTCTTAATTTATCTTTAAATTCACAAGTTTAGTAAAACATTTAGTACTGTACATTAGAATAGCAGCATAATCGAAATGTCATGTTCTAGCAAAATAGCTGTAAGTTAATTCAATGCTTTCTTAGGTGAGAATTTCGCATGAATTCTAGAAAATTATTCACCGGTTTCTTGGATTTAATCTTAGAGAAATAAATCATCAGTTCTCAGTAAGCTAAAGAGCTCGCCAACCTTATTTGGCAGATAATTGAAAGAAATGAACAAGAAACAATTTTCTATATTTGTTTTAAACGTTTCCATGGTATTGTAAAATAAATTAACACTTCCACAGAATTGAAAGTCGTCGATTGAGATAAAATATTTATGGAGACAGTTATTTTTAACTGTGAATTAAAATGCCACATCAATACTTTTCACAGAATACTAATAAATATTAAAAAATGTAAAATTAAACATGAAAATATAAATAATAATATCTGTAGATCAATTGAATACCGCGCTTCGATTTGAATTGAACAGAGTGTGAGAACTGGGGTTCAAATCCCAACTTCGCCAATCTTAAACAAATAAAATACCTCTGTAACGGAGTGGTTCCGAACCTATTATAAGCAGTAAAATGCAAGTAAAACTTACAACGAAACAATTACCTTAAATAATGCAATTTTTTTCCAAGTAGTATTTCTTTTCAGATTGGCTTAATAAAGATTGAGAAAAAGCAGTCTTCTTTATAAAAAGACCAATCCACCTGAGTTTTTTTGGGTTTTTATATTTTTTGTTTCAAATGTTCTTTTAGTTTCGTTGGGAAGTTTTGTTACCCATCGGGAGAACCTATGTTCAGATATGTAATTCGTTATATTTCCTTATAATTACTATTTTTTTTCCATAAAAACTTTTTTATAAAATACATGGGATAAGAAACAAAAATAAGGGTATTTTATTTAATATGCATATTTGGTTTATTTATGTACCGTATTTTTTCGACGCAGTCTAATTTTGGAAAATGATTTGCTATACGAAAAGCATTTTCTTTATTTACATTTTCACAGAGTAGAACACTAGTTCTAGTAGAAACGATTAAAGTGTTATATTAAATCAATTTTTTAACAGAATAAGAATGGAATATTCAATAATTATTTACATATCAAGGGTAGGAACTATTTTCTTTTATTATTTATTATACTTTTATATTGTAAAAATAGTTCTTTAATAATTGCTAATTTTACCACTTAAGAAACATAGTTTTTTAGTTTTAATTTGTGCACATGTATGATTAGAATGGTTTGTTTTATTTAATGAGAGAAAATTATGATTCGGATGAAATCATTAATTTAAATTTAAAGTATTTATTTAAATGTAAATAATTTACACTTTTTTAAGATGTATTTTTTTGTATTTACTCTTTCACTAGTTCTTAAATTCTATATTTTGTTTTTTTATTTGAATGAATGTGTTTAATTTGAAAGAAAATATGTTATTCAGTTGTAAATACATTTCATAATAATTGGGTGTATATAAGGGTACTATTATTATTGTTTATTTTTAAGTGGGTAAAATTATAACAACTAAAAAGTACATACAATATGTAACCTCAAATCAGAATACTTGTCACCTTCATTATTCAGTATTTTTATATAAGAAAATGTTTCTTCCCCTGTTACATATTGTGCAGAATTTTCCTTGGAGTCTTTTCAACTCTGTTGCCACTGCGGAAACCCTGTGCTGTATATTTAAAAGTGCAAACATTCACACCAACTCCAATCTCATTCAATTTCCGCGCAGCGCAACAAGTAGCCCATCGCGAACAGGACTCCGCCCCCGCTCATATCACAGCTCCGGGGCTCAAAAACTTCCAATCTAGACGTGCCGGGTCTCAGCCACAGGTGATGTGGGAAACGGTCCCGAAATGTGTAAAAGGTGCGAAGGGATATTATTAATTCTCACACAAAAAGAAACTCGTGATATGACCGTTGGCAAATTATTTTTTGATATAATTTTGAATCGTTGTAATTGCCATAGGAAACATAATTCGGTAAAATTAATAAAAATAATCAACAATATTCTTCTTCTTTCTTCTTCTTCTTTTTCTAGATTCTTCCATGCTGACATTACAATCCCGCTTCTTCAAATTTTTAATATTTATTTTCTCGTAAAATACGAATAAGGAATTGATTTAAAAAAATACGAATGTTTTATTATTTGTCTAGTATCAAATAGGTATATAAAATATATACATTTTTTTTAATTAATTTGCATAGTGCGAAATATGAAAACAGCAATGAGGTCTTGCACGATTTTTCATTTTTATCTTTCATCAATAGAATAGAGAAAAGTATCAATAGAATAATGAAAAATATTAGACCCGAATTTTTTAGTTTTCCTCAAATTGACTTTTAATAATGAAAAAACTGTTACTAAAAATGATCTCCTTCAAAACCGTGTCTGAATTTCCCCCCTTCCTCCTTGTGCAGTGACTTCGTTTCGTTTCAAACGTCCAATATAATGTTTTAACTTCAAAACTGACAAATTAAATAATCTTCTGCAAATATAGTGGCACACAAAAGCCTTATAATGCTTTAAATCACAGACTGTCCACTTTAATAACTTTCAAACGCGGCAAACCACAATATTTGGGATCTGGCATCCACACTTGGATAATTTCGTACCAGTACATGCGAACGTCACAATTTTTGCGACTTTTTTTAGTATGATACGATATTATATAACATAAAATGTAAATAAAATAGAAATAGATTTAAACAAAAAAGATTCACTTATTTATTTTTGCAAGACCTTATTGTAAAACGAAATAAAGTTAATATAGCTAACTTCAAGTATAGGAGTATTACATTTGTTATTACAATCTGTCATTACTATCTCTTCTGCTGTTTTGGAAATATTTCAATGATGTATATTTGCTATAGACTACAATTTGGAAACACTGACTAAGAAAATAATCTGTAAAGAAATTGGAGCGAGGAATGTTTACCGGTAAACAAATACAGGGATTTTTATTTCTCAGGTTGGCTACATTTAGTTTTACTTTCAATATACACACAGGTATTATTTGTTTGAGATACTGAACTTGGTTTATAATTCGAGTTTTAAATTCATTCATGTAACACTAACCAGAACTTTTTATTAACAATTAACCTCAAAATCTGTAGTTGTAGTTTATAATATCTCTACAGTCTACAGTAGCAAAATACAGAAAACATATGACAATCACATATTTTATAAAATCTGTAAAACCAGAACTATTTCTTTCAAATTTTGTATCAGGAACTAAATCCGAAAAGGAGATTTCTACAATTTTTTTAATAATATTATAAACAAAGTATGAGAGATACTAATACTATTGGTGAAAATTCGATTACACAGTTTGAAATATTCAATGTGACGTCACGAATATATTAAAGTATATGCTGTTTCTATATTATATTTATAAAAACTAAATTGATATTACTTTTACAATATAAGTCTATATGATTAAAAATTGAATGTGTATTTAAATTATACAAGTTTAAAACTGATATTTATATTCAAATAAAAGCTGTCTGAGAATAGCAGTGGCGCTAGTGATACAAATTTTTAACAAATTACATATAAACAGGTAATTTAACTAATCTCGTAAATAATACTGTCACAGATGTAAAAGAAAAATAAAAGTTAATGTATAAGGCACAAATTCAACTAATAATACATTAAAAGTACAAAATTGAAGTTTACTGTGACTCAAGGTCACGCCCGTTGTGGTCTTCGAGCTCATTTCACTTGCCAATCAAAATATTCGCGGACTTCTAAAGTCCCCAATCAAAATATTGAATTAATTCATATAGGTGACGACACGCTATAAGAAAAAGCCTATGTATTTGGAAGTATTTTAATTATATTATTTTATTTCTTTATTAATACTTATTATTATGCATTTTTTTTTTATTTAAACTAATTTTGGCGAGTTGAGAACCCATCACTAAAATGCAAGTAAAGCTTATCATGAAGCAAGTTCTTTAGGTTTTGTTCTTCAAGCTCATTTGTCAGACTTGATGGCGGGATTTTTCACTTGCCAATCAAAACATTCGCGGTCTTTTCATGTCCCCAATCAAAATATTGATGCAATTCATATAGGTAAACGTCACGCTATAACAAAAAGCCCCCGTATTTCGGAAGTATTTTAATAATTTCATTTTATTTCTTTATATTTCTCTCTTTTAAATTCGTTTGAGCTAGAATCCCTCATTCTAATTTTGTGGCACCCGTAACCGTTAATGTCATGATAACTAGTCATTTCTGTTTTAAAATTTGGATGTAATTTATGACAATTGAGTGTGTCTTTCAGTCATGAGGGTTTAGGCTAAGGAGAAATGAAGATACAACATAAAATTTAACGATGAAAAATTAGCATTTTCTCATCTTTGTGATTTTTTGCATATTTCAGCATTACTCGTAAATTCCAGCTAATTTATTCTTCATGAATATTTCCATACAAATTGAAGTAAGTGCGCACGTAATTTGATATTTAAATGTAGATTTATTGAATGTGTTATGAAGTGGCGTATCTTGGCCTCTGTCGTTTCGTTGTTGTTCCCCATTCACGATTCAATTTTGTTTCGCTTCCGCGGCAATATTCACCCTCGGCCGGCGTAATGGCCAATAAATAAAACCAGCCGGAATAAAACACTTGGCCCCCGTCAAATTGGAATTTGCTTTTCAAACTTTCCGACGATTGCTCACTACAACACCCCGATGCGCACTAATATTTAGCCCCAGTTCACATTATTAGTTTTCATTACATTACAACTCGACTCTTCACAACGTACATGCAAACATCACCTTAATACAGGATCAAATTATAATTGTTTCTTTCCACAAATTTATTATTATTAATATTATTGTAAAACGTTTATTTATTTAAGTGAAGTGTCAAAAGTAATTGAAACACCAATATTTACATAAGTTTAATAAAGGAAATATGAATTATAAAAGATAATAAAAATAAGTAACACTATGAATAAACAAATATAAACACTAATTTAATTTACTATTTCTTTATATCACCAACTATTCACGTTCAATACGCTTATTAATATCAGACTGTGCTCGCGATCTCCCCTGCTCAGGCTTAAATAGTAGAACAAATAAGTTCGAGAATATTCTCGTATCTTCGAGCGTTAGCACAATAGAAGCATTGCGAACAAGTTTGACAGGTCTGTTAGCGGTAGTTTCCAGCGACGTTACCTTGGAATCGCTACATTATTATAATTATAAAAATAGAAGTTTGTTTATGCCGAATAACCGAATAATGAATATTCGGCGAAATTTAACCGAATATTTGGCTTTACCAGATAATATATAGATCTACATTCTGAAACTGTGATTGGTCGCCCTATTTTTTTTCTCGTTCGATTATTATAAAATTTAATTATTTCAGTTTCAAAAAATTTACCACTAAACAATATAACTAGATAAATTATTTATTCCTATTGTTGATACATTAATAATAACTAAATGTATCTATATCTTTTGTTTAAAATTTATTATCTATTTATTCATATATTTTAACAGAACATGTCTTTGTACACACTATTCGTAAAGACTAATATTTTTACAAATTATAACTCTTATAATTATTAACAATCGATTTATTTGTTAATAAAAAAATTTATTTGGCATCTCACTTTTGTCAAAATAATTGTTTCATTGTTTTTACTGCTGGATTAAATTATTATTCATTATAAAATAGTAGATAAATGAAATTCAGAAGAAAGTTAAATTTAATATACTTACTTATTTCTGATACACCTTGTATAATAATAATAATAATATAAATGCATGCACATCTAAGTTTTCGTATGTAGTATACTTAAATTTAAAAATAAATATTAAATGGATAATAAAAATTTACGATTGAATTATTAGCACATCCAGTAATTCACAAAAATATTATTTTGAATTTTCACAAAGCTCATCGAATAGCGAATAATAAACATGATATACGTTGTGATTTTGAGGTTAATATTTTTGTTTTTTATTTTTCAACTAATTTAACTTGGTGTAGACAAATATATTTGAGATTTTGTGTTACAAGTTAGCCTTTCTATTTCTATCATCACAATGAATTAAATTTCGAAAGTAATAAAAATAAAATTGGCACTGTCGGTGCAATTGAATAGTAAATAAACGTCGGGACATCTCGATATCACTTCGCACATGTGGCTCTAATCGATGTCAGCTGATAAATATAGTCCAACTCTGGATAGACGTGGATACGGCCTGACAACTTATTTATAAGTTTATTTATTATTCAACTACGGTTGTGTCTGTGCTAAAACGTTTATAAATACACCTATCATTAATTTCTCTAAGCTACGGGAAACCCGACTCAAAATAAAACTCAGAATGTGTAACAATAAATCGGGAAATTTATTGGAATATGTACCATTAAAAATCCTACCATTTCTTTGAAAACATATATTCAAATAATTAGAACGAAATTTACTTCCTCAGTGGTGGGATTTAAGTATTTTTATGGCATATACAGGACCGGATTAAAGTTAATAGTCGCCCAGATTCGAAGTATGTATTAAGTACAGAGTAGATCAATTAGATAATAAATGTTATTAAAGAAAAAGTAAAATATAGGTGTTTAAAATTTTGCTGAATCAAAAAAGGACACCAGACAGATAAACCTGCTTAAAAAATTAGTCAAGAGACAAAGAATGAACATTAAAAACTATATTTTTTTGGTTTTTAGTGCAAAATTGTGTTTATACATGCGAATTAATCCAAAAATACTTACTTATCGGTCCAAAATTTTGGTTTTTGAAAATAGACCATATTGATAGACGTCTATGCGCTGATGTCAAATTTACAAACAGAATTTAATTATCTCTTCTCGTTCTTGAGATATTTGCCTTCAAATTTGCACCTCAAAAAAGTAAGTTTTTTGGACATATCTCAAAAATGGGTACAGATACAATTTCAACAATTATACCAGTCGATTCTACGGCCAAAGTTACATAAAGAAATGTTTTCTTCGCATATACGTTCTTTGGAACGATTCGGTGAAAAATGTGAGAAACTAAAAAACCTAAATTTCAATTTTTCGCTCCGAAAATTTTTGCCTCCAAAACTATTCATTTTCCAGACTTAAGTAGATATCAGTGCGCTGATTCCAAATTTTCAAACAGAATTCAATTATCTCTTTCCGTTCTCGAGATATTTGTGTTCAAAGTTGAGTTTTTGCTGTACCTAAAAAAACAGGTTTTTTAGGTATACTCCTTTAAGGGTTAGGTTTACGACTTCGACGACTTCACCAATCGATTCTACGTGCAAAATTACATAAGTGTACCAATTTTCAGAATTTTACACCAACGGATACATTTTTTAGAAAGGAAAAACTAAAAATGGCAAAAATCGAGAAAAATCTAAGGTATACCCCTTGCCATTTTTTCGATTTTCGTCGATTTTCGTTTTTTCGCTTTAAAAATTGTATCCGTTGGAATAAAAATCTGAAAATTGGTACACTAATGTAATTTTGCCCGTAGAATCGAATGGCATGGTTGCCGAAACCTTAAACCTATTCATTTAAGGGGTATACCTAAAAAACCTGATTTTTTAGGTAAAATTTTGAACTCAAATATCGCGAGAACGAGAAGAGGTAATTGAATTCGGTTTGAAAATTTAGAATCAGTGCATCAATATCTACTTATGTCCAAAATATAAACATTTTTGGAGAAAAAAAGTTCCCGAGCGAAAAACTGAAATGGAGGTTTTTTCGTTTTTCTCATTTTTCACCGAATCGTTCCAAAGAACGTATATACGGAGAACACATTTCTTTATGTAACTTTGCCCGTAGAATCGACTAGTTTTATCGTTGAGATTGTATCTCTAACCATTTTAAAGATACGCCCAAAAAACACACTTGTTTGAGGTACCACTTTGATAGCAAATATCTTAAAAACGAACATAAATAATTAAATTCTGTTTATAATTTTTAAATCAGCGCATAGAGGTCTATCAATACCGACTATTTTCAAAAACCAAAATTATGCACCCAAAAATAGGTCTTTTTGGATTATTTCAGCTGAATACGACAAATTTTATAGTGAAAAACTAAAAATTGTAAATTTTAAAATTTAATATGTATAAAAATAAGTTCAACAAGTATCCAGATAAAAAAGAAAAAGAAATAATGTAGTATTTATAAATGAAAAAATATTCTATGAAATATATAAATACAAAATGAACTTGTGTAGGTAGTGTATACATAATTCAGTTTGTGTTTGTGTTTTGATATGTTTAAGTTTAAGAAAAATTGTGCCAAAAGAACGGTCAAAATTTTCAAGTAGGTTGCCAATTTATCATTCCAATCCCTGATTAATTTCGTAAAAAAACCAAGTTCCAAAAACGGCAATTGCTTAATTCGAAACAAGTTCTTAATTACGCAAATATATTTCCCAGGATTCAGAATTCCAATTCTATATTTCCTAATTGATAGAATAAATCATGGAGAGAATCTATTTCTAAAAAATGGAGCAAAAAACAGCGAAGGAAAACATCTAACGTTTACTTTCACAGCTGAAATGTCATTCTATATCGCTGCAGCATTTTAACAGGCTTCTGGTTTTAGCAAAAATTACTCACGCTATCTCTACATGGTTTCTGAATTCTTCCTTTAACGACTACGGCCTTTGCTAAATTTTATTCCGCTGGAAATATTTTTAAATGTTGCTGATTAAATATTTGCTGGTTAAAGGTCACTAAAACATTTTGTTATTTTATCTACTCTTCATGCTGTTTATTTTGATGCAGCAAACTGTTTTGAAATGTGATTGTTTTTATTATGCACACTTGATACCTTTTCTTCAAGATGCTGTCATTACCTCACTTATTAACTTTTTTTCTTACTCATTGCATTAAAAACCGTTATATTACATGAATATTCAATTTCAAATGCATTATATTTGTTAGATTTTCAAGGTTAATATAATTACTAATAAATAATAATTTAATTGTTCAAATATCAAATATTAAAAAAAATGTGTAGTGTATATAATACAAATATAATATATAAAATTCATTTTTAATTATTTTGTCGAGAATTCGACTTTACAGAAAATATTAAACAATTCAATTTCTAACTTGTAAAATTTTTACAAATTAGCTGGTTAGTAGCTTGTAAAGGTTAATTTTCAAGGTTAAACCCATACAGATTTGATTAGAAAGACGAGATTGATAACAAAATTTTACACAATAATATTTATTAATAAAAATCTTCATTTTAAATCAATAACTTACAATTGCGACGGTTATGATACTCATAATAATACTAGGTATGTTAATAGCTATAAAAATTCTTCTTTTACATATTGGATTCACTAGGAAAAGTGTCCTATAGACCTTTTCATTGTTGAACCAAGAAAATTAGATTGTCTGAAATGATTTTATCATTTTACAGGTTAGCTGTCAATTTTACATGTTAGTAGCATGTAAAGGTTAATTTTCAAGTTTAATAAACATTTCAAAGAAATGACAAGTGAATATCCTAATAAACTAAATAAAAACCACCAATAGGAATAACTATACTCTGTTTTTAAACTATAGTCAGTAACTAGAAATTCTAGTGAGAAAATCAAGTGAACCTTCTCAAACGAAAATGAAACGTCAAACTCTCAGTAGTTGTCAAATCTCTTGTTGAATTTGCACGTGTTTTTATTTTATTTCTCTTTTTGTGATATTTCACGATTAAAACCAGTTATTTTCAGAACTACTAGTATTTCACTAACGCTGTGGTGTAAATGTTACTTCGTATAGTGCTGTCTATAGTTTAAAAACGGAGTATAGGAAAAGTGTCCTATAGACCTTTTAATTGTTGAACCAAGAAAATTAGATTGTCTGGAATGATTTCATCATTTTACAGGTTAGCTGCCAATTTTACATGTTAGTAGCTTGTAAAGGTAATTTTGAAGGTAAATAAACACTTCAAATATATGACAAATAAACAATGTATAAAATAAATTTCTTTTTTGGAAATAAACCACCAATTGGAATAACCATTAAAAGTGTCCAATTATCTTACAAAGAAAATGAGCTTATCTGGAATGATTTCGTCATCCCTCCCCATGTTTACGCGAGAAGGAAACAGTTCTGTTCCCGCTTTGCATGTTGAGTCCATTGGTGTTGTCCGTCGCTTGGTTTGACATATCGATTAGTTTTTGTTTCCGCTGCACAATCTTCCCGTCAGAGGCTTCGCGGATCTTCCTATTGGCCTCGTTGGCTGTTGACGCGTCGACCGCACGACACGCGACGCGTCGCGACGCTCATCACTTATTCCGGTTCCGGTTCCGTGAAACACTTGCCGGGAATTCATCCATACAATGACAACCAGCATTTGTTTCTATATTAGTAGAGGATTACGATATTATTTGTATGAAACTGACAGGGTAATATGTGCTATTAACTGACAAGTGACAAGTGTTATAGATATTTTTATAGAGATAAAATTTTTTAAAAAATATTGTCATACCTATTTAAGAGAAAAAGATGTAAGAATGTCAAGAGCAAACTGTCACTTTTTATTGAGTTATTTTATTAAAACTTATATCAGTTCGTGCCATTAATAATGCATTTCATGAAATTTCATTAAAATTGGATCAGACAAATTTGCTACATAAACAGGCAAACATATATCCGGATTATTATATTGTAACGTTTATTTATTTGAGTGAAGTGTAAACATAATTGAAACACTCGTATTAATATCAGATTGTACTCCGGTCTATTCTGCTTGAACTTTATATACCAGAGCAACTAAATTTCGATTATTCTGGCAACTTCGATGCGTCTGTACAATAGAAGGGTGACGATCGTGTTGATACAAGTGTATAAAGTAGTCTTTAAAACACGGAATGATGAATTTAATGTTGTTATAGTTATTTACATTATAACTGCGGTAGGTTGTATTTTACAGCTCTAAATTTTATATTTAAAACAATAAGTTTTTAATTTTTTGAGCTTTAATAGTTATTTACATTATAACTGCGGTAGTTTGTAATTTACAGCGCTAGATTATGTATTTAAAAAAAAGATTTTCAATTTTTTTTCCAAAGCACACTTGACCGAAGTGAATAAAATCAATCATTTTTTAATTTCTTAGTTTTTTTCACTTAAGTGTACATATGTATTAAATCATTAGAAAGAGACAAAAAACCTCTATTTAACAGTACTAAAAACAAAACAAAAATTGTAGTCTCTATAGTCTGTGCAAACTAGAAGCTTGTATAAATTGAAACAAAAAAGTTAAAAGTCAAAAGTAAATTGGCCAAAATTAGTATGAGCTGTGTATTTTTTTTTTGGAAACAAAAACATGATTGAAATGTCCACCCAACATGGAAACTGGCCCAATTTAACCGACTTCGTATCTCTTAAAATTTGATCCCAATGGTTAGTCTCTTAAACTGGCCAGCCTGTACAGGTGATGATTTTTGAAATGAGCAATATCTGACATATAGTTGGCGAAGTTATGGCAGAATGTTGAATACCCAAGTGATGCAAATTCCTCGCAGCAACAATCAGTTATCTGTAGTTAGGCCACGAATTTGCATCCATCATCCCGACTGGCCATGTTTGCATTCAGGGTGCATTCGGCTGGCGTATAACTCGTGTTCCGTGTTAATTTATATGCAGTATGTCACCAGAGAAGAGATGTCGCCATCTCACGCGACAAGTGACATGCGACCGCTACCCATACGCTTCTATAATTCTATTACTCTAACGCTAAATAATGCTGCAATTTATTGCTTGATTACGCCGCGGACTTCCATGGATGACGGATCGCCAGTAAATGTTGCTGAGACCCATTCATATTATTAATGCTCAGAAAGCTTTGGGGAATGGAACCCAATATGGACACTACTTTATATATATATATATGTACAATAGGGTATGTGACCAAATTTTGATTTTTACGTATACTAGGTGTGTAAAGACTGGAAACGTAGCGTTTGATCTGGTACCACTTGAAACTCGGAATTTGGAGATTAAATAGGTAAACGTGTTATATGCCCTCAGTATGAGTTTAAACTCGCTGGAGTGATTTGGTCATGAAATACGCAGTGGAAAGCCTTCATCTTCAATGACGATGAAAATGTCGACAAAATCTGGGATCTTGAGCGTTCAGATAGTCGGTTAGCAGTACAGAAAGATTGGGGAAGAGTTAAATTTTTCTCGCACCACCGTTCATCAGATTTTTACTAATTATTCATTGGGGTGGCTCCTCAATCTCTTTATTCACCTGACTTCTTGTGACTTTTTTCTCTTCCCGTGATTGATAAATCTCCTCAAGGGAACTTATTTTGCGGCACTCTTAAACATTAACCGACCATCTAAAGGTGATTTTAGTATCCACGTTCCAGCACTGCCATGAGGATAGGAAGAACCGTTTCCAGCACTATGTAGCTTTCCAAGGAAGTAATTTTGAGAGAAACAATATTGAATTGTAATTCTATTCGAACATTTAAATAAAAAAAAAACAGTCACCTCGTATTATAGTAGATAAAAAAATAAAATACCCGTATTGTTTTAAATCGTAGATTCTACGGAGAAAATTGTATATGTATATCAATATAAATTTTTATTATAACCCAGTTTTCTTAAAAATAATGAAATATGAATTTGTTCAATTCTGTTCTCGAAAGTTGTTGTTTCTTGCTAAGATATAAACTTCGAAACCCTTTGTTTCGCACATTCAAATTATCTCTATGGCAACGGGTAAGTAAAAGTAGTGACAGATGATTTATTTGTTTCTACACTTGTATTGTAATATACTATTGAAGAATTTTAAAATGTATATTAATGTTTAGAAGTAATTTAAAAAAAGAAACTTATGTACGTACTTTTTATGTAATTTTTCATTTGGTACGCCTGAACTTTGATAGTTGATTACGGTTTTGTTTGATATTTAGGTATTCCCATTTCTCAAAATTTTTTTTCATTCTTATAATACAAGTTAAAAATATCTTATTAACAATGTAAATTTGAGAAAATTACAGAACATAACCTCAAAGACAATTAACGGTCAGGTTATGATTAGATTGATAGTTGACGTGCTATCGTAATATAAATATTTAAGCGCGTGTACCTAAATGGAAGCACAAAGCAATGAAACAAAGAATGGCATCCAAATGCAACAGTTCACTCATACAAAATTGAAGGCGTGCGCAATTATTCCGGGGCGACGGACGTCGCGACGGCAATGTAGGGCACAGGCCATCACGTAAGATGTCCCCTGCGGGGGTGGACAATGGCCGCGCAAGCGCCATCTGTTTTGTGTTTATGGTCGAGCCACTCGGACAATGGCCAAGAGCTATATTGATTTTCACTGGACGAAGAGACAGCAAGACAAGAAGTGGAGGTTGCAAGGAAACTTCCCACGGTGTGGAATTCAACGCCCAAGAAATCAACTAGGGCAGTTTAGAAGTATTGTTTTTAATTATGCATAAAGAATTAATAGGTAGTCAATTGATTGTGGTATATATTTTTTAATTTTATTTGTAAAATAACAAAATGTTAGGAAAGGAAACTTTCCTCAGATAGAAAATTCAACGCCCAAGAAATCAAATTAGGGCACAATAAAATTCTTATTTTTAATTATTCTGACAAAATTAATAGTTGGTCAAGGGATTATCATATATGTTTTGAAATATTTTTTTCTGCAACCGTCAGAAACTGGTAACATTTTTATTTTAATAACAATACATAAAGTAGGCAATTATTCCACATTTGTTAGGTTAACTTAACACCGGGTGCGAAGTATTTGGGAAAACGTTTTTTCATGGTTTTGGAAAACATTTTTTCACGATGATGGAAAACATTTCTTCGCTCAATTTATATAGATAAATAAAAATATTATAATTAATCATGAAAATTAGTTGTAGAAGAAATAATTGGGGAATATTAAAAACGCAACAAAAATGTAAAACAAGATGTTCAAAGAATATAAAAGAAGTACTACATTTATGATAAAAGAATGGGGTAAAATTGACTCCTAAACTCCAAAAAAAAAAGTGGGAAGTATGACAAACCGTTTAAAGGAAGTAATTCTAATAAGTGGTGTTTCAAAAGATCGTTGATTCTATATAATTTAGAGGTGTATGGAGATTAAATAATAAATATAATATTTCTTTTTCTCGATTTCATTTCGAAAAATTTAAGAAGTCAATACATTATTTTATTTCTTAATATATAAGTTATAATACAAAATTTATTTCATGTATATATATTCAAACAAAAACTTTTTTTTCCTTTACTGATGTACGGAAACTAATTGGTTTGAATGTAAGTAGAAGTTTCAATTTCGCAATGATGAGGACCATTACTAAAATTGATTACTTAATATGGGGAATTTAAAGGTTAAAAAATGAACTCGACTAAAGCTAAAACCTGAATACCCAGGAAAAATGAGAATATTATTTCGCGTCAAATATAATATTTCCACGAAAGAGTGTTTATGTAATGATGATTCACACAATTTTATTACACGGTTCCCTCGTGGTTCCATTATGTTTATATCCATCCATCAAAAGAAAATAATATTCCGTTTACACTGGAGAGTGTAGGTAGTAATGCTTGTAAATTTGTATATTAAATTAAATCATTAATAGCATTTACAACTGGTCATAAAACAAACACGACTGGCTACACATCATGCCACTAAGATCCTATGAATAGCACTTTCCTTTCTCTAGTCACACGCTCTTTCATAATTTTCCACTACAACTACTTCTAGCTTCGCTTTAATATACGCAGCAATCTTAAAGTAACGTTAACTGTAATTCATTCAAATCGGAACAAGAAACGACTTATTACAGATAACATCATTGTTGGATTTGCTAATTTGCTTCTCTATACTGTCTTCGAACAAGAATATAAAGTTTAATTTTTGAATAAAACACATTAGTTACTTGAAATATTCAAATATTTTCATCTTAAATTAATCAGCATAAAATGCAGTTTTATGTGGAAAACAATATCAGACAAATGACCGCCAAGACTTTCTTAAAAAAACTCTTATTATTTTTACAAAATTTGTTATTTTCGCACATTTGTTACTCGATCTTCGCAATGACGCGTTTAATTTCGTCTTTTAACTAAGGAATCATTCTCGGTTTATTTATTTATTTATTGCTGGTGTCTGTAAAGATCTTTTCGCGATTCATTTTCAACAACTAAACAATTGCAGACTTTGTCAACCGGAAGGGATGAAAATGGCGAGAAATTTAAATAAAAAAAATAAAACATCCGTTATTTAATCTATAATTACTTTTTTGTTTCTAAAACATGTTGTACTACAGCAAAACATTTAATACTAAATATTCCTAACATCTAATAAGATCAAAGTTGGCATTTAGCCGTGAAAAATACACGAATTGTGATCAAAGTGAAACAGTTTTAACAGATTCAAGGCCTACTGTCTCAAATCAAACACGAGCACTAGATCATCCGCTTGTCACCTGAAGCAGCCACATCCGGTATATTATGCAACACTAATAACCAGTTCTGAATTAAACCTAAGATAAAAATAACACAGGAATATTAACAATCGTGTGAGTGCAGAATTAAGACTTGGAGAATCGCACAGAAAAACTCGCAGGTTCATAGGTTAGATCTGATCGCTTCGGTAATAATATATTTGGATGACAAAAGCGGGTTCAGATTTTTAAACATTTCTTAAGCACACCAAAAAAATGTAGCAAAAGCGCACCAGTAAAATTTAGCAGTTTTACGTGCGACTAGATCAAAAAACGGATAGCGGATAGCATCTTTTAAATAAATACACGCAGAGGAATTCCTCCAAGTATTCTTCTTTTGTTCCGAAATTAACCTAACCTAATCTAATCTAATATAATCTAAGCTAACATAACCTAACCTAACCTAACCTAACCTCACCAAACCTAAACTAATCTAAAGTAATGTAAACTAAAGTAACCTAACCTAACCTGACCTAACTTAACCTAACCTCACCAAACTAAAGTAATTTTAGCAAACCTAACCTCACCAAACAAGTATTCCTAACCTGATCTATCTTAACCTAACTTCACCAAACCTAAAGTAATCTAATCTAATCTAACCTAAGCTAACCTAACCTAACATACCCTGACCTAACCTAAACTAATCTAAACTAACCTGACCTAACTTACCTAACCTCACCAAACCTAAAGTAATCTAAACTAAACTAACTTAATCTAACCTAATCTGATGTAACCCAATTTTATTTTTAATACCCTGTACAACTAATAGTTTGTTCAGCACTGTTGATGACATAAAAGTCACAGGCCAAAATTTTTACTTTAAAAATTGTTATCTTGCTTTATTATTATTATTTCACTTTGTTCTTTCAGAAAAAAATATATTAAAATGGTACAGAACCTCCTTATATTACAAAATAAAATTGTCTGTTTTGTAATTTTGGGTACGTACAATGAAATGATCGTTAATGTGTTAGTTGGTGGTGTAGAGTTTGGGATGCGCTGGTTGGCCATCTGCCAGGGTCCTCGGTCACGGCACTAAATAAAATCCCGCACGATTAAACAGCGGCGGCGAAGTGGGCGGGGCGGCGCGGGGCACGGCGGCGCTCGCGAGTGAAATGCGACGGGCGGGAGCGTTATATCTGGACTGCAATTATCTTCTACTGTCCGCTCAGCGCTCACCATCATGCTCATAGCCATGGTGCTGCTCAAACACTACTACCAAACGGACACTACAACCCTGCTGTACTTTGGTCCAACAACATTTAAATCCGGTCAATTATAATAACGCCGAAAACCATAATTGGTTAATTAATTAATAGTAGAGATGTTTTAGAACTTCAGATGATCGTCATGGTGTTTCTCAAATACAACTACCAAACGGACACTATACAGAACGATCAATCCTGGTGTAGTTTGGTCCAACAACATTTGCTAGGCTTCTAAACCCGGTCAATTATGATAACATCGAAAACCATAATTCGTTAATAAATTAATGGTAGACATATATTAGAACTTCAGAATTGATTAATGATGAAAAAGTTTTGAGTTTAGAAGTTCTATATGTTTATAAAGTAAATAGAAGACACTGTCTTTTCTCGTTGGCACATTTTAAAGTACAAAAGGAATAATTGAAATACTCGGTAGGTTCCAAAAATTTTCTTGAAGCAAGCCATAAAAGATCCCTTAGAATCTTCAATTTCCCAGGACAATCTTCAACATGTTTATGGTTTGAACGTAAATTAGTTTAAAAGAAGAATAAAAGAGAAAAGAAACACTCTGTTAGTTTCAAAATTAAAAGTTTAATACAAAACGTATTTCGGTCTGTAAAACCATCATCAGGAAATACATGAATGAATTTGTACATATAAATTTACACTTAAATACGCAACGTAAAATGAACCTGAATAGATTTTAAGTAAGGCCTATTTTCCTTTACTGCAAGTTAACCATTTATTAAATTGTTATAATTGTCCGGATTTAAAGCCAAACCAAAGTTCTTGAACCAAATTCAAAGCTCAAATAACAGTTCCATGGATGCTAAAACTTACAGAAGATGTAGAGAATCAGAAACTTCACATAAAGATATCAGGACATGGATTCCTGACCTATCAAAACATATAGGTTAAACAGAAAGTATTTCTAGCTTACGGTTTCTGAGAGTAATAAATGAAATAATGAAGTTATTATCAACTACATGATTTTACCGACTCTCCTTTAATTGGGTTCTTTCTTTTAATTTTGTGCCTTTCTATTTGGACTCATTTAGATTTAGAGTGACCAAATGGTAAGACATTAATTTCTAAGATAGGTTCACGCTTTTAACTAATTTCCATCAAATTAGAGACAAATAAGGTTAAATAAATAAATCTGTAATATTTTCTGAAGCATATGTGAATCAGTGACAATGCACTGAAATTCTGGACTATAATGAAATATTATATTTAGAGCTCTATAACGGAACAAGTCGACCAACTTTAGAAGAAAAAGATCAACGTTAGCTATACGATATTTGCTTTGCAAATTGATGACATCGTTTGCATCATGAACATTGGCTGTTCTGTACGCAAATAATAATCTATTTTTACATGACGAGCCGGTTTGGTTTACTCATTAGTGTCAACAAATTTTTGATTAATGACAGACATACATATGAAGGATAATATAATGAATATATCATCATATGTTTTCTTCATCGTATAACAAATTTGCCTAATTTGATGCTCCAATGAATTTAGCGCATTCATATACCTCGTTCATAAATACTAAAGATACCCCCTACAAGGTTTAAAAGCAAGGAAAATGGTATTGGAAGGTTGGTTGAACAATTTGTTCAAATCTTTCCGCGCTCTTGAAAACGAAGTGAACATGAAACTACCCCTAGCAAGGGTGTGGAGCTAATGAATAGTCGCTCACACAACCCTTAGGGAACTGAGTGAAAATGATATTATGTTTTGGGTAAACGCGGGGGTCGTTTGTTGAAATAGTCTACTAGATTTACGGACGGATTGAAAATAATAGGGCGAGTAAAGTGCATTTTAAATTTTAAATCCAACGCAAGATTAGGGAAGAAATAATTTTTACTTGCGTTTTATTTATCTTTATACTTACACTATACGCTGTTTACAGTCTAAAATACAAGTAAATTGTCTTGAAGCATGGAATTTTTTATTGGATTATCTCGAATCTTTATCCAGTTGATCAACTTTTGTTAAAAACTGACTACAGTTGTCATATTTAGGTTGTTTTGTGAATATTTCATTCACTCTAGTAACAACCTAACAAAATCATAGATTTCACATGGTAACTGGCGTGTGTCCTAAATATATTGACTTCTAAACCGATATACCATAGTAACTTTTGTTTTTTTTTATTTGTCAGAAATTGACAAATTAAATATCAAATTAACTGTTAAAGTTAAAATTTTAAGTTTTCCTTAATTGCACAACATCATATTGTCAAATTCCCATCAAAAATCTTACATATTTTAGAATTTTGTTTTGGAAAAAGAAAAACAGCATTTCAAATAAAGGAAAATACCACAAATTATTTGTTCAACTCCGTAAATTTATTTTGGTGTTAAATATTTATTAATAGCAAATTTATCTGTTGTGTTTATAAACATAATTGTTATCACTCTTTTAATTCTAAAAATAAGTGAAATCTTTTAAGACAAACAATTTAAATAAGTAGGTAAACTAACAATTTTCCGGCAATTACAGCAACAGAGCGAGTATCCTGGCAATAAAAATTCCTTCCATTATTCTATCCCAATAGCGTGGGTGTCTAATCAATTAGTGCGCCAATTTATCGTGATTATTCCGTGCAAACGTAATTAACAAATTGGCTGCTGGCCACACAACAATGACTTAACTATACACCTGGGAAATGTCGTTCAAACTTCTCAAAATAAACAACTCCAACTAAGAACACATTGTTATTATTACGGAGTTTGTAGCGGCATGACGTTAGTAGTTTACGACTGATATGATTCATAAAAAGATGACAAACTTCACGATGCTCGCGAGTTAATAACCGGCCGAAATAAAGTCAAGGAAATGGCTAAATTTAAAAGAGGGTCAATAATGAAAACGTTTATAATTGAGCCAAGGAGAAAATCAAATAAGTATTACAGGGTGGCTCATTTCAAACTTAGATAACGCACGACGACTAAAAATCTGATGTGGTTACCACATGACTTCCTTGAACGCCTATTAATTTTAAATATTCTACGGCTATGCGAAAAATGACAAAAACAATTCGAGAAAAAGGTTCTTTCAGTATATCTCGTCTAGAATTCATTTGAACAATGACTTTTAAATCTGAAAATCAAACTAATCTAACTTGTCCTTACCTAACCTAACCTCACCAAACCAAAACTAATCCTAACTAACTTAACGTAACCTGACCAGACCTAATTTAATTTAACCTGACCTCACCAAACCTAAAGTAATCTAAACTAACCTAACTTAACCTAACCTAATCTAACCTAATCAAATTTAAAGTTATTTAAACTAACCTAACCTAACCTTACCTAACCTTATTTTATTCCATCATTGAATAAATATTTACATCAAATTTATTAATATATGAACATTTAAATTATACAGACATTGGTGCGGTTAAGTGACGTACTTTGGTGCACTTTTGCAATGTTCATTTGGTGCGCTTTTGTAACAAAAAATACCATTTGGTGCACTTTTGTCATACGCCGACCAAAAGAACATTTTGCACTTATCTAATAAACTACGGGCGTAAATCATGAATGGGAAAGCATTTTACCGGTGGCGTAGGATTATTTTAATAACAAATGGAATTTTTGTAGTGGAATTAATACGCTATTAATCACTTCATCTTCTACAAATTTCAACAAATAAAAAGCTAATTGTCTATTTTCGCTATTTAAAATAGTAGTTTATAAATATGTACAGGTGTTAATATTAATTAAACTTTTGTTTATTTTATTATTTTAAATTGTTAATTGAAGGATTGTACAAAGGACATGTAACGGTATTTTTTGATCGCTCGGTTAGCATTTTTGGAAAATTTGTGTGACTATTTTCGGAATGGCGTGCATATCTACGTATGCGATTTTAATTGGTGATAAAATGCAGAGAGTAAATGTATCCCCTAATTATCCGGAATAAAAAACCCGCAGAATTCCCGAACATTCCAATCGTGTCGTACCTGTGAAATAATACATTTTCTAAATAATGGAAAAATACTTCGGGGTGGATATGAATTTCAGTCCAACAATTGAAATTCTTGAAATAATCAAGTAATAATGAACCTCTGTGGAGCCAACTGACCCAGTAATGAAAACAAAAACACTGTTGTCATTGTTAATGTTAATCACATTATCCGGGAGCAGAGCTGCTTGATTGTTCGCGTAAACAAAACACGCTCATTGTGCCCCATATCAATTTATCCCCTAGCTCATGTTGATGTGCTTGTCATTTGTTCCCCAGCCTTCTAAATGCGATAGTTTGCACCAGCCAAATTCGTCCTGTCATCAACGTCCAATCCCATAGCATCAACATTTTCATTACGTTTGGTACTTTATTGAAACAATAACTGATTATCCATCACTTTTTTTACTTATAAATGTACAAAACCAATAATATATCACTTACGGTTGATTACCCATTGCTGGGCATTGCTGGTGTTGCCTTCTAGACCTCTAGACTAGTGGTTCTCAAATTGGATGCTTCGGTACCTTTGGGGGTGCTTTTCATTACTTATAGGGGTACCACGGGCTTGGTGAAAAAATGTAGCATCGTAGTTATTTTAACAATTCTTAAATCTGAGCATTTGAACCTTCTTCTTACTGATATAAAATGATTGTCCAAAGAATGAGTATTGATTCGTGCTTACGAATTAAAAGAATTTTTGAAAAATGTATTTGCAGAACTGAAAAAAGTAAATTCCAGCAAGCAAGAAATAAAAGATGAAAATTTGTTAAAATCGTCCAAGTTGGAAATTGAGGCAAGTTGGAAATGTTTAGAAGAACACTTAAAACACACAAAACTAAAAACAGAGAACATGAAATGTGAGTATGTTTGTTCAAATACATTTAACTCATGTATCATCTGTTTTCCTAAGATTAATTCTAGACTCTTGTTTTATCCTGTTTTGAAATTTTAAGACAATGAAAGACTTTATTCTAGATCAAGACGAGAAAAATGTGGACAATTTTCAAGACTATCAAAATTTTAAATACATAATGTAAAGTTTATTCCATACAAACTGAAACAGTAATTGTAAAATAAAAAAGAACGCTACCGAAAAATTATCTGTCCTTATTTAAAGCGTAAACGCATGTAGAGTCTTGATATCTAAATAAGACTGTTTAGTCAAGACTTAGACTTAGTCAAGTCTTATCTTGAAATTTCTAGACAAGACAAGATTTTGCAAAGTCTTATCTTGTCTAGACGGTAACACTAGCCAGATCTGCTGAGGTCTCTGTACATTGCTCGGTTTTATTCAATATTGAACCTCGAGGTGTAAAATAGAACCTACCTCATTTTCTCGATACTCTAGCAGTCTAGTTGATAGTAGAAGCAAATAATTCACTAGGCAGAATTCGAAGTCAGGACCACAGAACCACAGGTTGTTCTTCTAAGCACTAGTATCAAACTACTCCTTATATTATTTACACTATTTACAAGCTAAAACATTTGAATTCTGGTTGATATTTAAGTTTAGGATAAGCCTATAATATCTAGAATTAATGGACCAATTCTGAACAAATCTGTAAATCTTACAGATCTGTAAATCTGTAAAATATGTCAAAAACGCATTAATTTTTATTGATAAGTAAAATTATGGATAAAAGCGACTGGTTTCGATTTTGTTCATTATTTACAGATTTACAGATTTGCAAGACTTACAAATTTGTTCAGAATTGGCCTATTAGTTTAGAAACTGGTCAGAACCGAAATAAAGCCTTCGAAATACTGACAGAACTCAACAAATTAATGTCTTATTCTGTTCATAGAAAATCTTCAAATCGTTATTTACCTTTATTGTAAAACTATATTTATAAACTTCCTGCAAATATTGCGACCCCAATTTAGTTAATGATAAAGTAACCTTTTCAATCTTCAATCATATCACTATGTTTTTCTCGGAGTTCATTACAAGCGCTTTGTGACAAAAACCTTTCAATATCCACAACAAGCATTCATACTTGCATTCAACCGACTTCGGAGGCAAAAAGCCGCAACCGGGGACCTCGTGGCTCAAAGCAAAACCAAGCGAATGATGTGGTGCAGAGACAGGGTGTGCGAATACAACACCCTTCGCTAACAGATGAGCCGATAAACGATTACATCCCTCAGTAGGAAACACGGGGTGGGTTGGCAAATAGCAGAATGGAGTAAATTTCCAAAAGAAGTATACCTTCGGTGCACTATAGAATACGTATTTATATGTGCTTTTGGTATCTATTAATAGTTATTGTGAAGGCGTTATGAAGATGTTTAGTCAATCAAAGGCCTTATGATGATGTTTGTATCTGTCAATATATCAAACTTACAAACTGAAAGCTATGTTACTTTTCTAATACTGCAATTCATTATTGTTCATTTCTTAAGAATTTGATTAATATATCAAGATCTTTTTTAAATAACGAAGAACATACATAGTTAGGTTATTAATGATTTCGATGTTTTCCCATTAAAATTAGTTTTATGATAGCAAACTATTATAAAATATTTAAAATTCATAAATACTCTGTGACGAATTTACTAAAGAATATTAATACTTCTGTTTCTCTTTCTACTATTGTGCTGATATCTACATTACAACAACTTTAGTAATTTATTGCTTATTTACTATTGACAATTTTATAATATAAAGAAAAACGTTTCTAATATTTTATAATTTTTATTCACAATCGGTTAGTAATATTGCGATTTCTGACTTTTAAAAAGTTGGGAAGATAGTTATTGCTAACCTCATTTTCTAAGAGGTTGGGAAGTATAGTATGAGTATAGCTGGGGTTGGAAAGTCACAACTTCTTAATCTCATCTATACTCACTTCACACTTTTTTACTTCTATGAAATCAATATTTAAGGTTAGAAATCAAACTGACAGTTCAAGTGACAGATGATATACACCAAATCAAAGCGTTCATTTATTCATGTACGATTATTAATTATTTTAGATAGTGAATAAAACAGTTCACATAGTCTCGAGCTTGCGCGCCATGATAAGCTATCTTCGCCCTCGACAGTAATGAAACACTTTCCATCTCGTTTAGTAATATACTATATTTGAAAATTAATATATAATCGTATATAAACCCTTTTTGCTTCATTTCTATTAAACCTCTAGATTTGGCATCTAAATTGAAGTAAAACAACATAAAACTGAAAGAACTCCAATTTGCTTGATGGTTTTTCCCCTAACCAGTTGTAAGTAAAGACAGTAACATAGAATCGTAGTACGGATAGCGGTGATTCATTTGATATGCGCGCTCCAACTCGAGCAGAGTGGACTGTGGGATTTGGGGTTCAAATCCCAAGGTCGCTAATTTGTAAAAAAACCGTTGTGACCAAGTGGTTCGGAACCCACCATAAGCTGTAGGTCTCATGTAGAAGCAATAGATTGACAACATATTTTGCTAAAATACAAGTAGAAAATTATTAGAAAAGATAGAATGTTCACCCCGATTTCATTTGCCATATTTACCTTAATTGAATGATAGGATATTATAATTATATTATTAACATATTAGTACAACAATGTTCTAAGCAATCTTGACAAGGAAGATGTATAACGCAATATTAAAGACTAAACTAAAAATAAATGTCTCTTTATGATAGGAAGTACATTGGCCAGATAACTACGAATGAGTTTATTTCCGATCCGAAGAGCTTTATAGCAAAAGCAATCAAAATAATTTAGCATTGAAGAAGTGAAATAAAAGTCGATATGAAGTTCCACAATGAGCTGCGGAAAGCAGGGAACTAATCCACTGCAACAAGTGGCAAAAGTTCACAAAAGAAAATAAAGATAAAACAAGTTATGACTTTGGGAAGAGTTAGACTGCGGAAAAGGAAGAAAATGCATTGTAAACTCTTCCTGTTTTTATCACGGTCATTCAAACAACGACTCGCCGGGGGCTGAACTGACGCTGAGGTGTTCGATTTTATTCCCTGCCAACTTTCCCAACTCTTATCCCAGTTCCTCAGACTTGAATCAAATTGTCATGAAAGGAAATCTTATCCGGGTCTGACGGGCTATTTTATTCCGGTTTATATTCAAACTACTTTATTTACATTTTATACTGCATATCATCTCATACAAACACGCCTTTATACCTTCAAATTTAAAACATATTTGGGACACATACCTACTTTAGTTCTCATATCGTCTTTACTTCTCAAAGCGAACAGAACATCTAGGTATTTGGTTCATTCCAATTTTAAAATGCTTACCAATATTAATTGAATGTACATTAAAAATTACAATAAGTAATATTAACTGAAGAAATTATATATTAACTATTTTATCAGATTGACAAAGAAGAATGTTTTATTTTCTATTAAATGAAGTATGTAGTTTTATATTTTATCAAGCTGGACACATTAACTAGTAGTAATATAGTAACGTTTATTTATTTGATTAGGGTAGAATAATTGGAGACTTCAGCCTTATTTATTTTATTTATTAGACGACGTTTCGGTCCTTTTTTGCGACTATTTTCATGTATGAATTTTGTTGCTACTAAGTCTAAATTAATTATTCACATTAAATTATTTTGAAGTCAAATATGCCAATTGAATTAAAATTGAAAAAGTGAACATTCAACCTAAATTTTTAATATACAATATGTCGACATGTTGGAAGCACTTGTATTATCAGATTGTCCTCGTTATCTTTTCTGCTTGACTTTATATATCCGATAAATTAAACTCTACAATATTCTGGCACCTTCGATATGCGCTACACTATAATCGCGGTAAGATATATTTTGAAATTTAAAAAAATAAATAAAGTCATTCATGATAATTTTTACTTCATTGTGTGTTGGTAGTTTCGTTAGACCAATCTACAACGCTATTTATATGTTTCATCCATTATTATATTTGTATATAATACTGTCAGTTTTGACATTTATTTATTTCGTAAATTACACGATTTCACCCGACAAGATGATGTTTCAATCCTTCTTAAACCATTGGTGATTTGAATCACATGGTTACGATTAATGACGTGAGAATCAATTCAGCGAAATCAAATTTACTTGAGGTACTTGTTCCATCTAGGAATGTCGTGCCACAGACGATGATGATGAAGTTTCTCTAATTTTATTCATTTATTTCTTGATATGTTTATTATTGAATTTATGTATTAAATTTTTAAGACAAAGTATTAATTTTTGTGTTTATAAAATTTAATAAGTATTGAATCTGAATGCCATAAACTCAACTGAATTGGGGGATGATATATTTATTGATTTGTTGATGCGTTATGAATTGGTTGGGAAAAGAGCAAAGAGAATGGTTCGTACGGCTTTGTAATTCCCACATGTGTATTGTTTGGCCGGCCGTGGCGTACATTAATTATGGCCCTCGTCGATTGGATTCCATTCCGTGTGCTACCTGTCCCCCCTAGTCCGGGCCACGTTCCGCGCGTTCCTGCGCCGGCACGCAGGGCCGGACCAACGCTTTTTGTCTCCGCCGCCTGCTCTGATCTCGCAGATATGGACGCGAGCTTTGTTTTACTGCGACAGGATAAATACACTCGCTGCTGCTGCTGCTGCTCTTTTTACTCAGCAGTTGTGGAAAAAGTAAACATCAACCAGGATTGTCTGTTAAAGGAACAGGAATTAAAACACTAGAAAGCACCAATTCGGAATAGAATATTAAAATACAAGTTGCATATTGTAACCTATTCTAGTATGAGTTTGAAATTAGAACACGAGCCGCACAGCGACAAAGAGACGAACAAATAAGTGTTTGAATTACTATGTAGTTATAATGAGTCTTTTGAATTATTTTCTCTGTTTGGGTTTTCATTTATTCTATTAAGTGCCGGTTTTTTCATTTCTGGTTGAAGTACCAGTACATTAATCGTCGCTTTATAGAAAAATATTGTATCAAAACACAGACATAAGTTGTCAAAAATTGTACGTATTGTACTATATCTATGCGATACTTTTCTATTAACCGATTAGGTTAAATTAATCGGCACTTTAACCAGAAGTGAAAAAATTTGAACTTCACTTATTCAATAAAAATCTAAAAATTTTCCAATTAAAAAAATAACAGATTGTAATCTAGGGATATATAAATGTAAAATATGGTAACTCTGTTGAATGAAGTTGGGCACATTTATCTGTCAATATGCATTTAAAATATTATGAAAATATTTATAAATCTATACTGTTATGAAATTTTGATATCCTTCTAAATTAGTTTTGTTTATTCGGATTTCATTCTTAAAAATAATATAAATTATACATATCTTATATTATTAAACTGTTTTCGATATAACCATAAGACAATTATTAACGCAAAGTATATAAATATTTTTTCGCGTCACCGTTCACGTAATTTTAACTTACTTCAATAGCAATATAAGTCGTAAGTTCGTGATAACTTCCGTTATTCGGTTAGCATAGTCAATGGGAAATTATAAAAATAAATCAAAATTTGGCAATGTCATATTGCTTCTGTTAACTTCATTGTTAATAATAAGTTGAAAGTAGCTTAAAAGATTTTCGTTTTTGCCCGGAATAAAACAACGATTACTATATAAATTCTAATTTTTAAAACATATCATATTTTTATTCATAACAATTCAATTTACATGTTTATCTTTGTATAGTACTGTTTTAGTGTTTATTTACAAATGTATTGATGATATTTATTAATTTATTTATTATTGTTTCCCGTCCTAAAATATCTGAAATAATCTGTGAATGATATGCATTTATTTATTCGATAAGAGAAAACCTTTCTCTATTTGAATAATTTATTGAAACAAAAAAGGCTAAGAAAAACAAGCAGCAAACGATTAAACACGAGAAAAAACATGAAGTTATCGCATAATCAATTAAACGAGAAGAAAAATAAAACGTCGGGAAAGAATTTGGAACAAAGCCGCCGCGGTCGGCTCGGAAGCACAGACGCGGTGATAATCATCTCCAGGTGAGTCTTCTGGGGGGGAGGCGAGCGGGCAGGGGGGGCACGCCCGCGTACATTATCGCTAATGTTGTGTTTATACCCGCGTAATTGAAATGGACCGGTAATTAGGAGGAGTTAGCGAAAAACGGGCGGTAATGTCTAAATAAACTACACTTCTTTTCAACACTACTTCATCTGCTAATTCCTTACTCCCTTTTCTCATTTGTCTTTCTTACTAATAAGTATCATTGGATATTTTACTTGTGTATTAATTGTGACAACTGAAATTTGAAAGTTTTTGTATTCACTGCGGCATTATTTCTTTGATAGTGATAACAAAAAAAGTAACCGCAGATAAATATAATAGTACATTTTACACCAAGATTGAGAAGACTATTCTTATTTCATGAGTTTAATGAGGCAAACAATGATGATTTGAGATTCTTTAAAAAGTAATAGTTTTCATTATCGACCTAG
This sequence comes from Stenolophus ochropezus, assembly GCA_035578165.1. Taxonomy (NCBI): domain Eukaryota; kingdom Metazoa; phylum Arthropoda; class Insecta; order Coleoptera; family Carabidae; genus Stenolophus; species Stenolophus ochropezus. The sequence continues at coordinate 4,778,310 of JAQOWZ010000010.1, forward strand.
GTTAACAATAATTTATTACGGACCTAGGTGATTATGGTTTCCTAGTAAGCGGTAGTAAAAAATAATTTCTCATGTCAAATAAAAGTGGGTGTCTAGGCTAGTAGAGAAAATATTAATTGTATATTGTTGATTAAAATTTTATTGTGTTCTCATGTTTTGCAAAGATTAATCCTTGTAAAATTAAGCTTTTCATTTGAAATATCATAAAAAACCCATTGGTCAATAGAGGCCAACAAATAGAAAAATTTGATGACAAAATTATTTTGCGTAAAGAATTATATTTTCGATTCTGTTCTTTTTTCTCATTTTCATCAAATCATATATATGTAGAAAACATTTCATTGTGTAACTTTGTAGAATCTAATATGGTATCCTCGTTGAAATCGTATGTCTACTCATTTTTTTAATATATACTCAGAAATCACACATTTTTGAAGTGCATTTTTGGAAGCAAAGGTACGGAAAGAGATACTTAAATTCTGTTTGTAATTTTGAAATTAGCACATTGAAATCTATCAATATATACTAATTTCTAATAAAAATTTTGGTTCTAAAAATTGAATTTTTTTATTATTTCAGTTGTAGAAAAAAAAATTATGTTTTAAGACTTAAAAATAATAATCTTAAGGTTCAATTATGATTGGAAGTATATCTAGAACGCTTTTACATTTTAAGGTTAGGTCTAATTTTGGTTTATAATGTTGGTATTAGCGTAGAACTTAGTGGGTATTTATTAGTTACACTTTTGGTGCATATTGTTAATGAAAACGATTTGAAAGTCTCTTTCATGTTAATAACCAGCGAAAATTGAAATTTAATAACAGAGTCTCTGGGAAAATTCAATGGAATGCGAAATCTCATTGAGTGATTTCCGATATACGAGTATCTGTTTCTCTTTTTTCAATATTTGATATCCAGTCAACTGATTTGGGCTGCTCGCTTTTTGCGCGCAGATTTTAATTTTAGCATGACACAGTTGATTGAATTTGTTAATTTACAATTTAATTAACATCAAATAACTTGGATTAAAAGCTTTGCAGCCAAATCATTTGGAAAACTGAGCAGCCAATAAATATCGCCGGTATTTATTCCGATCAACTGCCTGAAATGTTTGTGTTATTGCTATTCAATTCTCATTCGTTTGTTTCACCACTGACGATATTATTCATTCAAATTTAATGCACATAATATCACTACTTATTTCATAATTTTACACCCTTCCATTTTATGCCAGACGTTAACATTACTTTTCTCTAAAATTATTATATTTATTTTTATATAAAAAATGTCTAATTCCCAATAATAAAATTTATTTTTTTCTTCTCGTCTACATATTTTTAGGGTAGTACGTAGAGATATTTGATCTCATTATTAAATAAGTCGATTGTCTATTAGGGTAAGTGGAGATGAGATGGACCTCTTTTTGGTAAAATAATTATTACTCTATAATATTGAGTAATATTTAAAAAATATAAGTTTATTTATAGGAATAAAAAAAATAAACTATGTTCTGAAAACTACAAAATAATATTTTCTTCGGGTTAAAAAAAGTCCAACTCTCCTCCACAATGTAGGTGAGACGGACCAAGGCTATGAGAAAATGAACTGGTTAACCACAAATTACACAATTTATCCAATCATCCTTAATTTTTTTTTTAATATAATTTTCCTTGCATCCAGCATTTTCGTTTTCATAATCTTCATTATCATCACCCTCTGATGAACCATATAGCAACAGTTCTACAGAACTCATGGAATTGCAGCTAGATCGTCTACCTTTCTTTGTAGAATTTTTTTTTAATAATAAAAATCCTCTGGTCCATCTTTTCTCAGCATAACGTTGTATATTTGTTTTTAGAGCAGAGGTTAATTGGACCACTAAATTACTTATGACTGTATACAAATAGAACCACATTTTGAAGTTACGTTCAATTTATGCACCTGTTTATAAGGTATTTACATCAATAATTAGTTTAAACCTACCGAATTAGTAATTAACTAATTGTGTATATAAGGTACAAAAAATATTGCCAATTTTTTAAGTAAATCTTGGATTATTCATTGTTAACTGCATTAATTTTCAAGCGACTACTTACTCTGTCTCTAAATAATAAAATTAACATTCATAACATATCAGTCTAATATACTATTAAAACCAAAAGTCCATCTCTTTCCCATTTACCATATTTAGTTTAATTTATAACTTGAATAAATACGATGTAGGGATAGAGAAATACAAAGTCTGAAAAACTACAGTTGAAAAACAAGAAGAAATGTTCGTTATTTGCTATTTGTATGTTGGTACAATTACACTAAACTCTGAAAACATCTGCAAATATAAATATTACCTGTCATTTTTCCACCTGTCTCGTTATATTTATTTCTGTCACGTCCAAGTGTCATTTTACGTGTTCTGTGAATGGTAGGTGCAGATTACACAAAGTTCTGTGTATTTTTGTTATTTATTTTTGACTTTACTTGTGTAAATTTCACTGAATAACAGTTTTGAAAAATATATCTTCATGAGAAAAAATTGACGATTTAAACGGCTCTTTATTATATTTGTAGTTGTAAATACCTTTAGAGAAATTGTATGAAATATATTTCATGGAAAAAGTAGTTACCTATAGCTAGCAATTACAAAAAGAAATATAAAATTTATTGAAAATATATCGTAATAAGTCACCGATAAAAATTAAAATTTTATTTTGCTTTTTTATAGTTAATAATAAAAGGATTCTAAGGTTAAAAAAAACTAATAAAATTACACTTATCCCTAAAATTATATAAAAAACACTAAATACATATTTCAAGAACTAAGTTCTCATCATCAGTAGTACAAATGGAAAGATTTAAAAAGAGTATTTAAGATTACTCAACATGTCAACCATGTTAGAGGTCCAAAGAGAGTTGTTTATTATTTTTTTTATTTAAGTTTATTTGAAAATATTGTTATGGAAAAAAATATCATAAATATTTGTAATTAAAAATGTAACTTCCCAGTCAGCCAGTACGGTTGTGTGGTCGTGGCGTGTCTTGTCTGATCGTGTAGATAAGCAACATAGCCCGCCCTGTCCAATTGGATGGGTTGCCGCACAACGGCTCGGTGTGTGCTGGCCTTGCAGAGACTGTAGGCTGACAACCTGCATCACTAAAATGCAAGTAAAACATGTCACGAAACAAGTACTTCAGGTACTTGAGGCCTTGTTCCACATAGGAATGTTGTGCCACTGATGATGATGAACTTCCCACATAAAATGGTCTCTGAAGTGCACTTTCCATACTACGGAAAATACCTAAGAGCTGCTGTTTGATAAATTCCGTCTATAGTATAAAAACTTACTAGTCTATTTTCCTTGGTTTGACTCGAGAAAATGTTTTTCACTGCCGGTTACCATATAGCACCTAGTTCAATAATACATTATTATTAACCTATGTTCCATAAAAAAAAAAAACTCAAACCCATATATCCAAATATTATTTGATACATTAAATTCAAGAACAGTGTAAACTATAAATTTTCAATATTAATTTGCCATGTTATTTAAGTAAGTAAATCAAATTAAAACAAATCAAGAATCAAAAGTTAATAAACAGGAACTTCAGATAAAAAAATTCAAAGTGAAGAATTTAGGATTTAAATGCTAATAGAAAAAATATTATATTATACCGTCAGGCACTAAATTCATTATTTAATCCTGAAAGTACAGTTTATTTCACGAGCCGTAGGCTTCATTTATATTGATCAACGCCTTGTATCCCTCCGTTGCTTCGCACCTCGAGATACAATCTTAGCGCTAGATCAATAATGATAATAATTTTTGACATCTACAATAAAACAGATTTGACACACCTATAACTGGTTAGAAGTCATGATTGATTTATTTATTTAAAATGTTAGCGACGTATATTTACGTTTATAAAAAATGGTGATGGAAAAAGAATTGTGTGTGTTTTTAATAAGGTAATCAGCGTGAAATTCGCAAAACAATTGGAGTGGTAAACAACAAGCAAATCGGGAAATCCATCAGCAAAATACAAACATATCTATTACACGGTAAAATTCCACGCAGCCCAGTCAATTGGAACAAAAAACAATAAATCTTTTTCAAGTTAATTGCTGAACACATAGGGGCTGACCGACCAACGTGTGCGTCGGTAAAAAGTTTAATTTTTAATTTAATTCAGGTATGTTGCGATGAAAAAGGAACCTGACGTTACGAAATGCCGTTTGGTTAATTTCATTTTGAAACAAAGCTTCGGTTACAAAAGAATTTCAAGAGCGCGGAAAAAATACATATACAGCGCGCGCAATGACCGACTGACTCGTTGCTCCTGCCCACTTTTATTTTATTCCATTTTTTTACAGACAAGGCGGAATTTAACCGGTCAAACTTACTGTTTCCAACAACACTTTTTCAAACTACTATCACCTTTCATTTGTACGCACTACTTTTCCTTTTCGCTGCCTTTTTATCAAACCGTATTTTGTTTCTAAGCACACTTCTAACAAAAAATAAAATACCTCACTAAAATAACTAAAAATCCTTTTCCTTTTTACTTTTCATAGACTTATGTTTTATTGTAAACAAATTATTAGTACGTAACGTACTATAAATTATAGATTTATAATTGCTTTTCGGTTTGAAAGTAAATATATATAAATTCATACTACATATTAATTTATTAACATAAATCATAGTGACAACTGCTTAATTTAATTGAAATCTGATAAACGACACATTAATTTGAAATAACTTACTTTTATGACTTAATAAATAGCAAGGTAAACTTTCTGAAATTAATATTAATAGTGGATTCCTTTCAGTTTTATAAATAATTATACTTTGATAAAAAGGAGATATACATTTTTAAATAATAGAAATTTATTTGTTTCAAATCTTTTTTATTTTAATTACATACGTGTTTCTTCATCATACAGGTATATTTATTATTCATTTCGGTCAAGTGTGGAAACAAAATCGAAAATACAAAACAGAAGCAAATACGTAGGGTGCGCTTATAGCTTTACTATGATTTTATGAATTTTTTTACTGGAAAACTTCTTCCATCATTCCATTATTCCATTTCGAGTGCCCTTAAAAATTATCATCAAAAAGCAAATTGGCATACCCAGCAATGGATATTTCTAAGGAATGCTAGAATTTTTCTCTGAGAAATATAATGGAATCGAATTCACAACCAAGATGTTATGAAGCTATAAATTATTTGCATGGGAAACAGTTTACTTCATATTTTTCATTATAAATCATCATTTTATTTCTTAAATTTCTTGATATATTGACACTTATGACTATTGCAATACATTTGACAATTAACTATCGTACTTTCTTATTATTTGAGAAGCTAACAGTAATAAAAATGTTACAGAAACATTGCTCTTAATAGTAATTATGTTTGAACTGTTGAATTAGGAACACATTCAAATTTTTAAATAATTGATTACGAGTAGTACTTGCATGTATGCATGTTGAATGTTTTGCTTAATGACGATGGTGACGCGAAAAGGAAAGAATATATAATTTTGCTGAGAGATAATTTATTAGTTATCAAAGTTATCACATTATAAACAACTCTGAGGGCTTGTTACCTTAACCATCGATTAAGAGAAAAATATCAAATCGTCATAAGTTATCAAAAATATACGTTATTTACTATTTTGATGCGAAATTTTTCTAGTAACCGATGGTTATTAAGGTATCTGAAACAAAACTGTAAATTACATTCAATTTAGAATTATCCTTCTAGAATGTCTTGAAGCAAAGGTGTCTATTATTTTGTTCAAGTTCATTTTTTTGCCATTTACCTTTCATTATATTTTATAATTAAATTTGCAACCATTTTATGGATCTTAGTGCCATAACATATTTTAAATTAAAGTCTGTATTCTTCTTAAACAAGAAAAAGTTCTTTCGGGTCCTGCCTTTGAAATTGAAATAATGATAATTATACATGATATATACTTCAGAAAAAGCTACTTTGTGTCTCTATTCAATTTTTAAAATGAATTATATTTTTTATTTAATTTGAAATTCGTTCTGGGTCTTCTTTTTATAAATTTTGTCACTTGAAGACCCGTGTGGGGTCGAAACTGTCGTGGTTGAAAGACTAAAGTCAAGAAATATCCTCTAATTATTCAGGTCTATAGTGACAAAAACAATCCATATTGTTAAATTTGTTTGAATTCCTTGACGTGTGTGAAGGTATTGTTCCTGCGTACGGCAGGAAAGGATCAGGATCAGAAGTTAATCGAGCAGTTTGAGTGGCGATGGCGGCAGAAGACGCGAAGCAAGCGAAGAGTTGTAAAGTGCCGGCCGCATAGATAAGAAGTTTTCTAATTAGCGAGCCTCGGTGCTGCTGCAACCCCAACTAAAACTGCGCAAGCAACTTCCGCCAGCAAGCAAAGAACGCCACTTATTACAATGTTTATGATATCAAACAAGAATTAGTAAATTCAACTGCCACAACTTTCTCAGCTTTATTAAAAATCACCCTCACATACAATTAATCAAAAAAACATTCACTTGTACTCGCCAGGTAGTTGAAGATTATTTTAAAAATAATAAATTCAAATGATAAAGATGGATTTGGTTAAAACGCTCCGATGAAAGAAGTGTGAGATCTGAAATCCAAATGGACTTTGCCAATCTTTTACCAAATGTCGGTGTGTTTCAGTATTTCGAAATCCACTATAAGCGACAAACCATATTGAATATTAACAGTTAAAACTTAATTTAGTTGCCATGTGTCATATTTAGGAAATGATTATTTACAACTTCATAAGGTGGAAAGTGTTGATAAAGTTTAATAACCAAGGATCAAAAGCGTTTGGTTGTCGTCGAAAGTCGAATGATAGTTGAGGTTGTTGAAGTTGAAGTTAATGTTGATATCTGGTTAAATTATTCTTATTTCGGTGGACAATTGACCATTAAGCCAATCTTCCCTTATGGATTCATTTCTTACTCTATCTAACATTATTATTTCTTTAACTCTTCTTAGGTATTTCATTTTTCATATATATATTGTTTTGAATAACGTTTACTTATTTTTTTCCCTAAAAAAAATATGTTTCATTTTTGTCATTTTTGTCGTTTTAATTATTCTCTTATTTATGTCCACATTTTGTGTGCCGTTACTATTTTTTGTTAAGCCTAAATATTGTAATTTATTAATTTGTTCAATTTTTTCTCTATCTTGTACACAAATTTCGGATACGATTCGAGACAGAAGAAAGTACATGCCTAAAGAAATCTTTACCGCAAGTCCTATAAAACTAGACAAGGCAATGGGCTTATTCTATAATGAGTTTCAAGTATTTCTTACACCAACAATGTTTGGATCTGATACACAAACCAAAACTGAAATCTACAAGCAAGCATTATTTAACGTTGAGTCTGTAGACCTCCGTAAGACCCTTCCATTGTAGTACCCCATCATCACCTTCTGCGAATCGTGCATCTCCTTCCCCACATTTCCATTCACAACCACAGCACCCACACAACTCCCACGCATCCATCCTTGTTTATCCCTCTTCGTTGCTGCCACGTGTGTGTGCCACAGCTGGGCAAGACGTCAGTCGTAGCTTGCTACACATGGCGCAGTACCTGGAAGCTCACTAGCAACAAACTGGTTTTGTTGTTTCCAAGCCTTTGGCTTTGAACAAGCGACTGATGTTGTGATGTTGATGTTAGAGATTGGAAAGGGGTTATAGGTTGGCGTATAGACGCAGGAGGTGAACATTTCGCGAGGAATATACATTGTTAGGTTTAATGTAATTGAACAAATTAATAATTGTCGTTGTTCTGAATAATTCTTATGGTACATGAGAGAAATGCAATAGATACATCATTATAATTATAAAATAGAATAAATTTGTTTAAATTCTATGTCAATTTTTAGCTTCCTCAGAAGATTAAATATTGAGAATGCTTCTAAAGGGGTAGACAGTTGGCCCCTTAAAGTTTTGACTTTATTGTAGAAGGTTATATGAACTTTAACCCTTCCTCGCTTTTTTTACCTCTGGTTCTGATATTTTTTTTAAATTCATAGATTTAAATCACTTGTTCTGTAATTGCTTTTTAATATTTCGGATTTACAAAAATTGGGAAAAAAGCGTGTGGATACTGTTACCATGTGGCAATACGTTCTAGAACTACTAAATCTGTTTAATTTTGTCGATAAAACGACTTTACTAGTATATTATTTTTAATTTATAACGCAGAAATATTTTGAACTACTGGCCGTATTTATATGTTGTCCAATTTTGTTCGAAGGATTTAAGGAATATCGAATTTTACTAATAGTGAAATGAACATGTAAAATAAGGAGGGAAATATAAGCATCTGAAAATGATCTTTGGATAATGAGGTACACATCTAATCTACGGACGTTAAATTTTAAAAATACAGCTGTTTCCAAAATTTACTTTTCAAAAACAGTCCATGTTGATAGACGTCGATGTGCTGATTTAAATTTTGTTCGTATAGTTGCACCCCAAATAGTGTGTTTTTGGGTATATCTCTAAAATGTTTTCGTCGCATATACCTTCATTCTGAATGTCGCAAAAATATACGAAATGTAATGATTGTTTCTAATCAGCTAGTATTATTAAATATTCTTGTCGTTGATAACATATTGCAGATGTTTGATATACAAGTAGAACAAAACTAGAAGTAACTGATTCTGAATGATCATAGTCATTTTATTTTGTTTTGAAGTGAAGTAAGAGGTACCTGGATAGATATTAACTTGTTTCTCGATCATTATTATTGTAAGTACACTTGGATTTTACTATTAGTACCGCTTGTCATGTATAGCTATAATTTGCAATAATTTCTGAAAGTGTTCAACAGAAGTTGTAATTTAAATCGTACCCAGAAGTTCTCAATTTAAATCACATCTTTGATAGAAGTCAGGTGTTATTTATAATACAGCTTAACGAGACTATTAATACCGACAAAAATATGAGGTAGGATTTAAATTAACAATCTGTTCCATGAAATTCTAGATATGATGAGAAATATATTTGTATTTTAACGATTGACGTTGTAATCCTACAGTCTATGTAAGGAACACAAAGTTGATACCAAACTTCATGAAAGATAATCATTTTAATAATTTCTAATAAGTCACTTAATTTGGTATGCCTACATGTATCATTAAAATTGTGAAGTCCTGCACCTTCTAGGAATGTAGTGACAATGATAAAAATGACAATATTATAAATTGTGTGTTGAATGAATGTTGTACGCCTGCTTTTGTTCTCGGTTGTGTAATGTCTAATTAATGTTGTTTCTTTTCAGGTGAGTGAACGAACCAAACTCTCTTTCTTTCGGCATAATAGATGATCGGTAAGTTTCGAACAATTATCATGAACTACCGTATATTTTACAATATAATTAACTAAACGATAATTTTATGCAAATAATAAATAAATATTTCATTCCTTTCTTTGTTTAAAAATTCACACTCATATTTCAGTTTCCAAGAGGAATCTTAGTTACATTTTTCTTTATTTATTAAAATTCTTAAATTAAATTTCTCATCAAGATAACTACATTTTTGCTTAATTAATCCTTCAAAAATCCATATTACAAAAACAAAAGTGTTATCAGTTGTTAATCGCGGTTGTTTTGCTGCCTTGGATATGCCTGGAAAAAAGGCAAAAGGAAATTACGTTAGCGAACTTGTTGCGCGCGAAATAAAGAAAAAAAGCTAAAACGGAAGTCAATTGAGAACGACACGTTTCATCGAACTTTACATTACGTTAAGTTACGTTGCGTTTGTTTGATTTACGCGATCGCTGGGAAAAACAGAAAAGCAAAAGGAAAAAAGGACGACTCGGGATCTATACTCCCACTCGTTTTCTTTCGAAATCCTTAGGAGGCATCAAAATAATTCACAATCACGATTAAATTAGTAACAACGATTACAATGGATGATATTTTCATTCGAATTGTCTCGAGTCTGTAAGGTACATCACAAAATAAACATGAAATGCTAAAATAATACTGTTCTTGTAAACGTTGTGTTATGTACTGTGTTTAAATCCATGCTTAACAAATGTTCCGAATTCCGGGGAAAACAAAAAAGTACGAATGTCCAATTAAAAGAAAAGAGAAAAGGATTTGAAAAATAACCAGTAACGTTTTTGGATTTTACAAATAGTGTTTAGGGAATACTCAGAATTCTAAGTAGAACATTGTTAAAAAAAATGTGGACTAATTTTGTTCGAAGGATTTAAAGAATGTCGAATTTTACTAATAGTGAAATGAACATGTAAAATAAGGGGGAAAATATAAGCATCTGAAAATGATTTTTCGAAAATGAGGTACACATTTTATCTACACAAAAATTACGGACGTTAAATTTTAAAAAATACTGCTGTTTCCAAGTGAAACGGAATTCACTATAACCTGGAGGTCTCTACAGAGTTTGTTGTCTGATGACCTACATCACTAAAATGCCACTAAATCTTGTCAACTAGCATTAATTTAACCTCTCTATGTGACCATTGGGTACAATATCGCCACTAAGCAAAGGAAACAATTACCATATGTATGTAGTTAAATCCCTGTTTCTGATAATAGAAGTACATAAAAATATAATTCCTGATAAAATACTGTACTCTAAAACAGATTCTTGGACTCCTAAAAGAAGTGTGTCGGATCACCTAGACCAGCGTTCGATATGAGAATACTTTAGAAGTGACACGCTAAGATTTTACCTTAAAGTCAATGTTCCCAGATTCTAGGAATATTCTTATAATTTTAAGAATTTACCATTTAGGAAAAAGTATTATAGAAAATATTTTTAAGGATTTTAATGTTAGTTATCTTGAAATATTTCATTGTTTATAAAATAGTTACCTATCCTGCAAAATCTTCGTATAGTACGTATGTGTGCAGAACACGAACCTAGTTGCCGAAATGATCCAACGATTCGAAATGGAAAAGAATTACTAATTGTGTTGGGCTCCTAAAAGAAATGGGTCTGATCATCTACACTAAAAACAGCTCTGAGTTAAAGTTGGTGGAAACGCCGTCCATCGATTCGGAACAGAGTATAGCAGGCAATAATGAACCGTCGAATGATGTGTGGAATGAAGTGCACAACTCTTTCCCTGCGATTCTTTGTATTTCGTGCCTTATGATGATTACACGGTTGGTGGTTCCGTTTTGCTCTCAGTCTCTCAGTGACTTTAACTTTGTTATGGTGGCAACGCTCCACTGGGCTCGCTTTGTAGGAGCGCCTCTACACAAACACGCCATGTGGACTGGACGCCAGCCAAACATCAAATAGAATGTCTTCCTGCAAATATAACTAACTGTGCTGTGCTGATCTTTCAGGTGTCGTCATGCGAAAACTGCACTTTATTACTTTATTGGGATCGCTGCCTCACATCCTGGGTATGCATTCTGTTTCATCATTCATTCAAATGTAGGAAAATAACTTGGTCATTCCGACAAATTGTTTCTCATTGATTACATCATAATCTTTGGCACAAAGCATTGTATTTCTAGATGGAAAAAGATTCTACAATAATCTAAGATACTTGTTTCATGCATTTTAATGGTATTTGTTGTCACACTGAACCAGTCAATCAAAAAAAGGTGTTTTTTTTGGACGAAAATTGATAAAACGGAAATTTTAATCCCAGATCTCATTCTGCTCAACTCAAGTTGAAGAGCTCTTAAAAAATGAGCCACCGCTCTCCGTTAAGATACTTACATAGAAATATTAATAAAATACAATTGTGAAACATTTTTGGCACAGTATTCCTAGATGGAACAGGACCTTAATTATCTAAGAAAATATATAATTGATGTAAACTGCATACTGAATACTGGGGTATGCATTCCGTTTCACTATTCAGTCAAATGTAGGAAAATAAGAAACTTGGTCATACTAATGAATTGTTTCTCATTGATGGTTCATGTTAAGATACATCTCATCTTTGGCACAAGGCACGATGTTTCTAGATGGAAAAGGATTCTACAATTACCTAAGATACTTGTTTCATGCATTTTAATGGTATTTATTGTTACTCCGAAACATTCGGACAAAAGATTGACAAAGCTGAAATTTAAATCCCAGATTTAATATACTACTAGATTCAAGTCGGACAGCTCTAACAAAATGAGCCGCCGTTCTCCGTTAAGATACTTATTAATAAAATATAATTGTGAACCATTAGGTGAATCAACAAATACGTGTTTTTAATAAAAATATACAGTTTATAAGATTATATTAAAATAACTACATTTATTAACAAATCTACGACAACATCTCTGTAACGTCTAAGACTGCGAAATAAATTATTTGGGGTTCAATCTTCATTTGTGGGATAATTTATTAAATACAAAAATAATTTTTGTGGACAATTAAATATGGTTTCAATATGTACAATGTACAATTAAATTTATTCATTAGGATAAATAGATAACAAACTAGATTAAATAAATACAGGAAACACTAGGAACTAGGGCAAAAACTAAAACACATTCAGGAACATTAACATTAATTTTATTAACTGATTTTTTTAACTGGTTACATGCCCTGTGTGGAGAAGCAATTTATAAAGTAATAAATATCATTGCGTTCGAGAGATCCTATTTCTTTTAAGATTTTGTTGCTCAAGATATTTACGATAAAAAAAAACAGAACTTTTATAATGTCTAAAGTCCACTTGAAGTACAGCAAACAGGATGATACATTACCATTTGTAAAAATAAATCACCGAATAATTTACGAGAATGTAAGGAAGTTTATTAAGACATTTAAATTGTAAAGCATATGCGTATAAAAATCTTCAGTGTTGTACAACACCCCACTCAAGTATCTATTAAACTATTAGATAAAAAACATAGTAAAAAACTTGTTTCATTACTTTTCTAACCTAGTAAACACGTTCTACAACAAAACAAGACAGTCACCGTTATTCGCAGCAGCTACACTTTATGTTAATAAAAGCGCGGGGAAAAAACCTAATACGCTATAGTTAGCAACCGATTGCGGCTCAGCGAACACAGCCGGAATATATGCACGGACATGTAATATCACTTAAGACTGGATTATGCAAATTTGGAGTAATTATTTCGCCTAGCGGTTACATATGAAGTATGACACATAGTATACTATCTCTGCTCATTGACGTTATATGTTAACTTCCATTTTATCTCAGATATATGTATAGTAATTAGAAAATGAATGTTGTTTTTTACCGATGTTCATTTGCGGAAGTTCTTCTAATCCGATTTTGACATTTCGAGATTTTAACAGATTTTCTCTGTTTCGGAATTAGAATATCATATTCCAGCACGCTTATTGATGTTAGAAGGAGCTTCATTCTTAAATGATTTTTGGTTATATTTTGTTATTTGAGATTGGCATGACTGCATTAAATACACAAAATATCTAGGCAACTGACAAAGTAATTCTAATTTACCTAGGCAACAGACGAAACAGAAATCACTGTCACCAACCTAACTATTCTATCAAAAAAATCCCTTAATGGAAATTGTCAAATATTATTATAAAAATAATGTAAATAAAAGCCGAAACAGAGAAAATAGTATAAAACATTCGTTATAGAAGGCAATTCAAGCACTCGTTCGTTCGGGCACTCGCTGCTTCGCGCTCGTTCCCGAAATTCAAACGCGTGCTTGAAAAGGTTGCCTTCTACAACTTATGTTTTAATATACTATTACAAATAAAGATCTTTGCGATATTTTTCGACTATTTTTAGAGTAATATCAATTCTGTGTGAATGTTTGTAACTACATTTTAATATTTTTTTCACACCACGGATGTTTCTGATAACATTTATTATTTGGTTATCATTATCAACGAAGTATGATACAATATAACTGTCCTACTATTAAGATAATTATGAAAATCTTACGAATTTCATATATATTTGGTCATTTATAAGTAGAAAAAGTTGCAAATAAAGAGTGTTAATACTAAGTTGTAACGCCCGAAAACGGCAGTTAGAACTCATTGAAACAAAAAACTTTTCTTAGTTTAAATTTTTTATTTGAAGCCCCAGTTCATAGTTATTGGAGTTTTTCGAAAAATCGTCATTACTCTCTTATTTTAAGGAATATTTAAAAAATACAAAATCTTTCAGCATTTGCTTTCGGTTTTCTAAATCATGTGTATTTACAATTATTTTCTATTTTATCAAATAACAAAATGGCGACCGATCAAAAATTTCATAACAAGATATTTTGAAAACCAGTCGATCGATTTTTGAAAATAAAACATCACACAAAACAAAACCACTAGATTTCCGTGTTTTATAAAAATTTAACTAAATTTGAACTATACTACTAAGTTTCGTTTTCGGTTACGTTTTCGGCCAAAACTAGAAGAAGAGCCAAATATTCGGTTGCGGTTTCGGTTTCGCCTAAAAATCTCTTATTTCGATCGCAGACATCCTAATACATACCTATAACTATTCTCATACTGTAACATAAACATAAAGAACTATTAATGTTTAACAATTTGATTTCCAAGGTAGTAAGTTACGGAATCGATAAATAAATAATAGGAAAGATAAAAATTGAATTTAAAAATTTGAAATTTTACCGAACTAAGACAATTGTTAAACGAACTAAACAACAAAGTTTTGAGTTTTAATGATGTGATTTTAATTGGGTAGGCTTTACAGTTTAGGAATGACAATAAAAATTAAAATTCTTCCAAACGCCATAAATTGTCTAAACAATCCTTGGAAATTTGGACTAGGACCCTTTCTCACAGAAATATGTTGGACGGCAGAATAAATAAGGAAAGAATCTGGAGGAATTCAGGTGTTGTGTGGCAAGCCATTCATTTAAAGCCAGGCTGGAGACGAGCCTTAAAACCCTCGACTTTCAATTATTCAAAGGTAAATTAGAAAGTGCAACCAAGATGTTAACAACAATAACTAGGCGTGTTAACATTGTGCAGGCGATAGGCGATTGTCTGAACATCCTGACACAAGATAAATGAACATCACTGCCAGTCAAACTATAACGCATTATGCTTACTAAATTATTGATTATGTTATTGTCCGATTTAATATTCCTATTATAGTAGCAACTGCATGGAAATTAGACATTGTAATATTAACATTATCATTTATATTGTATTCCTACGACTATATGTTTGACGTATTTTAACCAGAAAACCATTTCATTTCACGTAAACAGAATAAGTTATCAATTTCTATACCTGAGAATTAATATTAAACTAACAGACATATTAAAAATTTCATAGTTTATAATTTCTATATTTACAACTGCAAGATATAACATGGTGATCCGAATTAATTTTTTTCTCCATCATTTTTCTTCCTATTTACTCCATGACAGTAAATTGCTTTTACTGATTGCTAACAAAACAGTAAGTAAATTCATATTTGATACAAATACACACAGAAATTAAAAATGAATTTACTAATACTAAAATTATTGATAAGTAATGGTACTTAACGAATTGTTTTCGCAGTTATTTCTTACACAAAATCACAGTATATCGTGCAACAAGTATAAAAAGTCACCTATTTCCCATGAGCTATGAAAGTTTTGGCACGAGACGAAGTCAAGTGTCTGGAATATATAGAAAAAAAATATTTGCACAAAAGCTATTTGACATAAAATATAGAGTGGTTATTTTGATAGATAAAAAACGTTTCTTTGAAGAGCAATAAGAGAACTTTATTTAGAATTATCACAAACTACTATATGTATAGTGGTCGTAGAAAAAGAAAAAAAATTAAAAATGAGGTGTTTTAATGGATTATTGGTTTTCATGAACGAATTTTAATACGAGTACATTGGGATACATTTTTATTGATGTTGAAGAAAATTTAATTTTGATTGTGCAAAAAAAGTATAAACATTACTGTAGGAATTCAATTTTCAGACAATAATTGCCAATAAAATTGGTAATGTTTATAAAAATTGTCAATAAAACATTTGGTTACTGAACTGTAACTTTTTAACAGTTTTTTTCTTAAAACAATTGACTTTCTCTGACGGATGTTGATTTAGTTTATCACTTGCCCGTGGCATTGAATTACGATGAGTGATAACCAATCACCACATACGCTTGGCGCTTGTTTCGTGTTGTAATGGCTACTATCTCCCACAAACAGTTGAACAGCTGTTGCTCTATTATCACCCGATAGAGGATGTTACAGCTAACTCAATTATAATATCACAATGCTGATTCAGATTCGAAAAAGTTCACAGACATAACAATAACTTCAGCAGGAAGTATTTTGTAGTGATTAGTCAAAAATCATAACAGTGTTGATTGAATGATTATACTTAGCTTATCTAGACTTAATCGTTAACAACCAAACAACAATATTGACTTAAGAACAGTACGCTGAGAAAAATATAAATATAAATAAATGTCAGCAGTAATAAAAATATATTGTTGTCAAAATTGATACTAAAATACACAATATTACTCCGCGCAATTAGCCAAAGTAGTAGTAGCTAAAGTAAAACTTAGACTCTTATATGAAAATTTTACTTTATGGACTCATCTGTCAAACTGAATTAATCTATATTTTAATAGTATTATATTTTTGCAATTTATTTTAGCACTACCTAGAATAACAAACATATTATTCTATAATATTATTGGTGAATTTATTTATTATTTACCTTTAAAAATTATTTATCGGATTTAATGCAGACCACGTCTAAGCACGGGTAAACATAAATGAAAATTATAAAGAAATATTTGACACTTTGACAATACGTTTGTTATCACAACCATCCCCGTCTCTATAGCTAGCTGACATTTTACAAACACATAATGCTACTTATTTAAGTTTTAATTAATAATTTAATGATTTCAGAAAAATGTAATATATATCTAAGGACTAAAGTATTTTTTATTACTCACATGGTTTATTCTACGAGGCGATAGAATTAATTCCATATGCGTAAAAAAATATACTTTAGTCCCTTGATATACAAATAACTATTTTTCAAATTTATTCGTAAAAATACACATACATAGGTTAATAGGTTATTTTGGTGAATTATTCGTTTAGAATTGATAACATTTTTGTTTTACGTCAAACATGTATTATCATTGGTGATACAACGATATTTCCAGGAATAAATCAACAAAACTTAACATTTTCATTTGTTTCATCGAACGTTGGGATAATATTAATGTTATTATTTTCACATATTTTTTTTTATAGATAACCTTTGTTTTTAATACATATAAATACCGTTATTTACAATATTATTAAATGAAATCCTAATTTTTTTTCATATTCATATACTTGTAGTTAAAAACAAATTTGAAGAGAATTATAACTTCAGTGTATTATGAAAGTATATAAGAATAATTTATTTGATGAGATATTTGATACTCATTATGGAACCGTTGGTTCTTTATGTAGTTTATGTGATTTGCGATAAATATTCTGTTTGACGTACTTTCTTCTGTCGTGTAGTAATATGGACAGTACGCGAAATTTAAGTGCAAGATATTTTCCAATTATGTACTTTTATATCTATATTTACATAGATGAATATTAATAATATCCAAAATCGATTTTACATAGAAACTGTGAAAAGAAGAATTTGTGGTATTGCTGAAGCTGTGATTTAAAACAAAAAAATGAACAATATAAAAAGAAAAATAGATCAGAATTGTGGGTTCACCTTTTAAACTAACATTATGTTCAAGAAGGGATATTTTATAACCTCAATCATGATATGAAATAAAATAAAAACGAAAAACTAAAACATAGCAATAAACAGAACATCTGTACTGTAATTAAAACGTACAATTAAGTTTAAAACATAAAATTAAAACAGAAGCTGGGAATGAACCTTACGTCAGTATTAAATATCTCTTCATACTACTATAATTATTACTATGCAAGTATTACTGTGATTCGATTTTTTTACACTATTAATTTATTTTTGCCAATTGGCTTAGATTCTACAATTTATGATTACAAGTAGTATATAATATATTTATGGTAACGACATCATTACACACATACGTATATAAGAATGGATGAAGCATACGAAAAGAGTTGTATAATAATCTAAACGAAACTACCAACACACAATGAAGCACAAATATTAAACGCCAAAATCACCTTCATAAATTACATTTCCCCCTATTTTGTAACTCAGTGGTTAATAATTAACCAGTTGCTATTTTTTTTTCTCCAATGAAAATAGATAGCACTGGAGAAAATATCAAAACATCATTTGTAAAAGTGGTTAAAAATTAACCACTGAGTTACAGAATGCGCTCCATTAATGACTAGAATGATATTTTTTTTAATAATTGAAAATATCTGTTACCGTGGTTACACTACTGTTTCCATTTCATTTTTATCGTTGGTTATAGACACAGACACAGATAGCATATTTACCCCTTTGTAACACATACGATAATGAGATAGCGAATAAAAGTATCACCTTTGCTATGAAATATAGTGCAAGTAAATATGTACTATGTGATTCCCATTCTACCCTCTTGAATCACTATTGGTGTTCCTCCCATGTTCACCTTATTCTGCGTTATGAATGAGCGGGTGGGCGTGTGGAGTCAGTAGGCGCCGGTTCTTCCTGTCTGCACACGCACACACACACACACACACACGTACAGTTACCGTAGTCAGGTTGGTGCACGCGTGCATGTGTGTTAGTGATGCCGCTTGGATGCTGCGGCCAGCGATTGTTCGCTCTTAACCCGGTGCTGGGACGGTGACGTAAGTCGGTTATAGTTACAAGTGACCGCACACACAAGGTAGAGGCTTAGAGGTGAAAGGGACAGTGGCGGACCGAGAGGTTTCCATGGGGGCATTGAGTTGGAAATAAATGTGTGATAATGTTGGCGAAATTCTCAAGAATTGATGCAATGAAATACAATTACATGTGTTTCAATAAGCTTAATCTTGAACAAAAAAAAAAATAGAACAATTACCAGAATCTAGAATAGGAATAATAAAATAAATAAAGCAAATATACTTTTATTGACATCCACATAAAATAAGGAATACATATTATACAACAAAGTAGAGAAAAAAATCAACAAAATAGTGAGGGTAATAATATAAGATATTGTTAAACTGTTTGTGGTATTTTTGTTGTTGTAAAATTGGTACTTCTAACAACTGCACCCCACTTTAAATGTCAAATTGATAACCTCAAATGTTTTTAAATGTTTTTTAACAATTTATACTAATTCCGAGTGTGAAAACTGAATAAACAGAGTCATAACGTATAGATTTGGAAATATTTTCTCAATATTTTAAATGCATTGTGACAGATAAATATGCCCAACTTCATTTAACAGAGTTAACATATTTCACATATTTATCCTTAGATTACTCTATTATTTTTTAAATTGAAATTTAATATTTTTATTAAATAAGCGAAGCAAAGTAAAAAAAGGTTTTCTTACAAAAAAAATTGTACAAACATAAACTTAGATCCCGAATTCATTCTAACGTAGTACTAGCAGACGCCCGTTCCAACACTTGGTATGTAAATAACTATTTCTTACCGATTTTGACAATATTTGAACGAATGTTACCATTTTTTATAAGAAATAGTAATAATAATAAAATTATATCGTAGAAAGCCATCTCGCGAGAACTCTTGCTAATGTGGAGAGTGTACTATAAAGAACATTTTTTAATTTTGGTAATAAATATAATGAAAATAAATTAAGCCTATGAAAATTATTTTATTGAAGTTTTTAATGAATAAAATTAGCACAAATATTTTTGCATAAATATCGGATAATAAATTCGTATAAATTACAATATTCATTATAATAATATTTTCTGTACCTATATTAAAATAATTTTAATAAATTGTGTTAATTATATGCAGATTTTCATATCATAAAACAAATAAACAATTCAAAAAACTAATTAGGTAATTACAAACATATATTTTAATACCATTATTCATTTAAATTAAAATCATATATTTGTATTATTTTCACATAAACAAAAATATTTTGTAAATAAATATAAAATAAAATAAAAGGAAATCGCAAATATATAAATTTTCAGAATAAAAAGCATATTAAATTAATTAAATTTCCGAAAAAAAAAATTCCCATTTCCTAAACAAAACCTAATTAATTTATATAATAAGTAGTTTTAAAATATATTTACAATATGTTATATTATTATAATATAGATAGGCTGCTCTATTGATCATATTCGTTAATTATTTCCGCGTAATTATGTATTCATTAGCTTATTAATATTCCATATTCACTTTCTTTATACGTTAATTACTAAGTACATGTTGCAATTAGGATTCATGCGAATTAATTTACGATTATTTGAGGAATATTACTTTTTATTAGGATTGGAAGGGTAATTAATTGTTACAAAACTCCTGTAATTTTCTTGTTTTTACTAGAACATGTTATGTGAAACTAGTGAAACAGTTTTGCAATATTTTTTCATAGAAATTACAATTAAAGTCATTTTCAATTTGTAAATCAAATTATCAAATCATCTGTCAATATAAAACATTTAATAGTTAGATTAAAATAATAATTCTACTTTACATGAATTGAATTATAAGTTAGGTTATCTTGACATTTCGTGAAACAGTTGACGAGTCGTAATTGTTTTTTAAATGTCAAAATATTGTTTGCATTTGTTAGTAACAAATTTTAATTTATTGAGACAATTTTTAAGTAATGTATGAAGTGATTTAAGTTAAAATAATAATTCTACTTTACATAAATTAAATTATAAGTTAGGTTAGGTCAGGTTATGATAAAATTATAAAAGTAACGTTAGAAATAAAAATCTTGACATTTCGTGAAACAGTTGATGAGTCCTAATTGTTTTTTAAATGTCAAAATATTGTTTGCATTTCTTATGAACAAATTTTAATTTATTGAAACTGTTTTGTTGTTTAACGGTGAAGTGATTTGAATGCTGGGTGTTTAAAGAGAATCAGTCGTGATAATCAGGTAATTTGTTGCAATAAGGCAGTGTCATTACTTTATCTGAGATTGACAGCGAGTCAGATCAAGCAAGCAGTGTTGCCATTCGGTCCCTTTCCCCGCTTGGCAATTAATACCGGCGCAGCTGAGCTGTGTGACTCATACAAAAACTAGTTCCATCTACTCTTTTTCTTCGCTTTACTTCTGCTGTAACTCCAGTGACGGCTCGTCTACCTGGGGCACTAACGACGAGGAAACACTTTGTTGTTTGTCAAACTTATAGGAAAAATAAACTACTTAACCTCAATACAAGATAACCTAAAAATTGAAGAAATTTGGCAACGATTATAACCTTAAATTTAGAAGTATTTGAGTTTGTTTTAACTTTAAAAAGATATTTGGAAATATTTCTTTCTTGAAAACTAAAAATTAAAGTATGCATAACCAATATACCAGGTAATTCGTTATAAAAATAACCTAAAAATAGAGGAAGTTTAACTTTATTACCTAAAAATAAAACACTACATAACCTCTAACTCATGATAACAAAAAAAAAATTGAGGAAATATGAATTTAGAGATATTTCAGTTTGTTTTAACGAAACTTAAAAATAAAAAAAATTGGAAAAATTTCTTTTTTTCGAAATTGATACTAACATACACGATAGCACTCCGCGAAGGTCGCCAAAGACTCTTACGTCAAAATTTAACTTTAAGGATTCATCTGTCAAACTGAATTAACCTATATTTTAATAGTAATATATTTTTGCAGTTTATTAGCACTACCTAAAATAAGAAACATATTATTCTATAATATTATTGGTGAATTTATTTTTTATTTATCTTTGATAATAATTTATCTGATTTCATGCAGACGACGTCTAAGCAGGTGTAAACATAAATTAAAATTGCAAGAAATATTTGACATTTTGACAATATGTTATCACAGCTATCTCCGTGTAAAAATGTTTATATTTAATATTTGAGAGGCAAATATAAATATTATGTTTGTTTAATAATATTTGTGCAATCATAAACTTAATAAATAAAAGTCTGTTTGTACTTTTAGGTTACTTAAATCTAAGACAGATTATATGAGCATATTTGACCATATACTTTGTTACCTGTAATTGTTTCAATGTAAAAAATATTTTTGTTTGTACAACATTTTCTTTATTAAAACTTACGTTGTATAAACATATTTCTTACTAAAACAAAGTTTATATTAATAGTATATTATCAATAACAAACTATATGTATAAAATATTTTATTAGCAGTGTGCATAATATAAAACAATTACGCATTTATGACAAAACCAGCTAAGTATACATTTCCTGGTTATTGTATTCGCGGGCTATCAAGTTAAAAATAATAAATATTTATAGGTTATATATTGTTATCAGTACACGTGTTTTGCTAGCATTTTCAGCTTCTTTATATCCCAAAACATTCGCGTGTAGAAACATTTGATATCAGCTTAATGAAAACTCCATAACAATAAACAAAACGGTTTATTACTATTTTGTTTTGTTTACATTCGATAATTATACAGGTTAAGAGCCATTTTTTATTATAAATGCATATTTAGTTGAAGGTTTTTTATGCGGTATTTATTGCTACAAGTTATTGTAATTTAACGTTTATGTTTTTGATAATTTTGTTAATAAAATGTGCGAGGAAATGTTAGTACACAAAACTAACATTATGTACATGTTGATCGTTGTTTATTATAGGTATTTGTACAAATTTTCCATTTTATAATAACCTATAATTTACATGATTCATTTATTTTAAAACAATTTAATTTATAGAAACACTCTTTGTTATTTGAAAGTATAGTAGGAAAATAGGTTTTATTTGTTATTACATATTAACATATAATTATTGAAACATGTCTGCAAGTTATCATTTATTTTATTTAAGTATCTATGAAAATAAACAATTAAATGTTTTTATATGTCAAATTTGACATATGACAGAACACCTAACCTACAATTTTTTTTAATATGTAATTATGTTCCGTAACGCAATTAATATTAAAAATGTGTATCAAATTTTGACATTTATCTTCCAATTAGTAGTTTGTAACGAATTAGCCAAATATAAAATGTCCTATCTAACCCTAACTGTATTCTTAAAAAAAAAACTGAGTATAGTGATATTTAGGGCCGATTTTTTGACTTCTGCGTTAAAGTACCGGTTACTTTAAGGAGGTTCACGACAAGCCTTTAAAATACGCCAAAATGCTGTTTAGTAATATCATGAAAATAGCCTTAAAACTGAACATTTCAAAATTCAACATATTTGAACCAGTTTAAGAGCTAAGCTTTTGTGAATTGGGCTATAAATGTTTATTTTGAGAAGAGGGAAACGATTTAGGGATACCTGCTGCCTCGCCCTTTACACTTCCAAAACCTTATATGATTTAAGATTGGTAATGATTTCTCCCTTAACCATCGGTTAATAGAAAATTATCGCATCGAAATAGTAAAGGTATATTTTTTGATAACTTACGTCAGTATTTCGACGCGATATTTTTCTATTAACCGAAGTTTAAAGTAACGGACAATTAAATACAGGTGAACAAAATTGTTCCTAAGTATTATTAATTTGTAATTTTGTTTTAAAAGTATAGCTGCTTATTAAAAGAAATAAAAAGTAGATGATATATTATTCATAAAATGATAAAGGAAGCAAGGCCTATAAAAAGTTAAGTGATTAATAAGGTTTAATACAAATATGGAAATAAACTGTGAAGTTGACGAGCATGAGTGTTGAAATCTCTGAAGTTTACGACGCTGTTCGCTTAATCAGATCGTTTTGGTTTCGCGAGAACACATGTATCGAACCTCCTTTGCTTTAATCTTTCCTAGTTGAACTTCTCCGCCTTTGGAGTTTAAAAATACGTAGTTAAAAGGCTCGTAAACGTGGTCTATTTCGCATATTCAAGTTCACAACAAGATGAAAATAGCCAAAGCTTTTATAACTGAACTTGCAAATGTTGATCATAATTCTTTCCGTTTTATGGGGACCATAAACATTCGGTGACATCTCGGCGTAATGCGTCACTCGCAACATGGCTGCCACGACCGAATTTCACAGCGAGTTACTGCCGCTTTGCAAATATTCTTTCCTGGACTTACTTGAAGGTTTCCTGGTGTCCATCTTATTTTGTTACAGACTTCAGAATGGTCATTAAATTTTAAGAGTTATACTTAACAGTCATTGACTTACTCTTCTGTATTCTTATGTGTAGGTGACCAGATTTTCTGCCAATCTGGAATAAAACAATCTTTTACTTACTACACATTTTCGGACACGACCGAATTTCTCAGCGAGTTGCTGCCGCTTCTTTGCAAATATTCTTTCTTGGACTTACTTTGAGGTGTCTATCTTATTTTACAGATTTCAGAATGGTCAATAAATTTTATGAGTTATACTTAACAATCATTGACTTTCTATTCTATATTCTTATGTTTAGGTTTTTTAATAGTTTTTAAAATAATTCATTAGAAACTAAAGGAAGGAACAAAATTATAATAATAATGCATAAAATGCGTTACGACATAAAACGAACCGTCCGTACAAAAAGTTTAATCTAATACAAATTCAAGATTCTACCTAGTGACCAAGATTTATTTCGACAAACCACCTCTCGTAACAATTAAAAAATTTTCCAGTAAAGTTTAAATACTTATGACATTACATATATGATTACAGGATATTGAGTTTACGTTTTATATTTAATGATTTTTGTGTATTAAATAGCTAAAAAAAATAAAGGCTTCTGTCTGGTCTATGAAATTGGGGAGCGTTGATGACTCTCATACTCAAGCTACATTAAAAAAGGTTTAAATTGACTTACTTCAAATCTGGGATAAATCTGGACATTTTTTTGGGACACATACTGAATTGAGACAGTACACTAAAATCCGGATCAGATCATCAAATCCTTTAGTGTTTTCCCTTTTTTAATTCTCATTTCTTCTATCTTTTTACCTCCCGCCTATCAATATATAGATAAGGGAGGTATTGTTTTTGGTCAAATTTCTCGAGTGTGAGTTTTCAACATATGAGCACGAATTAGGGTCTCTAGAATAAGATTTTACTATTTTTACCGTGATGTCTGTATGTCCGTGTGTGCGTGTGTGCGTGTGTGTGTGCGTGTGTCTGTGACGATTTTTCGTCCACGATAACTCCAACACGATACATGTAAAAAATATAATATTTGGTATTTAAGACTTATATTCAAATATGATGAACTGATTAGATTTTGACTACAATTGGTTAACCGGAAGTAGTACTTTACTTGAAGCTTTAAACCGTTTTTCCTTAAAAGTACCTCTAAATACCATTTTTTCGCAAATTACGTTATTATTAAACAAAGGATTTTTTAATTTTCTACCAGTTTGTATAGTTACTTTTTATATATAACTTCCAGTTAAACAAAAATATATTTATAAATTATATTAATTTTACACATCGTTCAGGCTGAATAATTTCTGTAAAACAAATGAATTATTCATATTTGACATATACAGTTGTCAAGTTTGACGAAATTTAAAAAGATTTTATCTCTTGCCAAACCAACGTATTAGGTAAGGGTATACAGAGTGAATACCAGAATACTAGAAACTTTAACATATGTATGTACTTCGTATAATTCAAAAATGATTACCCGTAATATGTTGAAATTTTGTATATGGGATTGCTATAACATGTCGTTGTGAACCTTCCTTATTTATTGCTATTGGCTGTGACACTTCACTTGAAGGGTTTTTTAGAATTTCTCGCATGAATCAAAAACGATTTGCCGTATATTGCTGAAATTATGTATGTGGAACTGCTACTACATCTAAATTTGCAACTATATTTTTTGTTGCAATTAGCAGTGATACAACGGCACTATGCTCGAAGGGTTTTCTGATACCACATACACCCCATCATTTTTAGCTGTTTTCCCATGTTAATATTCTATGTCAAAGTTTCTAGACTTCGGCCTGTACAGCACACAAATAATAAAAATAATATCCTATACATTTCGTAGGGATAAGAAATCCCCATTAGTTGCATTACCCAAATATGAAAACACGGAAGAAATCTTTTAAGAAGAAAAATGAAGAAAAGAAGAAAATATATAATAAAACTAAAAATATTAGGGAATTTAAATCTAGTAAAGAAAAAATGAGTAAAATTCGTGAAAATGAAGAGTATAGGCAAATGGAAAAAGCAAAAGATAAATTAAATAAGCAAGAAAAAAGACAAGATTTAGTGTATAAGAGTAAAGAAAATAAAAGAAATAAAATAACTATGCAAGAAAAAAGGCAAGATGACTTATATAAGAGTAAAGAAAATGAAAGACATAAAATTAGCATGCAAGAAAAGAGACAAGATGAATTATATAAGAGTAAAGATAATGAAAGAAATAAAATAAGTATGCAAGAAAAAAGACAAGATGAATTATATAAGAGTAAAGAAAATGAAAGAAATAAAATAACTATGCAAGAAAAAAGGCAAGATGACTTATATAAGAGTAAAGAAAATGAAAGACATAAAATTAGCATGCAAGAAAAGAGACAAGATGAATTATATAAGAGTAAAGAAAACGAAAGAAATAAAATAACTATGCAAGAAAAAAGGCAAGATGACTTATATAAGAGTAAAGAAAATGAAAGACATAAAATTAGCATGCAAGAAAAGAGACAAGATGAATTATATAAGAGTAAAGAAAATGAAAGACATAAAATTAGCATGCAAGAAAAGAGACAAGATGAATTATATAAGAGTAAAGAAAATGAGAAAAATAAAATTATTAAACAAGTAAAAAGACAAGATGAAGAATATAAGAATAAAGAAAATGAAAGAGCTAAAATTTATATTAAAGAAAAAAGAGCAAACCTTGATTTTCGAGAAAATGAAAAATTAAATGAAAATGCTGCAAAAAGAATTAAACGGCAAAATGATTTAATAAGATTTAGAGAAAATATATATAATAATCTCCTTAGACAAAATTCGGAGACATCAAAATTAGAATTACAGTTTATAAAAGATAGATGTCATACTCCAGATATTATATGTTATTGCTGTGAAGGACTATTTTTTAAACATTCTGTAGTTAATTCTGAGTATGATGAAAAATATGACCAGCCTGAAGAGTTTTATAATTTAGTCCATAATTACCAATCTAATTTCGTCTGTAAGACTTGTAAAAAGTACATATCTAAAAAAGTAGTACCCAAATTGGCAACCAGCAATAACTTAAAATTTCCAATATTACCAGAATGTATTAAAATTTTAACACCTTTAGAGGAAAGAATGGTTTCTCCATATATTAACTTTATGCAGATTCGACCTTTAAAATCATATGCTTTAAATGCACAATTAGGCCAAAAAGGAAGTGTAGTTAATGTGCCATTAGATATTAATAAAATTTTACAAGTTTTGCCAAGAAATTTTGATCAAATGGATACAATACAGGTAAAATTAAAGCGACATATGTGCCACCGATCTGATTATATGTTTGAAACAATAAGACCTGCAGTTGTATGTGATGCTTTGAAATATTTATTAAATACTCCACTTTATAAAAAATATAACATTGAAATAAATCAGACATATTTCTCACGATATGAAAACAAATATGAAGAAAAAATTGATTTTATTATCGATAAAAAAGATGTTGATGCCGAAGAAGTAAATATTTGTTCTAATAATTACATTCAAAATTCTATAGACAAATACTTTAATGACAGTTTAATTTTGGACGAAATTGACATTGATGAGGAAGTTTTAGTTTTAGATAGACATAAAGAAATGAATGACAAAATTAAAGTAACTGCTCCTTGTCAGGATGAGAAACCATTTCCTTGGCACACTGTTGAGCATTTAGAAGAATTGTGTTTTCCTACTATTTTTGGAGGATATGAATTCAATAATTCAATTTCTTATACCGATCGAGCTAAATCAGAAGTTAGACGATTAGACAGAAGATCGTGCACCCCTACGAGAGTATTATATATGGCGAAAAAGAAATTAGAAAAATCTTGTTTAGCTAATATTAACGTGTGCTTGAGAAAAACGAAACAAAATTGTAACTTATTAGCAGGTAATGTGTTAAAAAAAGAATGTTTAGATAAATTAACAAAATTTGATGAGGGATACAAAATTTTGAAAAATGTGAGGTCTTCACCTTCATATTGGGAGTCAAAAAAGAAAGAATTATTAGCAATGATACGTCAATTAGGTAAACCCACAATATTTCTGACTGTGTCTGCTGGTGAAAAAATTTGGCCCGAATTAATAAAATCTTTAGTGAAAATAAACTCTGGAAGGACAATAACAATTGAAGAAGCGTATGAACTAAGTGAATTTGAGAAAACAAAACTTATTAAAAATGATCCAGTTACATGTGCAAGATATTTTGATTATAAACTAAATAAATTATTAATATTATTGAAACAAAATTTTAGTATATTTGAAAACTATACAGTTGAGGATTCCTACAGTCGTACGGAATTTCAAATGAGAGGATCTCCACATGAGCATATTTTTTTATGGCTTAAAAATTCTCCAGATTATGAAAAATCGAACAGTACCTCTATTGAAAATTGTGTAAAATTTATTGATCAATTTATTACATGCGAATACGATGTAAGTAATCCATATATAGCATTCCAGAGACACAAACATACGCATACATGTTACAAAGGACAAAAAATTAAAAAGTGTAGATTCAATTATCCCGTGCCAGTTATGCCTAGAACAATGATTTTAGAGCCCCTAAATTCAGATGAAATAACCAATGATTTAAAAACTGTTTTTAAAGAAATTAAAAATTTTATGCACCACTTATATTTAAAATCCATTTATATATCATTTGAGGAAATTTTAACAAAATTAAACGTGACGGAAGAAAACTATATTATGGCTATTAGAAGTTCTTTAATTCGACCTCAAGTTTTTCTTAAAAGAAGTAGTACGGAAGTGGGCATAAATTTATACAATAAAAAAATTTTATATTTATTTGAATCAAACATGGATATTCAATTTATTTTGGATCCTTATGCAGCTGCTTCATATGTTGTAAATTATGTCGCAAAAGCAGAAGCAGGACTATCCAAGTTATTACGGGATGCCGCATCAGATATAGACAATGGAAATAAATCTATTAAAGACAAATTTAGAAAAATAGCAAATGTTTTCCTTAATATGAATTTAATGTCAGCACAAGAAGCTTCATATCACATTCTTTCTTTATCTTTATCAAAAATGAGTAGACAATGCATTTTTATTAATACAAGTCCAACAAACGAACGTGTACAAATGCTAAAATCTTATAAAGAATTACGCGAACTTGACGAAAATTCCAATGATATTTTTATGAGCAACGTTTTTAAAAAATATGGTAAAAGACCTGAAAATATGAAAAATATATGTTTAGCAGATTTTGTGGCTATGTATACAAATAAACAGAACATAGCAGATGAAAACGAAGACGAAATAAATATCAGTGAATATGCATCAAGGAAAAAAACTGCAATTATAAGATACAGACGGTACAAATTCCAACAAGATCCACAGAATTACTATCGGGAACAAATGTTACTTTTTCTTCCATGGAGAAATGAATTAGAAGAAATTGAAAGTGTACCTCATGAAACTAAATATTTATTAAATTTTCAGATTATCGATGAAAATAGAAGAAAATATAATGTTCTTGGTGATGAAATTTTGGAACAAGCTTTAGATAATATAAATATTAATAATATTGAAGATGAAAATGAGAACTTATCAATAAATTCAAATGATGTAGAAATTGACATATTTGAACAAGCAGGACAAGAGGCGCCAAAGAAACAAAATTTTGTACGATTCAACATTCCACAAAGAGTATCTGAAGAGAGTATGTTTGCAATTATGCAAAAATTGAATTTAAAACAAAGAAAAATCGTAATGTATGTTTTGAATCATTTAAAAATTTCGTCCACGGCTTTACGTTTATTTATTAGCGGATCCGCAGGTGTGGGTAAGAGTACAGTAATAAATGCTATTTATCATACAATTACAAATTATTTTGATAATTATATTGGGCCAAATTCTGGTAGTATTATTACTTTGTTATGTGCACCATCAGGCAAAGCTGCATTTTTAATAAATGGTGTCACTCTTCATACTGCATTTGCTTTACCCATTGCCCAATTTGGCGGACATATGCCGGAATTATCATCCGACATAGCAAATACTTTAAGAGCAAAACTTATAAATTTAAAACTTCTTATAATAGACGAAATTTCAATGGTCGGTAGTATGTTATTTAATCGAGTGGACACAAGATTAAGGCAAATCATGGGTGTAAATTCTTCTTTTGGTGGGGTTTCAGTAATTTGCGTCGGGGACTTACATCAACTTCCGCCAGTTATGGATACTCATATATTTAAATTGTCTAAAAAGCATGAAATGCATAAATTTTTTGATACAAATCCGCTTTGGGATGAATTTAATTTTTTTGAATTAACTCAAATTATGAGACAAAAAAATGATTTTGATTTTATTACCGCATTAAATAATATGGCATTAGGTAAAATGACCCCTCATGATATAAATTTAATATCATCTAGACAAGTTGAGGAATGTGAAGTACCAGAAGAAGCTATTAGATTATACGTTGAAAATAAGCATGTAGAGACATACAATATTTCAAAAATAAATAAAAAAGTTGGGGACAAATACATATGCGAAGCAAAAGATACAATACTAGGTAAAATTAATGAACAATCAAAATTATCTCTATTAAATTCATTAAAACATAAAAAATATTCTGAAGTTAATGGCTTACCGCATCAAATATATTTAAAAGTTGGCATAAAATATATGATAACCAGCAATATTGATGTAGAAGACGGTTTAGTTAATGGCAGTTGCGGGGTGCTGCAAAATATTCAATTTAAAGAAAATACAAAAGAACCTTATATTTTATGGATAGATTTTCAATCAAAAAAGGTTGGGGTTAAAGCTAGAGAGCAATACGCTAATATAATTAAAAGCAATGATATATCTTCTAAATTAACGCCAGTTGTGAAAATTGCCATTAATCTAAATATATCAAATAAAACACAATATCCTGTTATCAGAAAACAGTTTCCTGTAATACCAGCTGAAGCTTTAACAATTCATAAAAGTCAGGGGCAGACGTATTCTAAAATTTGTGTTGATTTTAACAATATAAAAAGAATAACTCGTTCCATGTTGTACGTTGCTATTAGCAGAGTGACATCTTTAGCGGGATTATATATTTTAGGAAAATTTAAGTGTCCAAATAAAAGCGTCACAGAAGATTATGTACATACAGAGTTACATAGATTACGTACTGAAAGAGAAATTAAATGGGAGGTAGAGGATATACTAAAATATACTGGAATAAAATTAATATATCAAAATTTATGTTCATTTAAAACAAAAATTTTAAATGTTAAAAGTGACAGCTGGTATGAAAACGGAGATATATTAATATTTTCTGAAACACTACTAAAACCAGAAGATATTGTAGATATAGAAAATTATAACATAATTTATAGATCAGATTCAGTAGGTATTATACGTGGTACTATTTGTTTGGCTAAAAATAATTGTAATATTACA
The DNA here is from genome assembly GCA_035578165.1 of Stenolophus ochropezus. NCBI lineage: Eukaryota > Metazoa > Arthropoda > Insecta > Coleoptera > Carabidae > Stenolophus > Stenolophus ochropezus. Next base: position 4,809,930 of record JAQOWZ010000010.1, read on the forward strand.
AATTTACAATTCCAAATTGAGTCCGATAAAAAGTCTCATATAGAACTCATTTCTTTCATAATTGGAGATATAAATATTATCACTGGCTATAAATCTCCTGGGGTAAGTCAAAAAATGTTTGAGAGAAACTTTCATCAAATTTTAAATAAAATATCCTTTCAAATGAATACAGATAAAGTTATTCTTTTTGGAGATTTCAATTATAATTTATACAATGATGAAAATAAATATTTAAAGAAATTTCTACACCAATTTGAATTTTTATCTAAATTATCACCAAATGTAAGTACAACAAATTTTAATACCCAAATAGACGTTATTTTCTCTAATTTAAATAATATAATATGTGGAGTATATGAAACATATTTTTCATATCATAAACCGATTTACATTATTATAAGGAATAATAATGAAATTAAAATTAAAAGTGAAGAAGAAGATAATAAAGATATAAGTCCCATAATATTTATTGAAAATGAACGTTCATTTGATACACAGAATATAAATAACTGTACACTACAAATTGCAAGTAGCACATTTCTTATGTCTGTTAATAATGCACTTTCAGAAATTTATAATATTGATATTAATTTATCAAATAACGAATTTCGAATAAATTTACAAATGATTTTTAACAGATTTGAAGATTTTATATATGTTATTAATAATGAAATTTCTTCAACTGACAGTGCTGTGTTCAGAAATCAAACTATTGATGCACACCGAAATAACAATATTTATTCAGCCCTACAAGATAAGGCAGTAGTTTTGCGTGCCAAAGGCGATGGTTCATGTCTTTTTAGATCTCTTTGTCTTTGTCTTTTTGGAACAGAAATGTTGTATCCTTGTATTCGCCTCTCATGTTGTTTTGCATTTCTTACCTACTTTAATTACTTTGAACATTCAGATCGTATGAATTTTCTATATGAATATGACAGTATGCAAAGTTTAATACACGAAACAGCTTCTGAAAACTCTTGGGGTCATGCCGCTCATATCAAGGCTATTTCTGTAGTTTCAAAACGCGATATATATTTATACCAAGCAGTAAAAGTTAATGATATATATTATAATATTTCGTTTGCAGAACTGGAACACTATTTCAGCAATGGCATGATACAAATTATGCATTTATTATATTCTTACAATATTGATGAGGAAAACTTTAATGAAGAACATGTAACAACCGAGAAAAAACCAATAGCAGTACTTCTCACTGATCCTGGAACTAATGCTAGTCATTATTCAGCTGTTATACCAAAAAGTAATGAATATTGTTTAATAAAACCCAAATTTCGAGGTGATATACATGGAAATCAAAATGATTACGTAGTTATAGATAATATAGACATAACTTAGAATAATATAAATTAAAATATATATGTTTGAAATTTTGTTAATATTATAATAAATACTTATATAAGATTATAAAAACTGTTATACCCTAGAAAATAAATGACATACAATATTGTTGTTGAAAATTTGTTATTAGTAAGAAAAAATAAATTAAAGTTCAAGCAAATGTATATATACATATGTCGAATTAAACTAAAAATTGTTATGCCAAAAATAAGTGTTTCTTTTGGTAATATTAAGTATAAATGTAAAATTTTAAGTATGAATTCAGGTAAAAATTTTCTGAATTATTATAACAAACTAATTTTATAACCCCAAATTTGTACGAAAAAAAAATTATAGAATATTTCACTACAATGGCGGGAGGTAATGTGTTGGACACATCAGATTTTTTCCTTTAAGGGAAGTCCAAAAACTATGGTATTTACAAAACGTTTGGACAACTTCGGCTGAACGAATATCATTAAAACTAATTTTATTATTATTATTATTATTATAATGTGAGTGATCTTCGATGGTAATTCCATTACAAATAGTTTTGGTTTCCGCGTTTATAAATTTGTAATTTTTCTATTTCCTTTAACATTATTTAAAAGCATAGCAAAATTACATGACAAATCGAAGTGATCTTACTAATTTACCTTGGCGAGTGTATTACTTAAGATCTGTACATTCAGTAGAAGGGTAAATTAATTCAATCAAATGGAACGAAAAATAAATTATCACGATTTATAAATGGCAAAAGGAATAAACCTCATGTAAAAAATAACTGATAAAAAATTGTCCTCATCACGATTCGATCTCCGACTATTAGAATCCCAGCTACTATTTTTATCTTTATAATAAATAACGTAGTTTTACATGTTTATAAGTTGCCGAATAGTTTTCTCTAGCTAATTTTAATAAATTATGCGTAGAGTAATAAAATCCCCGTAATGATTTTCCTTGTGATTAGCATCCGACAAATGACGTGATTTGTTATAAAGCGTGAACGTCTTGTCGAGATAACTCCAACATCGACAATAGCCTGCGTTGATTTTCCCTATCTCGTTTGTTTCATGGACTCCTTGATCCGTTCTGCAGCTAGCGGTACTTGCTACGTCACTGACCACCAGTGACGTACGCTTGGGTTTCCTCTCAAGTTGCAAGATAGCGTACCGATACTGTCACATTTTTTAATAATTTCTAAATTGATATCCGTACCGTAACGTATTGTTGGGTAATAATTATTTTTGCAAGTTTGAGATCTTAATCTACGTTCGTGTGTAAGTTACTTTCGAATTATGCGAGTAACATACGTATCTGGGTTTTATTATCTTCAATCTTAAATTGTACGACATTCTATTTAGTGAACAAAGTTCTTCAAGTTTGTTGGCGATAATGAACTATTGTTTATAGTTTATGGTGTATTGTTGATAAAAATGATTAATGAACAATTAATTTTAATAATTTTATAAAATGACAGTTCAATAATTATAAATTGTTAACTACCTACTAAATGTTTTGCTGTATTGTTATTTTATCAATCACTTTCTTTTATTACCTCCTTCATTTCACCAGTTTTAAAGTGAGCAAAGAATTGCGAATAGTAAAAAGAAAGACAATTTATTGTAGTATTTATTAACGAATAGCTTTAGAATTATCTCTAAAAATCTATAATATACTTCAAACCAGATCTTTTAACTATTTATTTATAAACAAAATTGAAACTTAACATAATCGATTTTTTTCAACTAAATTATTATTTTTTAACTCATCAAGTAAAATCCTGTATATAGGAACAAAACCTATTTTCCATTAAAAAATGTTTGAAAAAGTGAGCACATGATCGATTTTATTCCAACTTCAACACCCTGCAATTTTTACAGTATCTCAAAATGTTGCGCCGCTTCCTATAAAGCTTTCTTGATCCTATTTTTATAGGAATGGATCAATCTCTGTTATCATTCCTTAGATGTTCTTTTTGATCTTCTTCCACAACTTCCTATGTCTTGTTTTGCTCTTCCAATTGTTAATTCCTGCTGCTTTAGGTAATCTTCCACTTCCTTTAGTCATGTTGAACTGGGTCTGCCCCGTCTTCTTCTTCTGCCTCTCTTCAGGGTTGTTAAGACCTCTGGCATGGTTGACATGTTGAGTAATCTTAACTTCTCTATTTAATCCGCTTCAGTTATAGTACTACTGATGATGAAACTTAGTTCTTGAAATACGTATTTAGTACTTTATAAAATTAATTTTAAGGTTAAGTGGTACTTTTTGTTATTTTAATTATAATTTAGCCAGACTCCAAAAATCATTTATTAAGAATTATGCTCGTATTTATTTGGGACATTTTAAGTAACCTGGTAGGTTAATTCTGTTTACTTGGCACATTTGAAGTAACCCAGAACTTATCTCGAACTAACCCAACTCACCCATAGCTATTTTGCTGGATTGGTGAGTTGAATCTATTTTCTATCTTTGTTTACACATTGCTTCTTTTTGTCAGAAGTTATATCTTTTATAGGTTAAAACGAAAAACTTTAGTAAATAATTTTAATAAATCACTGAAATATACCATAGTTGTTTATTTGGTACCAACACGGGTAAGTTTAGGATCAGTTTAGAATTGTATTCAAATTTCCCAAATAAATATGGCTTTTGTTAACGAATAGAGCTTTTTTGAATTGTGAACTGTTTGTTAAAACATGATCTGGAAATGAGATTTTGGCTTTTAACGTGATTTGAAAACTCATTGATATTTGTTGGTGTGCGCCACTGAGTTATTACCTAACTTTGCCGACCCAATCCCCGACATACGTCTTGCCGAAGGCGTTGTCTACCTGCTCACAGGTGAAGCAGCTAATAACACGAGCCCGTGTGGATGCTCAAAGCTTTGTAACTACAACTAAACTACCGGCTGACCGATGTCAGTTAACGCAATATACCTTGATGAAAATACCTGTCCAGTCCCGACTTCGGCTACCACAAAACACAAGCTCGATTGTTCGCCGCAGGTTTTACAATCATTCGGTTTATGCAAGATCAATCGCTGAGGAATACTCAATGGACCTTTGTTGCTTTGCTCACAGATATTAATTACGTAAGGGTAATCATTGCGAGGGTATCTGTGGCATACTGCCTCAGTGGGATCGTCATAAAATCATCAACAGTCTTCGTACCGTAAAACTACTAAAGAACAGTACTCCACAAATTACGTAACACAGGTTAAAGAAATATCCAAAGATCCAAAGATGTTTCATACTAACCATACCTCATTTTATGTGGCTTAACTTTTCTAGATGGAACAGTGTCTCAATTACCTAAGATTTAAGGTATAGATTGTCTTACAAGAAGTTGAAGGATTTTCATAAAATGATTAACAGCTCTTGTACCATAAAACTACTAAAGAACAGTACTCCACAAATTGCTTTAGGTTGTTGTGTAACACAGGTTAAAGAACTATCCAAAGATCCAAAGATATTTCATGCTAACCATACCCATACCTCATTTTATGTGGCTTAACATTTCTAGAAGGAACAGTGTCTCAATTACCTAAAGCTTAAGGTATATTTTGTCTCACAAGAAATCGAGGGATTTTCATAAAATGATTAACAGCTCTCGTACCATTAAACTACTAAAGAACAGTACTCTACAAATTGCTCTAGGTTGTTGTGTAACACAGGTTAAAGAACTATCTAAAGACCCAAAGATATTTCATACTAACCATACCCATATCTCATTTTATGTGGCTTAACATTTCTAGATGGAACAGTGTCTCAATTACCTAAAACCTTAAGGTATAGTTTGTCTCACAAGAAATCAAGGGATTTTCATAAAATGATTAACAGGTCTCGTACCATAAAACTACTAAAGAACAGTACTCCACAAATTACTTTAAATTGTTGTGTAACACAGGTAAAAGAACTATCCAAAGATCCAAGGATATTTCATACTAACCATACCCAAAAAAATCTTACTTCATTATTTCATTTCCCATACCTCATTTTATGTGGCTTAAGATTCTAGATGGAACAGTGTCTCAATTACCGAAAGCTTAAGATATAGTTTGTCTCAAAAGAAGTCGAGAGGTCTTCATAAAATGATTAACAACTTTTGTACCATAGAACTACAAAAGGACAGTTTAAAATCTTACTTCATCATCACATTTTATATGGCTTAACATTCTAGATAGAACAGTGTCTCAATTATCTAAAGCTTAAGGTATAGTTTGTCTCACAAGAAGACGAGGGATCTTCATAAAATGATTAACAACTCTTGTACTATAAAACTACAAAAAGACAATTTAGCGCGGTACACCACAAATTGCTGTGGGTTTGTCAGAATACCTGTAGTTTCAGGATTGGATTAAGAACTACTCAAAGGGCCTAAAGATAATTATTGCAAAAATAATCTATATATAATGGTACTCTACTATTAAAAAAAAAAGAAATTATATGAAACTTTATCTACTTTGAAAGCGAGGTTTAATTTCAGAAAGTCTTAATTTTTATTTGTTAAGCCGTACTATTTTTTTTAAATATTCCGTGACATAGATGTTTAAGGCAATTCGGTTTTCAATCAGTGGGGTTCGCATAAATTTGATGAAAACATTGTTCAGATATAACGTTTTTTTATTTTTAATATATTAACATTTTATAACGGTTAGACATTTAACAAAAGAGCAACTGGTTGTTATATTATTGTTTAAAAAAATAACCTTTGACTTTTGTTTCATCTTATTATAATTTGAAATTTTATATAATAAAATAAATCTTTATTGTTATCGTTTTTTTTTAACAACCAGTTTATAATTTTAAATTGAAATATTAACAATTGATTTATGAAAAAATGAACAAGATATGACTACAAATTACTTGAAATTGCAATATATAGCTACAGTTAAACATAATTATTATGTGCTATTACAAAAACTAGCTTTCACACTATAGCTGTTGTAGAGCAATCTAGATAATTACAAGTTAAATGTATTCAAATGTTATTCATAAATAAAATCCTATATTAATTATCAATTCATTTTTCTCCACCTATTTGCTCATAAAAAGATAATAGTAGGTGGTGAATACAACGGTAAATAAAAAGTAAAATATAAAGAAAGAGAAAGAATATAACACAGGTAATATATAATTAATGATATGGGCAACGTGCAATACACAACGGTGTATGAAAATAACACATCAACCGTAGAAACAAAAAAGAAAGGCAAAAAACAAGTAAAAGAGAAAGAACACCACAGCTTGTCAACTGTTAACAAATGAGTTCCTGTTGGGAAAAAGTCGCCATGGCAATCCAAGGCTAACTTGATCGCTGTAAACTTTAAAACCTATCAAGTAATAGTTCAAATGGACGGTTTTCTTTAATCAGGCAATTGGAATGCGCTTTTGTGCATTTCCAACAAACGACTCCATTTAAGTTTGTCTGCAGATTGTTATAGATGCTACTTGTTACTCGTACTTATATTATCACCACGCCTTTCACCGACAGATTATGTCAAATTTCAACCATGAAATGCGGCGTCTGACCGTGAAATCACGGCAAGAAGACTCTGAGGAGCAGAAGAAAATTGCTTTCTAATTTCATCCTTCTAGTCAGTCAATGATTTAATTCAATCATCGAGGCATAAAACATTTTACTAGGCTTATTAGTTTGCTGTATTATAAATTTTAATATTGGTGATAGTAGGGGACAATATCAGATGTCACCTCTCGGTCACTCGTACTGGATGGGAGAATATCACAGTCGATAACTGTACAATACTAATCTGCAGGCCACTTATTAATATAAAAAACCATTTTCATGAAATTTTCTACTGTAACAATTCTTTAAGAAATTCACATTCAAGATTAATTTTAGGGTTAAATAATGTGATAATATAAAAATTCATAATTAAATTATCAAAATTTAAAGAAGTCGGCGTGTCTCTATGACATTGAATCCAGTTAGAGATAGATTCGTCATATGCATGTAATAATTTCTTCTATTTATTTGTCACCTATTGTACTGATAGTATTAATATACAAATTAAATAATTCACTGTTTAATTGGGATTTTGTTAATAATGATAATAAAGATAATATCGTTCTATTTAAGAGAACATGAATTTTGGTTTGATTTGATAATTATCAATTTTGTGTAGATAATATTTTAAAGGACTAATGCCCACTTGCACCAACAAGGCTTAAATTTTAATCAATTCTTAACAAAAAAAATTGATGTGGACATCACATGATTTCCTTGTACTCTAAATTATACATATTTCTTGCTGCACTTTTTAAACTTATTTTACTTGAAAGTGAGATCATTCTACAACTTCCATTCGTTTCTTATCTTCGAACTTTCCTCCGAAATAAATCACCTTTGGTAATATTTTATTAAATTTTTTTCGTTATTTCTTATTGCATTACACAAAATTGTCTTAATTGCTCAAATACTTGTGCTTGAGTTTTGCGAAAAATTCAAAAAAAACACAGCAAGCAAATTGACACTTTGGCACTGCCAATTGTAATGAAAAAAGGAGATGCACAAGTAGATGTTATAGTAGTCTTATATACAGAATTCCAAAATTTAACAACTAACCATTTTTAAGTTATGCGAGATTTCCGTTGAAACTTGAAAATCGAAATTTTTCACGACTATAATACTTCCTTTACTAAGTAAATAATACTAACTGAAATTTTGACAGTAATGTTGAACAATTCATTTGACATTTTATTCGATGTGATATTATCCATTTAAGGGAAACTTAAGATATAAATAAAAATAAGATGTTTTGTAAGGGTAGATGTGTGTATAGTTTGTGGTAGTAGTAAGACGTGGTCCCAATAACTTGTGTTTGAGTTTTGCGAAAAATTCAAAAAAACACAGCAAGCAAAGTGACATTTTAACACTGCCGATTGCAATGAAAAAGTGAGGAGCACAACTAGATGTTATAGAAGTCCCTAAGTCCCATATACAAAATTCCAAAATTTAACGACTAATCAGTTTTGACAGTAATATTGAAAAATTCATTTGACATTTTATTCCGATGTGATATTGTCCATTTAAGGGAAACTTAAGATATAAGTTAAAATAAAATGTCATGTAACGGTAGATGAATTTAGCTGTAATATGGCAATGTTGAACAATTCATTTGACATTTTATTCCGATATGACATTATCCATTTAAGAGAAACTTAAGATATAAGTAAAAATAAGATGTTTAGTAAGGGTAGATGTGTGTAATGTTTGTGGTAGTAGTAAGATTCGGGTGAAGTGGTGGCGGCACGTGCTGCGTTGATCAAAGGAGCGTCGCTCGTTCTTCTTACCTTGGCATTCCTGCCGCGACGCTGGAAATAGAGACAAAGCATTTTGAAACGCACATGAGCGAATCCGATACCGAGCGAGTCTTTCGCCGTTCTCAATTAAGCCCATTCCGGGCGCCGCGGCGTGGAATGCGCGCCTCCAGCTCCGGCGACGCCGACCAGGCATAACTTCATGTTACGGAAATTCTAATCTCGAGACGAAAACGCTGTCTTTCTTACACCTCCGCCCCTTCTTTTTCATACGAGGAATTTACACCAAATTACAAATTAATTTGTATTATCCTTCTTCTTCTGCTTCACTATCAACGCACCTCTTCACTTTATACACACAACAGCTTATAATCACATTGTGCATTCATACTTACCATAAACCTCAATTCTTACTTCATCATCTCTTTTATGACACATTGGTATACTTTGCCTCCCGAAAAGCCGACAGATTGTTATAAAATCGTACAAAAATGAATAACCCCTATACCATAAAACTACAAAATAACAGTTTAGCGCGTATTATCCTTCGTCTTCTGCTTCACTATCAATTTACTTTCTTCTTCACTTTATACACACAAGAGCTTATAATCACATTGGGCATTCATACTTACCAAAACCTTCTTACATCATCATCTCGACTGTGGCACTCTCAAGTACCTAAGGTATAGTTTGTCTCTCGAAAAGCCGACAGATTGTCATAAAATCGTACAATAATTAATAGCCCCTATACCTGCTTACCATAAAACTACAAAAGAACATTATATTCTCGAAATAGTTCGTAAATTTTAAGTATAATTGTACTAGTAGCGCATACTTTTCAAATTGCTGTATACAAGTACTCGAACGTTTGTTTTGTTAAATATACGTATATTTTTCATTTGCAATGCTCCGAGTGTTATTTCATGCGACTAATTTATTTATATTTGATTTGGCTCTGACTCTGCAATTGGTAACCCTAGAAGAATTAAAAATGGTATACATGCATCTGAAGTGATTTTATATTAAAAATGATTGCCATTACGAACTCAATTTTATAGAGAGCTTTTGGTAACAGTGACGTCTGGCGTATAAGATTACAATGTAACAGCACGCTTCCTAAAAGTGTTTTTATTATAAAAGTGTGTGCAGAATATAGACCAATAGCTAATGTGTTTGAAAAATTATTTAGATTATCAAAATTTTTAGTTCGCGTTGCAAATATTCAAAATTTCGAATAATTGTAACAATAGAATTTTTGCATCTGAATACAACAAAGTCATATGTTACATAATTTGTGACAGTTTATTGATTTTGACATAAAATATAATACTTATAAAAGAAAACACATACTCATCCAACTATAAAATTCCTACGTGTCATTCATTTCACGTAAAAATACAATGTTTTCAAATGTTGCGAATGGTATCGAAGGGTATTCGAGAATACAAATTTAATGTGCAATATTTCAGAATACTTATTTAAAGTGTTCTTAACGTACGTATACGTACAGTTATGAAGGAGTTCAAAAATAGAGTCTCAGAATAACGCGGTGCACCGCGAATTAAAAAAAATGGACAGGCTCTCAAGTACCTAAAATTATAATTTGTCCCACGAAAAATCGAGGGATTGTTAAAATGAACAGCCCTTACTCATATACCATAAAACTACAAAAGAACTGTTTAAAGGAAAAATTTAAACATCTTATGGAACAATGTCCTTGTATAATCTAGGTTAAACAACTACCCAAAAACCCAAAAATATATTACAAAATAAGAAATTACCTAAATAATATTTGTATTACTATAATTCAAATATTATTCATAATATTTTTGTTATGGATAATGTATAGTATTCTATTAGCATGTAATGACTATTACTCATTCGAATGATTTACAACACTCGCTTTTGCTCGTGTTGTTAAACTTCATTATTATGAGTAATAGTACACATTACATTTTCATTGAATAATATACCTACTATTACAGTATTTTTAATAATGGTTCCATTATATTATGTTTACTTGATTGAATACAAAATACTGCTAATTTAGTAGTTTTATCTTTGGTACAAAGTTGTCAGTAAGGTATATTTACGTAGAAGGCAAAGAAATGTGACTGTAACGTTCTCATGCAATGTCTACTAAAATTGCTGCAGTAGAAACGAATTTAAGTCGATAAATCGCCAGCTATCTAGTCCCAAGTAGCCTATGTTTCATTCTTTCACATATGTAATGGACAGTGCACTATTTAAACGACTACGACTATATCTCTGGCTTTCTAGAAAACTGTGAAGCATGTTTAATGATCTTGTGGTGAATAGTATTTGTTCTTTTTGCGATTAAGCGTGTATTTAATATTACGATAACATTAAAAATTCTCGGAGCAAGTACACGACATGCGTGTGTATGGATAATTAAAGTAAGAAATTAAATTAACGTTAAACTCCCGCTTTATATATGTAATTAAACGAAACTATAAAACGCATTACGCTGCTGTGCACGGCTCTCAATTCCTTGATCTTACTTATTTATGATTCGAACTTCAAATAAAAATATTTAAAAGTATAATGTGACATTAAAGACTTGTGGGAATAAAACACTATGTAGCAAAAATAGTTCAAATGTAAATGTAGCTGACACTTAAATGCAGAAATTACCACCTTTGAAACTATGTCGCAACTTACTTGCATGTACTTTATGCTGCATAGTTTCGTGCTATAATTATCCCAACAATTTTTCCTTTTCCTTTTAAATATAATAATCACAAGCGCTACAACCCTAGAAAAGACGAAATTGGGACATAACCTTTACTCGTTCCATGACAATTTTTACTTGCATTTTTGGTGGTGGAACGCCTTGATAGTGGACCAGTTTATATTGGACTCGAACTATATTCAAATCAATCGCAGATTTATTTATTTATTTTACTCTTAAGCTCTAGACAGTCCGGTCGATGATCATCAAACATCATCGATGTCCAACAAAACGAAACCGTCATCGATGAAATCAGGGGATCTCCTATTTTCATTTATGGCTATCGATAAAAACGAACTTCATTTCAATTTTTCATACGCCTAAAATTATACAGTAAGTGCGGGAGAGATGGATCGATAGGAAACATGGACTTTTGATTTTAAAAGTACATTAAAGCGATATCTTTCATAGGGAATATTAATTATGTTGTTTAAAGACAGTATAAGTAATCGCTTTAAAATTAATGCAGTCAACACTGAATAATATAAGATTAAATTAAAAAATTGCCAAAACCTTATTACAATATTAGTTAGTTACTACTGTGGTAAGTTTAAACTAATTATTTATGCATGTACACTATAAAAATGTGCATAAGACTTAACGTAACTTAAAAACGTGGTTCTATTTATACACAGTCATAAGTAATTTAGTGGTCCATTTAACCTTTGCTCTGAGGACAGATGGTCCACCTCTGCTGAGGAGAGATAGACTAGAGGATTTTTATTGTTAAAAAGATCAATTCAACCAGTAAACAGAGAAAAATACATTCGCACAAAGAAAGTTAAATGATCTAGTTGCTATTCCATGAATTGTCAGGAACTGATATTAAATGGTTAATTAGAGGGTGATGATAATGAAGAAGCTGAAGACTATGTAAACGAATATGCGGGATGCAAGGAAAAAAACATATGACAATGACAAAAATCTGTTAACCAGTTCATTTCTTCATAGTCTTGGTCCGTCTCACCTATATAGTGGAGGAGAGTTGGACTTTTTTGATGTTTTCAGAACATAGTTTAATTTTTTTTTCTTTACTCTTATATTAAGCCTAGATATATATGTTTTATAAATAAATTTTGTTATAAGTATTTTTCAATTCAAAGTAATAATTATTTTTTCAAAAAATTATCCATTTAACCCTCACTTACCCTATCACTAATATGTAATAAAATTAAATTTATACATGCTTTATCCATTCCTAAATAATTTCTGTATGCTTTTGGACTTCTAGTCTTCTAGTAATTCGTAATGTACTTAAATGCAATCCAACATATTCTTTCTTTTATTTTTTGTACAAATAGTTTTATTTCTGTTTCTTTTAGCCAATACTAAAAAATTTGCTCCTAAAATCGAATTTATTTTATCATGTAAAATGGAATTTCATCATTAACGAATTCGTTCTGTTTTTATATAAATTTTTATTGATGATGTTTTATAATCATCGACCAGTATGTCATAGGTTTAAGAATATGAATCAAATATTTATATTCTTTGTTGTTATCCCCTAGATACGCTATATTAATTATGACTCTATCTACCAAGCATTAGGATTTGTGCCGCAATTCCAGTCATCAGCAATATCTATTTATACAGACAACACCTTCAAGATCTATGTTATTTTTGTCACTGTCCCCCAGGTTTAATCACAGATTTGTTCTGTTGTTTTATGAATAGCCATTGACGATTTTTTATTATCATCGACTGTTATATCTAAAGCTTTAATTGTTTGATCGAAAGGTCGAATCGTTTGGGTATGGATATTATTTGGTTTCAAATTTGGTGTAGGTTGAAAGCACGCTGTGGGTCGTAAACTACCAAGTTCCATTGTCTATTTTCAACGCCTGCTGGGGTAAAATACTGAATACAACAAAGTCGCATCGTCCCGTTTATAACAAAAGTAAAACAGCACCAGCCACCTCGCTGGCAAGATGATTAGGCGATAAATAACAAGTTTTAATAGCGGGCCCGCTATTGAGCGCAAAATATTAGAAATCCCCGGAGCCTCCGGTGATATATGCCCGGAATTAATATCCCACTAACTATATAACTGCTCAACGATTTCATTTGTTAATTAAATGATAGTTGGCGCGCGCCTCACGCTAGAGAATTGCAAATGAAAAATGCGTTCATGTCTTATCTGGGAATGGCTTTCGTGATCATACGTGGTGACGGATGTCTTCCATTTGTTACTTTCCAATTAAACTGGATACCTTTACACATTTCAGTTAAACTACTACTTTTACAGATTCAAATTTAGGTTTTTTGGTGGTGGTAGATAACTAATTGATGAGCTCTATATCAAAATATGTAGATAAAACCGAAACATTTTTCTGAAGATTATATTCATCATTATTTGCGCTATAACGGTAGAAGAGTGAATTTTACTTGGTCTATGACAGTTTTTACTTACATAGAGTTGTTTACAAGTGACATGTGGAGATATATGATAATAGTGAAACTGTTTTATAAAAATTATGAACAAATAGATATACTGGAAATTACATAAATAAAGAGTTTATTTATTTTAATACTAAAATATACAAGGTATTTATTTTAATACTAAAATATACAGGGTATCCGTTTTAACAGACTAATCAATGGGATCTCGGATAAGAGATACGACGTCGTTTAAATTGGAGCAAAGTTGACGTATTAATTGCCCATTTTAATTATGCTTTTTTTTCCAAAAAAATGCATAGTTCATTTGATATGAGAAAAAAAGTGATTTTGACTTTTCGACTTATAAATTTCTTGTTTTAGTTCATACACTTTTTTACAAGGAATACAAATTTTTGTAGTTCGTACACTTTTCGAGAAATTCATACTAACTTTGTGATTTTCATATTTGGCTCAAGTTGCTACCCCAACATTCTAGAGATGTGCTCTTCACATTCCACAAATATAAATGACACATTTGTATGTCATCTGGTAATCATTCTTCTAAAAATAAATTGCAGTATCTATAAATAGAACTTCCATACCGAAATATCACAAGATTATGATTTATTTGATGTAGATATATTTATTTTATGATAAATTAAAACTGGTTATGAGTTATGTGATTTTTTTGTTGAATATTATTATTAACGTTTATTGTTTTACAAAGACTATTTTCTGAATTTCGATTTTTCGTTCGGAAATTTTTTGTCTACTAAAATTTTCAAATTATAAACAATAACGAACTTTAAAAAATACAACTTTTAAGTTTATATCGTCAAATTGTGTTTATACACCACAACAAAATAAAAAAGTTCCATTTTTGAGTCCAAAATAATAAATTTTGGAATTTCCGAGCGAAAAACTGAAATAGAGATTTATTCGTTTTTCTTATTTTTCACCGAAAAGAGATAATTTAATTCCTTTTGAAAATTTGGAATCAGCGCATCGATTTCTATTAACGTGGACTATTTTCAAAAACCAAAATTTTGAACCCAAAAATGGAAACATTTGATTTCATTATATATATTATATAGAAATTATATATTTTGTGGTTCCATATGCGTAATAAAAGAATATACTTTAGTCCCTTGATATACAAATAACTATTAAGTATTTAAAATTTATTTTCTATAATTATATATTTTAATGTAATTATATATTGAACAATAATAATTATTTGGAGTCTAAGGTTAAAATATGAAGTAATATAAAATTACCCCTACTCTTAATTTTTTTAAAGCAATTTTACTCCGTTGACCGGGAAGTCATTTTTATTGTTAAGGGTAATTTTATATTATTTCATTATATATTGAATAATTATTCGGTTTCGGTCCCATCTCAAATTAATAGAAATAAAGTCGACGTAGACGGAATAAGATGGAATCTTCGAACCAGAGCTGGCAAGTTCCTGATCGGTTATTTATTCCAATATAAAATTCAAATTAGTTGTTGGGTAATCCAATAAACCGGTGCTTGTGTTAAAATAAGCGTAGACAGCTGCGCCAATGACAATAGATAATGGTTGGGGTAATGATATGGAGTAGGCCGTGAATGCTCCGTACCGCCTCTGCACTGAGGGAGATATTAATTAAATGGCGCACTAGAATGGACCGAGGGGAGGTTCGCGTTGAGGGTAGCGTAATGCCTTTCACATCACATGCGATCATCACCCTTTTTATCCGCTACCAAATTGCACAACAAATTATCATTTCAGTTTCAATCAAATACACAACAGCACAAACAAATGAAGGTGTCTCTTAGAGAAAATGTAAATATAAAAAAAGAAAAATACCAATAGAGATGAAAGACATACAACAAGAAATTATGAGTAGGTCGACCAGAATTAAATTACAAATTCAATTACTTTTAGAAAAAATGTAATTGTATTTGAATTACTTTTAAAACAAAATAATTGTAATTGAAATAAAAATACGTAACTGTTTCTAGCAATTACTGATATTTCAATTACTTTCAGAATTTAATTCTTTCTTAAGTAATACAATCATTTCTTAATTTAGTTTGTTTTTTCCACACCAATTTTTTTTCATGGGTTTCAAATTTATGATATTGGAATCCAATTTTCGGTCCATCTTTTTGGTGGTAACTGAATCCAAAACCTATATTTTATTTTTTTAAATATGGGAACTGAAAACCGATACGAAAAATAAAATTTATTCTGTACCGAAAATATAACCAAATCGAAAAAGTATCGGTACTAAAACAAGTATAAATTTAAATGTTAATAACATAAAAATATTAACCATGAATTTTATTTACATTTATAAAATTCTGGTGCAATTAAAGTAATAATGATTAAGTAGTTTAATTTCATTTTTAGATTAAACTTAAAATTAAAGAAATTTTAGCTGAAACGAAAACCAAAATAATATTTTCAAAAAACCATTCCCGATAATCGAAACCGAGTTTTTATTAATATAAAATCCGTTAACCGTAACCGAACCCCAAAATTTTTCGGTTCGATTCCCTGCTCCCAGGTTCTCTTTACTCATTATGTTTTAAATCTTTTACTATCTTTATTAAACTTCTTTCATCTGCTTTGCTTTAGTTACATGTTTGTTCAGAATTTCTTTCTTGATTTTATTAGACAACATTTTACATTGTACAAAAGTATAAAAACTATTTTGGAAACAAGAAAAAGGAAAAAGCAGCTGAAAAGCGAAAGAAAGATCGCAGAGGAGGTGAAAGGATTAAAAAAGCTAAAGAAGAGCAGAACACAGCAAAAAAAAAATCATAAGAAAAAGATACATCTTGCTTCTTCGAAATGTAACAACTTGTTGGTAAAGTTTAGTGAATATTATTAATCACCTTTCCAAAAGCAATACTGGATGGTAATAATAAGTATTTAGTTTTTCGGTGATAAGATAACATGCCGAGACCATATCTCAAATCAACCAACCACAATAATGGAAAAGACAGTTGAAAAACCGAAAGAAAAACTGAAGAGGAGGTGAAAGAGTTCAGAAAACCTAAGAAAGAGTAGAACACAACAAAAATGAACATAAGTACTGTAATAATATTGATAAATTTTCCTTCTTCGAGACGTAACAAAAATAAGAAATCACTTATTGGTAAAGTTTTGTGAATATTAATCACCTTTCCAAAAAGCAAGGCCGGTAATAATATTAAGTTTTTCGGTGGTTAGATAACATGCCGAGACCATTTCGCTAACCACAATCACAGTAATGGAAAAGACAGCTGAAAAAGCGAAAGAGGTGAAAGGATTCAGAAAACCTAAGGAAGATCAAACAAAACACAGCAAAAATATTCATAAGAAAATGATAAATCTTGCTTTTTCGAAATGTAGCAACATTAAGAAGGAAACACGTATTGATAAAGTTTGGTGAATTATTAATCACCTTTCCAAAAAGCAAGGCCGGTAATAATATTAAGTTTTTCGTTGGTAATAACAAGCAGAGACCATTTCGCTATCCAAGCCAACCACTAGTGTCCCTGTTTGTATAGGTGTAACAATAATCAGGCTGGCATTGAATCCACGCTCCACGACAGTTTATGCCGCGGCTAATTACTACTCGGCTACCCAAATCCATCATAACCATCACCCCGCATTGTGCGGCGCGGGGGTGGGGGGAAAGCGGGCAGCAATTTGCCGGCCGCGCTGTAAATTTACCATATAATGATGGCGCTGACGGTCGAGGAATGCAGCGTTTAATAACGCACACCATTATACACACATATATAGGTATATGGAACAGACAAGAACCCGGAGTCCCGGAGCCGAGCGTGGTTAGAATACGAGGGGACTTTTATATTTAATTACAGATATGAATTAATGGAGGAACGCTCTCTTTGTGAGCTGGATGCTCTGAATCAAACACTATTATAATTAAAACACACCTCCCTTACAGCGATATATTACGGTCCCAAATTCGGATTCAAATTTATAAAAATTGAAATATGATATTAAAAAAAGGATTGGAACTTTATTATCAAATTTTCCACTATGTTATCAAATGGTTTATTATTGTTTCATGAACAACTATCATAATGTATATTGTAAGCACGGACCAGTTACTATAACCTGAACTTGAACACATTCAAAATCTGCGAACCTGGACCAGAATCCGAATATTTTATTTTAAATCATAAACCAAAATAATTTTGCTGGTTCAGTTCATTAAAAAAATGTATTGAAAACATAGATTGAACATCAGGCGTTTCTTTTTCTTTTGATCAATGATTATTATTTAAAACATTGTAACGTTTATTTATTTGAGTGAAGTGTAAAAATAGTTGAGACACGTATATTTATTTAACTAAGTTTAATAAACGAATAATGAATTACCCCAGCAATTAATCTCTCGAATATTCTGGCAGCTTCGATGCGTCAGTACAATAGAAGGGTGAGTAAACGTGCCTCGACCTGTCTATGATTTACCTGCGACCGTATACCTATTATATAGAAAATAGACATTACATAATGAAACTATTTAAAAAATATATATTTTTTTACTACTAGCCTAGATACTCACCATTATTTATATTTAGGTAGGTATTTGACATTTTTCACTACCATTTTCTTGGTAACCATGGTAACCGAAATCAACAATAATTTATTATTAACTTATATCAAAAATGAAAACTATTATTTGTTAAAGAAATTCAAGCTTGCAAATCCAAATATTATTGCACTCATTGAACTCGCTCTTGAATCACGTTTCAAATTTTAAATGATCTCGAAACAAACTAGAACCGTACATAAATTTAAATCCAGGTTCTTTTTAGCGTAATAAATTGAGCTTAAATCTGACTTTAAGTAGTTCGTCAATGCAGGAGGAGACGTCTAGAACTTAAATTCTTAATTATTACTAAAAATAGAAACGGTTTGTTTCCGGACATGAAACTGTTAGAAGTTAATTCTTGTTTATATATTGTCCCTAATTCTTCGAACACCTGTGTATTACATTTTCTGATCAGAAAACAACTTTAAATTTGTTTATTTTCAAAGTAACAGTGGCACAGTTGGAATTAAAAAACAACATATCCAACAGAACGAAACCGCAAATACAAAACACAAACATCATTTATCGCCCATTATAACGGCTGTTAAACAGCATAATTTCGGTTGTGAATGTCCTTATTACCGACATCCATCCCTTGCGAAGGAGGTCTTGGAAACCGCAAGTATTTGCGCACCATCTACAAGTTCAAACTCGAGTAATGTTATGGCTTCCTTGCCGTCAGAAAAATCAGGCAATCCAGATCAAAGCGAAACTTTTCCTCTCGAAAGAAAGTGAAAATTAAGCCTTCTCCAGGTACAAATAACTTTATAAATATTTTTCGCTCGCAGGAAAATTCAAGAATCCTTACTTTTATTAACTATAAAGACTTTTTATGCACTATACCTCGGTGGAAATGTAAGCATATTAACTTTTATCGTTTTTTGAAGGATTATGTTCAATATGAAAAGGTGGTTAGTTTATAAAATTGAAAACATGGCCAAGTTATTAATGCTTATTTGTTGTTTTTTAATGTTTTATGTACAAAACTTTTATCGTATAAACTTTTTGAAGGATAACGATCTACAAGAAATAGTAATTAGGTTAAACCAACAAATTTAGATTAATATATTTGCCTATGTCGTTTATGAAATTTAAAAGACGTAAATGATTAAATTTAAATGTGGTTTTTGGTGGTACTTCATTGATTTCTGAGGCATTTTGAGGAAATCGAAAGGGCAAGTGGACGAAGTTGTTAGGTTAGGTTAGTTTTTTCGAAAATGTTACCATAGATGAAATTGTTATGGTTTTATGCCACAGAATAGGTTTATTCAGAAGCGACAGTAAGACAGAGAAACGAACAAAGAGAGATGGGGAATGTGAACAAATTTAAAGGGCTCATTGTTTAAAATCGGAAAGTTTCGTCACATCTTAGGGAGAGATAGAGAAAGTCAACAAATTTAAAGGTCTGCACAATGCTCCAAGGTCATAGAACTGGATAGGAGAACATGAAAGGTACCGACACGGAGTGTCGCTTCTGTATGTAACTATTCTGTGCTTATGCGTCAAGTTTTCTAAGAGAAATAACTCTCATTGGAGTTGTTTTAGTTTTACGGTGTTTGGTACTTCATGATTTAGATATGATTAATTAATTTCCACTTGCCCCTTCAAGTGTTTTGTACTTGTGATGATTGTGTGATATTGGTGTTAGAGATTCTGTGATTGATTTTTCTAACTAGATGTTGATTGTTGCAGGTAGTGTGTTAGGAGCCGGCACCATTTCGTCACCGTGGACTCCAGTGAGTGCCGGCCCGCCGGCAGACACCAACGGCTCCTCTTCCGACACCAAGAACCTGGACGTCGGTGACATCAGCGATGTGAGTCTCACCTTCTTCTTACTATTAACTTATATCAACACTAAAAAAATCAATTGTTCAAAATATATATAAATAAGCAATTCCGTTAAATTGAGTGACTGGTTTTTACGGGGAGTGACTTTTATCTAATTATTTGTGGATACGAAATAGAGTGAATGCAGTGGCGGATATATGCACAAGCGGTGGAAGCGGCCGCTTCAGGTCCAGAGACTCCACAGAGCCCCGTACTCAGATCCACTCATTTCGTGCAATAGATTTTTGTGTGGAAAGGCAAACATTCAGTGAAATATATATCAATTGTATTCATTTATTAATTTATTCTATGGGACCCCCAAAAATTTATAACGCTTCAAGCTCCTTAAATGTTAAATCCCCCGCTGAGGGAATGACACCCTTTTTTTACGGAGGGTGCTTCTTACGTATTTACATTAGGGCAAGAATTAGAGTATTTCACAGTGAGTGTGCACCCTTTTCACAGGTAGTAAACATTAATGTGACTGATTTCTACGGAGGATGTTTTTGTCTAATTACATTAAAACACGAATTAGAGATTAGTTAGAGTACTTCACATAGCGTGAACACCCCTCCTCAATTAGTAAACATTACAATGCCTGGTTTGTACAATAGAGCAATAATTAGAGTAGTTCACATTCAGTGATCTCCCCTCTCACAATTAGAAAACTTTAAGATAAATAGGTAGAACGGGTAGTGAATTTGATTTCATTTGAGAATTTTAGAATTTATTATTAGTTTTTTCCATTTATTTATAAAATTATGGAAAGGATCATTTCATTCTGCTGGTCGTCATTAGAATTGACTGTTATGAATTTATTTTTATATATTTTTCTCATTTCTCAAATAACATGAACCAAATTTTAGGTTGCCTTTCACAATTTTTTCATTTTAATTATAAACGAAAAACACGAATACTTGTGAATAAATTACTGAAGCCCACCAATTTTTCAGTAAATTTTTTTTTTATATTTGTAATTTAATATGGAGAATATTTGTAAATTATAATACCAGCCATTTACTATTTCACGTATTTTGAACATCATATTAATTACTCGAATATATGCAATTGTTTAAATTAAACAACAAAACGATGTAATTTCCACATGATATTTTAATAATACATAACGACCATGTTGAATATCGCGTAGTTTTCAATTTAAATTAATTAACTCCTCATAATTGATAAACATAAAATAATTTTCCACACACAATCAGACTAATTAATTAAACTAGAAATATTAACACTGGAAAATGGGCGGTATTGGCAATTAATAAAAAGGATACTGGTCATAAATTATATGCAAATTTATATGAAAGATAAGGAAAATATTTAAACACACTGTTCGTATTAACAGAAGCAATAAAATGCAACAAATGTCAATGAAATATTTTAAACTATATCTTGTAATAATAATTTACTGGTGTTGTTTTCTGTGTCGTAAAAGTGGAGCGAAAAATATTACGTGTAGAATGTGTAACATGCATCACTAAAATGCATGTAAAATATTTTTTATGTTACATCATATTGAACCTAACGAATTAAACTGCCGAATATATATAATACATGCAAGATATATCGACGTTATTTTCATTATGTCTTTACAGGACGTATTCTTTCTCACAAGAAGTCGACCGATAGTCATAAAACACTTAAATTCCTTGCACTTAAGTTCACAAAGAAACTTTATGTTTCCTAATAAAAATATTATGATGAAAATAAGGCCCACTTAAATGAAATTCAAATCATAATAATCAGGGCATGTCCCTTATAGAGAACGTTATAATAATAACGGTTTTAGTTCGAAAACCGGTTTTTGAAAATTTAAACCGGTTTAAACCGGTTAATATAACGGTTAAAAAAATAATTAAAATTAATTAAAACAAATTAATTATAAAAATTTGATTAAAAAAATAGAGAATAATTAATTAAAAAATTTTTTTTAAATATCATCTGAGAAAAATATCACAATTAAAAAAAAGCAATTTAATTAATGAATATTTACAAAAATTCCCGTAATATATCTCCAAGTAATTTACAATCATAGTTAATCATGAAAACTAACAATATTTAGATTTGCACCTTAAAATTTTGATTTTACAGCCGAAAAAATCAAAAATGACCCATTTTTCGGTCAAAAATTTTGGTTTTTTAAAATAGTCCAAATTGATAGTCGCCGATGAGCTGATTCTAAATTTTCAAACCGAATTTAATTATCTCTTCCCATTCCTGAGATATTAGGCTTCAAAGTTGCACCTCAAAAAAGTGTGTTTTTTGACTATATCTCTAAAATGGATAGAGATACAGTCTCAACGATTATACCAGTCGATTCTACGCACAAAGTTACATAAAGAAATGTTTTCTTCGCATATATGTTCTTTGGAACGATTTGGTGTAAAATGAGAAAAAAGAAAAAAACCGGAATTTCAGTTTTTCGCTGGAGAACTTTTTGGCTCCAAATCTTTTCATTTTTCAGACTTAAGTAAATACAGATGCGCTGATTTCAAATTTTCAAACCGATTTCAATTATCTCTTACCGTTCTCGAGATATTTGGGTTCAAATTTGAAACTGAAAAAAATCGTTTTTCAGGAATATCCCTGAAATGGGTCAAGATACGATCTCGAAGACTTCACCAATCGATTCTATGGGCAAAATTACATAAGTGTACCAATTTTCAGATTAATATTCCAATGGATACAATTTTTAGAGCGAAAAAACGAAAATCGCGAAAATCGAAAAATCGCCTGATGAACCCCTTGCGATTTTTTTCGATTTTTGACGATTTTCGTTTTTCCTCTATAAAATTTGTATCCATTGGAATAAAAATCTGAAAATTGGTACAAAAATGTAATTTTGCCCGTAGAATCGATTGGTGATGTCGCCAAAGTCGTATCTGAACCCATTTCAGAATTATTCCTGAAAAACTGATTTTTTCAGGTCTAACTTTGAACACAAATATCTCGAGAACGGTAAAAGATAATTGAAATCGGTTTGAAAATTTGGAATCAGCGCATCTGTATTTACTTAAGTCCAGAATATAAAAAAATTTGGTGTCAAAAAGTTTCCAAGCGAAAAATTGAAATTCAGGTTTTTTTCGTTTTTCTCATTTTTCACCAAATCGTTCCAAAGATCGTATATGCGGAGAAAACATTTCTTTATGTAACTTTGCGCGTAGAATCGACTGGTGTAATCGTTGATACTGTATCTCTACCCATTTTAGAGATATGTTCAAAAAACACACTTTTTTGAGGTGCAACTTTGAGGCCAAATATCTCAGGAATGGGAAGAGATAATTAAATTCGGTTCGAAAATTTGAAATCAGCGCATCGGCGACTATCAATTTGCTTTTTTCAAAAAAATCAATAAATTTTACCTAAAAATGGGTTTATTTGGGTTATTTCACACCCTGGAATGGGTTTAAAGTGCTTAACAATGATTTAGGTGTTCATAATTAAAAAAATAAGTTTAACACGATTATGTGTTGCATTTTATACCCAAAAATGAGTTGAAAAGTGTCTAAACATATTGTATAGTACATTTGGAAATTTGTCACACCTTAAAATGGGTAAAAAGGAACCCAAACCTGACCTAAAATTGGGTTTAAAGGGTGTCAACAATCAAAAACCAAAATTTTGGACTCATACATGGGTATTTTTGGAATATTTCAGCTGTATATGAAAAATTTTACAGTAAAAACCTAAAAATTGTAACTTTTTATATTCAACTGTAATTAGAAATTACTAAAAGTTAGTTACAAAAAGGGAATGTAACCGAAATATATACTGGTTAACGGTTAACCCTTATAGAGAACGTTATAGTAATAAAGGTTTTAGTTCGAAAACCGGTTTTTAAAAATTGGAAACCGGTTTAAACCGGTTAATATATCAATTTAAAAAATTATTAACATTAATTAAAAAAAAATAATTATAAATATTTGATTAAAAAAAATTATAGAATAAATAATTTAAAAAAATAATAAAAAATTACCATCTGAGAAAATATAACAATTAAAAAAAACAATTTAATTAATAAATATTCACAAAAATTCCCGTAATTTATTCAGAAAAACGCAGGTCACTTTTCAATTTTAAACTTACCTGTGTTGACAAAGGCCTTATTTATTTGGACTTTTTAAGTAACCTTAACGGCCAAAGAGACCTACATTTATGACTCTCCAATAAAATGTTAATTGTAAAAACTGTCATGACTCATGTTTAAATACAAATAGAAAACACAGATATAAAAAAAAATATTAAATTTTTTTCTCGCTAAATGATATTAAAATAAAGGTTAATGTTCGCTAAAACCGGTTTATTTTTTTGGTTAACGGTTACCGGTATTTTCGGCCTGAAAAATATCGGTTAAAATTACGGTTAAAGTTCGCAATTTTCGTTAAAAATATCGGTTACCGGTTTTTATTAACCGGTTTTTTTAACCGGTTACATGCCCTGATAATAATACAATATTCAGGTTTTTTTTGTAATAAGTGTTCTTGGATCTATTGGTAGTTCTTTAACTTGGATAACACAGAGGCATTGTTCTATAAGATGTTTACATTTTTCTTTAATTCAACCCTGGAAACTGCTGGTATTTTGAAAAACACAAAGCAATCTGCTGTGCACCATTCAAAATTATTGTTTACAGGCGCTGTTAATTGGTTTTTTTACGATTCTTCGACTTCTTGTTAGACGAATTTTAACTTAATATATAAAATATTTTAATAAGAAAGATACAATTTCAATTAGGGTACTTGGGGATGAGATGGACCACATTTAGGAAAAATAATTATTGCTCTATAATAATAAAATAATATTTAAAATACAAAATTTATTTATAACAACATATAATCTAGGCTTACTTTTAAGAATAAGGAAAACATTTGAATTATATTCTGAAAGCTACAAAAATATATTCCACTATATAGGTGAGATGGACCAAGGCTATAAAGAGATGAACTGGTTTACAGCGACAAATTACACATTGTATCCAATCTTCCTTCTTTATCGAAATGAAAAATTGAAATGAAGTTGATTTTTATCGATAGCCATAGATGAAAATATTTTTCATCGGTGCCTGGTTCATTCTGTTGGACATCGATGATGTTTTCATGATCATTTCAACCCTTCTTCATTCTAGTCAAAAAACTGTAACTTCATTTACATTTACATTATTGAGTTTTCGTGAAGTAAAAAAAAATCAATATGGTCCCTAAAATTTGAAAAATTTTGGTAATCCCATCCTTAACAGTCAGTATATCAAATCAGCAATGATATATCTTAACAGCCACTATAAGGTATAGGCTGTACTATAAAAATATCATTAAATTATATATTCTTGCGCTGTTTTCCTTAAGTAATGATTGTATTACAATGTGTCGGATCCCCGAAATCTGGAAGATCCTTCCGCTAAATGAACATTTTTCCTTTCGCGATTGTATCAGCTCACGTTTGCGCTCTGGTTTCTCCATGAACTTGTTTCGTAATAATGCGCAGTCGGTACTGACTTCCGTCAGCTTTACATTAGAATAATCTGGCGTAAAGAGATGAGAAGCTCCTTATAATGATTTCATTTCACGCCACTTCAATCCGCGTTTTGTTCCGTTTTTCCACTCACGAAGACGCGCAGCGAATGCCGGGAAGCAAATTACTGCCATTCATATCCACAATACTTCTCTTTCCAAACATATTCATATTTGTAGCAGAGAAGCATGGATGGAAAATAAAATTGTTTTTATAAAGTTCTTATTCTAATAATTCTAGATACTAAGTTGTAGTTTTCATTTTAGTTTCTACAAGTTTTTTCTATTCCCGGTTAATAAGAGAATCTTTATTTCACTAATTTCTGTTTGGTTATTGATTCCATTATTTCACGCGAAATCAAATTGGAAAGTAGGCATACATAGAAACATTGACAGCCAGGAAAATAGAATATTTAGTTCTTATTATCTGTACAAATATTAATAATATAGTAATTGCATTTATTAGATACACAGAGATTCGTATTTTACAATTCAAAACACTTTAAATGACAAATTTATTTTATATCGTATATCAACAATTTTATTGTAGTAAGTTAGTAACGCATAAAATTAAGCAGTCCTTGGTATTGTCTTTTTTGTTTATTTTGCTAATGTCATAAAAATGTCAAAAATTCATTATTTCAAATACATTGTCTACTTATTCAAACAGAAGTAGAAAAAATATTGTATTAAACACGTAAGGAAACTGCGTGGTTATTTAGCTTCTGCTCTTACAAAACTCGCCTTTGTCTTGTTTTGTAATTTTATCTGTTAAATTTACAAATTGATGTTGCTTAGTAAAAGAAAAACGAGTGTCAAAAATAGTTGTCGTTACTTTGCAGGAATTAAGTAAAAATTTTAACGATCAAATTCATCGCTCGAAATATATGTATTTGATTATTTCACGAATAACAATTATTCAAACAAAATTATTAATATTCACAAAGTGTAACCATGACGATCCTACGGTAGTTTTATCAAAAATTATCGCTGAAAAACTGTCTTCCTCCATCAAATGAAGCATTCTAATTGGATGAAAATGAGAATGTGCAGAATAATTAAGACAATAACTTGAAAATAGTAGACTTGAATTATTTTATTTATTAAAACAAAATTTGTTGTCTTATTTAGAAAATTCTAAAAAAATATTATTAAAGAAACAATTGTTTTACCAAGAAAAAAAAAGAATCAATTTATTTACCGTGATACACCTGTTTCACACTTGTGGCTTATCAGAGTATTTTAATAAGGATGGATGCATAAAAATTACTGGAGTTCAATCAAATTTTAAAATAGTTATGTGTATGACTAGTCCAGAAACTAAACTTTTGCGAGAGCGAGCTGAAAGCGAAACCTGCAAATAATGCGAGATATAATGTTGTAATAATGTTTATAAGAATAATTTCACAGTTGCATCAATAGCATTTATGAATAATTTGCTCTGTTTTTTTCAGGACGAGAAGGACTTGGCGGCAGCCGACGCCGAGGGAGTCTGGAGCCCGGACATCGAACAAAGCTTCCAGGAAGCGCTGGCCATCTACCCGCCATGCGGCCGACGGAAGATCATCCTCTCCGACGAGGGCAAGATGTACGGTAAGTCATCCATTACGCCTACTCTCCATTCCCTTTACGTCTATAAAACATTCAACGTACTACTTCTCATTTAATTTTCAAAAAACAATATTGATGCGATACCCCGGGAGGGAGAAAATGGAATCCCGCGTCCGTGCATTTTAAAGCCCTGTCCAGCGGATCAAAGACAGCGTTACGCATGTGACCTCTTTCTCTTGTCTTCAAAGACGGAGACGTGGGGACAAGGCGACCGTATTGACCGCTGCTGGGACTCGAGATTGCCTTTACATACGCAACAACTGCCCGGATTCAATACCGGATTGTTCTTGTTCTTATTCCCAAGCAGAAAACCGGTGGACTGAATCTCGTTTTACATGGGGATCACAATCCATCTACATGCTTATAATAGAAGTTGTCTATGTATTTTTTGTATACCTTTGACTTTATATTATTTACTTGATATTCCATCTAGACATATGATGATAATAACCATCAATATGCTTATAATCAATTTATTACTAATACAGGGTGTTCGTTTTAAGAGGCTAACCATTGGGATCTCGAGAACTATAAGAGATACGAAGTCTATTAAATTGAGGTAAAGTTACCGCATTAGGTGGTCATTTTAATGATGTTTTTGTTTTACCGAAAAAAAACATTAATCATTAGACATATGAGCGAAAAACTAATTTTGGCAAATTTACTTTCTTGTCTAAATTTATACAAGTTTCTAGTTTGCACATTCGACAGACACTTTTTACGATGAATTCACATTGATCCTTAAAATTTTTGTTACTCTAACACTTTTTGAGAAATTCAAACTAACTTTCAATTTTCATATGGGACAACTTAGCTCCAATCTAACCGACTTCGTATCTCTTACGGTTCTCGAGATCCCAATGGTTAGCCTCTTAAAACGGACACCCTGTAAAAAAATGGTTTAGAATGCACTATAAACTGTAGCTAAACGTTGACAACTTACATAACTAAAATCCAAGTAAAATTTGTTACAAAACAAGTGTTTTGGGTATTTGATATTCTGTTCCATCTAAGTTTGTATCCAAAATGATTTAGAAAAGGTACATAACTTCTTTAAGTCATCAAACCACTTAAAATGTCATTTTCATTCAATCACAAAGCTTCATTCGTTGGAAGAAAGTATTTTTAGTGACTATTTCACTCATATATTTATAAACCAATCCGAATTCAACCAACAAACAACGGAGGGTTTAAAGAGTATACGTCTTAAAATTTGGCTTCTCGCAATTTCCCTGGCCTTTATCTGTGTAAGCCATGCATCAAGAACCCCTCTGGACGCGAGACGTCATAGACGCCGGGCGTCGGATCTCGGCCGTCGGTCAGTCCGGCAATAAAATGAATTTCACCCTCGCGTTTAGGCGGGATATTGAGCAGCAACTCGATTCCCGTCACGAGAAGAATTGAATCTGATACAAGGGGAAAGATCTAGACGCATATGAAATAAAGTCACATTATTATTAAAATACTGTAACAGGGGGGGTGGGGGTGAAAAGTAATGAGACAATGATTATGACTTACGATGATGATTTTCAAAAATGACGATGATGCACAACACAACACTAAAGAACGCGCTGGGATGAAATTGGACGAACACACACTATTTTGTTTGAAATAAAATTTATTTACATTTTTACAAGAAATTAAATTATACTAAAATTATTAATATTAATAATTAATCAGTCTGATTGTCCATACCGCGATCAGAGCGAAGTGCTCCGATGTATATGCGTCTTCATCAGACGTAGATACGCGAGTCTTCTACAAAATCTGAAGTTATCGAAGGCTGAGAAGAAATCATCCCTTTGCCCTCTTTACCAGATCTTGTAAAAACTATTCTTTGAAAATACAGTTCTCATGCATTCAGAATGACAGGGAAGCGATAAATTTTGAACTTTATTACCAAAAACTAACACATGTCGATTCCGAATGCAAGAGATCAAATTTCCTTACGCTCAGGTTTTCAGTAACATATGGAAAATATTTCATATTGTTACAATACAAATGTAAAATAGTGGAATAAGTATGTTTTCTTGTGGTATTGCAGTTCTGGTAGAATTTGAGTAAGGATATTGAGCACCAACTCGATTCCCGTCACGAGAAGAATTAAATCTGATACACGATGGGGAAAAATCGGATGTATAAAAATAAAATCACATTATTATTAAAAACAAATGTAAAATAGTGGAATAAGTATATTTTCTTGTGGTATTGCAGTTGTGGTAGAATTTGAGTAGGCCATGATCAATAAAACGTACGTGAAACTGGTGTGATTCATTGGAGTAATTTTTGAAATGAGCCACCTGTAGCTCGCGAGGTTAAATGGCTACGTCAACTTTATATTTCATGACTAATAGCTGCCTTTTTATCAAAGCTTTACAGCCAATAAACGCTTTAACTGATATTGTTTGCTGCTACTAAAATTATATTACGCAGATGACTTGCACAGCCGTTGCTAATCCAACCCTACTTTTTCATTTATCTTCATGATGGACCATTGTTGAACGTCATATTTTGTCCACTTTAAATAAATAATGTTGTATAACTTTAATTTGATATATTGAATCGGAAGATCGCAAAATCAAGTATTTATAGTTTATTCCAAATAGAAATGGACCTGTCAATCATTCTAGTTCATCTAATGCGACATACAACAACGAGGCGGCAACGTATATATCGTTTTTTTTTCAATGGTGTGGCATATGCTTACTGTACATACTGCAACCGCCGTAGACTCTTGTCTCGCCTACCAGTGGCCCTGTAAGTACAGGGTTATAGTAGCTATACCTACCCAAATCAACGAATAAAACTGCACTGATTCAATAAGCTAGGGGCGTAAACCATAAATGGGAAAGCATTCTACCAGTGATATGGAATTATTACAATAATAAATGGAATTTTTGTAAATATTTATATTTTAAAATACTTTTTTTAGTGGAATTCATATTAATCATTTTCCATAATTTTTATTTTACTATTTAAAAGTAGTTGTTTATAAATATATGAGTACAGACATTAATAAAATAAAAATTTATTTTTACGATTGTTTTGTCCTCTCGGATATCATCTATGTGTATGATCTGTGGTGTGCATTGATGTATAATTAACAGTATACCTATATACTATTTTTCAAATTAATTAGGAGGAAATGGCTTACATCGATTTGATCGTTGGCAGTATTTTACTTTGAAATAACCGCTTTATTAATCTCTAGATTTTCCAGCCAATTTATTGTTTTTTCTACCACATGTAATAAAATTTTGAAACACCACTGCAATGAAAGATTATTACCTTCTAATATAAATGTACACAAATCCTGTATTGTTTTTTGTTTATTTTATTTTCATCTAGACCACCAAAATGCAATTAAAATATGTTATGAAACAGAGCTCTGAGTACCTTAAAATAAAAGATGTATCTTAGATACTTTCTATTGTAAGTAAAATGTATCTTTTATTTAAATACCTTTTAAAAGTATCTGTATTTTAAAAAAGTATTTTTATAAGTATCTAAGATACTTTAATGTATCTTAAGTAATTATATTAGTTAGTTTTAACAAATATTTGTATCTTAAGATTCTTGGAATAAAAAGTATCTAGATACTTAAGTATCTTTAGCAAATTTATGTAAGTACCTTTTAAAAGTATCTTCTCCAGCTCTGTTCTGAAAGGGTGAACTTCCCTTCTCAAATTTACCTGCGGCAAAGTCTTTCATAGGGTTGTAGAATGTTGAATGAATCTGAAATTTATTAGGTGTAGTTTTACGTGGATATTGGCAGGTGGTTATTATGCTGATGATGTCTCAATACCTCGTATGCAACAAGAGAGCAGATAGATATATCATTATGCTCAACGGCCGTGAAGAAAATGCATCAGAGTAAAAATACTTTCCACACTTAACTGGACATATGCACGCTGCACTTAAGGTCAAAACAATTATTTGTCACTTAATAACACTAACATGTGCTTTATTTGACACAGATTTATTATTAAAACCGACATTCGTTCATAGATGCTTTCCGGCATATTTTACTATATATTATCAGCGTTTACTTAATTCATGTATCTCTAAGCTATTATTGTTTATCTAGGATCTAGGCAGCCATCTTACTAAAAAATGTAACATAACCTAGTAATAAAACGGCCGTAAATAACAATAAGTTTAAGAGTGTAATTTCTATTAGACTGACCAAAATGTAAGTGACGTCCGATAGATTTCAAATTTAAGTGCAAAAATTAAACGCTAAGTTAAATTTTATTTCTAAATAAACAGAAAATATATCAGTGTTCTATTATTTAAAAATAAGAAAATATAAAATTACTTGGAACAGAAAATGTCTTTCTTTAGACATGATTATTTTTTATTATTTTCTGGTGAAGTTAACAAATATTAAAATGTAAAGCCTGTAGAACTTTCACACATCTTGTTTTATTATTTCATGTTTCCAATTCGAATAAAATAAGGTTATTAATAACCTAATACGTTTTGTTGCAGTTACAATTATCCTACACAAGCAGATATTTTTCTGCTTATAGCGAATGGTTCCGATCTCATATTAACGGGCTGAATATATCATCTTTGCATGACTTTGCGAATAGACGAATACTACACCACAAGCATAAGCAGAGTTATTTCTGCCTATCTTCGGTCATTTCCATGCAAAATTTAAAAAATGTGACTGTGCAGTAAATATTTTCATATTATTGGCTTATATTAAAAAAGATGAAATTAAATAATAATTATTAGAACTCATGGATAAGCAGCGTTTGTCTTGCTGTTCCTAACAGCACGCCACTGTCAAAATGTTTAGTTTCAAATATTGTAATTATAATTATATTCCCGGAATTAAAGTACGCGTTCATTATTGTCTGCATAAAATAACAGTTTACTACCAAAATTTACATAAAAGGAAAGTTCAAGAAAAATCTGTTATTTAAATATCCTTTCTCTAAATTTTGTCACTAAGTACAAGTAATTAAGCAGAGTTAATTACAACTGCAATGAAGTAATTGTATTGCTAAAACGAGAAACTAGAGAGAATTAGTCATACATAATTATGAAAATAAATTAATCTGAATGAAATATAACGCTCTCATTAAGACGGATTGTCAGCGCAATTTTATTTGTTTGTGAAAGTGTAAAAACTTGTAGCGTATGAATATGAGTTTACCTGTAGAGAAACTAGGAAGTCGCCTTACGTTCATAAATAATTTTATACGTTATCGTAGCTGCACTGAAGTTTATGGCCCAATGCAAGACTTATGCTTCTGGATACTGCACGATTTACACTTTATTGTCACAAGTTTTTATCGACTTTTTAAGGAAATAATTAATTTATTCCACCAGCAGCTTTAGGTTATGTTTTAATGATTTCAAATTTCAATTTATTGTTATTACCCGTAATATAACCTCAATTCATTACCCCTATAGGCACTTATTGTTATTTGATAGAGTGCACCACTCTTTAGTAGCACAAATGGGCATTAAAAAGGTTTATTGATTTCCAAGACTATATAAGTTATAAGTGATCGACAAGAAATTGACAAAATATCAAATAATATTAGCCAAAGTAAAACTTTACATACTCTTATGTCAAAATTTTACTTTACGGACTCATCTATCAAACTGAATTAACCTATATTTTAATAGTATTATATTTTTGCTGTTTTTTTTAGCACTACTAAATAACAAACATGTCATTCTATAATATTATTGGGGAATTTATTTATTATTTACCTTTGATAATAATTACATACAGACGAGAGACGACGTCTACGCAGGTGTAAACAAAAATGAAAATTATAAAGAAATATTTGACACTTCGACAATACGTTTGTTATCACAGTCTTCCCCGTCTCATGAATGGAAGTTGAAGAACGATTAACCGTAGAATGATCTCACTTTCAAGTGAAATAAGTTTAAATGAAGTGCAGCAAAAATGTGTATAATTTAACGCACAAGGAAGTCATATGGTGCCCACATCAGATTTTTTTTAATCAGTTCTTATAAAATTTATCAAAAAACTCCCGCTTGCAATTAGATATAGTTGCCGTTTTTAAAGGTTATTCATTATTTTATTAAAAATACTTGAGAGTATATGGTTATTACCGGTAAATTTATGAAGAAACCGTCAAAAAAGTTTAGTTTTTTGGCCTAGTGATACAAGTAATTATTACAGATAACAAGAAAAAGAATTAATAACGGTAACTCACTTAATTGGCGTACTATGTCTCGAACTGAATCGAGTATGACATCTGGTGTTCGAACAAAATGCAAATAATATCGAAGATCAGTTAAAGTTCTCTTTTTAATTTTAGATGTGACTAAAATTCTTCTAAGGTTCTAATGCCAATAATGATAAATAAGTAAGTTAATAAATTTAATTAAAAAAATGTGTAATGTCCTATTTACATATATTAGCCTAATATTATTACAATTAACCAGCACATTACAATTTACATAAATATTCATTTACGCAGCATGCGAAAACAAAGGCAGGTTAAAAATAAAACAAGTTAATAATCAGAACAATTAAAAATGCATTTCCGAGAAAAATGCAGCGTAAAGAGTTGCGAAAAGAAATAAAAAGCAAAATGCATATTCATGAAGTGCGAGTTGCACACATATCTTGATAGATTGCAGCAATTTGGTTAAAATGCGCGTAACACACAAACATATTGCAGTAGAACATCTGGCAAAGCGCTTCTACGATCAACTGCAACTTTACTCCTGATCAGCAGGTTTGTGCAATTCCGACAAACTCCGTGCTGCAAATCTTACCGATTATGAAATATTATCTGCTGTACGCATCACAATCTACATCGCACACAAATTCATTTATTACTAAAAATATTATTTATGGAGGACTGCAAAAGCAAAAACGGTGCGTTCAGATTTTTAAACGTAAGCGTACCAAAAAAACAAAAAAATCCGCATCAGTAACATTTAGGAATCTAGTGTGTATGCGATTGTGTGTATCAAATTAATGAAAATACGAATTCGTTCTACTCTCGGATAGTACTTGTTAAGTAGATACTTGTAGAGGTATGCCTCCAAGTCTTCCTCTTTCGTCCGGAATCTAACATAACCTAACCTAACCTAATATAATCTAACATAACCTAACCTAACCTAATATAATCTAATCTAACATAACCTAACCTAATGGAGATAAATCATTATTTTTTTTTACAAAATGCACTTGTCCAGTAATTTTTTTAATTTTATCGAAATATATTGTATTTTACTGCATTATTAACTGTTCTTTTAGACAGTGTAAATTTCAGTATAGGTATTTATTTTGCAGTTTTTAATATATTTTTTTTATTTTGTATTTAAAACATTTAACATGACAAAAAGTATTAAATTTTCGATGTCTACAGGATTTTGTTTACACAAAGCAAAAAAATATTTACTAAGGAACCAGAAATGATGTCAAAGTGTCCTTCCAAAGAACTCTATTTTTAGGCCCATAGAAAGATATGCACATATATTTTAAAACAATTAAAATTCGAATTAAAATTCGAAAGAATAACAGAAATGGTGTTTGTTAATTGAATTTTTCTTAAAGATTCCTTCAAGAAAACATAGCAAATAGAATATTTAATAAAAAAATCAAATTGAAATTTCTTGTACAATGAACACGAATATCTGTAACTTGATTATTTTTATCGTAAAATCGACCAACGGAGAGTGGCAATATTTTTAACTATGTTCAAAATATATTTTATGTTTACTTTTTTACGTGATTAGGTTCAAATTCAAGCATCACCAATCTTTATCCAAATAAAAATACCTTTGAATTCGAGTGATTCAAACCACTATAAGCTGTACTTACCATAAAAATACAAGTAAACATTGTCACGAAACAAGTACTTCGTGTACTTGAGGCCTTGTTCCAATTAGATATGTATATTGTGCCACCTTTTTTGATCTGTATAAATGTTAATATGTTTCATATTTATTCTGATGCTGTACACTTATAATTAGTAATATGAAGTGTATGTCAAAAATATTTAAATGTTAAAGAATTTTGATGGAATGAATTTCATTCATGAGAATGAAGTATTTATTGTGTTTAGCATGTGTTTAAAACAGTGTCAGGATGTTTACAGAACTCTGACAAGAGAAATTGACTGAATTAAATTTGAATAGATAAATCTATATAATTATAGCTAAAAGATTGATAGATGACAGTTTGAGTTCAAATCTATTCTTTCAAATTAATTATTTACCAACAAACGGTACTCTCACTTGTTTGGAAATATGTTATTTCGTAAGTTCATGCTTTTAAATTCAGATTGTAATCAGCGAAAATGCAAATAAATATATCATCACGTACGAATTAATTTATAAATTGGAAACAAAATAACAAAATAAATAATGTGTTTGGTTTCCTCGTTACATTATTTGCTTACACGGAAGTTAAACCGCAACCGAATTATGCTGTTTTATATGTATTTAACTCGAAACAAAATTATTAAATTTGATATTTTAATGTGTAATATATCTGCCATAAATATCAGTCCAGAATATAACCATCATTGGTGCAAAAGATACCAATACTTATCGTAAATAGAAGGATACGTTTCCATTATTTCATAATAACTGTTAACATATTTAGGATACAGGGCCGTAGCCAGAACGAGATGATGGACAGGGCTGAGATTTTTCTTAATTAGGGCTTTAAATATACTGCTATAAACATGAAAACAAATATTATTAATTATTGCCATTATTTTAAAAAAAATTAACAGAATGTATTTTAATTTCAGTTAAATATTTATTCACAATGATATGAATGGTAATATCCATATATTTTTGTATACTAGACCATTCCATATTTCACATAAAAACCAAAAATTATGTTCTGAAATGTAGGTTGTTTTTTTTTTCGTTCATATTAACCTCAGTGCTAGCGCAACAAAATCAGATGGGGATTCTATCATTTTTTTTATAATTTCATTTTAAAGCAAGAGGACTTCCAAATTTGAAATAATCAATTAATATTGATTTGATGAACATATTTTCTTGGTGGACCAAAATGTTCTTGAAATATATGCAGTTTCTTCATTATATTTTTAAAAATAAATTAATGTTACAAAACCGTAAAGTCTACATTCTTAAAAATTGCACGTGTAGGTATATAAATTATATGTTTAAAAATGATAAGTATATTCAAATTACACAAATAGATAATTTATGGACTTCGTAAATAATACTGTCACAGATGTAAAAGAAATAATAAAAGGTAATATATAACACTTTACAAGTACACAACTGAAGTTCACTATGACTCAAGGTCACGCCCGCTGTGTTCTTCAGGCTCATTCGTCAGATGGCGGGATTTTTCACTTGCCAATCAAAACATTCGCGGTCTTTTCAAATCTCCAATCAAAATATTGATGCAATTTATATAGATATATGTAACGTCACGCTTTAACAAAAAGCCCCCGTATTTCGGAAGTATTTTAATTATACCATTTTATTTCCTTATTAATATTAATTATTATGCATATCCTTTCTAATTTTTAAACTAATTTCTCTAAATTCGATTGAGATAGAATCCCCCATTAGAAAAAAATTGGATACAGTCCAGAACAGAAAAGAATTTTTACCGTAAGTCTCATAAAACTTTATGAAAGAGCAATCGTCTTACTTTATAATGATTTGCAAATATCAGTTAGAAGAAGCATGCGTGGATATATGTATATTTGCAGCACGGTAGGCCGTTTAGAAACAAGCTGTTATGCATAGTGGTAACAATCATTGAGCTAGAATTAGAAAACATTGGATTATAGTTAAAGAAATCTTTACCACAAGTCTCATAAAACTTTACAAATAGCAATCGTCTTATTTTATAACGATTTGCAAATATCAGTTACAAAAAGCGTGCGTGGATATATGTATATTTAAAGCATGAGAGGCAAGTTTCCTTTTGGAAACAAGCTGTTATTCATCGAGGTAACAATCAATGAGCTAGAATTAGAAAACTTTGGATTATAGTTAAAGAAATCTTTACCTCAAGTCTCAAGTCTCACAAAAATTTATGAAGAGCAATCAGTTTATTTTATAACGATTTGCAAATATCTATTACAAGAAACATACGAGTTCGAACGTGCGTGGATACATGTATATTTTGAGCTTGGTAGGCCGTTTGGAAACAAGCTGTTATTCATGGTGGTGCGTGTAGTACCTGCGAGTGGCACCACGGCGGCGCTGGCGGCGTCGGTAGGCGTCGAGGCAGGAACTATGCCAAGAATGTGCAATTAGTGAGCGAGCGAGCCGGCGACAGGGGGAAGAAAATATAAAGAAGGGGCGCGCGGGGGAGGGGGCGTCTGCAAGGCGCTCAGTGCGCGCCAAACAATGGCGCTCCACGGTCATTGCTTTATTAACAACGCACCATCCACTCTTCAGTGGAGAAATCATATCTGTTTCACGCAATTTCAACCTATTTATTGTTGTTTTATAATTATTCCGGCCAATGTGTATTGGTGGCAGTGTCTTTTCATCTTTCAGCCCCACGGTCATTGCTTTATTAACAAACACCACCATTCGCTACTCTTCAAGAAAGAAATCATATCTGTTTGAAGCAATTTCAACCTGTATATTATTATTTATACTTATATTTATTCCGACTGATGTGTATTGGTGGTAGTGTCTTTTCATATTTCAGCTCCACGGTCATTGCTTTATTAACAAACAGCATGCACGTATTACCACTCTGCAGTAAAGAAATCATACGCATTTTGTCGTAGTTTCAACCTATATATTATTATTTATAATTATTCCGGCTGATGTGTATTGATGGCAGCAGGAGCAGTTGAATAGGGGCAGTAGCCAGTTGAAATAAAAAATTACAAGATATAAATATACGTAGGGATAGTTTTGATACTAAGGATTTAAAACAAAAAGAAGATAAACAATCATAATAATAAAAATTGTATCGGTGGCAGCAGAGGCTGCTGGGGACAGTTGAATAGGGACAGTAGCCAGTTGAAATTTAAAATTACAAAATATAAATATACGTAGAAATAGTTTTGATTCTAAGGATTTAAAACAAAAAGAAGTAGATGAACAATCATAATAATAAAAGTTGATGATGGAGATGAATATTCGACTGTAGAGTATGATGAGCATAGTAATATTTGGGTATTCAGTCAAAAAACTTTATTTATCTACGAAGTCGACGTTTCGACACCACTTGTGTCTTCTTCAGGCCTAATAGATGTTTTTTTTTATATGTATGTATTAATGGTAATATAATAAAAAAATGATGTATAAAAATACAAAATAAATTAATTCTGGAATTACAGAAAAGTCGTCAGAATTAAAAATGAAAATTTCGAAACACGCTAAAAAGTCGCACATGTTACTTGGGATATCTGTTTTTTGGTTTGCCTGAGTGCCAGAGTCTTTTCATCTTTCAGCCCCATTACTATGTTACAGAAAATAAAAATGTTGTAGAAAATATGGGAAAAACTGGTATCCCTTATCATCGTTTTATACCGTGTGTTCCAAAAAATTGTTGTTATAGGCATTTAACATGGGAAAATAGTTTTTGGTAAATAAAAACTGTCCGGTTAACAATTAAGTAACCATATAGCACAGGACAATACTACATCCGTGTATTTCTAAATGTTATTTAATACTTATTAATTCATTTTATTACTGTAATTCAACGAAATTTACAATTATTTTTTTCACCTGTGGTTTTTATTGCTCTATGCAATGTCAGCTGTCAATTTATAACAAAGACAAATTATTTGTTAATAAACTTATTTATAACATGTTTTTTCTTATATCTTTATAAATTTACATGAAACATTAATTATTTTTATAAATATAAAATACAGAAAGTATTATGAAAAGGAACAGCCACTATCGGAATTCAACTAAAGACCTTCGATTCCATAGGCCTTTATCCTAACATCTTAACTACAAATTAACAGCTGTTATTTGGCCTGTTTGTGAATTTAGTTTTTCATATTTATATTTATTTCTATCCATTTTTTAAGTACCTACTACTACTAATTACTAATACTACCTATTATAAGTATATTTGCTGCAATATTATGAATATCTTCGTTATAAAAATTCTTAAAAATTGAAACGGATCTTACATTATAAATATGAGAATGACAATACATTACATTCG
The DNA here is from genome assembly GCA_035578165.1 of Stenolophus ochropezus. Classification (NCBI taxonomy): domain Eukaryota; kingdom Metazoa; phylum Arthropoda; class Insecta; order Coleoptera; family Carabidae; genus Stenolophus; species Stenolophus ochropezus. The sequence continues at coordinate 4,849,394 of JAQOWZ010000010.1, forward strand.
TTTTCATTTTATTACTATCAAACTACCGAATGTTCTACAAATAATGAAAGGGACAACAAAGTTTATTTGTAATTAAAAAGAAACAAAAAATAAATCACAACTTACCATAACATGATATTTGTATACGATAAAAGACGACACCAGAAACGGCAGAAATTCTTGCTGGTGTGAAGAATACATCCACCACGAGGGATCATTTTTATTTGGAAGAAATATATAAAGAATAATTTTTGACATATGTCATTTAACAATATTCTTTTTTTTTTAAATTCAATAATGATTACTGAATCGGAATGAAGAAGAGAATATTTGCATGTGGAAAAGTGAAGCTTCTGTAATGTAGATATTATGTTTCGGTATGTTTGCGCAATTTATTTATTTGTTAATAAGCTGTGCCATCTGGCGGAATGCTGAAGACGCCGGATCTAGGTGGCTGCAGCCGCGCAATGCACAAATGAAACAAAACACGGTTTACTTAATTAAAATGCAATGAACGCATTCCTCCCTAACCTCTCGGAACATTCTCACTGCGAACAAATGAAATTATAGCTTTCCGTCTTTTTCATCCATTTTCATAAACTTGCTTTTTTCCTAAATGAAATATAGCTTGTTGCACAATAAAACAATCGCTCTGATTTTAATTTACGACTGACATTTACAATAGTCGTTTTGTAAATCCAACTGGCTTGGCTTTTAAGCGTTATCAACAAATCTGTGTTTCTTATTCTGCCAATATAACAAGAGAAATAGGAGCTGGGTTTACAATATCTCTTGCTGCTACTGCTAATCTAAATTAATGTAATTATATCATTTGTGGTTTACAACAGTGGCGGTCCTGGGGGCTACAATGGAGAATATAACCATTTTTTTTTTCCATTTTATGATTCTGTACAAAAAATAAAAATACCCATATTTTTGAAATCGCTTAATTGTTTTAAAGGAAGATAATAGATATTTAAAACATATTCATATGTTATTATAACAGGTGAAATAGATTTTAGCAAACCCCACTTTTTGAGAACCGAATTACCTTAACATCTACGTCAGAGAACACTTAAAAAATGTTATGGGTCTACTCGTGATTTGTAAATTGATTTGGTGAAAAGGCAGGTGAATATGTTATATGACTTCAGTACGAGTTTGAACTATCTAGAGTCATTTAATTGTCCGCAGCGATTTTTTTCGTAAAACAGTTTTTTCTTGTGCGTTCTAAAAATGAGTTACGTCAATTTCAAACAACAGAATGCTATCAGGTTTTGCTTCAGACTTGGGCACAGTACAATAGAAACTTTTACAAAACCTAAGCATACCTACGGAGACAGTGTTATTACAAGGGGCCAGGTTTTTCGGTGATTTTAGACATTTTCAGAAGAAAAAGAGTCGACTGAAGATGAATGCAGAAGGCCTTCATTTTCAAGAACTGATGAAAATGTCGACAGAAGCTGGGATCTTGTGCGTTCTGATCGTCGGTGGACAGTACTGAATAATTGGGAATGAGTTGAATTTGATTCACACCATCGTTCATCAGATTTTGACTAATTCATTTGGGGATTAGAAAAAGCTGAGCAAAAATGTTTTAAAAAAGATGATCATTTGACCAGTAAAAACATTCCTATGACTCCTCAGCCTCCTTAGTCACCTAACTTGAGTTCTTCTGACTTTTTCCTCTTTTTGAGATTGAAAAATCACCTCAAGGTAACTCATTTTGAGACACTTCAAAACATTTAAACGGCTGTAACCGACCAGCTGAAGATGATAGGAAGAATCGTCTCCAGCACTGTGTGGCTTCCCAAGGAAGTTATTTTGATAGAAACAATATTAAATCGTAATTCTATTCGAAAAATTGGAAACTGCTACAATCAATGTCACTAGGGAATGAGAAAAATTTGCGCAAAAATGGTTTTAAAAAAATGAGATTTTGGCCAGAAAAAACATTCATCCTTATTCGCCTGACTTGAATTCTTATGACTTATTCCTCTTCCTGAAAGTCATTTCAAGGTAACTCATTTTGGGAACTTCAAAACATTTAAACGGCTGTAACCGACCAGCTGAAGGTGATTCCAGAAACCGAGTTCTAGCACTGCCATAACGATAGGAAGAACCGTCTCCAACACTGGATGTTTTTTGAGGGAAACAATATTGAACTGAAACTCTATTCTATGTCACAATACATTCTGTCTCTTTGCGTTTGTTTTGTAACAGTTTGCTGTTCGCTGGAAAAATAAGCCATCCCTTGCTCCATCTAAAATTGACAGGTTCTATGAGTAGAGACATCAGTGATGATGCTGCCGTTCTTAGGGTTCATTATTAAATGTCCTTGTTCAATTAAAGCCATTGTCCCCTCTTGTTCGGGCTTGTTTGCTACAAGCCTGCACAGGCTTACGCGTACCTGTCTCCGCTGGTATTTAAAAACGTCGGAAGGTATTTCGTCTTGCGATAACTCCACGGAATTTTTCCTTATAAACTGCTCGCGTATGCTGATGATCGTTGTAAGACTCAATATTGTGGAATTTTTACCGTGTACATCAACTCAATGTTCTGTAAATTATAAGGGAAGTCGATTCTAAAAATGAGAATTATGTCGTGAATGATCGTAAATATTTACCTACAAAGGAATGGGAATTTTTATTAGGACGAATTATAAAACGGAAATATTCAAATAAATGTATTTTCATTTCAAATAAATACACAATGGAATTTACCTACACTACAATCTTCCAAATTAATTTTGATATAACGATATAAAAAACAAATGAAAATGCGTACACTGCGTGTATTTAAAATAGTCATTTTTTCACAATATACAACAATAAATATCTAAATACCAGAATTTTATTTTATCGCAACAAAAACTAAAAGCTAACACATATCTATATTTTAAATAAATATTTATTTGAGCGGCAAAGAATGTAAATACGTTATAACTTTTGAGGATGTATGAAGTGAGGTGGAGCTTGCGGAACCGAAGTTCATGTTACCGAATGAGAATAATTGTATTAGGTACTTACATTTCGCATCTGAATCAATAAGCAAAAATAATTTTACCTGCCTTGTAAGCTCAGCAAATATGTATGAAAATGACGTTCACCACCCCTAAAATATTATTAGCCATGGAATTGAGACAAAAATAACAAATGCGTAACTGTTTATCTGTCAAGTTGGTTGCGTTAGTTTTTTTTTATTATTACTGTTTTATCAATTAACGTTATGTATTTCAAGAGTCATTTCAAATAATAATAAAAAATAAACTAACGCAGCTAACTTTACAGATAAACCGTTAAACATTTGTTCATTTTTTGTCTCAATTCCATGGCTACCACTATTTTTGGGGTGATTTACGTCATTTTCTTACAGATTCAGATACAGAATTTTATGCTTTCTAACTTTTATTTGTAGCTTTTTTACCTCTAATAATTAGTACTTATAACCTATTCCGGTGTGTGTAATGAATAAATAAAACAGTTTTTTATTTCTTTCTTGTGTATTTTAAAATAAGCTATCCAGATAATACGATATTGTGAAATATATCTACTCTTGTTCACATTTTTAAAGATTCTTTTAAAGTTGAAACTTTCCTTGATAATCTTATCTGTGAAACTTTAACCGTATTGTAAACTTGTATTTTTAGGACGTTGTTTTGTACGTAATCGTATTATATTCTACGTAGAAAATATGAATCAAAATAACCACATAGCTACTGTAGGAAACCATAAACACCTTCCTCGTATTTATATTTCCTGGTGAAGATGATTTCATTTTGGTTTATATTTTATATCAGCGCAAATTGCTATCTATGACATATATTTATAATAGATTTAACGTGGAATAGGAAGGAAATAGTTTTATGATTAGTAATAATTTTGGAATAGGAAATAAAAGAGTCGTGTGGTTGATATCGTTCATATCTGTTGATTATTTTATCGAAAATTGACTCAATTAATAACAAATTATACGAATTTTTTTTTCATTTAAATTTTTTTCTATTGTTACAATAGTTTTAGACATGCAAAAGTAATTTTTTTAATTAAATTTTTATTTTATTTAGAAAATAATTTATAAGAATTCTAGTTTAATTTATAGATTTTAATACTAATATCAGCAATAACTTTATATTAAATAAAATAACAACATTTTTTGTCCTTTCGGATACTGTCAGAAGATCGTTATTATATTTTTTGTAGGATCGACTATTTTTTTAATTATCAAAGGATTTTCTCGACTGGTAGATGAATGGGAGAGGTAATAAAGAACTGAAATTCAGTGTTTTTTTGGAGGCTTTATTTTATTTTCAATTATTTTGACTTTGACTCCCTGAGAAAGACTCATACGGGATCGAAACCGGTCGAACCTGAAATAAAGGTTTCGAAAAACTATCGAATTCCAATACTTTATTACCTTTCCTATATTTTTTTTAATGTTTTTCGATTTTATTTTCATGTCAGTTATATTTACAAATTAAGGATCGATAAGTGATTTCGAATATTTCTTACTTACTGGAGGTAAAAAACACAATAAGCATTGCGAACAGTAAGTGTTTTCTCGGTTTTGGATTATTGGAGAACAAGACGAAATCGAGATTTTTAAATTATCCTTAACCGATAAGAAACAATTAGGTATAGTTTTAGGGCCGATTTTTGCATCTCTGATTAAAGTGCCGTTTACCTTAACTAGCGATTATTAGAAAATATCGCATCGAAAAACTAATGTAAGTTGTCAAAAATATACGTTATTTACTATTTCGATGCGATATTTTTCTATTAACCGACGGTTAAGGTAACCAGCACTTTAACCAGAGATGGAAAAACCAGCCCTTAATATTTAAATACCCGCAGTATGTTCGGTTTCTAAGTAAAATAAGCTTTATTTACAAATTATTGATAGGTACAAAATTTTGAGAACATTATTTACAGATCGGGCAATAATCAAAGTTTCAATTAAAAATGACAATTCGTACGAAATAAAAAATTATATGTGTTTACATTTTAAGTTTGTTATCGCGTCGATCGTTCAAAAAAATAACAAACATTGCGGTCAGTAGACCGGTAAAATCACTTACTTTACTAAATACTTAAATAACTATTGCAATAGAAAAGGGCGAACCAAGTGAAAAGTGTTGTATTCTTTAAAGATAATGATGCACTCGTAATACGAAATCTGTTTGGTTTAGAGTGTTGATCAATATCCATTGACATGAAAGCAAAACAATGAAACCACATCGGTTATCGTAACAATCCCTTCAAATCTAACCCCAAACTAAAGCCTCTAACCTGTAAGTTGGTAACAGGTACAACAGAACGTACAAAACGGCAACGGCAACGGCTACGGGAAGTTGGTATTGAATGACTGACATCGAAGGCGAATACAAATACCGCCGGGGGATGAATAGTAAAATCCACGTAAGATACACGGGATCATACGGTTGAGTTTGCAGGAAAATCAGCTTGCGGTGCTGCAGTTTGGCGGCCGGCATTAATTGTGCAATCCCGTAAACTTTACACAATGCACATGCACTCCACGCGAGCGCTGAATACGCCGAGTTTCGATGCATTCTGGGAATACTTATCAGTGTATCTAAAACCCGAATGCTCTGGAATTCGCAGACAAAAATTCCCAAAATTAACTCCGCTATTGATTCATCCACTACTCAACAGCTACATTCTTCCACCACAGTGTTTTATTTTCAATGTGGGTAAATTTCCGATATAATAATTCTTCCTTTAAACCAACGCAGGTAGAATAGCGGATGGATGGTTTCCTGATTTGTCTTCTAATCTACTCATTCGAGAGCTATAATCTGTCATTATTATAATTTGTAGTTAAAACAAGATCTCGAGTACCTAAGGGTTTTCGTGACAAATTTTATTTTAAGTTCGTGTAGGTTTTACCTACAACATTAAGATGCGAGCTAAACTTGTACCTACAAGTACCCTAGTTACTTGAAGTCCTGTTTCTATTCAGTCTAGGAAAATTATAATTGGATGATGCTACGATGATAACTTGATTTATGGTGATGACGATGATGGTACAGGGCACAACAATACTTTCCTAACAAAAATATTAAGAAGTGAAATAATCAAGGTATACTAAAATATGAGTCGTAGTAATACAATATATAGGTCATTTTTATATTTTTTAATAAACGTCCTTGTATCTTTAGATAGTTTTTTAGTCTGAATACCACAGAGGCTTTGTCTCATAAGATTTTTAAATTTTTCCTTTCATTCAACCCTAGAATTGCAAATATTCTATAAACCAAAAACAGCCTAAAGCAATTTCTCTTGTATTGTTATGGTACAAGGGCTGTTAATCGTTTTGTGACGTCTTAAAAATATTTAGTAAATTGGTTTTAAGTTATCATATTTTGTAAAAACTACGTGTTGGACAATGTATTACAAAATCAGAGTAACAGTTTATTATTTAAATTACGAGCAGTGGTGGCTTAGTTGGTTAGCGCACTTCGAATTAACGACAAAATAAATACCGCTGTGTCCGAGTGGTTAGGAACTTATTATAAGCTGTAGACTCCCCTGTCCTGTAATTGGACTTCGGTCTGTTGGACAGTGTAAATTAAACATATAAATTTAGAAAATTGTCAATCTTGTTTGATGATAAAGTTCGAACACTCAGGTCTATAGCAACACATGGAAAATATTTCATATTGTTTCATATTGATGTAATTTGTTGAATTTGTGAAGTTTATTACTTAAATTGTGTAACACGGGGGAATAGACAGATGATGCAATGATGGCTGACTTACTACGTTGATGCTGCTGATGATGATGATGACGACTCAGGAAAATCAGGAGCACGTTACACACAACACGAGATGGGGGCATACATACACTTTACTGAAACTAAACTTTATTTAGATATTTACAACTTAAACTGAACATGAAAAAAATTCTAATCGGAATTAAATTTCCTGTGGATCAGTACACAAACAGATCCATTCACTTCCAGAGCTGGTCCTTCTCAAACGCTTCATACTGAACTAAACTAACTTAAAATGAAACAATTAAACTAAACAGACTATATTATGTCTGCGTCTGATATACAGCTAACCCTACAAGTTTTTGTTGAGAGGCAAATCTATTCTCTCAATCTCTTATTTTGTCTGTGAAATATCATTTCATCGGCAACTGGTCCCATAATTTCTAATTTTTATGACCAAAGTGTCAACGTTTAGATCGTATTCCACAAAATAAATTCTTGTTACAATTTAAACAAATATCAATTTGAATGATGAATAAGTGTCTGAATACATGATACATGATAGTTATATTTTTGTAATTTGTTGTTCCAGGACGCAACGAGCTGATCGCCAGGTACATCAAACTCCGCACGGGGAAGACGAGAACACGGAAGCAAGTGAGCTCCCACATCCAGGTGCTGGCACGGCGCAAGCTTCGGGAGATCCAGGCTAAGCTCAAGGTAGTAAGTATTTACCCGTACCTACCACTTGGTTCTGGCTGCGGTAGCTTCGGACAATAGCGATAGCGATGCATAATGCATGCCGGAATCACTCACAAAGAACAATCACATCGATGCAGACATGTGTCCAGGGGAATGTTAATCAGAATCTACATGCTAATCTATCTTTACATATGCTGGTTCTTTCTCAGAATCGCATATTGTCAGTTGTAATTAATATATAAATATATGTCCACTATTTCATCAGTATGTAATATAGGTATTCAGGACCAAAAAATGTTTATCGTGATATTTTATTTATTTAAATCTTTATTTACAACTGGTTAAAAAAACCAACAAGCAAATCTGATAAATTAAGTAATAACGTGCGAGAAATAACTCCCATTGGAGTTCTTCCAATTTATGTCGTTTATGTTTTATTTACAATTCTCCTAAGTGTGACCTTATAGCTTTTTAAATATGGCTGAGATAAACAAGGTTTAAGAATGTTTTAGTAGCGTAAAATTCAACTAGCAAGTGGCTTTATACCTACAGCTTAATACCAAATGGTTTTTCTAAGCAAATAGCGATATTTGTTTAATTCTGAATATACGAGGTGTTTAAATGAAGTAGTAAGACTGATTTTTTTTAATTGTTCGAATAGAATTACAATTCAATATTGTCTCCTTCAAAATAACTTCCTTGGGAACTCACACAGTACTTGAGACGGTGCTTCCTATCGTCATGACAGTGCTGGAACTCGGATACTGGAGTCACACAAATGTACTGAAGTGTCCCAAACTGAGTTCCATTTTGGTGGTTTTTCAATCTCGAGAAGAGGAAAAAGTCACAAGAACTCAAGTTAGGCTAAAATGTCATTTTTTAAAACCACTTTTGCGCAAATTTTTGTCGTCCCACTGAATTAGTCAAAACCTGATTAATCAAATTTAACTCATCCCCAATCATTCAGTATTGTTAACCGACAATCTGAATGCACAAGATCCCAGATTCTATAGGCATTTTCATTAGTTCTTGAAGATGAAGGCCTTCCGCTGCGTGTTTCATATTCAATTGACTCTAAAAGAGTCTGAAAATGCTTAAAAACACCAAAAAACTTATCCCCTTCAAATAATACTGTCTGCTTAAGTTTTATAAGTTTCCATTACACTGTGCCTAAGTCTAAAGCAAAACCTGATAGCATTGACGTTACTCATTTTTAAAACGCATAAGAAAAAACTGTTTTACGAAAATTTCGCTACTGATAAGCAAATGACACTACTAGATTACCAGTCTTATTACTTAATTACACATCTCGTAAGATCAAAAATCGTTTCGCGTTTAATGGGAAGAAATGTAGCATTTTTAATTTAGGTACAAATGCTTATAACTTTGCAAAATTCAATTTTCTATGAATATCACATGAGATATGTTTATTATTCATAACATTATTCATAAAAATCTATCGGAAACACTTATATCCAATCAAATCGGCAATGGAAATCAGAAGATCTTATCTTCTAGATAGCGCGCTCAGATTCAAATCTAATGAAGCATGCGATCTGAAATTCAATTCCCAACGTCGCCTGTTATTAGCAAAAAAAACTATTTCCTATTGGTCCGGCACCTACTACAAGCTGTAGATATCTCGCAAGTAAAATTGTCTAGGAACAAGTGAAATTTAGTTCTTAATGTCATCAAAATTCTTTTAGGGTTCACGCCTGTGTGATATTAAAAGCACATTTCCCGTGATGCAAGATCTAGAAAAGTAATAAACCTTCAAAAAATTTATACCGGAAAATAAGTGTGTAAACGGGAAAAAATAATTATGTATGTTTCATTTTCTCTTTTTTCGTAACATTTCCATGTTATTTATTGCATTTGAGCGATCAAAACAAATGAAATTAGTTTCAAGCAATTACAGAAGATGAATCATAACAATTATTTCCTCGTAAAACAGCTTTCTCGTATTTGCAAATAAACAGCAAAAACTTTATTGCATTTAATGAAACACAAAATTAGTAGAGTTTTTGTCTGCGGAGCAACGAAGTGAAACAGGGATTTTTCTCCAGTGTTTAGAGGTTAACGCGTTTATTGTCCAGGCTACATTTCAATCACATACATGTTAATTAGTTGCAAAGTGGTCGGCAAATATCAATTAATAATTTAATAGACCGTGTCTCACAATCTCGTGACATTTCCACTGACATGATTGACTTATATGAAAGTAATTGTTGCTAAGAGCTTTGTTTTTCTTGTTTATTTGCTATTGTTTATTCACAAAAATCTGCTGTTGAGAAAGCTCCAATTATAAACACAAACTGTGACCAACAAACAATCGACGGCCACTGCTGAATATGCACGCAATTCGAGAAAATATCACTAAATTAAATTTTAATTTATTATATATAAATTTATTTTTGCTAAAAGTTGATTAATTCGTTCAGACAGAGTAAAAATAGTCAAAACATATTGTAAAGACATTCTTCGCCTCCTGAAATGTAAACATAACATTTACACATCGTTCAAGTAATTCCAAATTTTTACAATCTTGAAATGTCGATATTGGTAATTTATTATTTTTTAAAGAATATTTGAGCTAAAATATGTAAAAAAGAAACAAATTGATGTTTAATACTCGAGTAGCATACATATCATTCCGATAGCAGTATTTTTACTATCCAAGTTATATCGGGTGTTCCTCAAGGATCGCATTTTGGACCTTTTTTTTCAATTATTGCTTCCAACATTCAAAATGTTTGTTGTATGTTGACGATTTGAAAGCATAATGTTGAAATTTTAAATATCAGCATACTAATCTTTAAATACTTTTTTTTTTGTTAAATTAAATTACTCTTTTTTGTTATTGTTTATAACTTGTTATTTTCATGCTCACTTTTATAAGTACTTTTGTTAAAAGTGACGTTTGGCCTCATAAGATTATAATGTAATATCAAACTTCCTAAAAGCTATTTTCTTATAAAAGTGAGCTCAAAATACGGGCCTATTTATTTGTATATATTTGTCAAAACGAGGAAACATTTTATTGGTTATAATTAACTGTTGGTTCTCGTATATAGCAAAATAAAATAAAAAAATATACTGAATCAAATTGACACACCTAGCAATGGATAATAAGCCAAGTTATTATACATTTATTTATTTTTCGCGTTTAATATTGTTTGCGGAGAAAAATAAATTGAGAAAGTGGCAATTAGATAAATTATAACGTAAGAAAGTAACCGTGATTTGAGTAAATTATAAGCCAATGCCAGAACCAGGTTACTCGTTAGATTTACTAGCGTAGTACGTGTCGTGATACGAGGATTGAAACCGTAACGAAATGCATCGCACACACTCTTATTATGTTATTATCACTTATTTAATAATTTGAAGGTTGTTCTTTTATTCATTTGCTGATAAACATATCAGGAAAGTCACACATGCGTTTAACTTAGCTTTGTTATTTGTTATTGTCAATTGTTAGTAAATTGCATTGTGAATTGGATTGAGAAATTGCGATATATTCAAACTAAACATTTCTATTATATTTATTACATTTTTTCATTATGCCCATTGCATTAAATATTCGTATTGATTGATGAAATTATTATACATCTGCTTTATTGAACTATGATTAACATATAATATAATATTTACATATTGAGCTGCTAAACTATAAGTTAAACGTTTATCGTGTTAACAAAGACTCCTAGATAAATGAAAAATCTTTATGTTATACAGTTTTGAGCTGAAAAGAGCCACTTTTAGTTGACCGTAGTCAAATTCAAATTTCTATTTTTTTTTGTATGATATTGAGTAATCGTGTATACTGTATATATAATTCGTACACACACACACACACACACAAATATTCACAAACATCATGGTAAAAATGTTATTGTCGGATTGTATACCTGCCTTACAAAATTGGCGGAAGTAGAAAATCATAAATATTTAGTAGTTCAGTACATTTCATGTTTAGATTAATATGAAAAATAAGAATGAATAGTCGAGTCCGTTTAATTGGGCAGCCGTTTTTGAGACATGTTTCAAAGAACAGAAATAAAACTTATAAACAAATACTTTCGCTTAATTGGTACAACAACGGGTGACTTTAATCTAATTACATTAGGGCAAAAATTTTAATGTGTGACAGTGAGTAAACACCCCTCACTCAGGTAGTTAATATTACAGTGACTAGTTTTTACAGAGGGAGTCTGTGATATGATATATTAGGACAAGAATTAGAGTAAGTACTTCATAGTGAATAATCATTCCCTCTCTCCAATAGAATAAACATATGATATTAATCTAATGATATTAGGGCAAGAATTAGAGGATAATCAGCCTCTCTCAAGTAGTAAACATTATGGTGGCTATATTTCTGGAGGGCTATATTGATCTAATGACATTAGGGCAAGAATTAGAGTAGAACATCATGAATAATCATTCCCTTTCTCAAATAAAATAAACATATGATATTGATCTAATTATATTAGGGCAAGAATTGGAGGATAATCAGTCCTCTCTCAAGTAGTAAACATTACAGTGGCTATATTTCTGGAGGGCTATATTGATCTAATGACTTTAGGGCAAGAATTAGAGTAGTTCATAATGAATAAGCACCCCCTCTCTTAAGTAGTAAACATTATGGTGGCTATATTTTCTGGAGAGTGTTTTTGATCGAATGACATTAGGGCAAGAATTAGAGTTCTGAATGAATAATCACCCCTGTTTCAAGTAATAAACATTACGGTGGCTATTTTTTATGAAAGGTGTTCACAATGGGTGTCTAGTTTTTATGGATAGTGATTTTGAATTGATTACATTGATTTCATTGGGGCTAGAATTAGACTTCTTAATGAATAATCACCCCTATCTCGAGTAATAAACATTACGGTGCCTTTTTTTATGAAGGTGTTTACAATGTGTGTCTAGTTTTTATGGATAGTGATTTTGAATTGGTTACATTAATTACATTGATTATATTAGGGCTAGAATTAGAGTTCTTAACGAATAATCACCCCTGTCTCAAGTACTAAACATTAGGGTGCCTATTTTTTATGAAAGGTGTGTGTCTAATTTTATGGATAGTGATGTTGAATTGATTACATTGATTACATTAAGGCTAGAATTAGATATTTTTAGTTTCACAATTAAGTGGAATCGTCTGTATTTATTAGAACATGATGTGAGGTTAGGTGAGGTTTGTCTGGGAAGATCTAGTTTTTACGGAAGGTGATTTTAAACTAATTACATTAGGCCATTAGGGCTAGAATTAGACTTTTTCCAATTAACCGAATTTGACTGTATGTATGTATGTATGTGTGACGAGGTTTGGTTGTTTGTGGTTGTGGGTTATGTATGGTGGTGGTAGCTTGGGGTCTACATGGTGGTTGTGAACAGGACCAGGCGGCCAAGGAGAAGGCCCTGCAGACAATGTCGAGCATGTCGAGCGCGCAGATCGTATCCGCGACGGCTATGCACAGCAAGGCGGCCGCTGCCGGCCTGGCGGGCTGCGGCTTGTCTTCACCCGTCTCCTATCCGGGAGCGGTAAGTTAGAATACCGCCCTACCGACACCAACACCCTCTGGCCCCGAGCTTCTGTTACTAACCAAATCCGAAACACTACTAATTCCACTACCTAGTGTGCACTGGAACAACTAGTCAAGTAAAGGTTGTTACAAAAATAAACTAGCCTGGTAGACTGTTAAGAACGAAGTGTGAAGAAGACAGGGCAGTTGAACAACTCGTGCCATTGATCTCAGAAACTTAAATATGAAGTTATTACGATCCTTTTAGCCGAATTTGCTTTACTCGTCTACACACATCCAGACGAACGAACGGACAGACATACTGGACCAACTATTCAAATAAAGGTTGTTACAAAAAATAAACTAGCCTGGTAGACTTTTTAAGAACGAAGTGTGAAGAAGATAAGGACAGTTTGACATTGTTGTTTTGAGCAACAGTTGTTTAACTCGTGTGGACAAATAATTCAAATAAAGGATTTTTACAAAAACTTTTTAAGAATGAAGTGTGAGGAAGATAGGGACAGTTTGATATTGTTTCTTGGCCCAATCAAAAAAGTAATATTAAACTGCTCCTATGATTTCTACAGTTCGTTCTTATAAAAAGTAGACTACAGAAAAAAAACTGTTTCTTTCGGTTGACCAATTTTGACCAACAACAGTTGATCAACTCGTACCACTGATCTCAGAAGCTTAAACATGAAGATAATACGAACCTTTTAGCCGAATTTGTTTTACTTGTCCCACACACATACAGACGAACGAATCGACAGACATTTCATTAAAAATAAAAAAAAGATAAAGACCTGGACATCTGTAAAATCTCGAAATGTCGAAATCAGTACGATTACAATAGTATTTCATTTGCTAATTCGATCAAATTTGACTTACAGTTGTCAATCCAGGTTACTAATTTTTATTTCATTTGACTGGATCAGTTTACCCCTTTCATCAGTGGCGTCGACTTTTTATATTACTGTCGGTATTCTATATAGGTACAGTCCCAAAAATCAGAAATGCAATTAAATGTGGATTTGTATTTTTATGAAGATTTCAAATATGTAAAAATGTATAAGGTTTTCCATTTAAAATAAGAAAATTGAATCCCATATCTTGAGAACCATTGGTTGAAATAAAATTTTGAGTTGCTCATTTTAAAAGTCTTGTAATATAAAAATTGAGTGCTAATCCTATCTCTTATTACGATCTTCTTGTTTATAAGAGAACACAAGATTCAGTCTTTAAATGATTCTTGAATTGGAAGTAAATAAGCCATTCTTGAAAAAAAAATGAAAAAGTACATAGGCTTCCAGAGGATGAAACTAAATTTATAGTTTCTTGAACTAAATTAAAAATATTTGAAAACAGAAAATAACTTCGTCGTGTAATCCTTTCGGATTACCCTGACTCGTGTTCGAACCCCGGAACACCCAGTGCCCTCCACACAACATGCAGGTACTGATTTAAGTAATTCCCCCACAGTAGATCAGAAAGATCAAATCCAACTGACCCGAACTGTACTGATTTTGAAGATGTTCTAATCTGTCAGGCACAGATTGCATAAAATGTTTATCGACCGCTAAAGAAAAATAAATAAAGAAAATAAAGAAGGTATTATAATTATACTTGGTTTTTACAATTTGAATCGGGGCAACGGAATTTTATCATATATTGTTCCCTTTCGTTGAATTATCAAGTGTAACTAATATAATTTATCGAAAATAAAAATGACAACCTTTATTTGACCGTACAGTGTACATATTTACTAGTAGCTGTTCTGTGGTTACTTTTTGAAAAAAAAAAGCAAAAACAAACTTCGTTGGGGCCTCCTCCCGTTGTCCTCCGCCGCCGCCTACGCTGTGTCCGCTGTCGCTTACTAATCTCCGAGCTGAGAGCCCTTTGAGCCTGTCGCTAAACCTAAACGGATCATCTTAGTGTCTGCTAGCTTCTGACCTGTCTGCTTGGCCTTGGAACGGTAGCTCTGCTCATGCCATGTTCATGTGTAGCATTGTAACGATCCACGTTCATAAAACATGTTTTAATGGACTGTTTTTAATATTTTAGCAGTTCTGGCAACCTGGACTTCAGCCCGGCACTTCTCAGGAGTAAGTATTTGCTTTTATTTCGATGCATATTTAATACCCGAACAATTAATTTATAGTTTCAATTATTTCCATGGTTCATTTTATGTGCAACTTTTACTTTTAAATATGGCAGCTTTTCAAAACTACATAAAGTGACACATTTTATTAAAATATAATAATTATTTCTGCCTGTATATTTACAAACTGCTTATTGTTACATAATGATTATAATGTATTTATTATATTTATATAGTCCACCATCATATCGCTGCCCTAATTCAGTACAGACATATTTTTGGTAAATATTCTTTTGAAATAATCCTACTTAAAGATTCATTTTTACAAATTAATGTTTAATAAATTATTAATATTTTAAAAAACTAATTTTTCATTTTCAAAAAAATATTTTCCACATTTAGACATAGTAATTACATTTAATATTTTTATTGGGCTTCGAACCAGAATTTTAGCCAAAATAAAAACCGGAACTGAAACAAAACAATACCAAAAAGTTTTTTATCTTTATCTGCTGATAAAAACAAAATATTTTAATTAAAACGTTTGTGTATTTAAATTTTTATATATTAATTCAAAACACAATAATTTCAATAAAAATTGCTATATTTGCATCAAAAATTAAGTGTTGATTTTTTCACTTCTGGTTAAAGTGCTGGTTATCTTAACCACCAGTTTATAGAAAAGTATCGCATCGAAATAATAAATAACGTACATTTTTCTAACTTATCAGTTTTTCGATGGTTAAAATAACTGGTACTTTAACCAGATATGAAAAACATCTGTTCTAAATCGTTTTATTTATTCGTATTACATTTAATAGTTATTTATGGTACAAGTGTGTTATATTACAAATAATTCACGTGAGAAATGTTTAGCTCAAGATTACACTTGTTTTTAACATTGATAAAAATATATAAAAGTTTTTTTGACAATTGACGTTTTAAAATGACATTTATTAAAAAAAATAGAGTTGAAAAGTTTTTATATATAAAATATATGTTTTGAGTAAATATATTTCATTGTCAATTTTATTCAGTAGTTTATTTTCGTTTAAATATTAATTAATAATATTTTTACACAAAACAAATATGTTGAATTGAAACTTTTTTAAAACTTTGGAATGGGAAAAATGTTTTGAAAAAATGTTACCTACATATATTTAATTTAAATTTTTCTCAATGTTTTATTAAACTATTTTAGCAACAATAATGGTTCGAAGCCCAAATTTATAATTTCTAAAATACGGTATGTATCAAAAACAATATATTTTTAAAATATAGTAAAGATATGAAAATTTTGATACATACCTGCATATACAGGGTGGTGACTCGAACACCCAACATAGAATTTATATTGTAAAATCATATTAAAAAATTAATTAAGAATGTTGCTCTACAACTGTTATTTCAAAAATTTTACCTAAAATAATTAGTGAAGCAGAAAATTACGAAAACATGTATATTCGAGTCACCACTTTATATTTCCTTTGACACCACCACCTTCCCTCTCTAACTCATCTATTGTCGTAGTGTGAAACCATTCCCGCAGTCGACGTACCCGACGGGGAAGCCGGCGACGGCGGTGTCGTCGGGAGAGCTGAGCATCGCCGGCGTGCAAGCACCACCCCCGCCGCCCTGGGAAGGCAGAGCCATCGCCACGCACAAGCTGCGGCTCGTGGAGTTCTCCGCCTTCATGGAGCAGCACCGCGACAACGACACCTACCACAAGCACCTCTTCGTGCACATAGGGGGCACTGCTACCTATTCCGACCCCCTGCTTGAAGTAAGTCGAGGGATTCTTTTTTCGAATTCGCCTCATCTAATTTCAGTTTAAAGTGAAATGAGTTTTTTGAAAAGAATGATAATTGTGACAGCTTCAGAACTATCTTAGAATATCTGTATTACCTACCTACTCTGACCCCCTGCTTGAAGTAAGTCGGGAAATCACCAAATATGTTGACTTAAGTGGCTTTTTTTTCTCATTTGTGAAATGAGTTTTTTTGAAAAGAATGATTATTGTGACAACTTCAGAACTATCTCAGAATATCTGTACTACCCTTCGAACTACAGCGTGATCAATTATAAGTGATAGTTACGTGACCGGCAGTTTTTTTTATGACAACAAAATTATATTTCTGGAAAAAAAAGTTTGATATTTATGTTCATAGGCTACCTTAGTTTTTATTGTAAAGAATTTTTATTGTAATAATTTTATTAGGTATATTCAAAAACATTATTTATTTTTTAAACCAATAACTAAACAAGTTAAAAAAACTGTTCGAATAAATAAATAAAAAACCTAAGTGACATTTGAAGCATGGACAGCACCTTGACAGAACAATAAATAATAACAATGCACCCCTATGATCGCAAATCTTAATACTTATTTCTGCGGCATAAAATTTGAAAACTATGTATGTCATGTAAATATCACTTGCGATTGATCACTCTGTAGATGTAAAAAAAGAAAAAAGTTCGTTTCTTTTACACATTCATTTAATGACTAATAAAGTGTCGTTTTTTTAACTATTTATTTTTAAATAAAATTAAAATTCACTAATACAAAATACAATAACTTAATTATTATTGGCAATTTTGTTATTAATTGAAATAATTTTGTTATATCTTGTGCAGATCAGCAAGAAGAGAACAAATATCCTCTCTTCAATCATATTTGTTTGTCAAACTAGTGAATAAACTTATGTGAGCTCAAATTTTGTGGAAAAAGAAGACATTTACAATTATAAATAGATACCTTTGAATAAATATATACATATATGTATATTTATACAAAGATAGATACATTTTCATGTTCATTCCTTTTTATATTTCATTGAGGCATCGTGATTTTTAATTTAAAAGTATTTATTGCGTAAATTGTGCATCAAAATAACATGTTCCTCTTGTTCAAAGCATAGTACATATTTTCAAAAATAGTTCTGAAGCTGATCATCTCAATTTAAACTGAGGTGAGATGAGGCGGATGCTGAAAAGAAAGCAATTATTATGGCCTGTAAATAGTGTAGATACATTCTGGTATTAATTCCTACTTCATATTTAATTCGCAGTATTCAATTCTTTAAAAAATATTATTTCAATAAAGTCATTATCTTATACATTGAAACAACAGAATTTTCAAAATTAAAACTTACTTCCAATAAAGTTATTATCTTATACATTGAAACAGTAGAATTTTTAAAATTAAAACTTACTTCCAAGGATTTATTTACATATCTTAAACAACAAACACCCAATTTTCTACTTTCTATAAAAATGGTCCCTGTGCATTCTCCACACTAGCTAGAGGTTTGATACATGACCTCTAGGAATATATTTTGGGATATAAAACATAATTTTTATAACAATGCATAAAAATATACTATTCGTGAAATAAGAGATGAGCTGTGCTGGTGGTCAATGGTACAACTGAAATAAATGGTGCCTACATTTGAATTTGATTGATTATAAAAAAAAAATATTTATTTATTTTTTAGATTCTCATAAACAAATCGTTGATTTCATAAAAACTGATTTGTAACAATACAATATAATTCTACTTTGCAAATTAGTGAAGTGTAGAAGTAAAATATTTGTCTAGATTTAACAAAATTGTTATACGCTTTACACCTTTAGTAAATTAAGAAAAAATATTAAGAACTCCAAAACTTGCTTATTAATCAACAATACCAAATGAAATATAAAATAAGATGACAACATATTATTTTGATATAAATTTTCTCCTTTTTGTTTAGGCGGTGGACGTTCGGCAAATATACGACAAATTCCCAGAGAAAAAAGGCGGCCTTAAAGAACTCTACGACAAAGGACCTCAGCCCGCCTTTTTCCTGGTGAAATTCTGGGCCGACCTGAACACCAACATTCAGGACGAAGCGGGAGCGTTCTACGGAGTCACCAGCCAGTAAGTAACCGTTCAGACAACCTGCCAATTGTATACCTAACCTATAATATTTCCTAGGTACGAGAGTAACGAGAATATGACGATTACATGTTCGACAAAAGTGTGTTCCTTCGGCAAACAAGTCGTCGAGAAGGTAGAAACAGAATACGCAAGGTACGAGAATGGTCGGTTCGTGTATCGTATCCACAGGAGCCCCATGTGTGAATATATGATCAACTTCATACACAAACTCAAACACCTACCCGAAAAGTACATGATGAACAGTGTACTAGAGAACTTCACCATCCTACAGGTAGGATTATTATTCATTTATAATTTATTTCTATATTGATCACTTTTCCCTAATAATGTTCGTAATTAAATGCTCTTAATTAAATTAATAACACATGCATATATCAAATTCATGAATGCGTTTTATATTCATTAATTATTGGAAACAAATTTAATAGCTAATTATACGAGCTCAATGAAATATGAATATCGATTGTTATTTCACATAAATATGATTTACAATTTCTGGTTTTAATTGTGCATTTTACTATGCATAAAACAAAAGGCAAACATTTAAAAAGTCTGAAGGACTATTCAAAATAAGTGTTATTTTTATTCAACATGGAAGACATTAAAATTTGGAACAAGTAATGAAGAAATTAAAAAATCACTAAGTTTTGGCTTAAACAGAAATACTTCAATAAAAAAATTGTAAAAAAGTTTCAAACTAACAGACCATAAAATTTATAGGCCAATTCTGAACAAATCTGTAAGTCTTACAGATCTGTAAATCTGTAAATGATGAACATAATCGCAACGAAATCAGTCGCTCTTATGCAAAATTTTACATTAATCAACAAAAATTGATGCGTTTTTGTCAGTTTTTTACAAATTTACAGATCTGTAAGACTTACAGATTTGTTCAGAATTGGCCCATAAATTTCATGAACTTTTATTCAAATTAATGTTATTGTGAAAATTAAATGCGGCTTGACTTCAATTGGGAATAACTATGACTCTCTGATAATGAAAAGAAGGAAGCAAATCTTTTTAAAATTTTATTCTGAATAGTTATGCTTATAAAACTTTTCCACAAAAAATGTTCAATTCCTGAGATACTATACTAAAAGTGATCGCACTCAAAAAATATTTGCAAACTTTAAATTCCATTACCGACAAATTTATAGCTGTTGTGAAATATAAAATATAAGACTCATTAGACTATTAAAACTATTGTTGGTGAAGAAACCTAAGATCCTAGAACTGCACATATCAGTATTTATCATTGTTATTATTAAAATCGAAGATACAAATACTTTAGAATAAAATACTATAACGTGGATATATGAATTATTTTGGCACTAAAGATATAATAAATATTTCGCTCAAAAAATTTAAAGTATGAATTATAAAAAAAAGAACATTATGGGAAACAAGAGACAATGAAAATTTTTGTGAAGGATCCTAAAATCCTACCATTTTCATCTATCAATATTTATCCTTATTGTTAATAATATTAACATCGAAGATACAAATACTTCAGAATAAAATATTGAAATATTTTGGCAGTAGGGATAATAATAATTTTGCTCAAAAATTTTGAGGTATGAAATAGAAGAACAATAAAACTATTCGGGAGTCATGAGATAATAAAAATTTTCCTGTAGAGACCTGAGATCTTGCCACTTTACCTATCAGTAAATATCCTTATTATTATTACATCGAAGACACAAATACTTTAGCGTGAAGCGTGAATATTCGAACTATTTTGGCAATATAGAATTGGTTCATGAAATTGAAACTATGAATTATAAGACCATGAAAATTTTCCTGAAGAAACCTAAGATCCTGTCATATTATGAGTAAAGTGGTAAACCATGGAAATTGTAAAATAGAAGAACATTCACCTACCCGTAATTATCCTTATTATTACTATTATTATTACTAACACCGAAGACACGAATACTATAGCGTGAATATTCGAACTACTTTGGCAATAAAGAAATAATAAAGATTTCGTTAAATAAATTAAATGTACGAATTGTAAAATAGATGAGCATTAAACTATGATGATAATAAAAATCCTGACGATCCTATCCCACCATTACCAAGCTTTATTATAAGATAGAAGAACATTAAACCATAATGACAATGAAAATCCTAAAGTTCCTGTCCCACTATAACCAAGCTTTAGAATAAAGTAATTAAATGATGTGTGAATTTGAAGGTGGTGAGCAACCGCGACACGCAGGAGACGTTGCTGTGCACGGCGTACGTGTTCGAGGTGTCGACGTCAGAGCACGGGGCGCAGCATCACATCTACCGGCTGATAAAAGACTAGCGGGCCTCGCCACCGCCGCCCCGCGGCCGACTCTCACATCAGTGCCTACACCAACACAATACTAGTATTATCATTAGTTTTATTACTACTAGATCATAAAGGATATATATAGATTGTAATTTTTATTAGCTAGGTAAATTTAAAACATAAAACAAACAAACGTCTTGGAATTGCCATTCGATACATATAAATATTATATATTTATGGTTCTATATCAAAGTAGAGCCCGTTTCAAGCCGGAATGGTAAAATAATAACACTTATTTTTATATACAACCTCTGCATTATTCCTTTTATTCGAGAATTATTTTTATTTTTACAGAAGTATTTTATTTATTTTATAGATAAATGATATTATTTACTAATTGAATATTAAAATTGAGCATGTATGGTGCAGAGATTTGATATATCGTACTTTAATTTACATAGATTTATTTTATGATTCCGGCTGATGTAATAAATTCTCGTTTGTGGAGTGTCTAGGCAACACGACTCCTGCAATATGAATATTCAAAATATTCTATAACTTTTGGTTGATCTTAAGATAAAATATTTATTATAATAAATTATTGTTTGATATTATTCCGTCGTGTTGCCTCGAACAAGTGCAAATATTATTACATTTTATATTTTAATTTTAAGCGAGATATATATTTACCTAATTTACAAAGTTTTTTATTTATGTGATCATACTTTTTAACGTTTTTTATAGAAATATCGTAAAAAAGAAGATAAAAAGTAGATTATCCAGTATTTTTATTAGCTCTGAAAGTCATGTTAGCGGATCCATGATTTTTTTTAAGATTAGCTTTTACGGATGATTGCCATCATTATCTAATGCTACACAGTATCTTTCTGCCTTTACGATACAATTCACGAAAATTATCTTTAAGTTGTGTGCAATAATTTGTTGCTCCATACATTGTTCATTTGGCAGCGAAGAATCAACAGACTAGTTTATTTAACATAAGTATCCCACAAACACGCAGTACGTCTTAACTGAGCTTATCAGGAGAGTGTTAACAATACTACCATTTCGCTTTAACTCAATGTTTCCAACTTTTATTTTATCAGTCGTTTAGCGAATAAGATGACGGTGTAAATATGAATATAGCAAATGTTTATCAAAAGGTGTGGCCCTTATTTTCACATTAAGTAGCATTACTTCAAAATATCAGGAAATTTGAAAGAAGTTTTGCTACTTAATAAATGAAAGTACTGGCCAAGTTTAAATTAATGTGTGAGGTTTAATGGTGGTATTGTTTGCTTATATAATGTGTAATTTTTACAAGTGGCAATGTTTTGATCTCTTTTTTAGTCAATCGTGATGTCTTGATTGTAGAAATCAAGAACAGGCTCGATTATGTTTGCAGTTTGGTAGCTTCAGTTTTTTTTTTTCGTTTTTTTTGTTTTTTATATATATAATATATTGTATAACACTTGAGTAAGAGTGAAATATTATTTAGTTTTTGTTAAAAAATAAATAAAATGAGTGATGATTTGTACTTTATAAATGCACTGGCACGCTAAATTTATATTTAAGTAATTCATCCTAACAACGTGTCTTCTGTGAAGACCTTACAATAATAAATCGACCATCCTAAACATTTCAAAAAGGAAACTGTAAACAATAATATACATTTCGTACTATGAATAGAGAAATTCATGAAATATAAATTTATACTCAAAAGAAGTATTTAGCTCCCTGTAAAATACTCAGATAATAATCATTTGAACAATAATATTTCATAGTAACGATCAAGGTATAAAATGTTTATAAATATTGAAGATTATAAATACGATGACTGTACAACTATTTTTTTGAAAATGGTAAAGTGATTCGATGGTGTCAGTGTGAAAATGATAAATTACATTTGTATATATTTCTAAACAAATATAATATTCACGGCGGCTATAATTCTGATTCTACTTATTAATGATAAGTTTCCATTTATCATGATATAATTTTAATATATAGTGCTAAACTTCTGTTCATCATCAAATTTTATTCTATAATTGCCCATATCTGGAACTGCCATATCAATGATGGGACAAGAACGATTGTTTCATGAAGAAGCATGTCTTCATTCGGTATATATGTACAGTATTTGAAAACATGTTTATAATTTGTATGGAAAATTATAATTCATAAAAAAGAACGAAACGAATTCATTGTTCCTTGTTCCCTTTCACTTTCTTTTGCTACCAATGCTACCTGAATTTCTAGTTAAATTATTTTTACTAATTAAACATGCCAGTTGGATGTTGTTTGTACGTTAAGTAACATTCTAAAATTACATCTGAATAATACATATTTGTATTTCTACCGGCATAGGGACTCGAAATACATCTTGCCCTAGTTTTTAATTATTTTCTAAGAATAAATGTTTTCTCGCGCAGTTCAATATTTGCCGGGTTTCTAACCACAACAGTAACGGTACCAGGAAGCGTGTTTTTATAAAAAAATATTTTTCTTTAAACTCAGGCCATGGTTCAAACGAATGTAAGTATATGCCACCTTGAAGTGCTTGATATGCGTGATATGATCACACATTAATTATGTGACAATTGTAAATGATTGTGTGACATTGCAAGTGTGCGATGAGTACGGAAGAGAAACTTGTTTTAAAATCTAACTGTTGCTCGGTATGTATTTATGTAAATGTATCATTTACATTGGTCCACAATCTAGATTTTCAATTATAATTCTAGTTTAATTTAAAAAAAATCATGAATATTTATTAAAGGTTATGTATAAGTGACCTTCGTGGTCATAAACTTGATGATACAGCTTGTTTTGTATATAAAAAATTAGCTTAAATCTCATATTTCATAAATTTATTGTATTTCAGTATAAATGCAATTAGAAATTGGAACACAACCAGTATTTAAGAATGGCCATTCCAAAAATTCAACCTCTTTTGGTAATTTATTCGTTTGTAGATTAACAAGTTTGAGTTTTGGCTTTTAAATTGACCCATTTTAATCGCTAGCATTTGTTTTTAACTAACGAAACCTCTAATTCATGCAATGGAAATCATTAAAATTCGTTTACAGGTTCTACCGATTGCAGTTAGTGTAGGAGTACTAGTCACTACTGTTCTTTTATATCACTTATACTCAAAGAAAAAAGGTATGCACATACATATTATCACAATACAACAATTAACTTTGATGCCTTTTAGGTAAAAGTTCACCAGTTACACTAATAAATCCACAAGCAAAATACACTTTACCACTGATTGAAAAAGAGGAAATAAGCCATGATACCAGAAGATTCAGATTTGGTTTACCCTCACAAGACCATATTCTCGGGTTACCTATTGGCCAACACATTCACTTGTCTGCTAAAGTAGGCGAAGAATTAGTTATAAGATCATACACTCCAGTATCAAGCGATGAGGATCATGGCTATGTAGATTTAGTCATTAAAATTTACTTTAAAAATGTCCATCCTAAATTTCCAAATGGGGGAAAGATGACCCAACATTTGGAAAGCCTTAAAATCGGAGACACAATTGATGTCCGTGGTCCATCTGGACGATTAAACTACTTGGGAAATGGAAGATTTTCCATTAAAAAACTAAGGAAAGATCCTCCTCAAATTGTAACTATTAAAAAGTTGTCCATGATTGCTGGTAGGTAATTAAAACAAAGATGAATACATTGACGAAATAATTAAAAATGATTTATAGGTGGAACTGGCATTACTCCAATGTTGCAACTCGTGAGACATATTACTCGGGATCCTAATGACAAGACCCAGTTGTCTTTGATCTTTGCAAATCAGACTGAAAAAGACATTCTTGTGAGGAAAGAACTGGAGGAATCTGCCAGTGCTCATCCTGATCAGTTTAAGTTGTGGTACACTCTGGACGTTCCTGCAGATGGTAAAATAATTTTAATTTAATTTACAACAGAAAATATCACTTAACTCCTATTAAGTCTATTTTTTATAAGAACGAAGTGTGGAGAACATAGGTGCAGTTTGATCTTGTCTTTTGATTGGATAATATTGGGGTATTATTCAACCAAAAAACAAGGTCGGACTGCTCCTATTTTCTCCACTTTGTTCTTATAAAAAATAAATTAGAATTTTATATTTAAAAAAAAAAATGACAGTTCAAACATTACTCGAATTTTTATAATTTTGTTATTTCATGACTGCCTATAAATTAATAATATTTAATTTTATAAGTTGCAAATCGTACAAAATTAAATATGATTTTGATTTAGGTGCAGAATTTAATTATATATAACTTTTATTTGAAACAGTTTTGTCCAAAATTAATAATAATCATACGATAGTTCAAAGGTTATTCATTTGTTTATATTTTTTATTCAATTTTTTTGCTACCTACCAATGAATAATATTTGACCATAAATTAGAATATACAGCTTGCAAATCGGACTAAATTAAATATAAATTTTAATTTAGGCACAGAATTTAATTGTATACGACTTTTATTTGAAATTTTTTTGTGCAAAATAAATAATAATCATATTGCTAGTTCAAACGTTATGCCTTTGTTTGCATTTTTGTTACAATTTCATGGCTACCTAGAAATGAATAATATTTAAACTTAAATTAGATTTTACAACTTGCAAATCGCACAAAATAAAATATGAATTTTGATTTAGATGCAGAATGTAATTATATACAACTTTTATTAGAATAAATTTCATGCTAAATAAATAATAAACGTATTGACAGTTCAAACGTTATGCATTTGTTTGTATTTTTGTTTCAATTTCATGGCTATCTAAAAATGAATATTACTTAACTTTAAATTAAATTTTTCAAGTTTAAAAATGTACAAAATTAAATATAAATAGAGATTTAGGTGCATAATTTTATTCATACAATTTTTATTTTAAACATTTTTAATTTATTTAAGAACTTAGTTAAAAAAAATTCTTGTAGGTTGGAATTACAGCAAGGGTTTCATAAACGCTGACATGATCAAAGAACATCTGTTCCCGCCTTCTGATGATAACTTGGTTCTTATGTGCGGTCCTCCGCCAATGATAAACTATGCCTGTGATCCAGCTCTTGAGTCTTTGGGCTACAGGAAAGATTTATCTTTTGCCTACTAAAAGTAAAGTTCAAATTTAATTGTTAAATGTAGCTTTATTGTGGTTGAGAATGGGATATTAAAAATGTAGTACTGTTACTGTTTTAAAACCAGAAATTAGTTTTATTATTGTTACTTTTTTATGCTTTGGTTTATACTTTTCAAACTTCATTTGTACCATTTAAGAATATATTTATTTAGAAAGAAACAATTATCATTTCCTTTCCTTGTAATAAAATACAATTTTTTAATCGCGTAAGTGTACGCATGCGCATATTTATATGTCCTCGTGTCTTTATAAAGGTTAGAACGGTGTAACTGTTTTTACAATGAATAAAAAGGAAGAAATAAAAGAATTAGAAATAGAAATACATGATTTAAAACGTAAATTACAAGAAAAAGAAAAACAATTATTTGAATTGAGACAGGAACAGGTAAAATCATAAAAACAACAAGCGTGTTATGATGTTTTATGAGATGTGTTTTCAGGGTGAAAATCCTTTTTGTAATGGACTTACTCCTGACGAAATATCTCGTTATAGCCGGCAAATGATTATGCCAGACATAACAATTGAAGGTACATACTTAGTAAGATTTTTAACGTACTAAATTAAAAAGTTTTATAATATTTTAGGACAAATTAAATTAAAAAATAGTAAAGTATTAGTTGTCGGTGCTGGTGGACTAGGTTGTCCTGCTTCTTTATATTTAGCAGCGGCTGGAATAGGTCATATTACAATAATTGACAATGACGATGTTGAATTATCAAATTTACATCGACAAATTTTACATTGTGAAAGTAATATTGGTATTCGTAAAGTAAAGTCTGCTAGGATGGCATTAAATCGGTATATTTTTATTAGCTAATTAATTACAACAATCATTATTTTGTTACTATTTTAGACTGAATTTTAATGTTAATGTCACTCCATTACAAGTGCATTTAAACAGTTCAAATATATTAGATATTTTAACGGATTTTGACGTAGTAATAGACGGAACAGACAATGTAGCTACGAGATATTTATTAAACGATGCTTGCGTTTTAAAAAATAAACCGTTGGTGTCAGGCAGTGCCTTACAATTTGAAGGACAGTTGACTGTCTATCATTACAAAGAAGGACCATGTTATAGGTGTTTATTTCCGGTGCCGCCACCACCGGAAACTGTCACTAGTTGTGGCGACGGTGGCGTTCTGGGCGCCGGTGAGTAAAAAAACTTTCAAACTATTTTGTGTTTAAATAATAAACCAGAAAAATCAACGTTAAAAATTCATAATTTGTCCTATTGAGTACATATTGCGTCACGTAAAAAAAATAAATGACAATCGTAATTTTAGTACCCGGATGCATCGGAGTTTTGCAAGCGTTAGAAACAATAAAAATATTAGTAGACGTGCCTGGTATTCTATCTGGTAGGATGTTAATTTTTGATGGTTCTACAACAACATTCCGAAATATTTTACTACGTAAACGTAACTTAAACTGTGCAGTTTGTGGTGATAATCCTACTGTTACTAATCCGATTGATTATGAACAGTTTTGTCAAGCAAATGCACATGATAAGGTAAAAAAATATAAAAGTTATGGTGTATGTCTTAAAATGTATATTTTAAAGGGTGATATGATCAGTATTTTATCTTCTGATGAACGAATAACAGTTAAAGATTATGATAAAATAGTAAAAGAAAGTAATAAGCATGTTTTATTGGATGTACGATCCGCAGCTGAATTCGAAATGTGTAGATTGCCTGATTCAGTAAATATTCCGTTTACTGATATTCAAAGAAATAAGCATGCAGATAAAGTTAAAAGTTTGCATGAAAATGAGTCAAATCCAACAGGTATGGATAAAAAAATTCTAAGAATTTATAATTAAAAGTTTTATTTATAGTTTACGTATTGTGTCGAAGGGGAAATGATTCACAACGTGCTGTAAAAATATTGCGGGAACAATTCAAAAATATCAAATTTAAAGATATCATCGGCGGATTACACGCTTATTCCGCTAAAATTGATTCACGATTTCCTGTATATTAATTTTTTATGTTAGGTTTACTCAGAGAAATAAATAAATTTTGAAGTAAGTACCCATGTTTATTTTAAAAATTCTGAACAGGATGTTTCTTAATATTCACTGATATGAATGTCATTTAAAATTGTTTGAACTTGTATTCGTCCACAACAATATTTTAATATTCAAGTCAAAGTGCAAGGCTTTATAATTAATAACTTTCCTATCAAATTAGCTGTAAGAGATAAGAAAGAATAGATAAAATGTGTACAATAATTAACGAATCGTATGATCAATTATTTCTGTCGTGAGAGAAGTGAAAAGTATATAAAATTTCATCAAAACATATTTCTTCATTATTGAATAAAAAACGTGT
Source organism: Stenolophus ochropezus (assembly GCA_035578165.1). Lineage (NCBI taxonomy): Eukaryota > Metazoa > Arthropoda > Insecta > Coleoptera > Carabidae > Stenolophus > Stenolophus ochropezus. The sequence goes on from JAQOWZ010000010.1 coordinate 4,878,150, forward strand.
TTTTAATGTTTGTGTTAGTGAAATGTGTAAAAGTGAAATTATTGGTGATGCAACATGAATAATTAGGATATGAAACTTTGCCCTTGTGAAAAATATTGTCCTTAGTGTGTCGTTGATCGACACTTAGATTTTATCAGCAAAGCAGGCATATCACATTTGTCATTCGTCTAGTGTAGTCATAATGGGACATGATTCTTGTATCGCTCGACTTTCTACGTACAGTGTGTTGAAAGTTTACATTTTATCGTGCTTTATCGGTGCGTGGGTGTTTATGAAAAGGTTTTTAAAGTGGGCTTGGGACCCAAATGGGTTCTTCAACATTCGAACCAGAGATAACCCGCCAGCATGTCTTGTGGATTCCACGCTCGGACGACATTCATATGTCAAACTCAAGGTTAGTAATCAGGACTTTACGGAACAATTCTTATTTAAATTTCAAAATTATGAAAACCACTTCAATAAAAAAAAAACAATTTGAAGAATAACAATGAGATAATGGACTCTAGATCTTTGAGATTTGTATTGTAATCAAATTTTAAAAAATCCAAAAATTAGATTTATTATCTTTTGAGTATTTCATAGACCAAAATTTTGTTTTATTAGTCACTAATAATTCCAAGTATTAATTAAAAGTTTTGATAATATGAAAACAATTTCTTTTAAATTGATTTCTTTTTGTAGTAATCATTTTTTTTACTTTACTTCAAGGGGGTGAAACTACACTACGTGGAAGCAGGCAACAAGAATCAACCACTGGTGTTACTTCTTCATGGTTTTCCAGACTGCTGGTTAAGTTGGAGACATCAAATTCAACCCTTGTCTCAACACTTTCGCGTTATTGCACTTGATATGAAAGGTTTTGGTGATTCGGATAAACCTTTATGGAGACATAACTACCGAATCGATATTTTACTTTATGAATTGAAACAATTCATATGTGCTCAAGGTGTATCAACTTGCACAATCGTAGGCCATGATTTGGGTGCTTTTCTGGGATGGTATTTTGTTCACGAATATCCGGATATTGTAAATAAATTCGTGTCTGTTTCGTGTACGCATCCTAATTTATATTGGGATAATTTAGCTTATCAAAATACGTTTAATACTAGATGGTTAAGTTTTATTCAGTTACCATATTTACCAGAAATCGATGCACTTAGAGAAGATATTAGAGTCATTACAGATTATCACAAACATTTACAACAAAAAGATTCAAAAGAAGCTTTTTCTGTTGTGGAAGCTTACAAATATTCATTTTCGAGAAAAGAAGACTGGACTGGTCCAATAAATTATTTTAGAAATCTACCATTCCATAAAATATGTGATAATAATCAAACAATAGTTTCTACTTTGCTTATTACGGGAAATCAAGACAGTTTTGTCAAACTGGAGGGGATTGTCAAATCTACGGATTATTGCGAGAAATTCGTGATGAAAATTGTTGAAGGGGCCGGCCATTTCCCTCATCAAGAAAATCCTGAGATGTTTAACAGATTATTACTAAACTTCCTAATAGGAGGACAGAGTCCACCAAAATCCCCCGATAAAACCATCACGAAGGGACTGATGGACAGAATGTTCGGTGCTGTTTCAAGCACGATGAAATATGGAAACTCTGTGCTTGATTCAGTTCACAAAAGAACAAATGGTGTAGTGAGTATACCAGCTAGGGCCTTGCACTTGAATTCTAACTCTGTATGAAGTGAATGTTTTTTGTATTTTAATGTGGTTTTATTTTGAGTGAAATGTTTTATATTGGGTTTTGCTCGATTTTTGAATTATTTATATCATATTGAAAGTGAGTGTTTTTATTATTAAATTTTATCATTTTATGTTAATCATTGTTAAGTAATAAACGGATTGATATTATTATAGTAGCTATATAAATGTGATCTGCACATGCCATATTTGCTCAATTTTTATGTACATAAATATATGGATATTTTTTATAAAATGAATAAATATGTTAAACATTACGGTATCTTTCATAACCTATATCTTTTAATTCAGTTTATTTGAATTTAGTATTTTGTTTCAGGTATGTGTGATATAAAATACAAGAAGATGTAAGTACGAATATTATGAAATATATAAGAATATAATAAAAATATGGCAGCGGTGGGATTCGAACCCACGCCTCCGAAGAGACTGGTGCCTTAAACCAGCGCCTTAGACCGCTCGGCCACGCTACCTCATAGTAAGTGTATCATAATTTTACTCCAAAAATTTATCGTATTTATAGAGTTCTATAAAATTAAATATTAATATTGAAGTTATCATTATAAACAAATACTACAATAACAAACAATACAAAAAAATTCCATTTACTTTTAATACGGATAAATACTATATTTATCAGTTTTGTGTTTTTGATTATCAACTGTTTTCAATGTCAACCCCAATGTGCTTTAAATATACTATAATCAGGGCCGGCTTTTCCAGAAAAGACCTACAAAATTTAATAAATATTTTGTTTAAATATCTAACAAGTAAATAGTAAAAGAACAAAATAAGTATTATATTTCAAATCTTTAAAAAATATAGGAGACACAACTAGTTTGATTTCTATTCTTGTGATTTATTTCAGAGATAAGATATTTTTAAGAAAAAAATATGGAATAAAAGTTATTTAGAATTAAATTTTAAGGGTGGTTTACTTGAAACATTTTTTGCTAAAACTCTTCGTTTTCTAGATATGAATTATTTTTATGTTAATTATAGTTCTATATATTGCTGATAGATGTCAGACCATATTCTACTTTGAAAAATAATTGACAATAAATGCCGATTTTTTAAATAAATTGTACATTTTACAACAAAATTTATTTGAAGAAGTTTCTTATTATTAAATTTTAAAGAAAATTAGTTTTTCCACATTACAAATTAAAATCTTTTAATATTTCCAAGTTATTTTTATAGTTAAAAAATGTTGTAAATTTTATTTTTCCACATTAACATTTTTATACACACCCGAAATTATAAAAAAAATACCCACTTTTTATTCCAAAATTGTGGTTTTTGAAAATAGTTTATTTTGATAAGCTGATTGAAATTTACAAACAGAATTTATTTATCTCTTTTTGTTTCCGAGATTTTTGCTCTCAAAGTTGTACCTTAAAAAAGTGAGTTTTTTTGAGTTTATCTCTATAATGGGTAGAGATACAATGCAAAATTTTCAATCAGCGCATCGACATCTACCAATATGGAATTTTTCCAAAAATCAAAATTTTGGACCCAAGAAATGGTATTTCGAGTGTATAAAGTTATAAACACAATTTTATACCAAAAACCTAAAAGTTATATTTTTTTATGGTTCGTATTAATTTTTCCATATCAGTACATATATCGAATTTAAAACTTCAATTTGCACGTTATTTCGTAAATATATCAATCACTATTCTTTACTCAATGGTGATATCACTAATAATAATTTTAACTACAATATTTTGAATTGAAGTCATGGTAATACTAACAAGAATATTGATTCTTTTTCCGGCATAGCTGGAAGGCGATAATTATAAGTTTTGCAAGAGGATAGAATAGCGGAATACAATTAAGCGAAGTTGGTTGCTAGTTGGTTCTCTGCTCAGCTAAAGCCGGATTAAAGCGATCTCGTGGGAGCTTCCTGTTTCATCCCTAGGCTGTCAGGGTGGTTTTCACTGTGCCAATTAAAAACTACTTAACAATCAACAATATCGTATTTTCTTGCGCTGCAATACGCTATTTCAAACGAGAAATGTGATGCTTTTCGTTGTCAAGAGGTTGAAATTATTACATTTTGTTACAATATTAATATTATGTTAAATATTAGAATCTCAAACGCTTAATAACACTATGTTTATATTTTCAAAATTTGGGTCTAATCGTCAGGGTCGTGTAACTTAAATGGGTGACATTGGGTTCGTTTTGTCCTGCCATATCTCTTGGTTTCTTTTCAGAAGCTTGATAGAAATAATAATTTAGTTGGCTTTAATTTCTATACAAAACATTTGATTCCTTGTTAACAAATTTAGTACGATTGAGTACGATTGACAAAATTGACAACGTCAAAATATATTTGGTAAGAAACAAGTAGCAAAAACTCTTTCTTTGCAAGTTTTTGGACGATAAAAATAATTTTATTTAAAACTATAAGAAACAGTAATAAACATTTTAATAAAATTTTGCAAAAGATGATCCATTTGGAAGGGAAGATTAAAGATATGAAACGTACGGAAGTAGAAATGTTGAAACATCTCGCTAAAAATTATGTTTTTGATATACCCCGGCGAGTATATTACTTGGATCAGTTCGTTCAGTAGAGGGCGTAAAGTGATCCAGACAAATAATGGTCATAGAAAATTATAGTACATAATTCGAGTTATAACGCAATTACACACTTGTAGAATTACAAACTGTAAATTTTATATTTCGTGCGTAATATGCAACTTACAAATAAAAACGGGTAAAAGTATGTACTTTACATACACTTTAGAATTTGTAGTCACATTTTACACTGTTTAGTGAAGTACTTTTCCTACAACCATGCATAAAATACATATTTATGCCCTCTTTAGAGTTTGTACTTAGTGCTTGAAAAGTAGCCGTTGCTAGGCAACGTAAACACTTTTCACGCACTGCTGACACATTTGTCAATTGTTTTATTTATTTTTGAAATTAATTTTTATTAATATTTCGGTTCTAGGAAAAATGTATGCAACACATGTGTTTTTAACGCGTGCTATAATTTCTGCACTCGACTAAAAATCATTTACTTTACATACTAGTTGCATAAATAACTGTTCCAAATACTAGTACGTGAAAAGTAAATAGGTGTTGCTATTATTATAAATATCAATTCTTAATTAATCTTAGTTAATTAAAATATTAACATTTGTTTGAGATGAGTTCTAACAGTGTATTTTTTCTCATGATATAATTTAGTATTTGATTACGCCTCATGTGTTAAACATCGTACTCGACTAAAAGCACCTACTTTACACACTTGTTACATTAATAACTATTTTAAAATGCAAATATAGATATTTTCTAAATAATGTTCTTTAAATGTTTTCATATTTATCGTTGGACATATAAACGCTCGAAGATTGGTAACGGTTTTGAAATTGACGTTAGAGGAAGGAATACATTTTCCTGGTTATTACCGGAAGTGTCTATATTAAACTGGATAAATTCAATCCTCAACTATATTTCCTGGAGAAAAATAGGATGCAAAATAAATAAGCACCACCTCCATAGCAACGTACAATACCCGCAAACAAAAACAGATGAATAGTAGTTGAAAGAGCCGGTGTCTCACGTCCCAACTGTTTCTAATTTGCGAAAGTTTTGTTTTGTTCCATTGTTTTGGTCGTCATGGCGGCCTACAGCCGACAGCCAATCAGCTGAGAGCACGTATTGTTATTCCGATGAAAGCTTAGCCTCTGTATTGTGTGCTACAGGGGGCCTAGATTATTCCCGGGCTTTTTTATTTCGTTTTAATGGACTCGCTCGCTCCCGTTCTGTCACTAACGCGCTGATTGGAGTGTGAGTGTGTTTTGTTAACAAGATGGCTCCCTCCGAGGGAGAAATTGTGTTTTTTAATTAGCGGCGATGGGCACGCGGACAGAATTTCAATTGCCATTTCGGCCTTCCATTTCGAAAGAGTGCGAGGAATTTCTTATTAGATTATTAATTAATGCTTATTTTATCACAAGAATTCAATACGTTTTATATTAAGCTGTCATATGTCGTACGATAAATTGAAATTTAAATTGACTCTTTTATCACCAGAAAAACATATGTGTTCTAAATGTGTATGTATAAATAACTTGTTTGTATTTGTATAAGAGTAATTGAAATTCGATAAAAATTATCAATATTGATCGCCTCTTGATTTTTTTTTAATTCAAAACAAACGTAATACGCAATAATTCTCCTTTATCATCACATTGTTTTGTTATTTATTTCGAGTGTTATCTGATATTAAAGATAATCTCGAACATATGTTATGTACATTTATATATTATTTACATACTGGGTGTTGACTCAAAAACCCGAATATAGGAATATAACATGTAAAATATTTTTGTCTAATTTCCTGCTTCCCTATAATTATTTTAGGTAAAAAAGCTTCAAATAATAATTGTAGAGCATAAAATTTTGCAAATTAGCTATGAAAATTACGTACATCACCCTAAACATAATAGTAGCCATGGAATTGACACAAAAATTAACAAATTGACAAATGCGCTATTTTTATTATTATTATTTGAATTTCTGCTAAAGTGAACAATATTACATAAATTAATTTTGAATAAAAAAAATTAAAACAAGATAAAATTGCCATATTTTTTAGCGTAACTTGACAAAATAGTAATTACAAATAATAATAAAAATAAATTAACGCAGCTAACTTGACGTATAAACTGTTACACATTTATTATTTTTGTCTTAATTCCATGCCTATTGCTATTTTAGATGTTATTTTACTTAAAATAATTAGGGAAGCAGGAAATTACGAAAATATGATTTTACATGATAAATCCCTAAGATCGGGTGTTCGAGTCAGCACCCTGTATATTAAAAATATATTTTTTTGTACTTAATTATTATATTTGATTGCCGCTACATAGTTCAGATTTAAAAAAGTAAATACTTATATAAACAAGACAATTGAAATAAATATTTTGATATATGGTATAGTCGATTTAAGATTAAAACATCATAACATTTTATCTTTTATCTTATGTTTAAAATTGGTAAATCTAGTTTTTATTGGTTCTATAATAAAACATCAATTTCCTAATGTTTTTATCTAATCATAATAATACATTGTGTAATTAGTATTTATGTAACTAGTTAGAAAATGTCTCATTTTGGGAAATTTGCGGGGTTAGCGAAGCGAGATCCCGCAAAATCTCACAAGTTACACAATATTGCATTTTTGGAGAAAAATTTGTTTACCGGTTTCAATATATTATGCCTTTGTTTATATGGACAAAAGTAAGCAGGGTATTTAAGTCATAATTGTATCCCAAGTAATTTTGACAAATAGTACAGTAATTAATATTTACAATACAAAATTACTAAAATAACATAGGACAATTCGACAATTGTCATATCATATCAACCCATACATGATTACGAAAACTTTATTCTCAAGAGATTTTTATAAAATAATATTTATTAGTAACGTGAAACCCGTAAACTATTAAATAAACCACGGAAGTTATGAATCATACCAGGCCTTATATGTCTTAAAATGATACTCATAACTATCGTAGGTATGTTAAAAGTTATTACCAAATAATTTTTCAAATATATCCAACACAATGTGTCTACCAGAAGTATTGAACCTTAATTATTTATTAATAAATATAGATATACCAAGTGTTTGCCGACAACGAATTCTCTTTTACAGTTACTACTTTGATCTGTTGGATATGCGTGCAGAAAGGTGTGTTTGTGGCTTGGAATTATTGGTCTCCCGTGTTGTATTTTAAATCTGGGGAAGTTTCCCGTGTCTGTTAGATTTTCATGCATCCGCGTTGGGTAAACTCAATTTAAAATGTTGTTGAAGTTAAATAAAAAAGTACTCTAATTCGATATTCGCGAAGACATCGGACTGATGCGCGTCTCGAGCGACGGAGGCGAGGGGCTCGGCTCGGATATTGTGTCACTGCGGCTCCGGTGCACTCCGCCAAACTGAATCACATTCACAAAGTATCCCGGGTAAATGGAAACGCACCAAGGGTTTTAATCAGAGAACATCAAACTACACACTACATTTAAATTCAAAACAACTAACTTCCTATCATTGCACGATATTCTTTAAATAGTACCATTATTTTTAATAAATAAATAAAATAAAAACACTTTGTTTTGTTCCACAGCACAGAATAGTTACATACAGAAGCGACACTCCGTTTCGGTACCTTTCATGTTACCCTTTTCAGTTCTATGACAGTGAAGCATTGTGTAGATCTTTAAATTTGTGTTCTTCCCCTATCTCTCTCTAAGATGTGAGGGAATTTTCCGATTTTAAACAATGAGCCCTTAAATTTGTGCACAGTCTCCGTCTCTCTCTAATTTTCGTATCTCTGTCTTACTGTCGCTTCTGTATAAACCTATTCTGTGTCCACAGGTTAAAAGAATAATTCTTTATTGTACAATTTTATCGACGATATTACTCATCCAGCAGAGAAAAATTTGGAACAGAAATGGAGAGTGATCCTCTCCAAAAAAAGTATCTAAAAAACTTTATTAAAGCGGCGCAACTCCACAAAGAGTGTTAAGCCACCATGAATGAATTACACATCTTCAGAACATGGCATAAACGCCGAAATTGTACATAAAGGATTATTCTTTTAACCTGTGGACCAAAACAAAGTGTTTTTATTTAATTTATTTATGTAATCATGTTTCACAATGTGCCAACAGTCGCCTATATAGATTTTGCCATTATTTTTGTCATTTAAATCAGTGATTTGAATCATATTTAAGACATATTGATTTTTTTGAAATCATTATTTAAATCACTTGTACTGCAAATATTTTAAAATTCCAGATTTACAAAAATTGGGGGAAAAAGCGTGTGGGCAATGTTACCTTACCATATGACAATACTTTCAAAAGCAACTAAATCTGGTTACCTTCGCCGGTAAAAATTACTTTACTGGTATATTACATATTTTAAATTGATAACGCGTTTTTTGCATTAATGTGTGATTTACTTCGAAATGTGTTAAAGTAAAATCGGGTTATAACGACATCGAAAGGATCCTATTTCGTCGCTATAACCGTTAAAAAAACGTATCGTATGTAGACTTTCAAACAAGTGGTCAAAATTTCGATGTTATAAGCGGTGTCGTAATGAACAGATTTTATTGTAGTTTTTTATTGTTTTTTTAAATTTTTACTTATTCTTTACAATAGGTTTTTCTTTAAGTACTGTTTTGTCAAGTTACGCTGTAAAATATAGCAATTTTATGTTGTTTTTATTTTTTAAATTCAAAATTAATTTATGTAATACTATCACATCACCAGGTACTTTCAAATAATAATAAAAATAAACTAACGCAGCTAACTTGACAGATAAAACGTTAAACATTTGTTAATTTTTGTCTCAATTCAATGGCTACTGCTACTTTAGGAGTGATTACGTCATTTTCATATCTTATTTATGAGCTTACAAGAAATGTAAAATTAATTTTGCTTAATGATTCATATGCAGAATTTTATGCTCTACAACTTTTATTATTTAAAGCATTTTTACTTAAAATTATTAGGGAAGCAGGAAATTACGAAAATATGAATTTACATGTTAAATTTCTATGTTCGGGTGTTCGAGTCAACACCCTGTATATGTTGTAGAAACTAACTAAAGATGTTTTTACTTATGTATTTTCTGTTTCCATATTTTTAAAGGGGGGGGTCCTAATAATTTCTGTGCCTATACGAGATGTTTGAACACAGTACTGGGTAAAAATCTGTATGAAAATATTGTTCGTATCAATTACATCTTCATTTCATATCTGTATATCTTAAATATCACTTCGGTGAATTATAATTAAAATATTATCTTCATTAAATTATGATTGGTATTATTTTCAAAACCAAATTATATATCTAACATATATAGTCTAAAAATAATTGAATAATAAAACAAATTTATTGAATTGCATTTAATGACATGAAGATAAATTGAAACTTATTAATTATATTTCGAAACATATCTTAATTACTAATAATTTTCTAATTTTTTTCAGAAAATTATCTTAATTAAATTTAATTGATCACAAGAAAATAATAAACAACTCATATAGTAAACATTAAAAGGAAATCAATACAAAAAAGATTTTAGTTTAAAAATTTGATCTAGTGATTTTGGCTTTGCACGTTCGATATTGTTTTGTTTTGAAATGACAGTTAATTACATATGGCGGTGTGTAGTGTTTTGCGCGTAGTTGTTGAACTTTTTATATTAAAATTCGTGTTAATATGTACTAAAATGTGTTTTTGTAGTGATTTTATTAGTGTTTATATGTTGGACAATAGTGTGTAGTGTTATTTCTGCGAGTAGAAATAAATGAAGGTAAAAATTGTTGATGAAAAAATTGAAAGTCATAACCACAGCAACGAACATGGTTTTAATGTTTTTCTTTGTTGCAGATGATGGAAGAAGAAGTGAATCTACAAACAGTAAGTTTAATTTGAATTTTTATATACTTTTTATATATAACAAAAACGGTAAATTATTTTTAAAGTTTAATAAAATGGGTATAGATGTCGTTAGTTGTGAATGTACTATGGAAGGTTTGTTAGTATAAAAATGTTTTATAAGAATATTCTGAGGAATAATTACGAATAATTATCTTTTCTGGCAAATATGAAATGTCTTGCAAAATCTTTTCAAGAATTTGTGTAAGGCGTTGCTGTACAATAAATATATTTGAAAAGGTATAACGTTACACCCATTGAGGAGGTGTGAATAGAGTTGTGAGCATTTAGGGCCAGCTTTTGTGGTTGAATGCTGCAGATTTGAAGTATCGATACTTTCCCGTCTGCGGTGTAAGGTTTTGTGTTGCAATTTTCCACAAATTTCTAAACAGGATTATGTGGTGGCTATTGTACTGGGCAACAAAGAGTAATCAAGTTACACAGTATGATTTGGTGTGATTTGTTTTGTTGCTTCGTTAAAACGGAAACTAGGTTTAATCTGGGATGCTAGACAGATTTTATCTTGACGAAAAACGTGTTGGAAGAAACTACAAGAAAAAATATTTACAGTGGCTCACAGAATTATTCGTACACCTAAGTTTTCTATTTAAAAAGTGATAAATAGAGTACTTTTAAAAATAATATTGATATACTACTGACGGGGTCATATTCTCTCATATTCCAGTAATAAAATTCAATAGCCAATTATGAAAAAAATATTATTTTTCTCATGTAAATTAAATAAAAACAAAATGCATACAAAAAACAGGTACACAAAATTATTCGTACACTTATGAAATCTTACATATAACGAGTCAATATTAATAGTTATAAATATAAAACATCTGTGATTACATAATTATCATTTGTTTGAGTATTTTGTAAAAGGTTTTTTCAAAAATGGGTCGCAAAAGCAAGAAATTACGGTAGTTGAAAGACGAATCTATGTGAAATGACTTTGCCAGTGTAAATCTTTAAGGGAGGTTGTCAAAATTGTATGAATATTGCTCTCAATTGTTAACAACATTAGAAGTAAATATAAAATGAGAAGTAGTTGAAAAATATTTGCCGTGGGGACCGTAAGAAAATTTTTAATCAGCAGAATGAACGATTTATTGAGCATTAAATGAAATTAAATACTAAAAACTCCTGAACAAATTAACAAAAAATATATCTGAAATTTTTGGAGGATATATTGAAACATAGACTATTCGAAGAACTCTAAGAAATTTTGATTTTAATGGCCATATAGTCATAACTAGCTCCTACATATCCCCAAACTAATATGATCCTCCCGCCGTGTTTCACTGTACTACATAAATTGCAGTTATTAAGCTCAGAATTTGGATTTCTCCAATCAAAAGATTGCCATTCTACTCAAATCCGCAAAATTACCAATTTCCAAAAAACACAATCCGTGCTAATGTACTATTTCCAAATGCGAGTCTCTTTATTTTATTTTGTTTGGAATTATAGGACCCATTTTTTACTATAAGACCATTAGAACCAAAATTTCTTAAAGTTCTTTGAATAGTCTATGTTCCAATAGACCCTTAAAATATTTAGTTATTCTTAATATTAATTTATTCAGGGGATTTTTAGGATTTGATTTCACTTAACGCTCAATATATAGTTTATTCTGATAACTTAAAAATAATTTAAGGCCTCCACGGTGAATATTTTTCTACTGGTTCTCATTTTTATATTTACTTATATGGGTCTCAACATTTAGCGCGATTTTCGTTTAATTTTGTCAACCTCCCTTAAAGATTTACACTGGCAAAGTAATTTCATGCAGATTCGCCTTTCAACTACCATAATTTCTTATTTTTGTGAACTATTTTTTATAAAATCTTACACAAAATACTCAGACAAATGATAATTATGCAATCACAGATGTTTCATGTTTATAAATATAAATATTGACTCGTTATATGCAAGATTTCATAAGTGTACGAATAATTTTGTGTACCTAGTTCTTGTACACATTTTGTTTTTATTTAATTAAGATAAGAAAAATAATATTTTTTTCATAATTGGCTATTGCATTTTGTTTCTGGAAAATAAGAGAATCTGATCCCGTCAAGAATACATCAATATTTTTTTGAAAGTACTCCATTTTTCACTTTTTAAATATAAAACTTAGGTGTACGAATAATTTTGTGAGCCACTGTATATGGAATTTAAAAATTATAATTTGTGGTTATGACAAGAATGAAAAGAAAATAAAGTGAGATAATTTTCACTTAATTTATATAACACAAGTCATGATCGTGTTATATTTATGTAACTTGGGTATTTTATATTGATCTTATTGAGTTTTTTGAGTAGATTTCTTAAAAAAAACCCTGTTTATTTTTGAGTCGGGTAAAATTACAACAATCCTGCTATTAACAGTCTTCTTATTTTTATTTCTCGCCACTCAGTAAGAGAGGTATTGGAATCGTACTAAAAATCGGATAAATAGTTTTCAATGGATATGCACGTCTTGAAGTCCCTATAGAACACGATTTTAATATTTTTACGATGATGTCTGTTTGTGTGTGCGGATAGATGGATGTTGTCGTAACGATTTCTTAAATACTAACCATAGTGAATAAATTAGTTTTGGATATAACATTCTCCATTCTGACACCCTAGATTAAATTTGTTGTTAATCGTATACAATCGGTAGTTGTGTTTTAATGAATATCTTAAGTGTTTTTCTAAAATATCTTAATTACCTACTTATGAATATATGATAATTTAAGTAAATAATAATTTAATATTATGTCATTAACCAAAATTTTATAGTTCAAATTTGTTTCTATCTAGCCTCATTTAACTATTACAAGGAATTAATGATTCGATAAATTTGTTACAATTGCGGTTAATCTGTTTACCTATGGAAATAAAAATTATAATTATGAACAGAAAGCTTAAGAATGGACATTTTTTTAATCGGTAATATAGCACTAAATTGTTATTATTTTATAAATGAGCTCACATAATTTACTGAGCGATGTGACGTAAGCTAGAAGCCTAGAAGTTAAGTGAATTGTAATAAAAATATTTTTTCTGCGGCCACTAGGAAAGTAGCACTTTTCTCATACTATATAAAGTTTGAAAGTTTTATTTCTCACAATCGTGGGTTAATGAGAATGAGAAATCATGCAGCATTTGTGCATTTTGTTCTGTATCGTTTAGTAGTGAGGTCGTAGAAAAAGTATAGTGTGCCATTCATGCAGAATCACTCGTGTCATTCCAGTACTCGTCTTAGTCTCGTGCCAAGATTTTCACACCTCATGGGAAATAGGCAATTTTCTGCTTTTGTTTCACTATGTACTATTAATTTTTTTTTAATTAAGAATTAGGGTTTTAATTTCTCTGCATCCATGTTAATATTTATTTTGTATTGTAATGTACTAATGGTAAATTATGTGTTTTAATTTTGGTTATTATTAAAAAGTTAGCCATTAAAGAAATTTTGAAAAGTCGATACCCGTAAACAGGGTTGGCAAAAATCAATTTTTAAAGATGTCTAAATGTTACTGCACTTTTAAGTTGTTTTAAAAGAAATATATATTTTCACTTCATAAACGAAAACGATATCTGTAATAAAATGAACAATTCATTTGAATAAAAAATAAAACTAGGAAGAGTAATAAATCATTTTTACACTTAGTTACTCATTTAAATACCTACATGTTTCTTTTGTTATATGACAAATAAAGTGATAAACTATAATTCAATTTTAAAATATTATTATATACAGAACAAATTTTGGTTATTATTAATATATTTGCAGCAAATAATTAAATTTCAATTATAATTTATATTTTTTGATAAAAATCAAAGATTTTTGATTTGAATTTAAACTAAAATAAAACTAGTAACTTCATGTACAAAACATAGCCTGAGCTTTAAAAGCTGGAAGAATCCGATGTAAGAATGTCCCTAATTTGTGTTGAATGTTTTACACGTATTTATCCCCGTGAGTGACATGGGCTCTAGATTCGGAAGTGATGAAGCTGTCGGATAAGGAACGTCTAGGAAGGTGTGGCTTACAGATGCCCCCGTCTGGCGGCCATTGTGCCCGAGTGTCTGGCTGTTGGCAACCAGATCGCAGATACTGTCACTCAACAGTCTGCATCACACCAGCACAATGTGGGGACGAATCACGTAAAAATATGTCAAATGTTTTATGTGTTTTGCTAAATGTGTCGTATAGGGAAATTAGAATTTGGTAACAGAGAATAGATCTTGAAAATGTTTAGTAATATTTAAAAAATTAAATACTTATAATAGTTATTTACGGTACAAGTGTGTTACATAACAGATAAGTCACTTGGGAAAAGTTTAGCTTTACAAAACGAGACGATACTATATTTTTTCTACTTCCGTTTGGATAAGAACAAAAATATATTTGAAATTATGATTTTTTCACATTTTAATGACATTTGCAAAATAAACAAAAAGACAATATCAAGGACTGCTTAATTATGTACGTTACTAAGTTACTACAACAAAATTGTTGGTTATAAACAAATTAACGATATAAAATACAGTTGTCATTTAAGTTTTTTGAATTGTGAAAGTTTCTATATATGCATATTTTCCAATTTGATTTCGCGTGAAATAATTTCATTGTTTCACTAGTGAAATAATGGAATCAATAACATAACTGAAATTAGTAAAATTAAGAGTCTCTTGTTAAACGGAAGTAGAAAATTAGTTATTTATGGGACAAGTGTGTTACATTACAGATAAGTCATGTGGGAAAAATTTAGCACACGAGACCGTTAGGCCGAGTGTGGTATTTTTTCAAGTGACTTAGGTAATTAACACACGTGTGCCATACAACATTTTATCCAACACATTTTAATCATTGATATAAAATACAAATAAGATTTTTGACAGATGGAATTTCGAAATGACATTTAGGAACAAAATAGTGTAGAGAAGGTTTTATAATGTAGTTACTATGATACGAACCAAAAAAACAGTGAGCTAATATATTTTGCTCTCTAGTGACTTATGACCTACTTCATTTATCTAAAAACAGCATACTTATATCGTAAAAATATATCAAATGTTTTATGTGTATTTTACTTAATGTGTCATATAGGAAAATTAGAATGTGGCAATGTGGAACAGATCTTGCAAATGTTTAGTAATATTTAAAAAATTGAATACTTATAAAAATATTTCTTTTTGGAAATTTTGTCGTCAAACCAAATTATACTCGTAGTCTTAGGTTATTCTTTTCTCCCGCGGTTACTTGACGACAAAAGGAAAATAAATACCAGGAATCTTGTCATTACATGAAACTAGCAGCAGAATAAATCAGCTCAAATAAATATTTTATATTTTTACAATTTAAAGTTCCCAGCGTTTATTTTACATATTTGTAATCAGGGCATGTAACCGGTTAAAAAAACCGGTTAATATAAACCGGTTTTTTTTAATGAAAATTGCGAACTTTAACCGTAATTTTAACCGATAATTTTAAGACCGAAAATACCGGTAACCGTTAACCAACAAAAAAATAAACCGGTTAAAAACCTGTATTTTACTATAATTTAACGCGAACATTTAAATTTTTTTATATCTGTGTTATTTACCTATTTGTATTTGAATATAAGTCATGACAGTTTTTACAATTTTTAATTTATTGAAGTGTCATAAAAGTAGGTAGTCCCTTTGTCACTATTAGGCAATTTTACAATTGATAAGTGACCTGGGTTTTTCTGATGGTATTACGGGAATTTTTGTGAATATTCGTTAAATAAATTGCATTGTTTTATTCGTTATATTTTTTCAGGTGGTAATTTTTTTTTAATTTTTTAAAATTATTTTTTATTATATTTTTTGTAATTATTTTTTATTATATTTTTAAGTTTTTTTTTTTAATTAATTTTTTTGCCAATATATTTACCGGTTTAAACCGGTTTCCAATTTATAAAAACCGGTTTTCGAACTAAAACCGTTATTATTATTACGTTTTCTGTACGGGTTAACCGTTAACAAGTATTTTTTACGGTTACATGCCCTGGTTAATAAACATTTCCGGGGAATAAAATCGAAGAACTACGTGCCTATCACATACTATAGGTCACCCTGTATTTAAATAGTTTCTGTACTGTGGTATTTGGAAAAAAAATTAATAAAAACTACATTGGAATTATTATGAAACAAATAAATATTTAACAATGTTTTCGACCTGCATTGAAAAAAATTATAATAATATATAAAGTAATTTACTTTAAAAATATTATTTTCAATCAGGGCATGTAACCAAAAAAAATACTGGTTAACGGTTAACCCTTATAGAGAACGTTATAATAATAACGGTTTTAGTTCGAAAACCGCTTTTTGAAAATTGGAAACCGGTTTAAACCGGTTAATATATCGGTTAAAAAAATAATTAAAATTAATTAAAACAAATTAATTATAAAAATTTGATTAAAAAAATAGAGAATAATTAATTAAAAATTATTTTTTTTTAAATATCATCTGAGAAAAAAAATATTATAGAATAAATAATGATTTTTGACATTTTTGCACGCCAAACATAGTCGAGTACTTACATTTGATACCTAGCACGACTTACTTTTAAAATATTTTATCTGAAAACAAAAGACATTCGACAAGGAATTTTTTTGTCATTTCTACACGCCAGCCCTCATCAAATAATCCTTTCTTTTGATACCAAACACGAGTTACTTCTAAAATATTTTAGCAGAAAACAAAAGATAATAGGCATGGAACATTTTGAAGAATACAACGGGCGTGATCTTGAGTAATAGTACACTTAAGTTGTGTACTTTTAAAGTGCTATTAGTTTGTGTCTTATATATTAACTTTTATTATTCCTTTTACATCTGTGACTGTATTATTTACGAGATTATAAAAGTTATATTATCCTATTATTTCGGCCCTCTACGTTACGGGAAAAATACTGATATTCGATTTTGTCATTTGTTTAAGCCTACTTGATTGCAATTTTAAACACCTGATAAAATTTGTTTTAAACGATATTTCTCTGGAACTAATGATCGGATTTGAAAAATAAAAAAAACTGTTGAGAAGAGAATTGAAAGGCCTTTCGAACTGTGTTATGTTTGACACTCTTTACCATTTAAAATTTTTGAGGTGCAATCCACCCCCATTTTAGGGTTGAAGTTATGCCATTGGAACTAATCCATTCAGGTGTTCCCCCTTTATACTAAAAATGACGTGTTCGAGCGTTTTTTGCAAAATTGATGTTAAGTGGCCAAAAATTGCGCTGATAATTTTCATTGAGCCAGCCTGTATATAGAAGGTGAAAATAATAATATAAGAAACAGTTAATAAACAAATAATTAGGACAAATGAACTTTATCTAAACAAAGGAAGTACTTATATTTGGAAATTTTGTTTTGATAATTGTTATCTATATTCGCAAATATATTCCAAACCATATCCAAATAAAAATTAATATCTTTTCTCATCTCCAAGTAATTTACAATCATAGTTAATCATGAAAATTAACAATATTTAGATTTGCACCTTAAAATTTTGATTTTACAACCGAAAAAATCCAAAATGACCCATTTTTCGGTCAAAAATTTTGGTTTTTTAAATTTTTTTGATTGTTGGCACCCTTTAAACCCAATTTTAGGTCAGGTTTGGGTTCCTTTTTACCCATTTTAAGGTGTGACAAATTTCCAAATGTACTATACAATATGTTTAGACACTTTTCAACTCATTTTTGGGTATAAAATGCAACACATAATCGTGTTAAACTTATTTTTTTAATTATGAACACCTAAATCATTGTTAAGCACTTTATACCAATTCCAGGGTGTGAAATAACCCAAATAAACCTATTTTTAGGTAAAAATTATTGATTTTTTTGAAAAAACCAAATTGATAGTCGCCGATGAGCTGATTCTAAATTTTCAAACCGAATTTAATTATCTCTTCCCATTCCTGAGATATTAAACTTCAAACTTGCACCTCAAAAAAGTGTGTTTTTTGACTATATCTCTAAAATGGGTAGAGATACAGTCTCAACGATTATACCAGTCGATTCTACGCACAAAGTTACATAAAGAAATGTTTTCTTCGCATATATGTTCTTTGGAACGATTTGGTGTAAAATGAGAAAAAAGAAAAAAACCGGAATTTCAGTTTTTCGCTGGAGAACTTTTTGGCTCCAAATCTTTTAATTTTTCAGACTTAAGTAAATACAGATGCGCTGATTTCAAATTTTCAAACCGATTTCAATTATCTCTTACCGTTCTCGAGATATTTGGGTTCAAAGTTGGAACTGAAAAAAATCGTTTTTCAGGAATATCCCTGAAATGAGTCAAGATACGATCTCGACGACTTCACCAATCGATTCTCCGGGCAAAATTACATAAGTCTACCAATTTTCAGATTAATATTCCAATGGATACAATTTTTAGAGCGAAAAAACGAAAATTGCGAAAATCGAAAAATCGCCTGATGAACCCCTTGCGATTTTTTTCGATTTTTGACGATTTTCGTTTTTCCTCTATAAAATTTGTATCCATTGGAATAAAAATCTGAAAATTGGTACAAAAATGTAATTTTGCCCGTAGAATCGATTGGTGAGGTCG
The DNA here is from genome assembly GCA_035578165.1 of Stenolophus ochropezus. Classification (NCBI taxonomy): domain Eukaryota; kingdom Metazoa; phylum Arthropoda; class Insecta; order Coleoptera; family Carabidae; genus Stenolophus; species Stenolophus ochropezus. Next base: position 4,896,956 of record JAQOWZ010000010.1, read on the forward strand.
CCAAAGTCGTAGCTGAACCCATTTCAGAATTATTCCTGAAAAACTGATTTTTTCAGGTCTAACTTTGAACACAAATATCTCGAGAACGGTAAAAGATAATTGAAATCGGTTTGAAAATTTGGAATCAGCGCATCTGTATTTACTTAAGTCCAGAATATAAAAAATTTTGATGACAAAAAGTTTCCAAGCGAAAAATTGAAATTCAGGTTTTTTTCGTTTTTCTCATTTTTCACCAAATCGTTCCAAAGATCGTATATGCGGAGAAAACATTTCTTTATGTAACTTTGCGCGTAGAATCGACTGGTGTAATCGTTGATACTGTATCTCTACCCATTTTAGAGATATGTTCAAAAAACACACTTTTTTGAGGTACAACTTTGAGGCCAAATATCTCAGGAATGGGAAGAGATAATTAAATTCGGTTTGAAAATTTGAAATCAGCGCATCGGCGACTATCAATTTGGTTTTTTCAAAAAAATCAATAAATTTTACCTAAAAATAGGTTTATTTAGGTTATTTCACACCCTGGAATTGGTATAAAGTGCTTAACAATGATTTAGGTGTTCATAATTAAAAAAATAAGTTTAACACGATTATGTGTTGCATTTTATACCCAAAAATGAGTTGAAAAGTGTCTAAACATATTGTATAGTACATTTGGAAATTTGTCACACCTTAAAATGGGTAAAAAGGAACCCAAACCTGACCTAAAATTGGGTTTAAAGGGTGCCAACAATCAAAAACCAAAATTTTGGACTTGTACGGTATTTTTGGAATATTTCAGCTGTATATGAAAAATTTTACAGTAAAAACCTAAAAATTGTACTTTTTATATTCAACTGTAATTAGAAATTACTAAAAGTTAATTACAAACAGGGAATGTAACCGAAATAAATACTGGTTAACGGTTAACCCTTATAGAGAACGTTATAATAATAAAGGTTTTAGTTCGAAAACCGGTTTTTAAAAATTGGAAACCGGTTTAAACCGGTTAATATATCAATTTAAAAAATTATTAACATTAATTAAAAAAAAAAGTAATTATAAATATTTGATTAAAAAAAATTATAGAATAAATAATTTAAAAAAATAATAAAAAATTACCACCTGAGAAAATATAACAATTAAAAAAAACAATTTAATTAATAAATATTCACAAAAATTCCCGTAATTTATTCACTTTTCAATTTTAAACTTGCCTGTGTTGACAAAGGCCGTATTTATTTGGACTTTTTAAGTAACCTTAACGGCCAAAGAGACCTACATTTATGACTGTTCAATAAAATGTTAATTGTAAAAACTATCATGACTCATGTTCAAATACAAATAGAAAACACAAATATAAAAAAAAATATTAAATTTTTTTCTCGCTAAATGATATTAAAATAAAGATTAATGTTCGCTAAAACCGGTTTATTTTTTTTTGGTTAACGGTTACCGGTATTTTCGGCCTGAAAAATATCGGTTAAAATTACGGTTAAAGTTCGCAATTTTCGTTAAAAATATCGGTTACCGGTTTTTATTAACCGGTTTTTTTAACCGGTTACATGCCCTGTTTTCAATAAAAAAAATTTCTCTGATCTTAAGAAAATGATAACTTTTTGATTTGATTTATTCTGAAAAATTCGTCATAAAACATGTTAAAGTTACCATGATTACAAAGTAAAATCGTTGTGAAAAATAATTTCTCATGTCCAATAAGGATAAATAACAATTAATGATTAGGCAATTAATGGAAATATAAATTATAAATTTAAGAAAAAGCACTTACGATTTTCGAGGTTCTAATCCATCCAGTTTTCTAGAAATGTTTTCAACCATAGTTCTTTCGCGGTTTAAATATTTCTTCTTTCTGCATTTCTGTCATTATAGAAACAAACAGTCAGTCTATAAAAATATAATGTTTTAAATATAACTTTTGGATAGGTTATATTTTAATATCTACTATACTACTATACATTTTTAAATAAACTACTCATTAATAAAAAAAACTATTAGTTACTTTTACAATTATTAAAATATGTGAACATATTTTACAATATTTGCTGCACTATTATTTATAAAAAAATATTTTGCACTCACCAATATAAATTGCTGCTTCTATAAGAAATTATACCATTTGAAATAGGTTCTGCTTCATTTCCATCTATTATTCCCTAAAAATATCTGAAGAAAGAAATTTATAAAAATTGCTTCATCTTTAAATTATATCAATATAATATTAAAGTGGAGATGTTGGTCCCATCCTCTATTATTTTACATTTGATGTTTAGAGGATGGTTAAGCCCTGCCACCACGACAAGGTCTCTCCACGACGGCAAGGGGGGAAGGGATGGTTTTGGGTTTAAGGAAAGGAGGAAGACTTAAAACTATTTCGACTTAAATCTAACCGCGACTTAAAAGTTATTCGGCGCGACTTAAACTAATGCAGTGTACTTCCAGCGAAAAGGGTCAAGGGCATTGGCATGAAAACCAAGAAAGAAGTAGAAAATGAAAATATAATATTAATTATTATAGTCTATGTACAAACTCACTCCACAATTAGACATTTCAACACGCTAGCGGTCAGACACCCTTCCGGCCCTCCAGTACTAACGCCCAAAATGGTAAAAGGGCAGCAAGATGCACCAAGCACATCCGTAACTCTAACTTATAGACACGCTAATACGAGGGCGGTATCACAACCCTTCCGTGCAACCCATACCAACGACCAGAATGCTGTAAGCAGAGAAAGGAGTGCCTCGACTTATAATATACTACGGGGTATTGCACATTCAAAATTCAAATATTATAATTGGAGGACTTTAAAATTATAAATTATTTTTTTAGCAATATTTGCACAAAAATGGCATAGTAAAAGTTGTGTAATATTTACATTTATAGTGAATTAAATAATGTACTCATAAATAAACAAAAGCAAAACAATTAATAAAACAAGGCACATTACAAACCTAAAATAAGTTGTACCTAAAAGCTCGTCTTTACTGAAAACTTCTCGGGTAGTTTTGCAGTAAGGATTTGCTTCCATTCATACATCATACCTTATATCTGCACATCACATCTCAGACCTAACCATCACACTATATATAGATTTTCATACATTGTATTTAATCATCACACCTTATATTTAATCATCACACAATATATTCAATCATCACACAATATATTCAATCATCACACCTTAAATTTAATCATTACACCTTATGTCTAAGCATCACACCTTATATCGAACCATCACACTTTATATCTAACCATCACACCTTACATTTAATCATCATTCCTTACATTTATCATACCTTATATTTAATCATCACACCTTAAATTTAATCATCACACCTTAAATTTAACCATCACACCTTAAATTTAATCATCACACCTTAAATTTAATCATCACACCTTACATTTAATCATTACACCTTACATTTAATCATCACACCTTACATTTAATCATCACACCTTAAATTTAATCATCACACCTTATATTTAATCATCACACCTTATATGTAATCATCACACCTTATATTTAATCCTCACACCATATATTAATCATCATACCTTATATTTAATCATCATTCCTTAAATTTAATCAGCACACCTAAAATTTAATCAACACACCTTAAATTTAATCAGCACACCTTAAATTTAATATTACCCCTTATATTAATCATTACACCTTATATTTAATCATCACACCTTATATATATACATCACACCTTATATTTAATCATCATACCGTTCCCTACATCTAAGCATCACACTTTATATCTAAGAAGCACACTTTATATCTAATCATCACACCTTATATCTAAGCATCACACTTTAAATTTAACCATCATACCTTGCATTCAACATACCTTATATTTAATCAGCAAACCTTATATCTAACCATCATACCTTATATTTAAACATCACACCTAACCATCATACTTCACATGTTCACTCCACACTTTATACCTAGATCTCATTTCATACCTAATGTGCCAAGTCTTATTAATTTGTTTAGGAATAAATTTAATGCAATATATTTGCATGATACGGTATCAGTTAAAGTTAAGATTAAAAAATGTCAACAATGTATCACGGAAATAATTTAAATAAAAAATGAGGTTATGGGAATTAAATTTAATGAAGTCGTAAAATATTCGGGGAAGATATTATTCTTAAATATCAAAATTAGACTTACTTTTTCAGTGGTGAGAAAAAAAACTGAGAAGTACCTGCTTCCCCCCTTACGTCTATATCTCATATCAATATCTTATATCTACAAAGTAGCTGGAACCTGAAACAATAAAAAATATGAATTAGTTTATTTATAACAAAATTTGTTTTAAAATAATTATAAAAAAAATATTTGTACTGCACACTAGTTTCAATAATAATATAGTAGTAGTAAATCGCAATCAATTATTAAAATTCAAATTAAAAAATAAAATTATAAATTGTGCTCACCTGATGACTGCTGAAAAGACACTGAAGATTTCGGTGTCGTTAATTATCATTTTAATAAATGAATAAAGGTAGGGGGATTACTAAATAGCTAACAGTTATTCAACATTATATTAAAATTATTATATTAAATTAATAGTAGGGTATTAGCTAACACTATCAAATATAAAATAAAATTTAAATAAAAAATAAATATGTATATGTAAATAGAATTGTAGTGTTACCGATGTCTAGGACGTACGAAATTGGCACACCCAACAATGGGTAAGAAGACATAAGTGAAATATATGTTTCTAATTAATTTAATTCTAAGCTAATATATTTAGCTCACTAGTGACTTATGACCTACTTTATTTATCTAAAAACAGCATACTTATATCGTTATAATTACACGGTGTTGGATAAATAATATTTAACAAATAAAATATATTTAGAGGAGACTATAATGATAAACAAAGAAGTTTCATTAATTTTACATAGCTGGAATTTGAAGTTGCTTCCCGTAATTTTTTTATTATATTTGACCAAAAATTTAATAAATAATTTCACAAATATTTTCCTACATAAATTTACAAAACAGGTCAATGTTGTAATAGCTTATTTTACCAACATAAAATATAATTTGGTAAAAATAAAGGTAGGCTGCACCTTTCAAAATGTTATGATGTGAGTTGTGCTTCTCATCCACTAATACGTATCTTTAAGTCGGATTGATTGACACGGGCGCCACTAAATTCGACTTTAATAGGTTTATCCGTATAATGAAAACAACTGACAGTCTAATACTTTGTTTGGCTGTAAAACATCCCGGGCTTATTCATTAAACTCCACAAAAAATTAAAGCCTCACCCGTGTAAATGCTCTCCTACACAAAACAATCGCAATAAAAACAAAACACCCACGACGCGATTAATCAAACTACATTAAGATGGGCCGAGAATTAAAGAGATATCGCTACCCACACTGCATCACCTAAGCGATTATCATTTTCATATGTTACAAATAAAATCATTATAGAGAATTCGTAGTACTTATACGCTATTTCATTACCGTCCATATTACGAGAGAGTAATATATACAAAGTAGAATGCGAAATAGAAAATCGGACTTTATTGTAGATACCGAAAAATGGTTTAAATAAAGTTTTTGTATTTTTAATAAGCTAACTAAGTTTGTATAAATTTAGTAAAAAAAAGTGTATAAGCCAATTATGTACATATCTGTAAGTCTTACTTACATATCTGTAAATCAGTAAGTAATGAACAAAATTGCAACAAATGTAGCCATTTTTATGTCTAATTTTATATTAATCAACAAAAATTGATGCGTTTTTGTCAGTTTTTTTTACAGATTTACAGATTTGTAACATTTAGAGATTTGTTCAGAATTGGCCTATTAATTTTCGTAGATATTGCCATATTTGTGGATCATCCTGTATGTTACTGATCTAATTAATAGAATATCATTTTTGCTTTTAAAAAATTTGAGGGTTTTTTCTTCTAAACTTCATAGTTTTTGAGATATTAATGAAAATATAATACTGTCATTTTTTATATTTATTTACTTTGTAAATCTCCCGATTTCATCCGACAAAATGTCATCAATTCCCCTTTCTCGCCAACGATTTGAATCAGACGATTACGATTTATGACGTGGGTATCTAAACCAGGAAATAGTACTTTGTAGAACCCTTATGAACACTGTTGAATAGTCAAAACATTGGTTTCTTTGAAATAAACATTCTATCACAAGTCACAAGAATTCTGTCCTATTTCTTATCTTCCTCAACATCAATTTTCCAGTCGAAGATCGTTACTTATTGTAAATATGTCATCGAGAGCCATCAATCAATTTAATCAACCTTAGTAAATTATAATACAAAACATTTCGTTTTTTCCTTCATGAAAATTTATTGTAACTCGAGTCACAAGAATTCTGTCCTATTGCTTTTCTTTCCCAAAATCACTTCATTTTCCAGTCGAAGATCGTTTTTACCTCCCGCCTATCAAGATATAGATAAGGGAGGTATTGTTTTTGGTCAGATTTCTCGAGTGTAAGTTTTCAACATATGAGCACGAATTAGGGTCCCTAGAATACGATTTTACTATTTTTACCGTGATGTCTGTATGTCTGTGTGTGTGTGTGTGTGTGTGTCTGTGTGTGTGTGTGTGTGTCTGTGACGATTTTTCGTCCACGATAACTCCAATACGATACATGTAAAAAATATAATATTTGGTATTTAAGAGTTCTATTCTAATATGATGAACTGATTAGATTTTGACTACAATTGATTAACCGGAAGTAGTACTTTACTTGAAGCTGTAAACCGTTTTTCCTAAAAAATACCTCTAAATACCATATTTCCGCAAATTTCGTTATTATAAATACAAAGATTTTTTAATTTTCTACCGATCTGCATAATTACGTTTATATAGAACTTCTAGCTAGATAGAAAAAAAAATATAAATTATAATAATTTTACATATCGTTTAGGTTGAGGAATTTCGATAAAACAGATGAGTTATTCATATGTTCACAAAATTTGACATATGATGTCAAATTTGATGTAAGTAAATGTAAAAGGTAAAATTAGTAAAAATTAAGTAATTTTAATATAAAATTTAAAAGATGGTAGAAATATATTACGAATGTATTTGCATGTGTGAATCAAAGTAACTTCAGTTCCGGTTTTAGTAACATTAAAAATAGCTGTCATATTGGTCATACAAAATTTATGAAGGATATTTTAGGTATGAAATTAAATGTATTGAAAAATAGAATATATTACTATAGTGGCGGGAGGTATTGTGTTGGACACACCAGATTTTTACTTATTGTAAATATTTCATCGAGAGCCACCAACCAACTCAATCAACTTTACTAAATTAGTACAAAACATTTGGTTTTTTCCTTTGAAACTTTGTACATTCGTTGTATCTATGGCATTGACGGTCGATATTGCAAACCTCGCACCTCAGACAAAACCACGACGAGGCAGTTCTCCACAATCTGCTCTCGGATCTAAAACCCGCGACACGACAGCGAGTGTGACAGACAGCTTCAGCTAGACATGAATGACGAACAAGGTACAGACAGATTAGAATAGAATCCACTCCGTTGAAAGAGAATCTGTGTAATGTTATTAGTGTTAGTGACATTTGATACGGGACCGAGAAAGAAATAGAAACAGAAAAAACAAATATAGTGATTATTATCTGATATATGAATATTGAGGATTCTCGCTGAATCAAATTATTTACCACATATTTACTATAAAAACAAATGACTTGTATAGATTTATCATTACACCAAAATCGAATGAATTGATTTTATCTCGCATTGCACATCTGAACTATTTCGAAAAACAACACAACAATATTTATTAAAAACACAGTACATTGGTTTATATTTATTTTAATGTTTAAATATGATTTCAATTATTATGGTAAAGTAATAAGTTTATTATGGAAAAAAGGAAGATCACAAATCAAATATTTTTATTTCCAATTTTTCTTCATTTTAATTACAAATTTATAACGGCGAAACACGTAACAGTCATTTTCATTGAGTACACAGTTAAGATTCTATTTGATTAGTGTTGTCGACAAGACAAGAAAACAAAAGACTTTGCAAAATCTTGTCTTGTCTAGAAATTTCAATAGGAGACTTAACTAAGTCTAAGTCTAGATTAAAATGTCATGTCTAGATATTAAGACTCTAGATTGTTTCAAGCACATACGATTTAGAGAATGAGGGATAATTGTTCGGCAGCGTTCTTTATCAATTTTACAATCTCTGTTTCAGCTCGGATGGAACAAGCTTCGCATGATATATTTATATTTCTAAAATATTTTTTATTAATTTATCAAGAATCTTGAAAATTGTCCAGAATTTGTCTCGTCTTGATCTAGAAATAAGAAAGTTTTGTCTTGATTATTTAGACAAGACAAGACAAGAGTCTAGAAAGTCTAGATATAGACTGTAACATCATATTTGATCCAATTCAATTGTGATGCTTCACAGGAAAGAGACGAAGAAACTGAGTAGTAGAAGATTATTTATCTCTATTTAAAAAGAACAATAAAACTATGTTTAGGGTAGATACAAGTTACTCGGAGTTGGTAAAAGAGGATTCCTAGAATCTCTGATTGAAAGAGTCTTTTGAAAATGTCGACTAATTGCAACTCATGCTTTCCTCAGTCTGTAAAAATCAACTAAAATTCTCATATAAATAACAATTACATCGCTGAAATAATTGCAAGAATAAATACCCATAAAAACCTAGATTTATTTAAAATCTATAGACGCGATTGTTGGTACTTGGTGGAACATAATTAAATAAATAAATTAAATAAAAATACTTAGTTTTGTACCACAGGTTAAACAATAATCCTTTATTATACAATTTCGGCGTTTATGCCATCTTCAGAAGGAAAAATTATATCTATAAAGGATTATTGTTTAACCTGTGTTTTTATTAAATTTATTTATCTAGTTTTATTTCTCCAAGCATCCACCCAGCATGATAATGACTGCACATAGAGCGCATTGTGAACAACGTAAGTTGTAAAGCTAAAATGAGTCGTGGTATCCTTGTCTGTCTGATTGTGAGTGGAGGGTTGTATGGAGCGTGCTCGACGGCGCCAAGGGCCCTCGACGCCTCGAGCCCCGGCCCTTGACTCCGATGAAGAACCTCTCCACGGCACAAGACCTGCTGCTGCCGTCATTTGTTCCCAACCCTGACGTGCCAGCTAAAGACTACTGCGGACGCCTTACAACCTTACAACACAAACAGCCAAAACAATCCTGTATTCTATTCGCAACATATAATACGATACAAATGTTACTAAAGGTTTCTTATTATCCATCGATGGGAAAATTTAACGCAGGTTGAAAGATTTAAGAGTGGGCGACGAAATAGTTTTAAACTAGAAATTTTTATGGGTTCTATTTGCATAATTTTACACAAATTGAGAGATACAATTAAGATTAAGGTTTCTAGATTGCCCCCTGCTAATTGAGAATATTTAAAAATTAATAATATTGATAATATAAGTGAAAATATAAGGACGGAATTAGACATATTGAAAGGATTTGTTTTGATAGCTGAGATAATTTTATAAAAACAATTTTTGGAATAAGACAATAAGATGCATTTAACCTTTTATTTTATAAAAAACTTTTATTTTATAAAAGACTTTTAATTGTTAATAGTGTCCTATTTTTAATTATTGGAATATATTCTGAAGAAAGATATTGAGAAATATTTAGTGCCTACTATTAGAAGTGGATTGTTTGCGCATTCTACATAAAATAATTATGACCTAAGAAATGTATCGAAATATATTGGAATATCAAGTTGTATATTTACATTTTATGAGTAGTTAATAAGTAAGACAACAAAAATGGTTTGAATAATAACAAGTTAAATAACTACCTAGTTTCCTTACATTTTTCATACAATAACTTCTCAACTTCCGTTTGAATAAGTAAAAAATGTATATGTAATTATACATTTTTGACATTAGTAACGATTATAAAAAAGACAATGTCAATGTTTCAATACATGTCTGCTTTCCATTATAATTTCATTATTTCACTAGTAAAGTAATGATTTTATTATATCATTTGTAATAACCTAAATCAAATCTACAAAATTAAGAGTTTCTTATAAAAAGGAAGTGGACATAAAAAAAATTAAAAAACACCATGTCTGAAACTTTCTGTCGTTACAATAAAATTGTATCTTTTATTATTTTTTTATTTGCCATTTATTTACTTATTTAGCGCAAGGTGCACATAAAAGAAATAATATTTACATTATAAATATCACAGATATGTGATATACAATACATGATAGCAAATTCTTGTCCTTCTTAACCATTTATTCTTGAGTCCTTGTTGACTGACTTGTTGTGACCGCCGTTTATTTAACATTTCCTGTGTACGCTAAGATATCTATCTCTGCATTTTGAATTGGTAAAATAAAACACTAAAATTTGACACAATTTATAAATACATCAATGTTAAGATTATAGTAAATTAAAATTTGAAATTTATTTGAAATAATGATTAGAAAAGATTGTCTGTATCTAGTCCGCAGCAAGCTTTCGTTGGAAATGAAGTTGTCAGTAAGAAAGAAGTGTTAGAGCGAGAAAACGAAGATGAGAAAAGAATTAATTTGAATAAAGACAGTGAGTTAGTGTCAATTATTTGATGGAAACGTCGAGTTCCTGGAGGTGATTGACAGCTCCTGCCTTTGACTAGCAATTAAGATATGTCATGCACTTTAGTCACACGATCCTTTCACAACTAAACTAATTATAATTATGAGTGCCTACTAACCTACCCACCTCTAATCAACAGTCTTACTTTTAAATGCTTGTAAAATCATTTAAAGGATAATACCGACAATAATTTTAGATTCTCTATTTTGATATGAACAATAACAAACTTTCAGAACTGAAATTTATTCATATTATTATATATTATATAAACAGTATTTTTAATTACATTTTGAATATTTCTTTGATTTCTCAAGATATAGTGTGTCATGTAAAAAATTGTTGATACTGACCTACTCAATTAAATAGTGGATTTTTGTTTAGTTTTTAGCGATTTGAAGTAAAAATTAATATTTTTGTATTTCAGAAAAATGTAATTGATGAAAGAAAAGAAAACAAGCAAAATAATTATAAAACATTAATCACAATCCATATAGGTATAAATCAAGGCATGTAACCGGTTGAAAAAACCGGTTAATAAAAACCGGTCACCGATATTTTGAATGAAAATTGTGAACTTCAACCGAAATTTAGTACATTTAGGAATTTTTTTTAAGATTTTAGAGTTAGGTATCCTGAAATATTTCATTGTCTACCAACATGAGGTAAAGTGTTTCTTGTAATTCCATCTTATGGTCAATATTTATCCTGATTGTGTTTATGTCCTGTGCAAAATATTCTCAAAAACTTTATTCTGTACTTCATTTATGCTCAATCTTTTCCTTTACTCTATCGAGAATTTTTTTTGATATTTTGCAAAAGTTTCTGAGCAAGATTATTCTTCGCCAAATAATCTGGTTAAAGTCACCCTTTTGTAGTACCAGATGAGATATTTAATTTTTATGTCCCTAAAGAGTACAATTTATTACAATTATTTTATTTCAACTTCTGCCTTTCCTTTAGTGACACGCGACATTTTAAATTTTAAAATATAACTTAATTATATTTATTATTAATAAATTACTAAAAATATCGTACTTTTTGTATATTTATAAAATGACTACATAGATATACAATTTTATCTTCTTTACCAATCGATTCACCGAAAAAAGATAGGTACTTAAAATAAATGTGAAGAAACATGGGAACGTTCTTTGGAATAAAATAAAATGAACTTTTTGACCAAAATTTAATGAACTTAAATAATGATTAATTTACAGTTTCTTATAAATTTCATTTATCTATGTTTTTGCATTTTATAGTAAGATTTTTAAAATGATTTCCACCATATTTGACAAGATTAGTCAAAATTTCTTTGTAAAAATTTGAATGATTTATTTTATATATTTATATTCACATAATAAAACAAGTAAAGTGAAACTTTTGTTAAGTCTACTGTTCAATGAAAAATGTAGAGTAATATTGATAAGAAGATGATAATTATTTATAATGTCAAGGGAATGTTTCTTTCCGTAAACCGATAACACCCAGATCATCGTCCTGCGATTGAAAAATCATGCCATAACCGATAATCCACAGGAATTATCTCAGCGTGATTCACAACACGAGTTATCGCGTGGAGTAGACGTCTTTATTGTCTGCGTCTACTTGGTTGATTCCACGCTAAAACAATATAGATAAAAGGTTATGAACGCGGTGACTCAGAATGGAGGAAATGAGCCGAGCGAGAAAAACTCGGCAGAACGCGCACGCTTCCGATCTCATTTTAAAAGTAAAGTTCAGGGAATTAGCAGCGAATAAATCACAAATGTCACCTGCGACACCAAAATAACAGCAAGGATAACAAATACAAACATTAAAATCAAAAATAGTGCATTGCGAAAAAGGTGGATGATTTAATTTGTTGTTTTTACTGTACTTATAGAAAAATAAAGTTTAGGCGGCCACTATAAAATAGTTATTTATGGTACAAGTGTGTTACATTACAGATAAGTCACGTGGGAAAAGTTTAGCTCACGAGGCCGTCAGGCCGAGTGTGGTATTTTTTCAAGTGACTTAGGTAATTAACACGTGTGCCATACAACATTTTATCCAACAAATTTTAATCATTGATATAAAATACATATAAGATTTTTGACAGGTGGAATTTCGAAATGACATTTAGGAACAAAATAGTATAGAGAAGGTTTTATAACGTAGTTACTATGATACGAACCAAAAAACAGTGAGCTAATATATTTAGCTCACTAGTGACTTATGAGCTGCTTTATTTATCTAAAAGCTGTATACCTATATCGTTATAATTACACGGTGTTGGATAAAATTATTTATTATTATTTAATAGACCATCTGTTAAAAGAAACAATATGATACATACGACGAACCAATCATATTTAAGCAAAACTATTTCGATTCCATTCTAAGCCAAAGGGAGATTCAAGCTCAATCGAATTAAGAGAATTTTTTTCAAAAATAGAAAGGATATGCATAATAATGAATATTAATAAAGAAATAAAATAATAAAAGTAAAATACTTCCAAAATTGGGAGCTTTTTGTTATAGCGTGACGTCACTTCTATGAATTACATCAATATTTTGATTAGAAACTTTATAAGACTGCGAAGTCTGACGAATGACAATAGGCGTGACTTTGAGTTATAGTAAACTTTAATTGTGAACTTTTAAAGTGTTATTAGTTAAATTTGTGTCTTATATTGCCCTTTTTTAGATTTTTTTTAGATTTTGTTTAGTATTTTGTTTAATTAAATTGTAAAGATATTTAAAATTAGTTGTCAATAAGGTCTATATTACATAACAATTATTAATTTTATATATTCACTTTTAAAAAGATCCAAATCGTCCACATATACTTTCTTTGGAAGTATTAGGTGAAAATGAGAAATTCGAAAAAAACCTATATTTCAAAATTTCTTCGAGGAACTTTTTTTTAGAATTAGTAAATATCGATGCGCTGATTTCAAAACCTGGAATCTTACTAAGCTTTTTCGATATTATTCTCTCACTTTATTATCTATCTTTTAGTTATTTTCAAAACCTATAACCCCATATCAAAATTGTATAGAGTTAAAACAAACCAAACAACATTATTAAACTAAAAATTGTGATGACAAACGCGAAATATTCCAAAAATAGTCATTTTTGTGCCCAAAATTTTGATTTTGGTAAATAGTGTATATTGATAGATCTCGATGCGCTGATTTCAAATTTTTAAACGGAATTTAATTATCTCTTTTCGATCCTGAAATATTTGCTGTCAAATATGCACCTCAAAAAAGTGTGTTTTTTGGCAATATCTCTAAAATGGGTAGAGATACAATCTCAACGATTATACCACACGATTCTACGGGAAAAGTTATATAAAGAAATGTTTTTTTTGCATACACGTTCTTCGGAACGATTAGGTGAAAAATAAGAAAATCGAAAAAACCTAAATTTCAAAATTTCTCGAAGGAACTTTTTTTCTCCAAAACTTTTCATTTTCCGGACTTAAGTTACTATCGATGCGCTGATTTCAAATATCCAAACCGAATTGAATTATCTCCTACCATTCTCGAGATATTCACGTTCAAAGTTGAATTTTGGCAATACCTAAAAAAACAGGTTTTTTGGGTATAACCCTTTAATGGTTAGGTTTACGACTTCGGCGGTCTCACCAATCAATTCTACGGGCAAAATTACATAAGTATACCAATTTTTAGATTTTTATTCCAATGGATACAATTTGTAGAAAGGAAAAACGAAAATGGCCAAAATCGAAAAAAATGGCTGATGAACCCCTTACGATTTTTCTCGATTATGGCCATTTTCAGTTTTTTCTTTCTAGAAATTTTATCTGTTGAGATAAAAATTTGAAAATTGGTACACTTTTGTAATTTTTCCCGTAGAATCGAATGGTGAGGTCGTCGAAACCTTAAACCTAACCATTTACGAGGTATACCTAAAATACCTAATTTTTTAGGTATAAATTTGAACTCAAATATCTCGAGAACGGAAAGAGATAATTGAATTCTGTTTGAATCGCATCGATATCTACTTAAGTCTATAAAATGAAAAATTTTGGAGACAAAAAGTTTCCAGGCAAAAAATTGAAATTTCGTTTTTCTTATTTTTCACCTAATCGTTTCAAAGAACGTTTATTTGGGTAAAACATTTCTTTACGTAACTTTTTCCGTAGAATCGAATGGTAAAGTAGTTGAGATTGTATCTCTACTCATTTTTGAAATATACTCAAAAAATACACTTTTTTGAGGTGCAACTTTGACAACAAATATTTTCCAAACGAAAAGAGATAATTAAATTCTGTTTGTAAATTTGGTATCAACGTAGCTATTTCTTTAAAAAATATTACAAACAAAATTTTGTAAAATTTGAAAATTTTTGTGATAAAAATTTTATATTTTCAATTTTTTTTCGGGATTACGGATAAATACAGTACTACCGACTTTGGGAATTACTTCCTCTGTTGTTGCTATGTACATAAACAGAAAATGTAAAATATACAGTTTTTAATTTTTACAAATAACTTTCAATAATTTTCGTTTTCGTCTTTTTTTATTTATGTATATATTTTTGAAGCATGGCGCCCCTGACATCATGGCGCCCTTCTGCCACCCTTATGAAATTTAAAACTCTCAGCTCCGCGTCGAGCTTTAAACATTTCCTCATGCTATAATCTTTTGATTATGCCCTTAATACATAAAAAACTATTAGAGTAAATGACTTGTTGGAATTCATGATTCCATAAAAAAAATGGAGAAAGAAAATAAAAAGTAATGGATAGTACAATAAATTAAAACCGTTAATAATTTTCAATTAATATTTGATGCAGGTAGATATGAATTTATTCGTGTATCGATTGCAACATTTGATTAACTTGTGTAAATTTGCAAATGGTAAATAATGAAATAAAAATGTAAAGTCGATGTGTTTGTTCCCCTCAGGAAATTTAAAACTCTCTAGTACGTGTCGAGCTTTAAACTTTCCCTCGTGTTATAATCTTTTGGTTACGAACTTAATACATAAATAACTATTGAAGCAACTCATTTGTTGGAATTCATGATTTCCTAAAAAAAAATACAGAAAGAAATATAAACAGTGGATAGTACAACAAATTAAAAACGTTAATAATTTTCAATGAATATTTGGTGCAGGTAGTTGTGAATTTATTCGTGTGTTGCTTAAAACATTTGAATAACGTGTAAATTTGCGAATAGTAAATAATGAAATAAAAATGTAAAGAAGATGTGTTATAAGTTTAACGTTTGATTAGTTAGTAGTACAATAAATTAAAACATTAGAATTAACAATTAATATTTGGTGCAGGTAGATAAATATTGACTATATCTTCTGAAAATTTGCGAATGGGAAATTATGAAATAAAAATGTAAAATCGATGTGTTGTAAGTTTAACGATTGATTAGGCGTTATAAATAGTGGATAGTACAATAAATTAAAAACATTATAATTAACAATTAATATTTGGTGTAGGTAGATGTGAATATTGACTATAACTTGTGTAAATTGCAAATGGGAAATAATGAAATAAAATGTAAAAGTGATGTGTTGTAAATTTAACGTTTGATTAGGCGATGTAAATAGTGAATAGTACAACAAATTAAAAACGTTTTTTTTTTCAATGAATATTTGGTACAGGCAAATGTGAATTTATTCGCGTATTACCTACAACATTTGAATGTTAAATACTGAAATAAAAATGTGTTGTCGCGCTGTTGTAAGTTTATCGTTTGATTAGGCGACATAAATAGTGAATAATATTATAAATTAAAAACATTAATAATTTTCAATGAATATTTAGTACAGGTAAATATAAATTTATTCGTGTATTTCCTACAACATTTGAATGTTAAATAACTAAATAAAAATCTGTTGCCTCTGTGGTAAGTTTAGCGTTAGATTAGGCGGCGGCGTGGAAAGTTTCGCCATCACGTACTGGCTGGGCGTCCATGCCTCATGCCTCCATGCTCCATGGCGCATTCAGAATCAGAATCAATCGCGTCTTTATTTCCTCATTGCGGCCGGCGGGGCCGGGGAGACTCGCTCCCTCGCGACATGAATACGTAATTATCCGGCTGTCTGTTCGCTGCGTGCGATACGTGGCACCACCCCTTCTATATGACATATCCGATGCAGGCTGCATGACCAGGGCCATGCGGATAGCGAGTACAAAACAGATTGTTTATATACATAAATAACTAACATTCACTAATCTGTTGCGCCAATAATTTTAAAAGTTTTAATTATATTGCTGTTAAAATTTCGATTAGAATTATATTTTTTAAATGTTTCTAAAACTTAAACCTTTTTAGTGCTACTACGCCTAAAAAATATTAATAACATTTTAAAAAATAAATTAATATTATCACTTTTGTTAATTTTATTTTAGGCAAGACAGTTTATTTTCTGTTGATGATGAATCAGAACTAAAACCTCTAATAATATGAACGAATAAACTGGGATCAGAAATTGAAACTTAAATTTAAATCAAATTTTAAACCTAAAACGGTTATTTCTGCGGTTCGAGCCTCCAAAAATAAATGATCAGATTGATATAGATTTATATTCTATAAAAAAATATGGATAATGAAACTATTACAGTTTAACCTAAAGTAAATTTAGAGCATACTAATATGTTTTAATAATAAACATAAGTAAATTGTTGATATGATTATCTGCATAAGAATAATATTTAATTTTATTGAAATATATACGTGACACATTTAATTATTTATATTGTCTACTGTCGATAAAGGAAAACTTTGTATTTTGTACTATATTTTATATAACATTGACAATTATTAAAATATGAATTATAGATAAATTCATGCAAATACAAATGCATTACACAAATATTTATGATAATCAATTGAAAAACCTACATATGTGATTCTGATTTATTCGTTATTATCTAAACATTAATAAAATGAACATATAGCAGGCAAGTAAAATGTTTTTCCCACAAGTTGTACTTTATGCCCTCTTTCGGTTGTAGGAAAAATGTACAATTTTAAAATAAAACACTTTATGAAACCGGGCAATACAGTTTTTTTTATTTAATTTCCGCATTTGACTACGCCTCATACGTTAAACAGCATTCGACTAAGAAATACTTACTTTACACACTAGTTTCATAAATAACTATTTCTCGGGACAATTCAGAAAATATGAATTTTCTGCACAAATCCTGTAAAGTATTAGATTGTTTAGACCTTGTTCACAAAATATTTATTTTTCATTGAAGCCCAGATGCTTCAACAAGATTTAAATTTTAAGCAACACTTAAACAAAACATTTTGGCATTTAAGGACAACTTAAAAGTTAAGTAACATCGGCCATAAATTACAAATAAATATTTGAACTTAAACAGCCATATTTTCAAAATATGTCAAATTCAATCTAAATTCGTCATATTTAAACTGATTTAAGAGCTAATATTGTGTTGTGAATCTAGCTGATGATGTTTTCACTAGATGATATTTAGTAAAAGTACTAATGTATGTTCTAGGTAGTAAAATATATTATTTATTTTATTTTAAGGTTATGAGTAACTTTAAATAAGTTATTATTAATACTGGTTTCCATGATTTCGAAATAGTTAATTTTAAAATTATTAAAAATCCCGTGTTGCTGTTTTGTTTCGCTATCCAGCAGGCCTAGATCGTGCAGAGCCCCCGTTATATCGTTAGCGTACAATGGGTGCCTTATTTCCCTGCGCGATACAGTGTATTCTCCCTTGCGCCGGCGGGGGTCGCGCGTTTCATACGCCGAGCGCTCCGCTCCAGCTCCGCTATTCTCCGGGTTCAATTTTGTGGATGTCATCGAGAAACGTGACTCAACTGCGAATGTCGCCGCCGCGCCGGGGAAATTGTTTTATAGCTATGGCGACTCGTTTGCATCGAGGGTGGACCAAATATAAAATGGGGGAGACGGACACATTCGCCAAAATAATAAAGTTACATAACTTGGTATTGTAATCCAGTTTATAACTATTTAATTTGCTTTTAAATTTACATTCTAATTATTTTTTTTATAGGAAAGTACAATGAATAATTTCCAATTTTATTGGTAATCATTAGTGTCCTACCGAAACACGGTTGTTAGCCGAAACCGAAACCATAATCGAAACTTATGTGTTTAAATTAAAATTTAGTTAAATTTTTATTAAATAAAAATTAAATAAGAGACTTCAATTTATTAGACAATCCGTATTCTACTCTCGTCTCTAATGTTAAACAAGCTTCAATAATATTTCTTATTTACTTGTCATGTTTAGCAATAATGAAGTATCTTTTTTGGATTAGTTATTTAGAGATGACAGGAGTTGTCTTTAAACTATTGTTTAATCATAAAAATGGCAGAATTTGTGCATATTAATGATATTCGGGAATTATTTGGTGTTAATAATAACCTAATAACAAATATATGTTGCCAAATTTATGTAGAGAAAGACCATTTTTTGTTAAAGAAAGCTTTAAGAAGGTTAATAAATATTGTTATAATTAACACCTTCATTAAACGTAGGGAACGTCTCTAGAAGGACTAAATACTGACCAATACTAAAGTAATAAAGACTTTAGTTACCTATAACCAACTCACAAATTATTGTATTTTATCACTTCATCAGCACCCTGATGGAGACCGAATTACAGTCGAAACGTTGGTGTATCAGTGGATTTTATTAAATGACTGCAGCTCCTTAAACAACTTTCCCTTTAATCAGAATAATATTTGGAAAACATTGTTATTTTTTTCGAGTAACATTTTACTTTAAAATATACCAAAAATGAGATATAGGAAAGTACTAACGACACTTTTGCTGTAGGTCGACTATACCCATAAGTACTTATCAAATAATTTATAGAAGAGTCATTACTGTACTTTTTCTCAGTGGTGCTCTCTTCACTGCAAGTAAAAGTGATGTTTATTAAGTAAGTTCTAGGAACATAAGATAAATGAGATTGGTAAACCCAGAAATGAATAGTACGTTCTGAGATATTTATATTATCTTAAATTTAATAATTATAAATATTGAAAGAAGCTTTCAGAACTCATAATTAATAAATAGACAATATTTGGGTTTAAGTTCTGTAAAAATTTATTAATTACAACGTTTCGACAGCTCAGGGCTGCCTTCGTCAGGTAAATAACAAATAAATAAGTAATAATAATGTTACGTGTTGTCTTGACTACTTATTTATTTGTTATTTACCTGACGAAGGCAGCCCTGAGCTGTCGAAACGTTGTAATTAATAAATTTTTACAGAACTTAAACCCAAATATTTTTAATAATTATATTAAAATTCTAGTTTCCATTATTATCTTTATATCTGATTATAGTTTTTGTAATGATATTAAAACTCTATTTTCCACTATTATTAAAAGAATATTAAATTAGAATATCTAAAATTACCAATAACAACATTTACCATCCCCCTGAATTTCGCTACTTCAGTGTACACATTACATATTACACCCCATGTGCTCAGCTCTGCTAACTGTATAACGACTTCTCGGCACGTTGCAGCAAGCACCGCGATCACGTTGTCAATTATCCCGCGACGCGTGGGGCCCTACAATGGCACGAAGGCGGGGCACAGCCCTAGCGAGGGAACTATTGTTTATGTACATAGGATGGAGCAGTACGGCGAAATAGGGAAATTAGGAGATGTAGTATAGATATGTTTAAAAATAAAATGAATTGTTTCATTTAAAATTGTATATTGAATGTTATATTATTATAGTTTTATAGTAGAAGGCTAGACAGCTGTATTTTATTAATAAATTAATAAATATAATGATTGTTGAGATAAAACGAAATATATATATGTTTCTACAATTATCTGGATGCCTACATGAGTTTATTGTAACTTTTAAATCTGGAATTGAAATGCTATTTTATTTTACTAAAACGCAAATCATATACACATTTTATTAGTAAATGGATAAATATAGGACTGTTTCATCAATTCTCTATTTCATCTATGACCTCTTAATTCAATTTTTTAAAAACGTAATTCCCAAATGAATTTAATGAAATATATTTCGTTACTTTATTTAAATTTGACGTTTTAAACTAATTTCATTATATCCACGACAATACTAATAACAAAATGTTTTCCTATTTCAGTTTAATAAGAAACTCTTTATATCTCTAGTTTCAGGTTTCAGATTATTAATTCCATTATTTCACTAGAGAAATAATAATAACATTATTTCAGGCAAAATCAGAATGGAAAGTAGGCATAGAAACATTAGCAGCTACAAAATTAGAATATTTAGATCTTATTATGTTTTCAAATATAAATTATAATAGTTATTACATTTATTGGATTCACAGAGATTCGTACTTTACAATTCAAAAAATTCAAATGATAATTTTATTTTATATCGTCCATCTGTTTATAATCAACAATTTTGTTGTAGTAACTTAGTAACGCACAACTTAAAGAAGTCATTGGCATTGTCTTTTTTCTTTATTTTGCAAATGTCATCCAAATGTCAAAAATTAATCATTTCAAATATACTTTTGAATTTATTCAAACGGAAGTAGAAAAAATATTACATGCAATACGTAAGAAAACTGGTTACATTTATTGTATTCATAGAGATTCGTATCTTACAATTCAAAAAATCTGATGTGTCCAACACAATACCTCCCGCCACTGTAGTAATATATTCTATATAAGTTTTTCAATACCTTTAATTTGTAGTTTTAAAATTAATGTGTTATTGCAGTTAAGAATATTTTTAATTCATTTCATACAAAAAATTTCCTTCATAAAATTTGTATGACCAATATGACAGCTATTTTTGACGTTACTAAAACCGGAACTGAACTTACTGAGATTCACGCATGCAAATACATTCCTAATACATTTCTTCCATCTTTTTAAATTTTACAATACAATTAGGTACTTTATTTCTACTTATTTTATCTTTTCCACTTACTTACATCAAATTTGACATCACATGTCAAATTTTGTGAACATATGAATAACTCATCTGTTTTATCGAAATTCCTCAGCCTAAACGATATTTAAAATTATTATAATTTATATATTTTTTTTCTCTTTAGCTAGAAGTTATATATAAACGAAATTATGCAGATCGGTAGAAAATTAAAAAATCTATATATTTAATAATAATGTAATTTGTGAAAAAATGGTATTAGAGGTACTATTTCCGGTTAACCAATTGTAGTCAAAATCTAATCAGTTCTTCATACTTGAATAAAAGTCTTAAATACCAAATATTATATTTTTTACATGTCTCGTATTGGAGTTATCGTGGACGAAAAATCGTCACAGACACACAGACACACACACGCACACACACACGCACACACACACGGACATACAGACATCACGTTAAAAATAGTAAAATCATATTCTAGGGACCCTAATTCGTGCTCAAATGTTGAAAACCCACACTCGAGAAATCTGACCAAAAACAATACCTCCCTTATCTATATATTGATAGGCGGGAGGTAAAAACATTAATGACAACTTTATTTTATATCGTTTACCTCTTTATAACCAATAGTTTAGTTGTAGTAACGCACAAAAATAAGCTGTCCTTAGTATTGTCTGTTTTGTTTATTTGAAAATGTTATCAAAATGTCCGAAATTCAAAATTTCAGGTACATTTTTGTATTTATTCGAACAGAAGTACAAAAAATATTATATGAAATTCGTAAGAAAACTATGTCCTTATTTAATATCTGCTTTTACAAAACTCGCCTTCGTCTGGTGTAATTTTCATATGCGTTAAATAATCATAAGTAATATAATAAGAGCTATGAATTTGTTGGAAAAATTTACGAATAGTTGTTTCATAGTAACAGACAAACGAGTGTCAAAAATAACAGTTTCTGTTTAAATTTATAGGGCAAGCAAATATAATTTATAAAACGTAAAAAAGTAAAATACGAAATATTTTTTCTCTATTATGATAACAATGTTTTTAGTACAATTACTATAATGTAGAACAGGCATAAGTTACCATATTACAATTCTAAAGTTACAAATTGATATCCTTGTTGCCCCTCAAATAACAAGTTCGGTAATGATAAACATTACTTCCATACCCTAACCAGGTGTGAATAAAACTAATTTAATTAGTCTCCTTATGTAACAAAACCCATACCCCTTCAACAATATCGCTGTAGATACATTCGCTCTGCTATGTTTTACCAATATTTATATGGAAGGAAACATTCAAGTTTTCTGACCGACTGTTTGCATTATATAATATCGGAACATTATACCTAGCATGTTATACATGAATTATAAGCCCCTCCCCTTATGGAGACATGTTGAGCCCTTGTTGAAATGCAACTGTAACAATGCCTTGTAACGTCAAGAACCCAGAATATATTTTAAAAAGGTTGCTAGCATGAATAAAATACCGGGAGTTTATTTTATCAGTGAACATAGACTAAGAAAATATTAAATATTAATTAAAGAAATTATAAATTATTTATTTATGTTTAAACACTAACAC
Source organism: Stenolophus ochropezus (assembly GCA_035578165.1). Lineage (NCBI taxonomy): Eukaryota > Metazoa > Arthropoda > Insecta > Coleoptera > Carabidae > Stenolophus > Stenolophus ochropezus. The sequence continues at coordinate 4,920,127 of JAQOWZ010000010.1, forward strand.
TCAGATTAATAAAAAAAACTTACACCAATTCTAATTCATAAAAAGCATTAATTATTTTATTTAGTACCAAAGATAACCCCACTAGTTTGGTGGAATCGAGGGTGGAATTAGCAATATTTATTGATGAATAACAGCTTATCTAAATGATACAGTGGAATAAGAAGATTTGTGGTGATATTTTACAACCTAGAAGTAAAATACATATAAGCAAAGTATTTATTCAAGTATGGTAATAGCTATTTTTAGTACAAGTGAGCAAAATATATCTTTTTTTCACGGGCCCAAAAATTGGCCACACGAGCGAAGCGAGTGTGCCAACTGGACAAGTGAGAAAAATACATGCTCACGTGTGCTAAACATAATTTTTTCCACAATCTTAAAATATAATTAAAAAAAAAAAAAACATTGTACTTTTTTATTTAATAATGAAAATCTCAACAGTACAATTATGTTTATAAATTATAATTAAATTTAATGTAATTTAATGTAAAATGTAATCCCATGAAAACATTGTGCTCAGAGTTAGTGTATTTTGCTCACAAATTTTATTTACTTTGCTCACTTGTGAAGAAATTTATTTACTTTGCTCACTTGTGATTCAATATGCTACTTTGCTCACTGTTTTAAGTTGAATAATGATGTATTTTGCTAACGATTTTGGAAAATAAATATTTTTTTTAATTCGTATTACCTACATGAAACAGAAATGTGAAAGTTAATCTTTTTTATTTTATAATGTGGTAGTTGATCTCGATCTTCCACTGGATATTGTGAAAAATTAAATAATTTCTAACTGAAATAAATAAATAAATATATTTAGTCACGCCCATATTATTTTTTGAAGTCGTTGTGTCTAGGGCTGGCAAAAAAGACGATATAACGATTTAAGTCGACTTTACAAAAAAAAAAATTTAGTCTTCCGAATTTTTACGTGGACTTTTTTCATTAATTAGACTTTATTGACTTTTGTTTTTAAATAACTATCTCGACGTTTAGACTTCGATTTCGACTGTCTGAAATTTTAAAATCTTTTCAAATTTTCTACCTTTAAACTTTTATAACATGATAGTATTTTCAATAGGTTGCTAAATATTTTTTTTTATATTTAGATTAAAAGAAAATGTATTTTCAGCTTCATGATGGGAAAAAATTATTATAAGAATAAATCACAGGTTTCAACGGCAATTTTTTTCAGAGAATTGGCCGGTCAAAATCCTTTTAACAAATTGTCAAGCAAACAAGGACCAAGCATTGATATAAATAAAAAAAATGTTCGACCAAATCAAACCTCTAGTGGTATTTTATCGTTAATAAGTTTTTTACTTGATACTTCATACTTCTCATGGCTATTATCGCAAAGAAAGAAATAATTGATGTTGCTGATCTGCTTTGACAATTACATAATAACACCTTTATCATCCCAGTATGAATATAGTTAGTAACAAGTAAAAACCAGTTGTTAGCCATCTGTGTTCATTTCCTAGCAGTCATTGTACGTCATCCTCATCACACATCACACTCGCGCATCATTGGCTGCCGTGATTGAACATACAATGACGCCGTAACTCAATTCCGCGCCAATTTGATTGCTTGGATTACGCGTGCGATCATTATGTATTGATTACTTACACATGGGTAGGTAAACTTTACTCGACATTATACAACACGCACTCTGCGCTGATTGACTTTGCATCGATCCAGAATTACCACCCAATATCCTCACCAACACGTACACGCATTATTTGGAAGAAAACAGAATTATACAACAGAATAGTTATATAACTACTCTATGATTATACTTAAAAAAATTTAAACGTATAATAGATAACATAACATAAATTCTATACAAAACTAAAGGGGAAGTTTTATAAAATAAGGAAGTAAATTATATAAATGAGAAATAACTTTATTGAGGTTAATATACAATATAGTATTTTTGTAGATCAGTAGATTGTGAATATATCGACTTAATTCGAATCCAATTGAAGTCAAAAACAAAACGTCCTGTAAATGAATAATATCATTAGTACTAAAAAAAATAAAATGCTTCCTAAGTCATCGGTCAATGATAATAAAACATCATCGATAAAACTTTTGTGTAAAAACAAAACGAATCCGTCATTTTTAGATGACACACCAATAAATAATTGTTGATATAAAAATAGTATATAGGGTGTCCATTTTAAGAGGCTAGCCATTGGGATCTCGAGAACCATTAGAGATATAAAGTCGGTTAAATTAAGGCAAAGTTGCAGCATTTTTAAGGCCGAATATACCGGTAACCGTTAACCACGAAAAATATATCGGTTTTAGCGAACATTAACCTTTATTTTAATATCATCTAGCGCACAATTTTTTTTTTTAATTATTGTTATCTATTTGTATTTGAATACGAGTCATGCCATTGTTTACAATTTACATTTTACTGCGGATTCATAAAAGATGGTAGTCTCTTTGTCAGCATTAGGCAAGTTTACAATTGAAAAATGACCTGCGTTTCTTTGGTGTTATTGGAATTATTGTGAATATTCGTTAATTAAATTGCATTCTTTTATTTGTTATATTTTTTCAGATGGTAATTTTTATTATTTTAATTTTATTTTTAATTAAATTTTTATGATTATTGTTTTTAACCGATATATTAACCAATTTAAATCGATGTCCAATTTTTAATACCAGTTTTCGAACTAAAACCCTTATTATTATAATGTACTCTACAAGGGTTAATCCTTAATCAGTATTTTTTTACATTACATGCCCTGAATATTAAGTGATATCATTGTTTTCAAAATTTGGTACTTTAGAAAAATTGATATGAAGTTAATAAAAATTAATACTATATTTTCGTTGATTTCGTGCAGTTGACGAATTTTTGTTTCACAAATATTATTGTCACAATATAAAATAAAACTCAACCTTTATTGTTACCTTTTTTAATTCTTCCTCTTATCTTGGTTTTTATTTATGAAACAAACTGATTCTTCTTTTGTAAAAGACATCATGAACGTATCATCCAACTCCTGATCCACTTCCTCTATACAAGAATCCTTGAAATATTTTGCTTGCACACATAGTGGTTGACTTTTACTATTATTGCCTTCTATTCTTTGTACGTTATATTTTGAAATTAACATTTCCATTTTTTTCAAACAAGCGCAGTTCCATGGGTTTCCGGAAATGGAAATTAATTTAATTTCTTCTATTTTCTTCCATAGGTTGGTCTTTTCCCAAAATTTGTACCAGGATGTTTTGCTCGAGTATAATTTTTCAAATAAAGCGAGGGATAAAAAGTTTAGTTTGTTGTTTTGTAAGTTAAGATGTCGGACGGTAATTTTAGGGTTCGAAAATATTTCTGGATGGAATTTTGTTAAATCGTTTGACTTTAAATTTAAAATTGAAATAGATTGAAAATTAAAAGAAGAATTATCAATTGTCATTAATTTATTTCCTGATATATTTAGTGCATATAAATTTGTAAAATTTTCAAATAAATTTTTTCGGATAACGTGTATGTTGTTGTTTGATACATCTAACGTTAACAATTCTTCCGGTGTAGTAAACCATTTTGAAGTTATATAAATTAATTTGTTACAACATAAAAAGACTTTTCTCAAATTTTCTGGAAATGCAATATTCTCAATATCTGTTATTTCATTATAACATAAATGTATTTCTTTTGGTTTTACGTAAGGAAAATCATAGTGGTGAATTCTAGTTAATAAATTATTTTCTAACACAATCTTATTAATATATGGTAAATAAATCATTAAGGGAATTTTTGTTAAATTATTTTTGTTTAAAATAATTGTGCTTGCATGGTAAAAATCAATTATTTCTTCAACTTGTTGGTCTTTGTCTTTATTGGGAAGAAATTTCATACTCCAAATTCGCACACTTTTAAATTTTTCACCCTTCATAACAGGGGCACCCAGAACAGTGAATTCTTCGTTGATTCGTACACGTATTTTCGCGTCACAATAATTTAACAATATTAACAAACACAAACACCAATACTTGATAAAATTCATGTTGTGCAAAATATTCTTTAAACCAAAATGCATCATAATTTGATAATATTTTTATATATTACTTCATAAAACAGGTCTGTATTAAAAATTTTTGCGCCTCCCTCCCATTATAATTCAAAATTGTCCAGAAAATCCTTGTTTACCATCCTAGGCCGGGTGAATGTAGGGATGACAACTTAAATATTTTAGCATTACATAGTATCAAAATTTTTAATTTTATTTTATTGGAAATGTAAAACGTCAATTAAACCAACAATTGTTTAATTATTATTCATATTGTACTCGTCTTGTATGATTCTGATTACGTTATTTATTGAAAAATATCAATTCAAATTCGTTTTATTTTTTAGGTTAGAACAAATGTTATTAAAATTTTGGAATGAAACAAGTGAATTGTTTATATATCCATGTGAACCGAAAATGTTACTGACATAAAAACCTATAGTGTATAAAATTTTATATAATAATAATATTTTTTATTTATTAATAAGCCCGCTCTCGCAAAAGTTTAGTTTTTGGACTAGTAATACAAATAACTATTATTTTATTCTTATTAATTAAAAATTGTCTTAGTGAATATATTAAGTGTAAAAGAAATATTTGCACAATAGTTTTTTTCTGTTCTTATAAGTGTAAATTCAGTACATATGGGTACAAAATAATATATTGTGCAACAAGTGCAGAAAGTCGCCTATTTCTCAGGGGGTGTGAAAGTTTCGGCACGAGATGGTGGGAAATATGTGATTCTGCGCATGGAACATCACAAAGAGTACCTTCACGCATGCGCAGTGTTGGCAATTACTGTTCGCAATGATAGTTCCTACATTGCACATGCGCAGTGTAAGACTTCTATAAGAAATTATTTTTCGTACTTTAATCCACGATTGTGGGAAATACGGAACTTTCAAGTTTTATATAGTGAGAGAAAAGTGCCACTTTCCATAGTGGTCGTAAAAAAATATTTATTTCGACCGGAAATAAACTGTCACTTTATAAGTTTAACAATTGCCTAGGGAATAAAGTGAGGGAATAATAGTACAATATATACCAAGGCTGAGAAGACTGTCATTATTGAACTAGCTTCAAAATTGCATAAGGATACAGATAGAAGGCGCTGGTCAATAAAAAAATAGTATTGTAAGATCAGATGATTCATCTTCTGTTAAATTTGTCTGCTATGTTTTCATTGGCCAAATATCAAGTCATAATCATGGATATGATAAATCCTATGTTTCACGTTAAAAAATACTCACGGTTTATTAAAATAACAAAATACAATACTGTACGATATATTTGTTATCTATACCGCTATTTCCGAAATAGATTTTTTATCACATTGACCTTTTGTTTTACTTAAACATAGAACCATAACAATTCTTAAATAATTAAAAACAGTAGCTGTTTAAAATTATAAAAAGGTATCCATGTATAAATAATTACAGAAAAATAACAAACTCATTCCTTTAATGTATGTCATTCTGTAAACAAAATTTGAATAACTAAATACAAATTAATTCAGCGTAGAATCGTACAAAAGATACAAAGAACATCTTGAAATACAAAACTTCTAGTCATTATAAGAAATAAAATAATTATGAAGGAATCATTAAAATATTCATTTATAGTGTAAATGGACATCACTACTGCAATTAAATATAGCATTACACTCAAGTAGCAACTAAAAACCACGGGAGCTAAAGGTAACGAGAAAGGTAAAGCTACATTTACACTGGTTTCAAATTTAAATATTTTTTTATATACAATTTCTTTGGAACTAAATTCCAAAGAACGTAGTTTTATGTTTTTTTTTTTCAAATTTTTTTATATAACTTCGTATTCATAGATACAGATATTTCATAAAATTAAAATTTTCGACATTTAAATTGGTTAATAAAAATCCATTTTTTAAAAATTTAAATCGGACTTTTCATTTAAATTAGATTTTTTTAAATATAGTATAATTTCAAAAATGTGTTTCACAAAATATTATTTATTATAAAAAGAAAAACATATTGTAAAGAAGAGGTAAAAATTTAAAGAAACAGTAAAAATCTACAGTAAAATCCATTTATAACGATACCACTTCTAAGCTACAAACTGATTATGTCGACATTGTGACCACTTATTTGAAAGCCAACATACGCTAACGTTATTCGACTTTTATCGGTTATAGCGTTTTCCGACTATAGCAATGAAATTTTTAAAATCTCTTTGATGACGTTACAACCGCATTTTACTATAATACATTTCTAAATAAATGTAACAAAAAATCACACATTAGTACAAAAAAATTCTGAGTTATAAATTAAAATAATATACCAGTAAAGTCGTTTTATCGACGAAGTTAAACAGATTTAGTAGTTCTTGAAAGTATTGCCACGTGGTAATACGTATTACCCACACACTTTTTTTCCTAATTTTCATAAATCTGGAATGTTAAATAACAATTGCAGTATTTTCTAATTTTGACATATGAAGTGTCACTTTTCAAAACTGACTGACGTTTTGAAACACCAAATTTTTATAACTAGTTAGGAAATAAAAAATTTTCATCACTTATTGATGAATTTTTAACTTGAAAAGTGGTGCCGTTTCCAAACGTTAGTCAACTTTAAAAAGTGACAGTTTATATGTCAAAATTCAAAATTAGAAGAAAAATTTAAAATTAAAAAGAATTGTATCAATATTAGAAAAAATCTTCTATGACACACGTAACAAAATGCAAATTTCGTCGCTTCGCAAATATCTGAGGCACTTTTCTAACTTAACTAATTAAATCAATGTTGCTAATCATTGTGATTTGAAATAAGTGATTTGAATCAATGCAACCGTGGTATTTTAGGAAAATTTCCAATTTTATGTTAAAAACCTAAAATCTATACTTTGAAGGTTTAAATTTTAATTGAAAATGTGAATTGAACCGGACTTCACTAGAAAATAATGAAAATGTCAAGTAACCTATAATATAAATATAGCTGTATTTAGGTATTTGGGAAATTTTAAAACAATCAAATTTTAAAGATTGTGAAAATTTTAGCAGTAAATTTCAGTTATTTATTAAACTTATTTATTTATGTTCTTCGTTATAACATACAAAAGATATACCTAACTTCTGACAGAAATAGAAAGAGAAACCAATGTGTAAATAAAGATAGAAAATGGGTTCAACTCACCAACCCAGTAAAATAGCTGAATGAGTTGGGTCAGTTCGGGATCAGTTCTGGGTTACTTAAAAGTACCAAGTAAACAGAATTAACCTACTAGGTTACTTAAAAACTCCCAAATAAATACGGCCTATATAGCTTGCTGATCATAACAGATCTTTCTCGGTTGATAGTAACTAGTAAGTACTACTTGAGTGTATGTTGTAAAGGTCCCTTTAGCGCTACCGTGTTGACGGTGAGTGAACGCTGGTCTAGAAGCGTAACGCGACTCGGATATAATATGGCTGGCTGCTAGCGGGTTTCTGTCTAAACATTATTTTTATAGCTAATTTGCTGCAGCTCCCGAGCTATCGGGAAGCGCTGAGTCAGCTGTCATAACGAGACGCGATGTTTGGATGTTTTACCATGAGGTTTTCTTCACTGATTAGCTCTCATTGTTGCTAACTACACTGCTAAAACATTCCACCACACATGAAAACCTAAATACACAATTCAATCTCAGTTCATATAAAAATTTATATAAAAATAAGGAACACAAGTCTTCTACAAATTATGATACGAGTAGAAATTACTAGATAATTTATTTAATGTGAATTTCAATTGGTCGTCTCTTCAACAAAATAAAAGAAAATTATGAGTAACATTTTTGTACAAACTTTGTTGCAAATAGATAATAGATGCTTAATTAAAATTGACGGTAAAAGAAATCTGAAGTGAACATCACGTGACTTTCTTGTACGCCTATCAAATTATACAAATTTTTGCTGCACTTCATTTTAACTTATTTCATTTGAATGTAAGATATGACCTTCCAATCAGTCCCACGTACAAAATTTCAACATTCTATGCTTAATCGTTTTTGAGATAAGTAAAAAATTCGAAAAATCTTTCGAGTAAAGTGTCCTTTTGGCATTGCCGATTGTAATAAAAAGAGAGGTGCGCAACTAGATGTCATAGAAGTCCCTTATAGAAATTTCAACAGTTTACGGCTAATATTTTTTGAGTTATGCGAGGTAAATACAAACGTCATGCCAAACCAGGTCAAAAAGGATTCAGGGATGGTAATGTGGCGGTTTAGACAAGACAAGAAAAGACTTTGCAATATCTTGCCTTGTTTAGATTTTTGAAGACAAGATTTGTTTAAGTCTAGATTAAAAATATGATGTGGCCAGCATATAACCTGTCGTCTGTCCTACTTAAACTTTTTATTATAATGCAATATTTATAAATTTTAATATATGAGCGTGCGTTGACTCGGTAAAATAAATTATTAAAATAATTAATATTTAAAGTATTAGTAGAATTCCTTTCGCGTATTCCATAATTATTTTTATAATATTTTCACTGTCAATTATAAAACATTCATTTCCATAGGTTAACAGATTAACCCTAATTGTAAAAATTTACCGAATCATTAATTACTTGTAGTAGTTAAACGGGGCTAGGTAGAAAGAAATTTGAACTATAAGATTTTGGCTAATGATATAATATTAAATTATTATGTATAAAAATTCTTATTTTTTCATAATTAATTAAGATATTTCAGAAAAACATTACAATTAACAACAAAATCTAAATAGATCTAATGTACGGTATCAGAATATTGTATCAAAAATTTCAATTTTTTATTCACTAGCATTTGAGTAATTGTTACAACTTCCATCATCTATCCACACACACGGACAGATATCATCGTAAAAATATTAAACACGTGCTTATCCATTGAAAATTCACTATTTTTAGCATGATTCCAATATCTCCCTTACTGGGTGGCGAGAGGCAAAAAGTCTTGTCTAGATATCAAGACTCTTGTTTCAAGACTAAAGTAACCTGCACATACGCTTTAGACAAGAATACGAGTACATAATTATTCGGCAGTGATCTTTTTCTATTTTACAATCACTATTTCATTTCCGATGAAACAAGCTTTGCATGATTTATTTATATTTCAAAAATATTAAATTTTTAATTAATCTAAAATCTTGAAAATTGTCTACATTGTTTTCGTCTTCAAATAAAATAAGAAAGTCGTGTCTAGTCTTGAAATTTCAAGACAAGGGTCTAGATAGTCTAAATCTAGACAGTAACATTAAGGGATAGTCAAAATGAATAATTCAGTTAAAATATGAAAACCAAAATTTTTCACCATTACAATAATTCCTTTACCTACATCACACAAGGAAGAATCAATACAAAAAAAGAAAAAATAAAACAATTACATACAACAACAACCAAAGAATATTTTCGTGGTAACAGTGTATCACCTAGCTAGTCTACTAGTCGTAGAAGGCGTCCAGTTGCCGCCAGCTTGACTGACGCGTTATTATCCCCCCCTCCCATGCGAGAGTCAAGTGTTTCCACAGAAACGCGATATTATCTGTTTCTCCAACTCGGACCTCGGGGTTTGTGCCAACGTAACGTAATCATAGCAGCGAGCGGCTACCGGATGACTTGCTTAACACATGGGAAGTCTACAGCCTAGACCAACAAATAACCATTTTTACGGTTTTCAAATTATTCTCAGATTAACAGTCTTTAGATAAATCAATTTAAATTTTTGCTGTGAGCTGTGGGAAGTCTATCAATTATTAATTATATTTTTTAAAACTAAACTTAATTTTTTGCAGATGTATTTAGCAGATGATTAGTCTATTTTTTGTGTGAGAAATCTATCAATTTAAGTGAGTTATTTCTGTGAGACTTATTTCGTATTTTTGTTTCAGATTCCTGGCAATTAGAAAATTTGCGCATCACGAGAATGTAAGTGGTTTTTAATTATATTAAACATATTAGTTTCTTAAAAAAAATGTTTATGTAGTCGATCTACGAAAATAGTGAGTAAAGTTTACAGAGAGAATTATTTCTAATAATAATAAAAATTAATTAAAGTGTTTCGTTTAATGTATGTTTTAAAAATTATGATAAATTATTCAGTGTTTAAATATTTATTTACGATACAAGTATATAAAGAAAAAAATTAATCACGAACAGGTTTTAAGATTCATGAGTAATTATTTTACATAAACTAGTAATTGACAATTAAATGTCAATTTTACACACTATCCTAGATAAAAATTCTTTAAATTTGGGGTAAAAGCTAAATAATTAAAATTACATCTTAAATTATTACAAACTTAATTTACTGTAAATTCTCCAAGAAAGATATGCAATTTCCAGTTGGCCAATTATTACCAAAAACAACATTTTTTTATAAAGAGAAAAGAATATTAGTAAATCTTTAATTCGAAAAGGAGATTTTTGACATTATTTGTAGTTGTGCACAAAAATATATACATACTCAGAATAGTTAATGCAACTAGTGTGTAAAGTAAGTGTTTCAAAAACACAATGTTGCATACATCATTTTTACTACATACTACGAAATTTGTATTAATAAAAATTATTTTCAAAAGTAAATTAAACCATGGATAAATGTGTTAATGTTGCTTGTAACAGTACGTTACCTACCTCCTTCGCAAATATTCATAAATTGGCCAGAGATCATCTAGTGGAAGGTTTAACTTACCCTACGTTGTGTTTATTTAAATAAGTAACCCTTCATCGTCGTAATACAGAGTAGCTGTTAAGAGTGGAGGAATCGGGACAGGTATTTGATAAAATAAAAGAATGATATTCACTCCAAAAGACAGACAAAATATCTGATCTTATGCATTTATTTATAATTAAAGAAAATCGTAGAGTGCTGTGGAATATTACGCTCTCCGGTATTCACCTTAATAACCTGGGGGAAACCACAGCCAAAACCTCAGGTAGAGAGACAATTTGACAATATAACAATTATATAAAAAGACTGCATTCGATTCATAAAGAGTTGTCCCAATAATTCATTACAATCATTTATGGCAAAATTGAGTTATTGCGACCAAACTGATATTGGGAGTTATTGACAATTGTAAGTGTGTGCGTGTTGGTTTGCGTGGGTTTTTATTATTTGGTTCAGAGTCGGCATGCCGTTGCTCTGATATCTTTTGTTTCTGGGGGCGCTCGACATTGTCTGAGGGCCGTTGTTTTGGGGTAGACACCCAGCTGAGCTGGCGAGTCTAAAGCGATTACCACTGAGTGGTCGCACGCTCCTCGTGGTGCCGGTGCCGCACCACGGTTGTGTATTGTTTATTTATACCCAAGTGAACGTTCGTTCGTGCTGATACGGCACATTCTTGAGCCTGAGAGTTTGTGCAGAGCACAAAGTCTCGCAAATTACAATTGTTAAACAACCAATATTAGATCAGTCATGTTTAGTAAAAATATTATATCATTGTGACAACCATAATTAACATTTATATAAAAATATAGCAAACACATACCTAGCTTGTCCGAGTCGCCACGAAGTTGTTGGGAATTTAATAGTATTGGATACAGATTCGGGAACGGTTTTAGAGTATGCACTAGGTCATCTTGGTGCAGTGACAGAGCCACCGCTGCGTCAGAGACGAGTCTAGTGTGGAGGAATACTTATCACGGTGCAGTGACAGAGCCACCGCTGCGTCATGACAGTGGTTTAGAGGATACACCAGGCCGTCTTGGTGCAGTGACAGAGCCACCGCTGCGTCAGAGACGAGTCTAGCGTGGAGGAATACTTATCACGGTGCAGTGACAGAGCCACCGCTGCGTCATGACAGTGGTTTCAAGAGTGCACTAGGTCATCTTGGTGCAGTGACAGAGCCACCGCTGCGTCAGAGACGAGTCTAGCGTGGAGGAATACTTATCACGGTGCAGTGACAGAGCCACCGCTGCGTCATGACAGTGGTTTCAAGAGTGCACTAGGTCGTCTTGGTGCAGTGACAGAGCCACCGCTGCGTCAGAGACGAGTCTAGCGTGGAGGAATACTTATCACGGTGCAGTGACAGAGCCACCGCTGCGTCATGACAGTGGTTTCAAGAGTGCACTAGGTCGTCTTGGTGCAGTGACAGAGCCACCGCTGCGTCAGAGACGAGTCTAGCGTGGAGGAATACTTATCACGGTGCAGTGACAGAGCCACCGCTGCGTCATGACAGTGGTTTCAAGAGTGCACTAGGTCATCTTGGTGCAGTGACAGAGCCACCGCTGCGTCATGACAGTGGTTTCAAGAGTGCACTAGGTCATCTTGGTGCAGTGACAGAGCCACCGCTGCGTCAGAGACGAGTCTAGCGTGGAGGAATACTTATCACGGTGCAGTGACAGAGCCACCGCTGCGTCATGACAGTGGTTTCAAGAGTGCACTAGGTCATCTTGGTGCAGTGACAGAGCCACCGCTGCGTCAGAGACGAGTCTAGCGTGGAGGAATACTTATCACGGTGCAGTGACAGAGCCACCGCTGCGTCATGACAGTGGTTTCAAGAGTGCACTAGGTCATCTTGGTGCAGTGACAGAGCCACCGCTGCGTCAGAGACGAGTCTAGCGTGGAAAAATACTTATCACGGTGCAGTGACAGAACCACCGCTGCGTCATGACAGTGGTTTCAAGAGTGCACTAGGTCGTCTTGGTGCAGTGACAGAGCCACCGCTGCGTCAGAGACGAGTCTAGCGTGGAGGAATACTTATCACGGTGCAGTGACAGAGCCACCGCTGCGTCATGACAGTGGTTTCAGAGGACACCAGATCGTCTTGGTGCAGTGACAGAGCCACCGCTGCGTCAGAGACGAGTCTAGCGTGGAGGAATACTTATCACGGTGCAGTGACAGAGCCACCGCTGCGTCATGACAGTGGTTTCAGAGGATGAAGATGGTCTCACCTCGGACAAGCCAAGCATGAGTGGAGCCCTGGATTCGACTCCTCGAGCACAGATTTGGACTCGGGTTATATACAAAAATATCCCTCTTCTCTCCTTCAGAATGAGGGCGTTTCGGGGGTAACCAGCCACGCTCCGGACGCGTGGTCGTGGAATCTTCTACAATCTGCATATCAACCATACAGATACAGGCTCAGCGTCTTGAAGTCTGTCCCTTTCAAGTGGTTGGGCCATCTGGCTTTCACGCCAGGACGTGGAGTCCATGGGCGTGCGGATAATCCCTTTAGTACTTTGGTACATTTCAAATATAAACAAAAACATTATATTTTCTGTTATGTTACATATTTATTTAAATTAACAGTACCATCTGCAAATATTATATTGTGTCACCTGTACTAGTGTGACATAGGTAAATTTATATCAGTTAAAATCTAATATCCTATTTATTTAGTACGTATTTTATTAAGGAATATTTGAACTGATGTGTTGTAATAACACATCATATTTGAGAATTTCAGAATGATTCAAATAAATAATAATTTATCAACTTTATGTTGTTAAAGTTATTTGTAGTTAAATGATAACTGAAAGGACATGGTTTTTACCAATATGATACTGAATGAGATATTTCTCTTATTTAAAATACTTGATTTGCACATCCGAACTAATTTAGACAACGATATAATTTTATATGATAATCTACGGAAATATGAATACCGTATAGAAATTTGGAAAATCTACGCCTATGCTCCAAATACAGATAGTGGAATGCATACAATATTTCCGTATATGTCAAGTGTTTTCTGACCTGGCCTACTAAATGTAAACAAAACCAACCCTTGACTAGTTTAAAATGAAAACAGATGTTCGTAAAATAATTATTCACAAAAATATTTCATCATAATAAAAATTATTTCTAATATTATTAATAACAAAATTATACATGCTAGCAGTACTGCTTCAAACTCCCCCAGATATTTAATTGTATTAGCCAACAATCAGGTGAACGAATACATTAAATATCTCATGCATTATTATTTTGTTAGTTTCTACTATATCTGTGCATTAGCTATTTTCCAAATTATTTACTTCTATCTACATGAAGTCTCAAGCACAAAAATAAATAAAACTAATGACATAAAGATTGAGTTTGTTTTGTTTTTGTTTAATGAATATAACGGTGAGACTGTACGCTATTAATTTTTTTTATTGTTATTATTTAACAGTTAGTTTTAATTTATAACAAAGACAAATTTACATTTTTTTTTTTTATAATTTACCAATATCTTATATCACCAACCATTGTTCTTCCCGCGGTGTTTCTTCTGTACTGATTTTGATATAACCAAGAATGTGGAAACTAAAGTTGTTGTGGATTGTTGATAATTTTGGGTTATATTTTTCTTCAATTCTTGTTCTTGTACGGCAGTTGTAGAGAATGCGGCGTCGTTGGTGCCTCTGGAGATGTCTTTTTGTCCTCTAGCCTGTCGTTGTTTTGAGCGTCACTAATTTTATTGAATCCTTCTGCCTTCTTCATTTGTGGTTGTCGGTGGGTGTACTTATGTCTTCTTCATTTGTGGTAGTCAGTGGATGTACTGATGTTTTCTTTATATGTGGTAATTGGTGTTGGTGGGTGTACTGATGTTTACTTCATTTGTGGTAGTCGGTAGATGTATTGATGTTTTCTCCATTTGTGGTAGTTTTGATGTTTTCTTCATTTGTGGTAGTCGGTAGATGTACTGATGTTTTCTTCATTTGTGGTAGTTTTGATGTTTTCTTCATTTGTGGTAGTCGGTAGATGTACTGATGTTTTCTTCATTTGTGGTAGTCAATGTCTGCACTCCCCCGATAATATACCATATCTGCAAATCTTTCAATCCGTGTTTTTCTTATATGTGGTGAGGATGACTGCTATCTTCTTTGTATATTATATATTATCTTCGAGCTATTTATGTAGCTATCATCACTTCAATAACAATACAATAATTTTATATTTCATTACACTACACACTACACTGAACCAAATTTCACAGATATATATTTCATTACACCAAACTGCACTACAAATATTTAATATTGAACTTACCATATATATACAATTGAGTAGAATAAATTGATGGTACAAATTCTTTACCCAATATCCGGTGTAATCCTATTCTTCATCTAAAGCTGAATTATATTCTTGGATTTTTGTGATTACACGTCCTGTTGCATTTTGGAATAATTTCCCATATTCGTTGATTGCAATGTAAATCCGTTGCATTTTTGTGACATTTTCGAATTTTAACACTCTCTAGTACACCTGTACTACACTATTTGTTTATTACCATAGTTTGTGCTCCTTCTTGATTCTCTAATTACTTCAATCTGATTTAATTCACATTTACATAATGAATTTTTTAAGATATTACTGATCCTTTTCCTGGGTTTTCCTGGTATTTGTTTATTAGGTCATGACCTATTTTATCTCATTCTTCCTTCGGCTGCAATGGTTGTTCTTCCTACAAGCTACCTGCCTAAATGTTTGGGGTCGATGTCCTTTTTCGGGGTGCTAATTTCCTAGTTGTGTCGGTAATCCGATCTCCTTGTTCGGTACACCGACACACGTCTGGTTTTTTGAATTTCTGCTCCTAGCTGGACACTGGACATTAAAGTGCTTCATGGTTGTTCGTTATTGTTTACAACACACTTTAATCACCGTATCATTTCACACACTTCAACCCGTCGTAAAATATTCCAGATGTTTCACAAAACTTGGAATATTTTTAAACTCATTTCTGCACTCAGGTCAAAAGACCTTTTGCAAGTGTTATGGGTTGTTTGATGGTATAAGGGAATGCATCTGCGTTACCAATGTTAATTTTATTACACTGTTGATCACAAGCATAATTTTAATTTGTTTTTAAAATTTAGTTTTATATAAATAATGTTTTTTTTTTTAACTAAGAAAAGAGAATGGAATCTCTTTTTATAAACAAACATATGATTTTAATCATGTAAAATTTTAATTTGACAAAAATAACTATTGTTATAATTATTATTTATTTTATTTTTTTTTGTTTCTAATTTATACGAAAGTTAATGTTTAACTCTCTCAGTTTATTTTCTATGATATTTATCCTTTTGATCTAGAGCCTTTTATTTCTGGATCAAAGATCTCATGCCTGTATTTACTTGTATTTTATTAGCATAGAGATCAACATCTCCGAGTGTTTCGAATAACTCGGATGCAGCGATTTCTTCATTAACTGAATATTTATCGATGCTGGGATTTGAACCACAGATCTCACATTATCGTCAATTTCAATAATTCAATTTTAGTTTTGAAACGTGTAACAAGTTGAAAATAGTTTATAGACAGTATAAAAAAATGATTAAATTCTCAAGATCAATTTATCAATTTTTTTTTTGTTTATTATTATTTAATTACTTTGACTTACTCCATTTTTTGCAAATTTACTTCTAAACATAGGGTTACTATATTATAACTCGAGATGTCTCGGTCAATCCCTTATACCCTGAAACATACCATCTGGCGCGCCGAACCGATTTCGAAATTTAAGATTTCACATAACGCGCTGAATTTGTTAATTGATAAATATCACTCTTCTATCAAATATTCTGTCCTCTCCCCCAATTAACAGCTTTTAAGACTCTGTATCCTGGTCACGGCACCATTTTTGTAACAGTACGTTACCTACCTCCTTCGCAAATATTCATAAATTGGCCAGAGATCATCTAGTGGAAGGTTTAACTTACCCTACGTTGTGTTTATTTAAATAAGTAACCCTTCATCGTCGTAATACAGAGTAGCTGTTAAGAGTGGAGGAATCGGGACAGGTATTTGATAAAATAAAAGAATGATATTCACTCCAAAAGACAGACAAAATATCTGATCTTATGCATTTATTTATAATTAAAGAAAATCGTAGAGTGCTGTGGAATATTACGCTCTCCGGTATTCACCTTAATAACCTGGGGGAAACCACAGCCAAAACCTCAGGTAGAGAGACAATTTGACAATATAACAATTATATAAAAAGACTGCATTCGATTCATAAAGAGTTGTCCCAATAATTCATTACAATCATTTATGGCAAAATTGAGTTATTGCGACCAAACTGATATTGGGAGTTATTGACAATTGTAAGTGTGTGCGTGTTGGTTTGCGTGGGTTTTTATTATTTGGTTCAGAGTCGGCATGCCGTTGCTCTGATATCTTTTGTTTCTGGGGGCGCTCGACATTGTCTGAGGGCCGTTGTTTTGGGGTAGACACCCAGCTGAGCTGGCGAGTCTAAAGCGATTACCACTGAGTGGTCGCACGCTCCTCGTGGTGCCGGTGCCGCACCACGGTTGTGTATTGTTTATTTATACCCAAGTGAACGTTCGTTCGTGCTGATACGGCACATTCTTGAGCCTGAGAGTTTGTGCAGAGCACAAAGTCTCGCAAATTACAATTGTTAAACAACCAATATTAGATCAGTCATGTTTAGTAAAAATATTATATCATTGTGACAACCATAATTAACATTTATATAAAAATATAGCAAACACATACCTAGCTTGTCCGAGTCGCCACGAAGTTGTTGGGAATTTAATAGTATTGGATACAGATTCGGGAACGGTTTTAGAGTATGCACTAGGTCATCTTGGTGCAGTGACAGAGCCACCGCTGCGTCAGAGACGAGTCTAGTGTGGAGGAATACTTATCACGGTGCAGTGACAGAGCCACCGCTGCGTCATGACAGTGGTTTAGAGGATACACCAGGCCGTCTTGGTGCAGTGACAGAGCCACCGCTGCGTCAGAGACGAGTCTAGCGTGGAGGAATACTTATCACGGTGCAGTGACAGAGCCACCGCTGCGTCATGACAGTGGTTTCAAGAGTGCACTAGGTCATCTTGGTGCAGTGACAGAGCCACCGCTGCGTCAGAGACGAGTCTAGCGTGGAGGAATACTTATCACGGTGCAGTGACAGAGCCACCGCTGCGTCATGACAGTGGTTTCAAGAGTGCACTAGGTCATCTTGGTGCAGTGACAGAGCCACCGCTGCGTCAGAGACGAGTCTAGCGTGGAGGAATACTTATCACGGTGCAGTGACAGAGCCACCGCTGCGTCATGACAGTGGTTTCAAGAGTGCACTAGGTCATCTTGGTGCAGTGACAGAGCCACCGCTGCGTCATGACAGTGGTTTCAAGAGTGCACTAGGTCATCTTGGTGCAGTGACAGAGCCACCGCTGCGTCAGAGACGAGTCTAGCGTGGAGGAATACTTATCACGGTGCAGTGACAGAGCCACCGCTGCGTCATGACAGTGGTTTCAAGAGTGCACTAGGTCGTCTTGGTGCAGTGACAGAGCCACCGCTGCGTCAGAGACGAGTCTAGCGTGGAAAAATACTTATCACGGTGCAGTGACAGAACCACCGCTGCGTCATGACAGTGGTTTCAAGAGTGCACTAGGTCGTCTTGGTGCAGTGACAGAGCCACCGCTGCGTCAGAGACGAGTCTAGCGTGGAGGAATACTTATCACGGTGCAGTGACAGAGCCACCGCTGCGTCATGACAGTGGTTTAGAGGATACACCAGGCCGTCTTGGTGCAGTGACAGAGCCACCGCTGCGTCATGACAGTGGTTTCAAGAGTGCACTAGGTCATCTTGGTGCAGTGACAGAGCCACCGCTGCGTCAGAGACGAGTCTAGCGTGGAAAAATACTTATCACGGTGCAGTGACAGAACCACCGCTGCGTCATGACAGTGGTTTCAAGAGTGCACTAGGTCGTCTTGGTGCAGTGACAGAGCCACCGCTGCGTCAGAGACGAGTCTAGCGTGGAGGAATACTTATCACGGTGCAGTGACAGAACCACCGCTGCGTCATGACAGTGGTTTCAAGAGTGCACTAGGTCATCTTGGTGCAGTGACAGAGCCACCGCTGCGTCATGACAGTGGTTTCAAGAGTGCACTAGGTCATCTTGGTGCAGTGACAGAGCCACCGCTGCGTCAGAGACGAGTCTAGCGTGGAGGAATACTTATCACGGTGCAGTGACAGAGCCACCGCTGCGTCATGACAGTGGTTTAGAGGATACACCAGGCCGTCTTGGTGCAGTGACAGAGCCACCGCTGCGTCAGAGACGAGTCTAGCGTGGAGGAATACTTATCACGGTGCAGTGACAGAGCCACCGCTGCGTCATGACAGTGGTTTCAAGAGTGCACTAGGTCATCTTGGTGCAGTGACAGAGCCACCGCTGCGTCAGAGACGAGTCTAGCGTGGAAAAATACTTATCACGGTGCAGTGACAGAACCACCGCTGCGTCATGACAGTGGTTTCAAGAGTGCACTAGGTCGTCTTGGTGCAGTGACAGAGCCACCGCTGCGTCAGAGACGAGTCTAGCGTGGAGGAATACTTATCACGGTGCAGTGACAGAGCCACCGCTGCGTCATGACAGTGGTTTCAGAGGACACCAGATCGTCTTGGTGCAGTGACAGAGCCACCGCTGCGTCAGAGACGAGTCTAGCGTGGAGGAATACTTATCACGGTGCAGTGACAGAACCACCGCTGCGTCATGACAGTGGTTTCAAGAGTGCACTAGGTCATCTTGGTGCAGTGACAGAGCCACCGCTGCGTCATGACAGTGGTTTCAAGAGTGCACTAGGTCATCTTGGTGCAGTGACAGAGCCACCGCTGCGTCAGAGACGAGTCTAGCGTGGAGGAATACTTATCACGGTGCAGTGACAGAGCCACCGCTGCGTCATGACAGTGGTTTAGAGGATACACCAGGCCGTCTTGGTGCAGTGACAGAGCCACCGCTGCGTCAGAGACGAGTCTAGCGTGGAGGAATACTTATCACGGTGCAGTGACAGAGCCACCGCTGCGTCATGACAGTGGTTTCAAGAGTGCACTAGGTCATCTTGGTGCAGTGACAGAGCCACCGCTGCGTCAGAGACGAGTCTAGCGTGGAGGAATACTTATCACGGTGCAGTGACAGAGCCACCGCTGCGTCATGACAGTGGTTTCAAGAGTGCACTAGGTCGTCTTGGTGCAGTGACAGAGCCACCGCTGCGTCAGAGACGAGTCTAGCGTGGAAAAATACTTATCACGGTGCAGTGACAGAACCACCGCTGCGTCATGACAGTGGTTTCAAGAGTGCACTAGGTCGTCTTGGTGCAGTGACAGAGCCACCGCTGCGTCAGAGACGAGTCTAGCGTGGAGGAATACTTATCACGGTGCAGTGACAGAGCCACCGCTGCGTCATGACAGTGGTTTAGAGGATACACCAGGCCGTCTTGGTGCAGTGACAGAGCCACCGCTGCGTCATGACAGTGGTTTCAAGAGTGCACTAGGTCATCTTGGTGCAGTGACAGAGCCACCGCTGCGTCAGAGACGAGTCTAGCGTGGAAAAATACTTATCACGGTGCAGTGACAGAACCACCGCTGCGTCATGACAGTGGTTTCAAGAGTGCACTAGGTCGTCTTGGTGCAGTGACAGAGCCACCGCTGCGTCAGAGACGAGTCTAGCGTGGAAAAATACTTATCACGGTGCAGTGACAGAACCACCGCTGCGTCATGACAGTGGTTTCAAGAGTGCACTAGGTCGTCTTGGTGCAGTGACAGAGCCACCGCTGCGTCAGAGACGAGTCTAGCGTGGAGGAATACTTATCACGGTGCAGTGACAGAGCCACCGCTGCGTCATGACAGTGGTTTAGAGGATACACCAGGCCGTCTTGGTGCAGTGACAGAGCCACCGCTGCGTCATGACAGTGGTTTCAAGAGTGCACTAGGTCATCTTGGTGCAGTGACAGAGCCACCGCTGCGTCAGAGACGAGTCTAGCGTGGAAAAATACTTATCACGGTGCAGTGACAGAACCACCGCTGCGTCATGACAGTGGTTTCAAGAGTGCACTAGGTCGTCTTGGTGCAGTGACAGAGCCACCGCTGCGTCAGAGACGAGTCTAGCGTGGAGGAATACTTATCACGGTGCAGTGACAGAGCCACCGCTGCGTCATGACAGTGGTTTCAAGAGTGCACTAGGTCATCTTGGTGCAGTGACAGAGCCACCGCTGCGTCAGAGACGAGTCTAGCGTGGAAAAATACTTATCACGGTGCAGTGACAGAACCACCGCTGCGTCATGACAGTGGTTTCAAGAGTGCACTAGGTCGTCTTGGTGCAGTGACAGAGCCACCGCTGCGTCAGAGACGAGTCTAGCGTGGAGGAATACTTATCACGGTGCAGTGACAGAGCCACCGCTGCGTCATGACAGTGGTTTCAAGAGTGCACTAGGTCATCTTGGTGCAGTGACAGAGCCACCGCTGCGTCAGAGACGAGTCTAGCGTGGAAAAATACTTATCACGGTGCAGTGACAGAACCACCGCTGCGTCATGACAGTGGTTTCAAGAGTGCACTAGGTCGTCTTGGTGCAGTGACAGAGCCACCGCTGCGTCAGAGACGAGTCTAGCGTGGAGGAATACTTATCACGGTGCAGTGACAGAGCCACCGCTGCGTCATGACAGTGGTTTCAGAGGACACCAGATCGTCTTGGTGCAGTGACAGAGCCACCGCTGCGTCAGAGACGAGTCTAGCGTGGAGGAATACTTATCACGGTGCAGTGACAGAGCCACCGCTGCGTCATGACAGTGGTTTCAGAGGATGAAGATGGTCTCACCTCGGACAAGCCAAGCATGAGTGGAGCCCTGGATTCGACTCCTCGAGCACAGATTTGGACTCGGGTTATATACAAAAATATCCCTCTTCTCTCCTTCAGAATGAGGGCGTTTCGGGGGTAACCAGCCACGCTCCGGACGCGTGGTCGTGGAATCTTCTACAATCTGCATATCAACCATACAGATACAGGCTCAGCGTCTTGAAGTCTGTCCCTTTCAAGTGGTTGGGCCATCTGGCTTTCACGCCAGGACGTGGAGTCCATGGGCGTGCGGATAATCCCTTTAGTACTTTGGTACATTTCAAATATAAACAAAAACATTATATTTTCTGTTATGTTACATATTTATTTAAATTAACAGTACCATCTGCAAATATTATATTGTGTCACCTGTACTAGTGTGACATAGGTAAATTTATATCAGTTAAAATCTAATATCCTATTTATTTAGTACGTATTTTATTAAGGAATATTTGAACTGATGTGTTGTAATAACACATCATATTTGAGAATTTCAGAATGATTCAAATAAATAATAATTTATCAACTTTATGTTGTTAAAGTTATTTGTAGTTAAATGATAACTGAAAGGACATGGTTTTTACCAATATGATACTGAATGAGATATTTCTCTTATTTAAAATACTTGATTTGCACATCCGAACTAATTTAGACAACGATATAATTTTATATGATAATCTACGGAAATATGAATACCGTATAGAAATTTGGAAAATCTACGCCTATGCTCCAAATACAGATAGTGGAATGCATACAATATTTCCGTATATGTCAAGTGTTTTCTGACCTGGCCTACTAAATGTAAACAAAACCAACCCTTGACTAGTTTAAAATGAAAACAGATGTTCGTAAAATAATTATTCACAAAAATATTTCATCATAATAAAAATTATTTCTAATATTATTAATAACAAAATTATACATGCTAGCAGTACTGCTTCATGCTTAGTAACGGTTGTTATACTTTTTACGCACTATTGCTTGAAAAGTACTTTTCAAACACTAGTGCACGAAATAATAATCCTGATATGTTTATACCTTTTACAATATATTGCTTATCGAAAAATATGAAATTAACAATACCTTCCTTACCTTGTAGTTTGGAAAACAAAAATATAACTAATAATTTGTATGAATAAAAAAAATATTTAGATACATTCATAACTTATGCCTGTAAAACAATCACAAATATTGCTAAATCACTCTTATTACGGACCGACTATACCTCACATTTTTCCATCTAACTACCATACAATATACATTCATTTCTAAGTTACTAATTAGTCCACTTTCCTTCATATTCCATTCTTGACGTCTTTATTCGTCCTTCCATCCTTGTCTTGGTATCCTTCTCAGACATATCAGACGGCTATCAGATTCTGATCCCGATCCCAACATGGCAGCCATTATCAATAGCGTCTCGCTGTCAATCACCCGGTCACGTGACGGGAGTGGGGGGACATGAACCCTATTATCCTTGGGGGCGGAGCGCACATGGGCGGGGATTACGTCAGTGACGCCCAGTCCGGGGAAATAGTTCCGGTGGGGGGACACAGATGGCGGGAGCGTTCAGTTTTACAAGCGCAAGAAATAGAAGTTTTTGTATTCAAATATATAATTATATACATTGATTACTGATGATATAATGTATAGGAAAAAAATGTTTTTTGGTACTGACATGACTTCTCTAAAATCACAATTATCATGAAAATAATATGATTTAAAAATTTATATTCTTTCAAAAATTAAACTTAAAAAGTAATATAAATAATTCAATAATTGATTGTTGATGAAACAATGTACGAAAAAAAAAAATGTTTTTAACACTGACTCTAAAAGAAAAAATATAAAATCACAATATTACAATTTAAAATCGTAAAAATAATGCGATTTAAAAATGTTATCTTTCAAAAAATAAAATTTTAAAAATAATGTAATTAATTCGATCTATAAAAGTACAAAACATTAACATGTCATTCTAGAAGAAACAAAATAAACATTTATATTATTATATGAAATATATTAAGTACCTACATATTTTAAGTTAAATAAATTTTGGTTTATTTCTTACATACAAAATATTTCTGTGGTGCACTCTTCACTTCAGCAATAGTTTTCGAAAAGTAAGTTTTTGTAGTATAGCGCTGTATAGTTGCTGCAACAGCGCTGACAATAAATCTTTGGAATTCTCGTATAAATTCATAATGTGTCCTAAGCTATGAGTGATTTTTTTAAATTTTAAAACACTCATTTTTCTAATTTAAATTTAGGTTAGGTCAGGTTTTCCAATAAATAAATTTGGAACATGAAATATTGCTAAATAAAATATGCATGTATTTGTTTTTAAATGACATTTATTTTTATACCTATATATGACATTTCACTAAAATTTAATTGTTCACAATATTTGATCAAAAGGTTAGTTAATTGATTTATTTTATGACACTATAAAATTATTTTCAATTTCTGTCTACAGTTATAAAATTTAAATTAAAAAATAACAAGAACGACAAATCAGAATTTGTTTAACAATTTTTATTTGTTTCAAATTTAAAAAAAAATGTATATGTATAGTACTTGTAACTAAATTCATAATTATTTTTTTTTATTTAAACCGGCCAATTAGTTGTAAATAATAAATTATATGAGTTACTACTCAAAATTCAAATAATAAGTAAAGTAGTAAAAATAATATATAACATGACACAAAATACATAAATGTAACGCTGGTCACATTCGAAAAGTAAAATAAATAAAATTCCGGCGATGGATGTGATAACAAACGTACCTACTCTCAAAAGTGTCATATATTTCTTCATAATTTTCATTTATCTTTATTTAGACGTCGTCTGCATGAAATCAGATGAATTATTATTAGCGAAGTGATATCGTGTACTTTAGTATCGATTTCGAAAAAAATAAGTTTATCAGTATTAATATTTTGGAGTATACTTTAAATATATAAAATAACGGCAGCACATATTTTCTAGATTTACGGAAAACAGTTAAAAAGTATAAACCACAGGAAGATAAACAATAAAAAAAATTACATAGAATAAATGTAAATGTATAATAAATAAAAGAACTCCTTTAATAAGAAATATAGTCATATATAATAAATAATAAAAACAAAAATCAAAATAAAATAATAAAAAATTTGTCTTTAAATTTCAAGGACAAGTCTTTCTTGTTCAAGATGAAGACGAGAAAATTGTAGACAATTTTCGAAGTATAAATATATCATGCGAAGTTTGTTACAGAAGAATTATCTGTCTTATCTTACCTATGCATAAATTAATGTAGTCTTGAATCAGTCTCATATCAAGACTTAGACAAGTCTTGTCTCAGTCTCATATCAAGTTTATTTGGGTTTATTTCGAATAAGTTTCTTGCATATAACTTTGTAATATTGAAGGACATTTTGAGGACGAATTGTACGTTTGATATTTCTATTTTTACATCTCCATTCCTGCGAAAAAAATCTAAATTGTGGGTCGCTGAAGATAAAGCTTCGATTTGCAGGATTTTATTTGCAAACCTCAAACGCTGCAACCCGCGTCAATACTGCGTCTAAGGCGACACGATCCCACAGATTACATTTGCCGAATCCAAGATTGATTTTGTTTTATTTGAGCCCGCCGTTCGCGTATCAAAGTGAATCAGTTCAAAGGGAAAATCGAGACGTACGCACTTTATACACCACCTCACACCTGAGCAGCGTCTGTCTCTTTCCAACCCGCTGGGAACGCAATGCAGCTGTCCTTGTCGCCCCTTCGCTCGCCTGATTTTAGTTATGAGTTGTGCTCGTTTTGCGCCTTGTTCTGCTTTGCCGGTTTTTAATTTGATGAGTGCGAAGGATTATGCGAAGAAGTGGTTCGAGACGTGGATTTTCTTTTTGTAGGTTTTATAACTAGATATTTATTGATCTTCTACTTCAACGAGAATGGGGGTAATAATTTGATTAAAGTAAATCACGAAGGTAGACATTAAAAAGAATCTACTTAGGAAAACTAAATTTTACTTCTATTATACAGGTGTTTTGCAACTCGATATTACTTTAAATGTACCTACCTTCTACCTTCATTTTCAAAACTCAATATTAAAGGTTTATGGGCAATATTATATTTAAAACAGCAGTGGTGAATTCATCTTTCATCTTGATTTCAAAGTGAGCTGAGCTAAAAATTTTTAATAGTAAAAAAAGGAGGTGAAAATTTGTAATAACTTTGAACTAGATTAACTACATGAACGAAAAATATTGTTACAAATTTTAAAAGAACGTTTCTTTTTAACTATATAACATCTTTAATACTATTGGCCTTTTTGATATTGTTGTAAAAAATAATAATATTTTGAATTCAGTAATCACAAAATTTGTTGATTTCTAGCAAAACAGAATCCAATTCTTTACTTAAGATTAAAATCTCAACCAACACAATCTTACGTGATGACTTAGCTCTCTTTATCTCAGCTCAATTTTGACAAAAAGAACGGCCACAATAAGTATGCCAATTGAGGTGAGCTAAAATAGACTAGAACAAAAAGCTAAATCTGGTACATTAGAAAATGTATTTCTTAAATTTTTGGAAAGGTTAGAATATAAGGGGTGTATAAATTTATGTCATTTAGTAGTCCTTGGGATTTATTTACTTCGTTCTAAAAATGAATAATGTCAATTTCTTACAACGGTGTACTATTAGGTTTTGCTTCAGATGTGGGCACAGTGCAAAGGAAACTTTTACAAAACTTCAGCAGACCTACGGAGAAAATGTTATTTCAAGGGATCAGGTTCTTCAATGGTTTTAGGCATTTTAGAAGGAAAACACGCAGCGGAAGGCCTTTATCTTCGAAAACTGATGAAAATGTCGACAGAATTCGGGATCTTGTGCGTTTAGATCGTCGGTTGACAGTACTGAATTTGACTCACACCACCATTCAACAAATTTTGACTCACACCACCATTCAACAAATTTTGACTAATTTCATTGGAGATCAGAAAAATCTACGTAAAAATGGTTTACAAAAATTGGCACGTAATAACATTCCTGTGGCTCCTCAGCCTCCTTTTTCGCCTGACTTGAGTTTTCGTGACTTTTTCCTCTACCTTAGATTGAAAAATCACCTTAAGAGAACTTAAGGAACCTATTTTGGGACACTCCAAAATATTTAAATGGCTGTAATCTACTAGCTGAAGGTAGTTCCAGTATCCGAGTTCCAGCACTGTCTTGAGGATAGGAAGAACTGTCTTCAGCACTGTGTTGCTTTCCAAGGAAGTTATTTTGAGGGAGACAATATTGAATGTAATGTAAATAAATAAATAAGTAAAGTATAATCAAGGCCTGCTCTATTAAATTTAATACAGCCATTAATTGACTTTCGGCGATGAGTCAATTTAAATTATTTTGGTTTTTGTCATATTTTAATAAAATCATACTAAACAACCTAAGCAGTATCTCTAGATATAAATATAATAGGTATATTGGATAAAGTATATCTGCTATTCATATTTGGAGTGTTGTAAATACATATTGGTTGATTGCGCACATGTAGTGTAGGTGTGTGTTTGCGGCTGTGTATTTGCCGAAATGAAAATTAATAAACAGTGTAGGAATATTTGAGCAGCGCATCCTGAATTAAATGAGATTTAACTAATTGTTAAACCGGTAATCTGCGCTGCAGTTGACCGAAGTGTTGTTTGTGGTGCGTACTGCGTGACTGCCAGTGCCCACCAACAGATGGAACTCTCATTCAAAAATAAATAAATATATATCTCACAGCTTACTACATATTACTAGATGTACCAGATTTGTTTTATAACTGATATAGGTAACGATGTTGATATATTTATAACGACAAAGACGATTATCAGATATCATCACTCGGACACTTTAACTGATGTGGAGAATGCAATAGACTATTTTATACAGGTAAAAAAAAAACATTAGATTTTTTTTTTGAAAAATCAATTAAAAATCCAGTTTTAAGAAAATGGTACTTGCAGTTGTATAGTACATATATTTTTTAATGCAGTATGTGATCAAATTTTGAATTTATTTATATGATACTAGACAAAAAAATAAAATACCCGAATTTTTTTTAAATTGATTCCTTATTTATAGTTTATGAGAAAACAAATATTGAAAATTTGCAGAAGCAATTTTGTAACATTAGCATGGTAGAATCATGAAAGAAGATATACTGAGAGTGAAAGAGACAGTCTGTTTGTTTTTTTCCACGATTCTACCATGTTGACGTCACATATGCTTTTTCTAAAACATTAAATATTTAATAACTATATTATTGCAAACTAATGTTTATTTTTTATTACTGTAATGAGAAGCTATTGTAGTTAGATTTTTAATTTTATGACTTATATACTGAAGTTCGATTGTGGTCATATAGGTACCACATTGAATACTTTCATTCAAATAAAAAAAGAGAATATAAAATTAAAAAGTATTATTGTAAGAGTAAATTTAGAAACAACATGTTCAAATAAATGTAAATTAGTTAGTTTGCATTCCTATATTTTAATAAAAACTGTTTCAATGTAAAAATATATAACAATTTATTATTCAGTATTTATCTGCAGATGCATGCCGTATTTATGTTTTTTTTTTTATTAAATTAAGCAATTTATTATAAATGTTAACATTAACTATATTTTTGAACAAAAACACTTGAAATACAAAAAATATGTAAAACCTCCAAATATCAAAATACAAAAAAAAAACCCAAAAAACCTGGGTTTGTGTTTCTCAACCCTGATTCTTTAATAAGAAAATTCTTGGTAGACAATAGATTTTGGAGACGGAATCTAAAATGGCAATTATATTTTTAGCGCTTTTATAACTTGTAAATTTCGGATGTAATAAAGTATAATGGTGTAAGGGCGATGAGTACTTGTATTTGGGAAGGTTTGAGAAGCACTGTACAGAAGCGACACTAATAGAATTATCATTTAACAACATGTAAAACAGGCGAATTGTGTTTACCCTGCTGGTTATTTTTTGCGCTGAGTGCATTTATACACAAATGTTCCAGTGCCAGTGCCATGCGATGTGTCGTCTCTAGCAAACAGACCTAATACAAACAGACATCGCTACATAGCCCATCCAGCACTTTTATATTGCACCATAGCATATTCAATAGGGAATATATCGTTCATTTTATTAATCCGTCCATGTAGCAAAGATCCTCGTTTAAAATTATATAATCTATGGTACATCAATAGAATCTATTCGTTAGCGTTAGTAATTTAAAAAAAACTTTAAGGCCCGGTTTGAACCAAAATAGTTCTATAAGTTAGTTATTTGTATATTTCTAAGTTTATTGTAATGTTTTATTTGTATGAGTATGGATGAAGTGTTCTCAAGTTTTATTTCGTGGAAATAAGTATTGACATTTGCGATCATAGGCGGACATAGTTATTATTTATTGTTCTGTCAAAGTGCTGCTAATGCTTCAAATATCCCAGACGTTATTTATTAATTTTTTTCGAACAGTTTTTCTAACTTGTTCAGCTATTTGTTATTTGTTATTATTTGAATATAATAATATTAATAAAATAACTTTGTATAACAAAAACTCGCAAGCCCATAACTTAAATATTAAACATTTTTCCCTAGAAGTATAGTTTGATGTTATTAAAGAAAATTGCTGGTCAGGTGACTATCACTTCCGATTGATCACCTTGTATAACAAGTTTATTAAATAACGATAAAAATAATAAACAGACTTATTTAAACGAAAATAACGCAAAATAAACTTAACGATTAGTAATTCACACTTAACACACTAATTATTCACTAATATTTATTTATTTTCACATGGCAGTATCTATTTAATTTTACATGTCACTGTATCGACTGTCTCGTCTCGACCTACTTCATTCTCTTTACTTGACTCTAACTCTTCACTAACTTCATACTCTATGCATTCTTTAACCTCTACATCATTCTAACTCTATCCGACTGCCTTTCTACTCTACCTACACTGACTAACTCAATTTCCAATCCGCGACACTTTTATACGGGCGGGTAATTAATCTTGAATATTCTAGAGTCTTCCGGACTCCATAAAATTCCGAACAATAGCAACATTGCTTTTATCTCACTTAACCTTTAGTGATGATTCATCGGCAAGTGAATCACACTCGTTATTTTTTTTTTTCACTACTAGCCTATACACCGATCCTAATTTCTCTTTATTTGACATGAGAAATTGTTTTCCATTCCAACTTTATTCTTTTCTTGACTTTAACATGCCAAATATATGGATTAGGAAACCTGAGTATTTTTTTTAAAGTGACAGTTTGCATTATTGACCTAGGTGACCATGGCTACCAAGTAAACGGTTGTGAAAAAAAATTTCTGATGACAAATACAGGGAAATAATCCTGGGTGTGTATCCTAGCAGAGAAAAAAAAACCTTGGAGAGAATAACTAATAATTGTTTTTAGTAAAATATAAGTAAAGTGGCATTTCCAGGTAATTCTTGATGTGACTTGATTTTTTTAAATATAACAAAAAATGTTTCTTGTAAAAAAGTGACTTGTTTTTCTCGGTGATTAGTATTAGGAGAAAGCAAAATTAGAAAGCAGGTGATTTTGGCAATCCTGAAATCCTGCTTTCAGCACGGCACAATCCCGCACAAATCCCGCGTGGAACAATAATCCGTGGCATTCCGTCATGTTCACAATGCGAAGGTGAGAACTTGTTGAGTGGGGAAGGAATCGGCACAGACTCCGAATCCGCGAAAAGCAAAAGCGGCTTACAATACCGCAGAAGCAGCGCAAGGAGCCATCAGCTAATTACCAAACACCGCAGTGGAAGAATACGAGTGGTCTCTTGGGAGAACATATTGCGGGCGGGACAGTGGCGGAGCGGGGAAAGTTTTAAAAATTAAATTGTTTATAAATATATCGTATTGTTGATAAAAAGGAGCAAAATATAAGTTAAGAAATCTTAAAAAATGGGGATTAATAAAGGAGCAATTACAATATGAAAAAATCTAATTTGAACGTTAAATTATACACATATTTATTTTAACTTATGTCACTTAAAAGTGAGATCATTATATGGCTAATGGTTCTTCAACTTCTTCCATTCATTTCATATCTTCGAACTTTCCTTCGAAATGGATCATCTTTTGTAAAATTTATTAAAATATTTATAACTTCTATTTCTTATTGCATTACGCAAAATTGCTCAAAAACTTGCAAAGAAAAAGATATTGTTTTCATTTATTTCCTACATATTTTTTATGAAATAGGTATATTCTGAGAGTTGTCAACACCGACAACAACACTGTTAATCATATACTCAATTTAAAATCAAATGTTTCGTATGAAAATTAAAAGTCAACTAAATTATTACTTTTATTAAGTTTCTGTCGAAAGTTGAGAGTCCTTTGGAAAAGGTCGACTGGAACCAAAAAAGAAAGTGCATAACTAGATTTAATAGAAGTTTCATAAACAAAATTTCAACATTTTACGGCTAATAATTTTTGAATTACGCAAAAACGAGCTAAGTGTCCTTTTGGCATTGCCGATTGCAATAAAAAAGGGAGACGCACAACTAGATGTTATAACAGTCCCATATTAAAAATTTCAACATTGTACAGCTAATCATTTTTAAGTTATTTGAGAAAAGCACGTACGTACAGACGTCATACCAAAACTAGTCAAAATGGATTCAGGGATAGTCAAAATTGCTATTTCCTTTGAAATCTGAAAACTGAAAAGAACATCTTATGTATATATAATCATAAATTCAATAACTATGTGAATTTCGAAATGTCTTTAAAATTCCATGATATTTAGTGTACATAATTTTGAAATTTATTATATATTTTGATGAATTAGGGTGATTTATAATTGTTTTTATTTATTTTTTTACAAATGGTACAAACCACGGGTACGAATTATTTCATATAGAAACAACCTCGAATCGGAAGGGGATGATAAGCTTTCATAGCTACCCTTGTTATTCCACGCTTAGCTAATGGATTGTATGCTATTTTAATATGAACCTACTTACATTCACTACAAGGTATACACTCGTACTACAACCAGTGCCGTAGGAGATGGGGCAAAAACACAAAAATAATTATTATCATTATCACGTTTAATATTAAAATAAGTAAGCATCAAAATGTAATATATCTTTAACATAATGTTTTCAGTTTATGAATGAAATTCAAAAAAAAGTTGATGCACAGAAGCACTTGTATCTAATTGGAAAGTATATAAATGAAATGTATTTTATATTTCCACTGTAGAATATTTATTTATAACAATAATTAAGCCTTCATTGTGCATGTGACCAGTGATGCATCCATGCATGGAAAATTACACTGTATGATATTTACATATCATTCCATTAGCTGTAAAAAACTGCACATGAATCAAAAATGAATTAACAAATTACTGCTATAAAAATCACAACACCACCGGTAATGTAAATCATGCTACATACATGTAAATACATTTACATAAGTATATAACTTCCTGTTCGTACGGATAAATAACTTTTTTTCACAAGAAAATGTTTTTCACTACCGATTACTTGGTAAACAATGGTATCCTAGGTCAGTAATATAAACTGTGACTTTCTCAAGAAATTTCAAGTCTTAAATTCCAAATTTTATTTGATTCATGAAATTAAAAAAAAAAACTCTAAACTACAGATTCACAATTTGAATATTCTCTCTAATTTAAATAAATAAAACAAATAAAAAAAAAATAAGTATCAAATGGTGGTTAACAAATTGAAATGTCAAATATAAAAACAAATGCAGCCTATTACTTGCTTTTTGTTGATATTAAGAAAAAAGTAAAATATTCATTTTAAAATCTTTGTTACCATTAAACTAATATATATATATATTTAAATAGAATTAGGATTTACGTGCTAATTGTGAAAAAAATATATATGTACCAGGGTTAAGAAGACCATTATTGACCAGCGCCTTATATCCTTCGTTTGCTTCGCACCTCGAAACACGATCTTGGCACTAGGTCAACAATTATAGACTTCTCAACCTTGGTATTATTATTATTAATATAACAGGGTTGAATATTTTTAAATCAAAACGATTTTGTTTTTAAAAATTATTGATATAAACCACTTGTTCTTGCAATTGTTATTTAACATTCCAGATTTACGAAAATTGAGGAAAAAGCATGTGGGTAATGTTACCATGTGGCAACACTTTCAATAACTATTAAATTTGTTAAATTTTGTTGGTAAAACTACTTTACTGGTACATTATTTCGAATTTATAACGCAAAAATAATTACACTAAAGTGTGATTTTTTGTTAAAATTACTTTGAAATATATTAAAAATCTAGTTAGGTATAACGAATTAGAAGACATCCCAAAAATTCCTGTATTCTATTTCGATATAACATATAGCCGATAAAAAAAATAACCTTAGCGTTTGAAAAATAAAAAAAAATGATTTAAAGAAAAAAAATCCGATTTATAGTTATTTATGGTACAAGTGTGTTACATTACAGATAAGTCACTTGGGAAAAGATTAGCTCACGAGGCCGTTAGGCCGAGTGTGGTATTTTTTCAAGTGTCTTAGGTAATTAACACACGTGTGCCATACAACATTTTATCCAACACATTTTAATCATTGATATAAAATACATATAAGATTTTTGACAGATGGAATTCCGAAATGACATTTAGGAACAAAATAGTGTAGAGAAGGTTTTATAACATAGTTACTATGATACGAACCAAAAAACAGTGAGCTAATATATTTAGCTCACTAGTGACTTATGACCTACTTTATTTATCTAAAAACAGCATACTTATATCGTTATAATTACACGGTGTTGGATAAAATAAAAAATTCTGATTTTTTAATAAAAATGTAACCTCTAATATACCTATATCTGCAAGAAACAAAGCATATCCAATAATGAATAATAATAATAATGTTTGATATTTATTTTATTTGAATATTGTATATTTCTCCTGCTGGAGTACATTTCCTGCGTTATCCTTGCATCAATACAGGACTCGCGATCCTGATCCTGTGCGGGTTAGCGTGATCGCTTCCTGTTCCCTGCTGCCCTCGCGGCGAGAAATGGAACTAGAGCAGCTCTCCACTGCGGGAACGTGATGAATCACTCCATCAACTCTACTTGACAGCTCTGGAGGATATTGTCTCCAATCACTTGGCTCACTCTTTCCAACGAAACAGTAGAATAGATTTTGTATTTCATCATAAAATTGTAATGATAAATACACCACTTTCTTATTAATATATTAAAGTCTGGATATGGTAACTTAAATTAGAACCGAAACAGAAAATAGAAAAGAAGAAACATCTATAAAAATAAAAACAGTTCAAATATTATATTATTTTTGCAGAATATGTTGTCATATAACTGAATACACGTACGTATTGCTGGTCACGTTTTTATAAATTTAATAAAAAATCTAAAACAAATTTTTTGTTCAAAATACTTATTAATAGTAATATTAAGTATTATAAACGGTAAGGACATTTTACCTATTATCTATGATCGGTATTCCTTATCGTTCGTAATGCTTAATATTTTTTGCATGATCAAAATTTAATTTCCCGCAACATCAGTAAAAAAGTATCCAAAATGAAGTATATTAAAATTCAGTCATGAAAAATGAAAATGTGTTTCCATGGTACCTACATTTTAAACATTTGTTACATTTTTTTCAAAGTCTTCTCATTTTTTGTGTAAGAAATAATATACGAAAATAATTTGTTAGGTACCATTATTTATTAATAATAAAAAATTAGTAAGTACACTTTTAATTTTACGCCAATAAATGAATAAATGAAAAGGGCGATGCTATTTGAACCTCAGATCTTATATTTCGCGCAGTTCAAGTCGGAGCGCGCTAAGTAAGTGAACCACCGGTGCCCGTGTTATTAATAATAATAATTATAATAATAATCATAATTTCCTTGTCATACTTAGATGTGCCAATTTACTTTATCGCAAATTTTAATTAGTAACTTGTTTTATCATACGGGATGTTTACTAAATTTAATTGTAGGACACTTGTAATTAATATAATTTAATAAAAGCAAAAAGAACAGTACCCCTAGATATTCTCATTTTTCAATTTAGCTTTTGGACATGAAAATTAAATAATTAAAATGAATACAAGGCAGTAAAAAAGGTAGATATAAAAAATGTGATTCATTAATTTTCTCGTTGAGTCATTAAATGATGATGAAGATCCCTGACATATAGTTATGCGCGGTGGTTGTTTACTTAGCAGTGCACCTGCACCCGTTGCATCTGGTAAAAAGGGCACAGTGATATCTGGTAATGAAATAATAATTAATATTAATGTATTTTTATAATGAACATTTTCATCGTGAATTTAAAATGCATTTGTATTCAAATGAGGAAAATTAATAAAAATATTAATTGTAAAACCACATGCAGTAGCAAATTGACATGCTTTTAAAACTAAATGAAATATTCATGATTCAAAATATGTATCAAAAATGAAAAACTACATAATGTGCACAACATTCAATTAAATACCTTTTATAATTATTATTAAAATAAAATAATAAGCTATTAGGAAAAATATTCATTGAAATATTCGTAATTAAAATATGTAGCGATGTTTATCCGTCCAATTGCATTTGTTTCAATAAAACTAAAATTAAAAGCGGTCATTTAATAACGGCTAGCTTATCAATAATGCAGGACACCAGAAAAGTTTAAAAAAATATTATTAATCCCTGAATTACATAAATGGAAAATGATAAAAACAAAGTTATTCGTGTATAATTATTTTAATAAAATTTATCTCAATACTCTAGGGAATCAAAACATTAATATAATTTTTACAATATTAAATTTTCCGCGTATTGAATAAATAAACAAATATATTTTAAGCAATATTTAAACAAAAAACGTTAATTTTTCAAGATTTGTTTATTTACGAAAATCTGACAGCATTTTGACGCTTATTTTTCTTGTTCTTCTATTTGTACAGATTCCAAAAAATAGCTTACCTACATCGAACCGTAAGTGACATTTTAGGTTGCGAATGTTTAGGTAATCTCGGCCGAAAAACTATCATTTATATTTCATATGGTTAGTACTGTTGTATAATTGATAGATAATTATTAGTTGGTATTCGACGGACTCTAATAAATCTGTATAAAACATTTTTTTATAAGTAGCCTAAACACCCACTATTATTTACTTTATTTAACATGAGAAATTGTATTTCACTGTAGCTTACTTGGTAACCATGGTCAATTATCTAACTCAAGAAAAGTGTAAAGTATGGATTGACAATTTAAATAAGCCGTCTAAATTAAATAAGTAAATAAAATAAAACTAATTAAAAATTAAAAGTGAGGTTGACAAACTGAAACGTCAAATATAAAAATAGACGCATCAACCTAATTTTATTTTTGTGACTTTTTCCTTCACAATTTAATAATCTATAACATATCAAGTTTTTTTAAAATTTGGACAAATCAGAACACACTGACAGCGAAAATTGCATTCCTGTCAAAATAAACTCATCTAGTTTCTAGGCAACACATATTTTCATGCAAAATTTTCGATCATTTTAGTGCACTTAATATATTACTACAGAATATTATGAAACAAGTTAATGTTCATGTCAAAATGTTTGTTATTGCCAACATTTTTTAGTAAGATTGGGATTGAAATGCTAGAAGCGAAAATAAATAATACATATATATACCAACGCCTTATGTCCCTCGGTTGTTTCGCACCTCGGGACACAACTTGGCGTTAGGTCAATAATGATAGTCTTCTCAACCCTGGTCTATAACATACATTATTGTTCCGATTGTTTCGTCCTTTCAAACATAAGATTTTTTTATTGCTTTAGCCAAAATTTGTCTCACATATTGAAAACAATGTGCTCCAATTTCAATTACAGTTTTATGATATCCTCAACACTTACATTTAATCTCTCCGCATGTAAGCTATGATCCCATGTCGGTGGGTACCTCACGCGAAGCCTGAGGTGCGCAAGTGATCCATTATCCGCCAGCACGTCCAGAGGGTGTCTAGGTGCGTACGTGGCCGGCTACTGTGACAGTGACTGATGCGCTCAACTCTGACCTGCTGGACCTGGCTGCCCATACCCATACGTCACGACCACCAGGTATGGATGGCCAGGAATGGACCCAGGAGGATGGGTTGGTAAAAAACATGAGTTACTTGAAAAATAAAAATAAAAAAAACATTGATTAAAAAAATCAAATAAATCAGGATTAGATATGACCACGGCGACCACATCAATCGATTCTACGGGTAAAATTACCTAAGTATACCAATTTTCAGATTTTTTTTCCAACGAATACAATTTTTAGAGCGAAAAAACGAAAAACGGGAAATTCTATCATTTTCAGTTTTTTCTTTCTAAAATTTGTATCTGTTGGAATAAAAATCTGAAAATTGGTATTCACCGAGGTCGTATTTCATTAGGGGGCTATTCCTCAAAAACTTTGAACGCAAATATCTCAAAAACCGTAAGAGATAATTGAATTCTGTTGGAAAATTTGATATCAGCTCATCCTCATTTACTCTTTAGTCCAGTCCATTAATATGTTTGGAGAGAAAAAGTTCCCGAGCGAAAAACTGAAATAGAGGTTGTTTTCTCGTGTTTTTTTCAATTTTTTCCAATGAAGGTATTTGCAGAGAAAACATTTCTTTACTCCTTTGCTCCTAGAATCGACTGGTATAATTGTTGAGATTGTATCTCTGTCCATTTCAAAAGCATACGAAAAAAATTTTTTTGGGGTGCAATTTTGAGAGCAAAAATCTTACGGATGAAAAGAGATAATTAAATTCCATTTCTAAATTTAATATCAGCGCATCGACATCTATCAATTTGGACTATTTTCAAAACCGAAAATTTTGGACCCAAAATGGGTATTTTTGTTTTTTTCAGGTGTATAAACGTGCCTACTATCTAGGCCTGCCCGGTATATTCAGATATTACTCCTCCAATAAAATTGCTTCAATCCTGCCACTGATAATATTTTTTATGTATCTACTTTTATGGTCCTCAATAAAATGATTTGAATACAACCCTGACGCATGTAATACACAAGTGCGAAGTGTCACGCACAGTATCTGATGAACATGCGATTGGTTTCTGCTCATGTTCACTTTTTCATGATCATTAATACGATCCATCAGATCCGTATGATCTATTATCCTTCTTTCATTTCACTTTGTGTGTTTAAACTTTTTTTATTTAATTACACTCGGTGAGAAATTTCATGATATTAATTTTCCCATACCTACCGCATCATCTTACCACGAAAATATTCTTCAAGGCAAATTATAACATGGATACGGATAAAAGAAAGAAAATACTTTTTTCTGATTTTTAACGTTCATATTGATCTTCTACTGGATATAGTCAATCAAAACATTTTAAATTATAATAAATACATACATACATTTAATTAATGTGATACCATAAAAAACAAATTTAATAAAATATATTTATATTATAACCTTACTTCAATCATGGGCGCCGACTACATGGGGGCATCAGGGCTTATGGCCTCAAGGAAAATTTTTGGAGGGGTAATGACACTTAACGTACCAATTTTTCCATCAGTAATAAAGCTCGGAATTGTTATTATTTTAAAGAATTATTGTACCTCCTTCTATATTTTAGTAATTGACTACTAGCCTAAACGGGGTGTGATGTACACCCTTTAAAATATTACCAGTGAAATTCTCGCATCAAAGTACCTATGCTTACAAATCCAAGGAATCTACATGACCGGTAATAATGCGCGTCTCAGGGATACACCAGGGATCCTGAGACGCTAGCACTTAGTCTTTCCCGGTGGGGTGCTGGGGAGGCAGTGAGCTTTCGTGCCTCCTCCCTGCCTGGTAGTCTGGTTAGACCACCTTCCTTCAGCGGGTGCTCTAATTCTAGGTCTACTGAAATCAGAGCACATTCTGGAGCAGATCTAGCTGCTCTGGATTGTGCTCTTGTTTCAGTGAGTCAGGAATTAGAGCATTCAGAAGTGTTTGCTTCAATTCTAGGTCTGCTGAAACCAGAGCACATTCTGGAGCATATTTGTCTGCTCTGGATTATGCTCTGGTTTTAGTGGGTCAAGAATTAGACACATAGAAGTGTGTGCTTCATTTCTAGGTCTGCTGAAACAAAGGCACATTTTGAAGCAGATTTTGCTGCTCTGGATTGTGTTCCGGTTTTTGTGGGTCAGAAATTAGAGCACTTAGATAGGAAATTTTGAAAAGTAGACGCCCATGACTTCAATGATTGTTTTCTCAAAGAATTTTACTTCCAGGTTGTCAAATATCATCACAAATTTTCTTCTGTATTATTTAGAAATACTGATTCCTTTTTATGAATTGGAACTGGATTGATTAGTTTGACATATCAGCTAGTTAAGAAGGGGTATAACTTTGGGACTAATGCTAAAATAATCTCTTTCTCTCTTTTATGGAGTAGAAACGTTATCAAAAACGGGACTAAATACAGAGTTAATAGCTAATCCCTTTCTGAATCTGGATGTACTTATATGTGGATCCAATTCATAAAGATGAAAGACGAATCCTCGAATCCGTTCTGTTTTCCGAACAAGATTTTATATATATATATTATATTTTCCCGTAACAAAACGCGTCCCCCTGCTCATCAATTGTGCCTGTAAAACCTATCACCCGTGTTTTTCATATTCAAATTGAAACGAACAAGAATTTACATTGTTAGCGAGTTCATCTGTCTCGCGTTTAAATAAAAGAAAATCGAGCGGGAGTGTTTTGTTTCCCGGAGAATGAAATCAGGGGGCACCTCGCAAGGAGCGATACTTCTCCTGCGACTAATTTTTTAAACTGAATTATGTTGATATTTAATTAACGCTCTTTAAATACTACGACGATTAGGATTTTTCCCTCTTGTCAAAGTTGACTTGGATACGTCCAACAGTAATCAACTTATTTGATTGTCTCAAAATTTTTTGATTTTAATGAAGAGCACAATATTTTTGTGTATTTACGTTTTTAAATTTATTGACTTAAATTTTCTTTTCATCTCAAAATCATTCACTTTGATTATACAGTTAATTGTCAATTGTTTATATTTGTTTGATGTTCAGGGCTTACTAACATTATAACAAAGCAAAAAAATTGATGTGGCTAGCACATAATCTATCGCCTGTTCCCTTTACATTTTTTATTAATATTTATCTTGATTCTCATTTTTGCAATATCTATAAATTATAATGTATGAGTATCCTTGACTGCTGAACCGGTAAATGAAATATTAAAATAATTAGTACTTACAGTATTAGTACAATTCCATTCAGAGTATTCTATAAATATTTTATAATATTTTCATTGTCAAATAACATAACATAACATTCATTTCCATAGGTAAACAGATTATTTACAAAAATTCTAATATATTTATAATAAATAAAAATATCAGAATACCACTACAGTTCTTCAAGAAAACATCACTTCTGGTTGCGCGGTTAACATCAAAATCTAATTAGATCTAATGTAGACACTCAGAATGTTATATCCAAAATTTCAACTTTTGTTATTCATTGGTATTTGAGTAATCGTTATGACAATACCTATCAATCCACAAATCCATCCATACATCCACAAACACGGATAGACATCATCGTAGAAATATTAAAAATCATGTTCTAGGGACTTGAAAATGTGCTTATCCATTAAAAACTCACTGGATTGCTATACCTCTCTTTCTGAGTCGCGAGAAGGAAAAATGTCATTATTCTTACAATCCTAAAAACATTTATATTATTAAAATCCGAATAAACAAACACATTTATAAATAAATACAAATATTACCATTTAAAAACTATAACTTTGTTGCCCTCTTGTTGTAGCCCCCGTTGATTTTTTTTACTCTCTGTTAAGTTTATGTATTTATTTCGTCATACAACGAAGTGAAAGACAGATATAAATAAAATTGTGTTAAAATATAAAAATTTTGGAATATGGATAAAATGTGTATTAATAAAATGGTTTTCACAAGACACCGAAAATTAGGATAAAAAAACTTATACATGTTAATTTTTAACTCCCTGACGAAAACTTTTTTTTTGCGCTATTCCTATTTATAAATACGTTTAGTGTTAAAAGATTTGAGTTTTGTGATTTTTAAATGTAGAATGTAATTCGGGCGCGTTGTTCGTCGCCGTCTGCTGCGTGTGATCAGGGAGCTGCATTAACATTATTATCACGGACTCCGCGTCGAAAGAATCAAATTATGAGGAATGTTCGAAGACGGGAGATCTGCTTTATTCCACGCCAGAACGAACACTTTTATACTTACGTCGCTGCCTTCTTTTTACACCGAGGTGTATTTTCAATAAGTATTTATTTGTGTTCAAAAAAGAAATATACTTGTCTGCACTACGTTTTCCACTTGTATTTTTCACCATTGTACAACAGACTTCACACTTCAATTCAAACCTATATAAAGTGTGAAATAATCATTATTTGCCCGACGTTTATTTAGAAATAGCTACGTCTATATTAATCATTTTAGTTTATTCGCAAAAAGAACATAAATTATAGTCGCAATGTCACCAACTAGTAACCAAATAAAAATACCGTTAATGTTCGAGTGGTTTGGAACGCACTATGAGATGTAGGTCCTTTGAAAAATTAATCAATATCATGGGACAGGTGGACATCACTTTTCCTATCGATTTAAGATGATTTTGAAGATTTAGATAAAAAAAAAATTAAGTAATCCGAAATGTTTATTATGTTTATTTCACAAATAAGGCAATAATGAAATAAAAATTTAGATGTATTTGAAAATTAGTATCTGACAAGAGATGTTATTTTTAAATTCAAGCTTGATCGTTTTATGTGAAGGAAGCTTTTTTATTGACGAATTTGTTGGAACATAAAATACAGTATTGGGATGAAATTAATTTATTAAATTTATTATTTTCATGATTTTTGGTCGGTAATGTTCGAAATCACTTACCCTTATCAATCACTAATTTGCTAACAAAACTTTCTGCCTTGTAAGTAACAATACTATACAGAGTGTCCGTTTTCAGAGGCTAACCATTGGGATCTTGAGAACCGTACGAGATACGAAGTCGATTAAATTGGGGCAAAATTGTCGCATTGGTTGGCCATTTCAATGATGTTTTTGTTTTTCCGAAAAAAATCATAACTCACTAGGTATGAGCAAAAAACTGATTTTAGCAAATTTACTTTTTCACTTATAACTTTCTAGATTCCAATTATTTTTTAAGATCGGAGTTCCTTGCTGTTTGTAATGCTTATATATTTTTTTACACAATCCAAATGTAATATCCATCCAAATCAGTAACAAAAAGAACCCAAAATTATTAGTACCATTTTTCTAATATTGGTTTCATTTTCCCAATTTTGCAATTTTTCTGTAAACACAATATTGTTTTAGTTTCGTTTTTCGGGTTTGAAATTAAAATTAACCATTTTTACCATCAATTCGTAAACAACAGATCAAGCAAAATTTTAATATGAAATGTCTCTTTTTAGTCACTTATTCCCCTATTATTAGATAACTGTCGACCACTATCGTAGCCTGCAGAATAGAAACGTTGAAAATTCGTACGTTGAGTGGGATGAAAATATTGTGGTGTAAATGCAGTCTCGCCCACAAAGAATGAAATCCGAGCGAATCTGAGATCGATAGAGAAATTTCCGATTCCGTTGCCATCATATTTGTGTAAAATATTCAGCTTATACCGTAATCTTCTTAAACGAACTTCCAAAGTGCATTTGGCCTAACCCCCCTCACTTCGACGAACAGCTGAAATAATGAATGCATCACAGATTTAGCCACGCGTTACATTATTTATCAATGGATTAAATATCAAGAATTCATCATATTTGAATAAGAAACAAAAACAAATTCGCCTTTCTTTTGTCAGAAACAAAACGTGTAATGTAATTTCTGATAAATGGGAATGAGTCGGGGTTCTTTAGTGAGGTTATGTTCAGTGACGTGAATGGCCAGATAAATAATGAATTCGTGTGTAGTGTGCCTGCTTCAAAAGAATGTTTTGCTGCTTTCTTTTCTACAATTGTGATATCGTTTATTGTGCATTTCGGACCATATATCATTTTTAATGTAATTTAAAAAACTTGGAGGAAATGACAAGACAGAATTGCTGACAGTGACGCTTTTTCATCACGAAAAAAAAGTAACATATCTATTAGCCTCAACTTTAATTTATTACATTTTATTTTTTTTATGTTGACGAATTGAGTTATAAAATATTTTGATCATAACATAATATCTGTATTTCTTTGTCTGTAAGTTTGTATTTAAAAAAAATAATAATTAAGCTTCTGATATTTAAATACAAGAATTGATAAACTTCTTACAAAAATAGTATATTATTTAACAAGCATAATATGTAGGCTATATTACACGATGATGTAATTAAAAATACGAGCGGTAGCGAGTATTTTTAATCATCTGAGTGTAATGTAGCCATATTATGCGAGTCAAATACTATACTTTATCTACAACTATCAGGCATATAACAAATCTGATATTATTTGTTAAATATTCAGTTAGGTGTGGGCAGTTCATATATAGCTTAACAGATGGCGCCACAGTAGCACTTAAATGTCAAAATCACTTTTCAAATTGTATTTATTATACTTTTATAAGCATATATATTGATATTTATAATAAAAAATATGTTATTAATAAATGAACAGTTTAATAAAATATTATGTGTTAAATTATATGCCCTATTTATTACAGAAAAGTGTAGCGTGTATCATGACATTTCATATTACACTTGTGTAATATGAGTAGTATATTATATGTAGTATCACACGTATAATGTACCCATATTTCAATAGTTGTAGATAAAAGAGTTTTTTTGAAAGAACAATTTTAAAGAAATTTGAATATTATCATTTTTTTACCTCTCGCCACTCAGTACGAGAGTTATTGAAATCATGCTAAAAATCGGATAGTGAGTTTTCAATGGATAAGTACGCTTTGAAGTCCCTAGTACACGATGTTATAGTATTTTACAATATTAGCCAGGTAAAACAGTTTTTACTGGTGATAGGAGGAATTGACTGGCGAGCCGTTTAGGCGAGCCTGTCATCTCCTTGAACCAGTAAAAACTGTTACCTGGCGTATAATGTACAACAGTTTACTTGTTATTGACTTGTAAATAAAATTAAAATTAAAACCAAATTTTGACAGTTACTAATTTTGTGTCAAAAATTGTTTTAAATGATATATCGTAAGCCTTGGAAGACAATAAACAATGGAACTACTAGCCAGTAAATCTGACAGGTGTCATCTTAACATGCTAGGTACTGGTAAATCTGACAGCTGTCATTTTTACAATGTAGTAGCTTGTAAAAATTAATTTACCTGGCAACAAAGAGTTAAGATAAATGATAGTTTACAAGTCAGTAACAAGTAAATATTTTTACGATGATGTCCTTGTGTATAACGATTACTCAAATATTAGAGAATGAAAAAAATTGAAATTTTGGATATAACATTCTGACACACTATATTAGATCTGATTAGATTTTGTTGTTAATCGTGAAACCGGAAGTGGCGTTTTCATGAAGCTCTGAAGTGTTTTTCTGAAATATCTTAATTAATTATGAATATATGACAATTTTAATAAATAATTATTTGACATTATTAGGTAAAATTTTACAGCTGTCATTTACTCATAATTCCAGCGAAGAAGCGACAATTTGGGTTAAAAATGATTCTTAAATTACCCCAGTTTCGCTGTCGTGATCAAAATGTCATTTTTGACTCTCGTTTGTCTGTTACTACACAGCACCTATTCGTAAATTTTTCCAATAAATTCGTGGCTTT
This sequence comes from Stenolophus ochropezus, assembly GCA_035578165.1. Lineage (NCBI taxonomy): Eukaryota > Metazoa > Arthropoda > Insecta > Coleoptera > Carabidae > Stenolophus > Stenolophus ochropezus. Next base: position 4,964,630 of record JAQOWZ010000010.1, read on the forward strand.
TATTATATTATAAATATTTCATACATCTGTACCTTTTTATTTTTGACTTTTTAAGTAATGTATTTGAATTGTTCGATATTTGGTTTTTGCCACTATCCAATTAAAGTTAGAAACTAAACTAGTAAATCGATGTGCAAATTGGTAGGAAAAAGTAGAGGCCTTGTAGCCTGGTGGGTATCAAGTTTAGCAGGTTCGCGCATCTCTGATGTTGGTGTGATTACAGATCTGGTGTAATGAAAGGCGTGAGAGAACGTTTGATAGCCGGATAATTAATAGCTTCATGACGTTCGCGGGGCGGAGGGCGGGGGCGGAGGCTGATCTGATCAGCGGCACCGGGAAATGCAAATGGGGGAAAGGTTCACAACCCACTAATACATACATAATCACGCAGAAAAAGTTGTTATAATATTTGCTTAGTTCGTCTCAATATATCGTTTTCTTGTGAACTTTATCTAAGATATTTATTTATTGATATATATAGTTAGTAGGACGTGATGATTTTATGGATGATGCAATATTCCCTTTTGACGAATTTGTCAAAACAATGTAACTATTCATATTGGCTAACTTGTCCATGAACTACTTTACGTATTAATTTTGGCAAAAAGTTCCTACTAAGCATGACAAATATGGGAAAAATAATAAAAAATGGCGGTAAAATTCGATTGAGATTGAAATCGCTTTTATTTGTTTTTAAAGCTATATAATAAAAAAGATATGTAACAAAACCTAATCTAAACCAAACAATCTAACCTAACCTAATCGAACTTAACTTAACCTAACCTAATCTAACCTAACCCAACGTCTAACCTAATTAAACTTAACCTAATCTAACTTAACCTAAACCAACCTTACCTAACCTAACACAACATAACCTAATCTAATCAGATTAGGTTAGGTTAGATTAGATTTTCTATTCCGCATCTTTAAAAAAGTAGTTACAGTACTAAAATAGTGCGTTTGTAGATAATTTCAGTGCAATAATAGATTAGTATTTTTTTAAATATCAAATTTTGAAAGCGTTACTATGTAAACGAATCACAATAATTGTTAAAACTTTTTTTATAATTTTAAATTAAAGTATTAGGAGTACTTAGAAATATTTAGATAAATATAGTTGTTGTAGATTGCAAATAGAGATTTGAAAGTATGATTTTTTATATAAAGACACAAGAGGCATAAAATTTAAAAAATATAAGTGTACAATTTTAAAACCAATATCATAATAATTATCGATTTTGTTCACTTTTACAAAATTTAAATATCAATGGAATCGTGAACAACTTTTTTTAATTATATTTTCTGAGAGAACAAGGTGAAACAAGCATAACACTGAAAAAGCGACTGAAAAATATGTCGTGGTTAGCGAGATATAAATTTTTAAAGTTAAAATTTGACATTATCTGTCTTCGTCAGTGATGAACAAACTTTCATTTGAAATCATATTTAAATGAATTATTTTCTCTTAATATTCATTCATGGTTGTATATTTTTATATTCTATTGCAAAATGGTAATATTTCGATAATGGTTTAGGACCTTATTATGAATCTTATTCTTTAATTCGATTAAGATTAAAATTGAAATAAATTAGACGTTCTAAAACAATGAAAAATAATTTTTCGAGATATTTTTGTTTTATTGAGTTTGTTGCCAGGCATGTCCCTTTAAGTTTACCATGTCGTACATAATCCCCAAGGTCGGAGCATTTTGCCTGAGGCCGACCCTGTGCGGAAGCGCACGTAGTATTCCGTATTCGAGCCGGTCAGACATACCCTTTAATTTCCGGCAGCCAGCAGTTAGTTAGTATCACCCCTAACTTTAATTGCACGTTCCTTCTCTGTGAAAACTGAGCTGCGCAACTTCCCGAGCTGAAAACTCACCGTCGAGCTGAAACTGCAAACTGCGAGCACGTGCACGTGACGCTGACAGTTGACTATAATAGTTGTAGTTTTCACCGGTGAGGAAATGCCAGTGTACATGGCATGTAGAGTTGGCTGTAGTTGTTACTTATATTCAAATACATTGGAATGTACTCATACCTATATGAATTATAAAAGACAGGGTTGCATTCATTTAAAACATTTAGATTTTTTTAAATCATTTATTTAAATCACTTATTCTGAAATTGTAATTTAACATTCGAGAATTACGAAAATTGGGCGAAAAAATGTGTGGATAATGTTACCATATGGCAATACTTTCAAGAATTACTAAATCTGTTTAACTTCGTCTATAAAACGCCTTTACTGGTACATTATTTTGAATTTGAATTTATAACGCAGAAATTTTTTTCTCTAATGTGTGATTTTTTACCTCTTGTCACTTAGCAGGAGTACAAGAGGTATTGGAATCATGCTAAAAGTCAATTTTTTTCAATGTAAATGCACGTTTTGAAGTACGTAGCACACTATTTTAATATTTTTACAATGATGTTTGTCCATGTGTGTGGTTGTTTGGATGGATGTGTGAATAGATATTGTCGTAACGATTACTCAAATAATTAAAAAAAAGTGAAGTTTTGGATATAACATTCTGAAACCCTAGATTTGATTTGATTAGATGTTGATAATTTAAATAAAAAAATCCGATCTAAATGAAAAAAATATGATTTTTTTAATTGACTATTGTTACGTCCGTCATAAACCTAATAAAATTATACCCGTACCAACTTAGCTTGTGATACATAATATTATTGTAAATGATTCCGATTATAAAAATTATAGAGCAAGGTTATTGATACTAAAATAGAATTATGTAATGATATTTAAGTAGCGTGAATGTGAGGTTATAAATAACGCTAGGAGGTAGCGTGGCCGAGCGGTCTAAGGCGCTGGTTTAAGGCACCAGTCTCTTCGGAGGCGTGGGTTCGAATCCCACCGCTGCCATATTTTACTTCTTCTATAACAAATAAATACATATATCCCTATATGAAATATAAATAAAATTAGCATTGAATCATTGTCACCTATCTTACTCTTAATCAAACTGAAATATAAGCATTAAGATAATTTGGTGGCAGTTACAATAAGTTCTGTTAAATTTATAGGCTATTTACAAGCAAGGCATCTCCACCAGTTCTTACTATTCCCATTGAAAGATCCTTGTTAATCTGGCAGCAAAACGTCTGAATTTGACAAAATATAAAGATAATATTAGAAGAATGCTATTTGGAATCGTTGGAATCTAGCAACCCGTGGAACAAAAGACTATAGTGAACCAAAGACATCAAAGGATAACTGATAATTATGATGCACAAAAAGATTAAGCATATTTAAATCGATAGGTAAACCATACGGTTTTCAGAGTCATGTCAATTAACTATATTTCTTTTAGAAATACATTATTATGTTTATATTTTTTCATTAATAAACAATTGAGTTTGACATTTGCATTTTGGGTTATAAATTTTTCTGACAGGTCTACACCAAGTGCAACAACCATTTTAAGAATCATTATAATAAATAAGTTTAGAGGAAATGGTAGAATAGTAAAATGGTCTACTACACAATAAGTAAATGTAATAACAAATAATAAAACAATAATAACAATAAATTTTCAAAAATCCATGAATCCATCCATTAACTGCTAAGCAATAACTCAATCTATTATAAAACTTTTGAAATACATACGAAGATATTTGGGCAATTGTAATATTTTGAGAAATGTTTTGAATTTAAACTTTTAATTATCCTAAATTATGGAAATTTCCCTCAGTAAAAACTTGATTTTAAATTTTAAAAGTTACCAATAAGAAGAATCTAGACGTGCAAGATCGAGTAATCTAGCAGACCACTATTCTACCATTTCCTCTAACGATATTACTGATTCTTAAAATTGTTGTTCAACTTGGTGTAAGCCTATTTTTTCCTTATGTGTCATTTTAAATGAGCCCAGCAAGTATACATTGCTATCCATCAAACGTCAAGTCGTAATCATGAATATGATAAATCCTATGTTTCACGTTAGAAAATACTCATGGTATAGGAAACAGTACGGCATATGTTTAATTATTTATTTGTTATGGGAGAAGAAATAAAACATGGCAGCGGTGGGATTCGAACCCACGCCTCCGAAGAGACTGGTGCCTTAAACCAGCGCCTTAGACCGCTCGGCCACGCTACCTCGTAGCGTTATTTATAACCTCATATTCACGCTACTTACATATCATTACATAATTCTATTTTATTATTAATAACCTTCCTCTACAGTCTACAGGTTTATAAATCGGAATCACAGAGGAAGAAGTAAAATATGGCAGCGGTGGGATTCGAACCCACGCCTCCGAAGAGACTGGTGCCTTAAACCAGCGCCTTAGACCGCTCGGCCACGCTACCTCATAGCGTTATTTATAACCTCACATTCACGCTACTAAATATCTTTACAAGATCCAAGATCTATTTTTAGTACTTGCAGTCTTGCCTGTTTTAATACAATCGAAATATTTTTTAAAAAAACATACCAAACTATATTTATCTTTTTACTATAGTGCACACTCTACACCAACTAAAGTGCCCGGGAGATGATATTTGGTAGAACCTGATACGGTATAAATATATATTGAAACATCCAATTACATATTTTTATTATTATTATTCTTAAATTCATAATAACATAATAACATATTTTTTAACATAAATCACAAGTCAATTTTTTTTTCGAGAAGGTTAAGAATTTAAATATCTAAAAAATATGTATTGATATCTGCAAATTGTAGATTTGGTACACCCAGCAATGGGTAATAAGCTGGATATATTTATTTAGTGATAAAAAACTGAAACAAGAATAGAATTTATATTATAATTTATAGGCCAAATCTGTAAGTCTTACAGATGTATAAATCTGTAAAAACGCATCTATTTTTGTTGATTAATTTAAAATTATACATAAAAGTAGCTGTTTTCGTTGCGATATTTAATTTCATATGTAGAAGTGAATGTCTTATGAATACACTCGATAACCTTACCGAGAAAAACACTTGCAAAAAACTAATGCAATTAAGTGTTTATTTACAATGAGCCGTTTATAAGTAATTAAATCTCAATAAATGAAGCTATAACTACATCTACATAAATCAAAGAAAGCTGATTATTCTACAGAACAAGAAACAAGTTGCAAGTGCAGGTGCATTGCTACGTACGATGCCTTGCACCGAGTCTGATTCATGGACGTAGACGCACATGTTGCGCTCGGGGCACGTGCCCCATTTATTCTTGCTAACTGCTTCATTTTTCACCGGATTAATTCGTTGCTCGTGATAAATACGCGATGACAGCTGCGGAAATTGTAAAGCGGAATTGTGCAAATAAAAATAAATATCATTTTAAACACATTCACTTTATTTCATTTTTCTTTAAATTGATGGTAAAGTAATAATTCTTTACATACAAAAATAAATGTTTGTGTATACCTGTAAAAATATAATATAATAAAAATCAATTGAATACATAGGACTGCCACAAAATTCTACCAAAATAATTAAAAAATTTTATTAATTAAAACTGTTAGAATCTGCTTTTCCCTAATATTCTGTGGTTTTTTTTAGTTTCTTAATTTTTTGCAAGGCATGTAACCGGTTAAAAAAACCGGTTAATAAAAACCGGTAACCGATATTTTCAACGAAAATTGCGAACTTTAACCGTAATTTTAACCGATATTTTTCAGGCCGAAAACACCGGTAACCGTTAACCAAGAAAAAAAATAAACCGGTTTTAGCGAACTTTAACCTTTATTTTAATATCATTTAGCGACAAAAAATTTTAATATTTTTTTTATATCTGTTTTTTCTATTTGTATTTGAACATGAGTCATGACAGTTCTTACAATTAACATTTTATTGGAGAGTCATAAATGTAGGTCTCTTTGGCCGTTAAGGTTACTTAAAAAGTCCAAATAAATACGGCCTTTGTCAACACAGGCAAGTTTAAAATTGAAAAGTGACCTGCGTTTTTCTGAATAAATTACGGGAATTTTTGTGAATATTTATTAATTAAATTGTTTTTTTTTTAATTGTTATATTTTCTCAGATGGTAATTTTTTATTATTTTTTTAAATTATTTATTCTATAATTTTTTTAATCAAATATTTATAATTACTTTTTTTTTATTAATGTTAATAATTTTTTAAACCGATATATTAACCGGTTTAAACCGGTTTCCAATTTTTAAAAACCGGTTTTCGAACTAAAACCTTTATTATTATAACGTTCTCTATAAGGGTATACCGTTAACCAGTATTTATTTCGGTTACATTCCCTGTTTGTAACTAACTTTTAGTAATTTCTAATTACAGTTGAATATAAAAAGTTACAATTTTTAGGTTTTTACTGTAAAATTTTTCATATACAGCTGAAATATTCCAAAAATACCCATGTATGAGTCCAAAATTTTGGTTTTTGATTGTTGACACCCTTTAAACCCAATTTTAGGTCAGGTTTGGGTTCCTTTTTACCCATTTTAAGGTGTGACAAATTTCCAAATGTACTATACAATATGTTTACACACTTTTCAACTCATTTTTGGGTATAAAAAGCAACACATAATCATGTTAAACTTATTTATTTAATTATGAACACCTAAATCATTGTTAAGCACTTTAAACCCATTCCAGGGTGTGAAATAACCCAAATAAACCCATTTTTAGGTAAAATTTATTGATTTTTTTGAAAAAACCAAATTGATAGTCGCCGATGCGCTGATTTCAAATTTTCAAACCGAATTTAATTATCTCTTCCCATTCCTGAGATATTTGGCCTCAAAGTTGCACCTCAAAAAAGTGTGTTTTTTGAACATATCTCTAAAATGGCTAGAGATATAGTGTCAACGATTACACCAGTCGATTCTACGCGCAAAGTTACATAAAGAAATGTTTTCTCCGCATATACGATCTTTGGAACGATTTGGTGAAAAATGAGAAAAACGAAAAAACCTGAATTTCAATTTTTCGCTTGGAAACTTTTTGTCACCAAATTTTATATTCTGGACTTAAGTAAATACAGATGCGCTGATTCCAAATTTTCAAACCGATTTCAATTATCTTTTACCGTTCTCGAGATATTTGTGTTCAAAGTTAGACCTGAAAAAAACAGTTTTTCAGGAATAATTCTGAAATGGGTTCAGATACGGCTTTGGCGAGCTCACCAATCTATTCTACGGGCAAAATTACATTTTTGTACCAATTTTCAGATTTTTATTCCAATGGATACAAATTTTATAGAGGAAAAACGAAAATCGTCAAAAATCGAAAAAAATCGCAAGGGGTTCATCAGGCGATTTTTCGATTTTCGCGATTTTCGTTTTTTTGCTCTAAAAATTGTATCCATTGGATTATTAATCTGAAAATTGGTACACTTATGTAATTTTGTCCGTAGAATCGATTGGTGAAGTCGTCGAGATCGTATCTTGACCCATTTCAGGGATATTCCTGAAAAACGATTTTTTTCAGTTCCAACTTTGAACCCAAATATCTCGAGAACGGTAAGAGATAATTGAAATCGGTTTGAAAATCTGAAATCAGCGCTACTGTATTTACTTAAGTCTGAAAAATGAAAAGATTTGGAGCCAAAAAGTTCTCCAGCGAAAAACTGAAATTCCGGTTTTTTCTTTTTTCTCATTTTACACCAAATCGTTCCAAAGAACATATATGCGAAGAAAACATTTCTTTATGTAACTTTGTGCGTAGAATCGACTGGTATAATCGTTGAGACTGTATCTATACCCATTTTAGAGATATAGTCAAAAAACACACTTTTTTGAGGTGCAACTTTGAAGCCTAATATCTCAGGAACGGGAAGAGATAATTAAATTCGGTTTGAAAATTTAGAATCAGCTCATCGGCGACTATCAATTTGGACTATTTTAAAAAACCAAAATTTTTGACCGAAAAATGGGTCATTTTGGATTTTTTCGGCCGTAAAATCAAAATTTTAAGGTGAAAATCTAAATATTGTTAGTTTTCATGATTAACTATGATTGTAAATTACTTGGAGATGAGAAAAGATATTAATTTTTATTTGGATATGGTTTGGAATATATTTGCGAATATAGATAACAATTATCAAAACAAAATTTCCAAATATAAGTACTTCCGGTCATCATTTCCGTTGTAGGCCCAGGTTCGTGGTCCAATTAACAACTATCAATTGTTTTACAGACATCCTTTTGTTTAGATAAAGTTCATTTGTCCTAATTATTTATTTATTAACTGTTTCTTATATTATTATTTCCACCTTCTATATACAGGGTGGCTCAATGAAAATTATCAGCGCAATTTTTGACCACTTAACATCAATTTTGCAAAAAACGCTCGAACACGTCATTTTTAGTATAAAGGGGGAACACCTGAATGGATTAGTTCCAATGGCATAACTTCAACCCTATAATGGGGGTGGACTGCACCTCAAAAATTTTAAATGGAAAAGAGTGTCAAACATGACACAGTTCGAAAGGCCTTTCAATTCTCTTCTCAACAGTTTTTTATTTTTCAAATCCGATCATTAGTTCCAGAGAAATATCGTTTATAACAAATTTTATCAGGTATTTAAAATTGCAATCAAGTAGGCTTAAACAAATGACAAAATCGAATATCAGTATTTTTCCCGTAACGTAGAGGGCCGAATTAATAGGATAATATACTTTTATAATCTCGTAAATAATACAGTCACAGATGTAAAAGGAATAATAAAAGTTAATATATAAGACACAAACTAATAGCACTTTAAAAGTATACAACTTAAGTGTACTATTACTCAAGATCACGCCCGTTGTATTCTTCAAAATGTTCCATGTCGATTATCTTTTGTTTTCTACTAAAATATTTTAGAAGTAACTCGTGTTTGGTATCAAATGAAAGGATTATTTGATGAGGGCTGGCGTCTAGAAATGACAAAAAATTCCTTGTCTTTTGCTTTCAGCTAAAATATTTCAAAAGTAAGTCGTGCTTGGTATCAAATGTAAATACTCGACTATGTTTGGCGTGCAAAAATGTCAAAAATCATGTCAACAGGCTTTTGTTTCTGGAGAAAAGTTGTCAGAAGTACGTCGTATTTGGTATTAAATGTAAATAAAAAATGACAAATAATTACCATGTCAATCAGCTTTTGTTTTTGGCAAAAAGTTGTCAGAAGTATGCAGGGCATGTAACCGGTTAAAAAAAACCGGTTAATAAAAACCGGTAACCGATATTTTGAACAAAAATTGCGAACTTTTCAGGTCGAAAATACCGGTAACCGTTAACCAAAAAAAAAATAAACCGGTTTTAGCGAACATTAACCTTTATTTTAATATCATTTAGCGAGGAAAAATTTTAATATATTTTTTTTATATCTGTGTTTTCTATTTGTATTTGAACATGAGTCATCACAGTTTTTACAATTAACATTTTATTGGAGAGTCATAAATGTAGGTAGTTTCTTTGGCCGTTAAGGTTACTTAAAAAGTTCCAAATAAATACGGCCTTTGTCAACACAGGCAAGTTTAAAATTGAAAAGTGACCTGCGTTTTTCTGAATATATTACGGGAATTTTTGTAAATATTCATTAATTAAATTGCTTTCTTTTAATTGTGATATTTTTCTCAGATGATATTTAAAAAAAAAAAAATTAATTAATTATTCTCTATTTTTTTAATCAAATTTTTATAATTAATTTGTTTTAATTAATTTTAATTATTTTTTTAACCGATATATTAACCGGTTTAAACCGGTTTCCAATTTTCAAAAACCGGTTTTCGAACTAAAACCGTTATTATTATAACGTTCTGTATAAAGGTTAACCGTTAACCAGTATTTTTTTGGGTTACATGCCCTGATTTTTTGTAACTATTTTTTAGAAAATTGTCAAAATGAAATTAAATTTTAATAGGGTTTATCTCAGAAATCAAATAAAATGTGTTTAAAAATTTGAATTTATTATTTCTTTTATACGTATATAAGTTTTTCAGTTAAAAGAGTAAAAGATGAAGATATACAATAATGACAATAGGATGTTTAAAGATTTGTAATATTTGATTTTTCAAATTAAATCTATAATTCAGTCATTTGAAAAATCTTTCGTATTTCACATAGAAATATAGAATCTTAAAATTTTAGCATTTAATTTGTATTTCTATCTACCTATTGATTCAACTAAATTTACTTTTACTTTGATTTATGATTGCTACTATCTAATATCTGTGATTTTATAGCGTGATTGTCATCTGTTAAATTTAAAAGTTTATAACAATGTTTCAAATTTATTATTTGTTAAATGAAAGTATAAAACATAAGGATTTTTTTTTATTTATATCTAGTTCGAAGGGTAGTACAAATTTTCAGGTATAGTTCTGTTGACCACAATGGGGTCCTCTACTATAGTAGCAAATTAGGAAATTGATCACTTAAGTCAATTCAGATCTTAATTCTGTATGATAGAAAAATGTAAAAAAGTTATTCGTTTATAAGTTATTAGAGTTTTCAGTACCCTTAACTTCTAGGTCATAATATTACACCTTTCTCTCTCACACATCTACCCAATTTCAAATTCTTACTACTTCTAATCCTACTGCCAGTGTAATATATCATATTTCACAATTAATATATAGCTGGTAATTAAAATCAAAATATAAAGCACATTTTAGGGCTAATCTAAATTTAGAAAAAATAGTTTTAAATACTGTGCGATCAGGAAAATTTGTAAAATAAATATTCACGATATGGAAATGAAAATATCTTTCATATAAAAAAAATGGAGGACCACATTGTCGTTCCTTATACTTCTCAAAACTATCAGTTCCATTTACTTCACTTAGAATGTACGTGAAGTGAAAAAGGATGACAGTGACATTGTAGATGTGCTATTGCATCAATTATGATCTTATCTAGTGTAGAATTAAATTTCGAACAACTTTATATTGTTGTAGTTTTGGTCTAAACCTATCAGGAGAGAGATTATCCCTAATTTTTTGAAATCTCATACTAAAAACCTATGTTCCGCATTTCGTTGCACACACTGTATATCTAATTTAATATGGAATAGAATTTATAATAAGAGTTATTTCACATCTATACTTATCTTAATCTAATCTAATCCAACAAAAATTTGTACTCGTATAGTGGAATTAATCCTGAAAGAAACTATACTCGTATACACATACACATAAAAGAAAAAGCTAAGTAATGTAGGGATTGGTATAATGTGTAATTCTCCTAAGTAATATCGGATTGTCTGTACTCTTATGTGTAATTCTCCATCTGTGGCAGAGTTTTTCGTCCGCGATGCAATCAGAAGCTCTGGTTGTGTATCTGATGTGCAGGAACATGTGTTGCTTACCGGGGTAATTAAAGCACGCGATACTCGCCTAATGACCGCTGTCCGACGCCGCCAGCACCGCAGTAATTGCGCTACTTTAAATTAACCAATCCCACTTATCGCCAAACATGAATACGGATCGCAGGAGACGCGTTCTTACTATTGTTTTTTGTTGCAGATGAGATGGTTTCGAGGATGAGTTCATGGAAATGTAAGTGCTTTTAAAAATACTTTAGTAAATGTATATCAAAAGATTTTATTATATCTGCATCATAAAATTTGTTTAACACGTTAACTGCCACCATTAAAGAAAAAAGGTGGGTCCCTTGGGCCTTATTTTCTTTTTTTACAGATTTAGGGTGTTTTCATATTAGAAAATACAAGTATGATAACAGAATTGATTTTTTTTAATGTTGCTCTAAAATTTGAAGAATTTTATTGAGGCACAATATATGCACCTCACCTCAGTATTTTATCATTTCAGAGACTAAAAAACAAAAATATCTTGCGCTAAGGATAGGTTTTGGTCTGTCAGGCCACCGAGAATTAAACTACGTTCACAGATATGCGTTGCGAGGTACAAAAGTTAGACCACGGAGCATAATGTGTATTCAAACACTGAGGCACAAACGATGTATCTTAGACCATAAGAGGATATTTTAATGAGACACATAAGATGTACCTCATGGCAGTTAACGTGTTAAGAAAATATTTTAGTAAATATGGAGTAAATGTATTATAATAGTTATTTACATAACAAGCGTGGAAAGTGGTAAATAGCAAGCGTGTGTAGAGATTGAAGAACGAGGCGTGTAGCGCCGAGTGATTTAATACAGGAGCGTTGCTATGCACTTTCAAGCGAGTTATGTACACTATTTTTCAGACGACCACAAAATATTATAATAAAAACAGGGTTTATACAAAAGTGTCAATGTCAAACACAACTCACGAAAGCATTGACGTTTGGGTTTGAGGTTAAGTATCACTAGTTAACCGGAAACTGTTTTGGAAGTCTAGTACGTATTATTTGAACAATTAATAAAACTATCAGTACATTTTGACTCTTTATTTTTGTTATTAATTCACTACCAATTTTAAAATCGAAGTTTTAAGCAAATTTTCATTAATTTTGTTACCTTTCATTATCAAAGTTCCATCTATTGACCACTAATCGTCATATCCGGTTATATAACCCACTAGTATGTTATTATAACACACGCCGTGTGCTATGTTACATTTTCTGGTATTAATTACAGTGTAAATATGGCTACTTTCATATGTGATCGTCTGAAAAATTTGTTTAACAAACTAAAAAGCCTGCTTTAAGCAATAACAAAATCATCAATACATTGAATTTCGCTTCTTCTCCATAACCAAAGAACGTTACATCAAATTCACAATATTTTGAAATGTATTAAAATAAAAAAAATCAGGGATGGAATTTCATAACTCGGTTGCTGTTATTTGAATTTTTATGATATCAATTGCAAATAAAAATGACAAAGTGAACTTATGATTCTATAACAGTAATAGGTATTTATGGTTGATACATAACCTAATGGGAAAGAGGGAAAGTATTTTAAATTCAATTGGTATTGCCTTGCAGAATACCGATTCCGATTTGTAATTGGAACTCTTGATACTTAAGAACAGTATAAGAGCAATAAGTCTTGTAGTTACAATTTATGGAATCCCAACTCAGGGTTTGGATTCCATAACTGCAAAGTGATTTTGCAAGAACACTGATGTAAAAATATCTTAATTTAATTGCAAATTTAAATTCCCACCAGTGTTGCCAATAGTAGGTTGACGAACATCTGAATTTGATTCAACAAAAGTTACTAGAAATCACTAAGATTGAAAAGGAAAAGGGAACATTTATATTTATAATATTAATATAAAAATATTTTACATTCTTCATAAATATAATTTATCAAAATAAATCTCTGTTAAAATAAATACATTCTGCCCATAAATAAAAAAAAATCAATCTATTACTACCAGTGCTGTGATCTGAACCAAAGAAGCCAGGTTCTCAATGATCAACAAACTTATAAATTTCATAACATCAACTTCACTAGCAGATTTAATATTAAATTAATAATAAAATAACCGGCGACGACAAATTAGTAAAAAAAAAATCTTGATTCTGACATGTCTGAAATCAACAAATATTGTCTGAAATTGTCATTTGAAAACACTAGAATTAGTGACAAAATCATCATATTAGCAACTGATTCCCATCATGAAAACATCTGTAATTTAAAATTTGTGATTGATACCTAGGACGACTTATGAATCCATCTCTAGGTCTGTTATGATGCAGATATAATAAAAAATACCGTATGATAAACGTGTACAAATGCCGTTAAAGATTACCTTATACAGTTGTATTACAATATACTAGTTTGTTTATGATCGACCTGAAAGATCTATAGCTTCTAGACTTCAGTAATTGACAGAAAGTAGACATTCGAAGATTAAACATTTCTGCTATAGCAAATATTTACAAACGTTAAAATGAATCAAGATCATAATACTGCTTTCTACCTCCATTTTTCAGATTATAATAAAAATATGTATGTCAGGTGTATAATTATGTTTTTAAAGCACTAGTGCTATAATACTCAGCATATGTGCTGAAATAGTTATTTACATAACAAGCGTGGCAAGTTGTAAATAGCAAGCGAGTGTAGAGATTGAAGAACGAAAGCATTGACGTTTGGGTTTGAGGTTAAGTATCACTAATTAAGCGGAAACTGATTTGGAAGTCTAGTACGTATTATTTGAACAATTAATAAAATTATCAGTACATTTTGACTCTTTATTTTTGTTATTAATTCACTACCAATTTTAAAATCGTAGTTTCAAGCAAATTTTCATTAATTTTGTTACATTTCATTATCAAAATTCCATCTATTGACCACTAATCGTCATATCCGGTTATATAACACACTAGTGTGTTATTATAGCACACGCCGTGTGCTATGTTACATTTTCTGGTGTTAATTACAGTGTAAATATGGCTACTTTCATATGTGGTCGTCTGAAAAAATACTTATAAACTGCTATCATACTATAGAATAGGTATTATTTCTTGAAATGTGTCAGATATTTCATACTCATACAATTTTATACGTATTATGTGTACTATGATCAATACATCATCCATAAATCAAAGAGAAATACAACTCTTCCTATCATCACCCCTACACCTAATCAGCAATTCCTCTCCACTATTAGCATTTCCCGTTTTCCTTACATCTCACTTATTATTTCCTGCTTGCTTCGCGTGAGCCGGGTCCATCTCTCCTCGGCGAAGCGAGCGAGACTTGGGGCCCATCTGATACGGAATAGGAGGGCCCCACGCCCTGAAATAATACCTCGTAAATAAGCCGCGCGCCACCGCCGTAGGCCGAGCGGACCAACACCCCACACCACGCGGAGTACACAAATGAGAGGTTGGATACTCTGGAAGGTGTCAAACGTAATTATACCCCGATGTGGTTAATATTATAAATATTTATATTTGGGCTATGTATGTATTCATCTTCTTGTGGCTTGGTGATATAAAGAAGGGGATTTGAACTGAAAAAGGTATAGTGAAACTGAATATACTCGTGCATAGCGGGTCTTAGTAAGTCGAGAAAATTATTTTTTTGGCCTTTTGAAATATAACTATAACAATCACACATCTTTAACGTTACGGTAATTACGTTTTTATATAATAAAGTTTTGGAAAAATGTTTATGATTATTTTTACATTTCATTGCTTTTCGAAGCATTTAGTTGCAAAGTCTATTATATTTTTTTCAAACAATTGTTGGAATCTATTATTTCGTCGACTCTGCAAAGACGAAGAAACTTTAGAACCCAATTATTGTAATTGTGAATGTCCAACTGTAGCCGAAAGTAGAATTAATAAGCTTGATAAAAAATGCATAATGACAAATGAAATCGAGAAATTTATTCGTAGAGCTATAATAAGCTTCATTAAAATTTTGAACTGTTCCCAGTAAAGCAAGTTAAACGTTAAACCTAGCTGACAATTCTGCTAATATATTCGTTTTCTAATGTTCTTTATAAAAATTATTTTCAAAATAGCGTTTGATACAATTTTTTTGCAATCAAGAATTCTTAGTGTTTTTTCTTTGACATGATATTTAAAAAAAAGCATTTTTTTCGATCGGATGAAAACGGACACCTTTCCAGTATATTTTCCAACCGGAAACTTCATTATTCCGATATTTTAGTGTAGTCGGTAGGTTACGAAAAATAACAGTCCGAGAAAATATTTTTCTACGACACTATGGAAAGTTGTACTTTCCTCACACTATATTAAACATGAAAGTTTTTTCTCACAGTATTTGCCAATACTGCGCATGTGCAGTAAAGGAAATAATTATTTCTCACTGTAATTACCAACACTGCGCATGCATAAAAACACTCTTTTTGAGGTTACGTGCACCATATTGTTCTTTACGTCAAATAGCTTTTGTACATTTATTTTTGTTGTGTAATATTTAGCACTGCGTTCGTAGAAAAATATACCCACACCTCGTGGGAAATAGACGACTTTCTGCACTTGTTGCACAATATTCTATTTTAAGTACAGATAATTACTTATTTCTTTAATTGTTCTACTATTCCTGCCTCTGACATAGCATTACCGTACAGTACGCAGTCCATTGTTTTCCGTAAATAAAAATACAATAATATTTAATTCATAATTATTGAATATAAACCGATCGAAAAAAAATTAGTATATGTGTGTACCACGTAGGAAATGTGTCTTCTCTTATGTTGCTGGCCTCGTCTACGGCTTATTTCGCAATTTCCACTATCATCTGGAAATATATCACTTTTCCTAATAGATACACAATATTCTATTCTTCATCAATTCATGTGATTTTTTTTGGTTGCTTATATGATGATGTTACCATTTAGGCAAAAGACGGCATTAATAACAAGCGAAATTACTTTTTTCTTTTACATGATCTTTTGAAAATCACATATAATATGAGATAAGCTTGATATAGTTTCGGCTTTAACCCGAGTTTCGTAGAAAAGCAAAACACTTGTTCGGTAGTGTTTTCAAAGTCAAGCCAAAGTACTCTTTTACCGTTCGAGTAAACGTAACGTAGTCAAAGTTTTTATAATGAAATGTCCCAATTTATTTGTGTATTACTACCATAAAAACATTAAGTTAACAATACAGTGAAACACATTAGAATTTTAGGAAACACCATGATATCTTTTTGATAATTCGTGCATAAGTGTATATATCACTCGGTGTATTTCTCTGAATCCTCCTCCATATGCAAACCACGGTTGCCGGAGGTGTCTGTAATTTAGACATACACAGTAGGCACTGGTCGTACCAGTATCTATTCCCAGTGAGGTGTATATACGAGCGCCGTATGCAGGTGTGCACAGCGAGCTGCAAGCTAGTGGTGGTACGGCCGACACGAATGTCGACCTGGGCTTTATCGTTCTTTAATTTACAGCCACTAATTGCCGGGATAGTGCAAGCGACTCTTTGAGGTTATCGATGCCGAGATGAGCAAGATAGGATGCCGGGAATTCTTTCTTACCAAGTGTTAATACGTATAGTACAGGACAAGATATTTGGTTAATCCCTTAAGCTTGGTAATGGATGCGGCTAACCCTCACAACGGGTGATGAGTCGAAAATATGTAGGGGCGGTATTAATAAAAATTTCATATTCTTATAACTGTGATGAGGATCAAAAATGGAAAGAAAATTAACCATTCCCCATTAGGCTGGATTAGTTTTTACATAAATAAAATAAAAATTTGTTTGTTTTAGTACGTATAAACCAAACATTTTTACCTGTATTATATATACCTATTTAAAAATTTGAAATCAGTCCCTGCATTTCTGTACCATAAATTTGGGGATAATCCCATGTTTACGGTATGCTAGTAGGGGGTGATGTAATCCAATTCTCAATTATGTTGTCCAGCACTATACTAGTATTACTTCTTCGATAGGAAAAACTCCGTCTTAAGTGTAAATGTGCTTTTTCATAAATTATCTTATATGGCCACCTTAAATTCATTAGTTTGGTACAAATAGCAATATTTGTAGATAATTTTTTAAAAATTATTTGTACTTTTCTCCTTTCGCCACTCAGTAAGAGATGTATTGGAATTATGCTAAATATCGGGTAGTGAGTTTTCGTTGGATAAGCACGTTTTAAAGTCCCTAGAAAACGATTTTAATATTTTTACGATAATGTCCGTATGTGTAACGATTATTAAAATACTTGAAATTTTGGATATCACATTCTGACATCCTAGATTAGATCTGATTAAATTTTGGTGATAATCGTGCGACCGGAAGGGGGGTTTCATGAAGATCTGAAGTGGTTTTCTAAAATATCTTAATTAATAATGAATTTATGAGAGTTTTTGTAATTAATAATTTATTATTTTGCCATTAACTAAAATTTTATGATTCAAATTAGTTCCTATCTAGCCCTATTCAACTATTACAAGTAATTAATGATTGACAGTGAAAATATTGTAAAAATAATATTCCAAAAATCAAAGGAATTGTACGAATTCTGTAAGACTATTTTTTTAATCATTCATTTTGCTGTCAGCAGTTAACACACGGATACTCATATATTACAATTTCAATTTATAGATAAAGAGGACAGGTAACTTTGGTAAAAATTGGTTAACCAAAAGAGATTGTTTCTCTTGTTATTTAAATGTTTTGCGCATATTTCGTGGTGGTCGCGTTATGTTGGCTACAACTGAGATAAAAAATTGTTAGTCAAAAATCTTCTAAACATAAAATGTAAATATTAGTAATTTCTATTTATCATAATTTTGAGTAGGGCGATGATGTACTCTATCCATAGTCATCCGACAATGCGTTAAATCTAGAGCATTGTACATATTCCGATCTTGTATAGCTACATTACATATGTTCCGACCTTGTCATCATTTTAGTGCTTACATGAAGTGTTGTAACCACAGCGAACACCTAACCTCACTAACATACCTCAACCCTTTCTCAGCTCTCAGCCATATGCCTGGCTATTATCACCTGGTTGCTTCTCCTCTACATAACGACGGTTTTATGACGT
The DNA here is from genome assembly GCA_035578165.1 of Stenolophus ochropezus. Lineage (NCBI taxonomy): Eukaryota > Metazoa > Arthropoda > Insecta > Coleoptera > Carabidae > Stenolophus > Stenolophus ochropezus. The sequence goes on from JAQOWZ010000010.1 coordinate 4,983,033, forward strand.
CATTAACTCCTAAACATCCGACAGTTTCATTAACGGAGCAGCAGCCCAACATGCAGTGACAAATACACTCAGAATTAACACCTCCACAAACATGATTTACGGGGGAACGGATAGCCGAAAGAAATTTTACTTTGTACTTCATTTTAAGTGTTAATGGGTCGATTTTGTTCACTCCTATAAGATCTGTAAGCAAATTTGTAATACCTGTAAAGCCGGGGACTCTCTCTCTCTCTATGGCACAACATTCCTCTGAGGAATAGGGCCTCAAGTACCTGAGGTACTTGTTTCATGACAGTTTTACTTGCATTTTTAGTGATGCAGGTTGTCAGCCTACAGTCTCTGCAAGGCCAGCACACACCGAGCCGTTGTGCGGTAACCCATCCAATTGGACAGGGCGGGCTATGTTGCTTATCTACACGATCAGACAAGACACGCCACGACCACACAACCGTACTGGCTGACAAAAACCGGGGACACACTGTATAAATAATGATCATTAAGTAAATTCTCAATTGAAGTTAATGTTCATTAGAATTTCTTGCACATGCGCAAATTCAATATACCCTTGACAAAAAAGAAGATAAAGATTCATTAAAGACACCGTAGTAGTTTTTAGATTTAGAGTATTATTCATGCCACTATACTTTATTGTCAATCGTCAACCCAAATAAGAATACTTTAACCAGATATCAACATTAACCTCAACATCAACCTCAACTGTATATTAAGTATTAACTGTTAATGATCTTTAATTTTTGTCGTGTGTCCCAGGTATTACGCTTACAATCCAAATGGCAATTCTGATTACGTCTGTAGCTTACAGAAAATTTGTGAATCCTTACAGATCCTTTAAATTCTTACGGTGACCTGGCAGTAAGCTTACAGATATGAGTTTTTGTCAAAAATGAAACAACAAAATGTTCAAATTTATTGGAATATTCTTGGAAGGCAATAACAATAGATAAGTATTGTAACGTTTTGAATGAAGTGTAAAAATAAATGAAAAACGATTAATTATATAATTAGGTTTAATAAACGAATAATAAATTATAAAAATAATAAAAGTAAGTAACACTATGAATAAACAAATATATACACTAATTTAAGAATTATAAGTATTAATAAAGACTTAAACACTAATAACATTTATTTGTTATTGATTTGTAGCAGAACTGTCAAGAACAAAAATTATTTGCTGAAATATTGTGGAAACACAAATGCACAAACTTATAATGAATCTTATATTCCCGTCATGAATCTTACTTGGAAAAGTAGATGCAGTATTTTTCCGTAAACAGGAAAATATTTGAAAATATCCAATTTTTAGCTCGAAAATTTTAAAATTTTACTAAATTTTGTTTGTAATAGTTTTTGAAGAATTAGCTACGCTGGTGCCAAATTTTCTATCAAATTTGCACATGAAAAAAGTGGGTTTTTTGGGTAAATCTCAAAAATGAGTAGAGATACAATTGCAATTACTTTACCATTCGATTCTACGGAAAAAGTTATATAAAGAAATGCTTTGTCCACATATACGTTCTTTGGAACGATTAGGAGAAAAATGAGAAAATCAAAAAAACCGAAATATGAAAATTTCTCCGAAAAACTTATTGTCTCAAAAATTTTTCATTTTCTTGACTTAAGTGTTGAACCTTATATAACAATGTTAAACCCTAAATAATTATATTAACTTTGTCCCAAATAATTTGGAATTCTGAAATTAATCTCAAACAAATTGGAACAGTATTGACCCTTATATAACAATGTTAAACCCTAAATAATTATATTAACTTTGTCCCAAATAATTTGGAATTCTGAAATTAATCTCAAACAAATTGGAACAGTATTGACCCTTATATAACAATGTTAAACCGTAAACAATTGTCGTAACTTTGTCCCAAACAATTTGGAACAATGTTAAACTTTCCAAAACTGCCTGAAATTAATCCCATACAATTTGGGGTAATGTGTAACCTTGTAGAACTATCTAGAACATTGTTAAACCCTGTACAACTGTCTCATCTGAATCCCAATTATCTTGGAACAGTGTTGAACCTGATAGATCTATGTTACACCCTAAACAAGTGTCTAACTTTGTCCCAAACAATTTGGAACAAATTGAAACATAGTGCAACTGTTTCTACTTACTCTAGAACACTTGGAACATCTTTCTGCCTTCTACAACTGTCTTTTTAAGTCTTCCTAGTAATTTCCAATAATAGTTATACATTAAAACTTACAATTTATAGTTTTTCACTCTAAAATTTTTCATATACAGCCAAAAAAATCCAAAAAGACCCATTTTTAGGTCCAAATTTTTGATTTTTGAAATAATTCCAAATTGATAGTCGCCGATGCGCTGATTTCAAATTTTCAAACCGAATTCAATTATCTCTTTCCGTTCCTGAGATATTTGACCTCAAAGTTGCACCTCAAAAAAGTGGGTTTTTTGGATATAACTCTAAAACGGGTAGGGACACAATCTCAACGACTATACCAGTGGATTCTACAGGCAAAGTTACATAAAGAAATGTTTTCTCCGCATATACGTTCTTTGGAACGATTTTGTGAAAAATGAGAAAAACGAAAAAAACCGGAATTTCAGTTTTTCGCTTGGGAACTTTTTGTCACCAAATCTTTTCATTTTCTAGACTTAAGTAAATACAGATGCGCTGATTTCAAATTTTCAAACCGATTTCAATTATCTCTTACCGTTCTGGAGATATTTGCGTTCAAAGTCAGACCTGAAAAAAAATGTTTTTCAGGAATAGTCCTGAAATGGGTCGAGATACGACCTCGGCGACCTCACCAATCGATTCTGCGGGCAAAATTACATAAGTATACCAATTTTCAGATATTTATTCAGGCGGATACAATTTTTAGAGCGAAAAAACGAAAATCGCAAAAATTGAAAAATCGCCTGATGAACCCCTTACGATTTTTTCCGATTTTTGGCCATTTTCGTTTTTTCGCTGTAAAAATTGTATCCATTAGAATATAAATCTGAAAATTGGTACAAAAATGTAATTTTGTCCGTAGAATCGATTGGTGAGGTCGCCGAGGTCGTATCTCAACCCATTTCAGGACTATTCCTGAAAAACTGAATTTTTCAGGTCCAACTTTGAACTCAAATATCTCGAGAACGGTAGGAGATAATTGAAATCGGTTTGATAATTTGGAATCAGCACATTATTCTTTACTGAAGTCCGAAATATAAAAAATTTTGGAGACAAAAAGTTTCCGAGCGAAAAACTGAAATTCCGGTTTTTTCCTTTTTCTCATTTTTCACCAAATCGTTCCAAAGAACGTAAATGAGGAGAAAACATTTCTTTATGTAACTTTCCGCGTAGAATCGACTGGTATAATCGTTGAGAATGTATCTCTACCCATTTTAGAGATATGGTCAAAAAACACCCTTTTTTGAGGTGCAACTTTGAGAGCAAATATCTCAGGAATGGAAAGAGATAATTGAATTCGGTTTGAAAATTTGAAATCAGCGCATCGATGACTATCATGTTAGACTAATTCCAAAAATCAAAATTATGGACCCAAAAATGGGCATTTTTAAATTTTTTTGGCTGTATATGAAAAATTTTAGAGTGAAAAACAATAAATTGTAACTTTTCATGTATGTCTATTATTGGAAATTACTAGGAAGACTTTAAAAGAAAGTTTTAGAAGGCAGAAAGATGTTCCAAGTGTTCTGAAATAAGTAGAGAGACTTGCACTATGTTTCACTTTGTTCCAAATTGTTTGGTACAAAGTTAAGGCACTTGTTTAGGGTGTAACATAAATGTACTAGGTTCAACACTGTTCCAAGATAATTGGGAGTAAGATGAGACAGTTCTACAGGGTTTAACAATGTTCTAGATAGTTCAACAAGGTTTAACTTGTTTTCGGAAAGAAGGTGGTTATTCCTGTGTTTGTACTGCTGGTTTTACCGGTTCAAATTGTAACATACCTTTAACTAAAGACGCATGTAAAAGAGATATTTGTAAGAGTGGTTCAACTTGCACTCCCCTTAAAAAAGGAGGGTTTATTTGTGAAGACTGTTATCCCAATAATGGGTATGAACATTATACAGAATTATGTGAGCTTAAAAGTAGAAGCTTTGGAAAAAACTCGTTTCTTACTTTTCCAAGTTTGAAACAGAGACGTCGTCTACATTTGACTTTAAAGTAAGTACTAAACTAAAAGCTTTTTTGAATTTTTTTAATGGATTTCTCTGTTTTTTTTTATAAGACACATTTTTTATATTTTTACTTTAACTTGTACGGAACAGGTTTACCAAAATAAAACAACATGCAAAATTAATAAAATTAAGTTTTATAAGCTTGTAACTCAAAAACTATGAAAGATATAGTCTTAAAATCAGAGCATGTAACCGGTTAATAAAAACCGGTAACCGATATTTTCAACGAAAAATGCTAACTTTAACCGTAATTTTAACCGATATTTTTCAGGCCGAAAATACCGGTAACCGTTAACCAAGCAAAAAAATAAACCGGTTTTAGCGAACTTTAACCTTTATTTTAATATCATTTAGCGACAAAAAAAATTAATATTTTTTTTTATATCTGTGTTTTCTATTTGTATTTGAACATGAGTCATGACAGGTTTTACAATTAACATTTTATTGGAGAGTCATAAATGTAGGTAGTTTCTTTGGCCGTTAAGGTTACTTAAAAAGTCCCAAATATATACGGCCTTTGTCAACACAGGCAAGTTTAAAATTGAAAAGTGACCTGCGTTTTTCTGAAGATATTACGGGAATTTTTGTGAATATTCATTAATTAATTTGCTTTTTTTTAATTGTTATATTTTTCTCAGATAGTATTTTTTTATTATTTTTTTAAGTTAATTATTCTGTAATTTTTTTTAATGAAAATTTTAAAATTAATTTCTTTTAATTAATTTAATTATTTTTTAATCGATATATTAACCGGTTTAAACCGGTTTCTAATTTTCAAAAACCGGTTTTCGAACTAAAACCGTTATTATTATAACGTTCTCTATAAGGGTTAACCGTTAACCAGTATTTTTTTCGGTTACATGCCCTGATTAGAAGTACATTTCCATAACAACGCACACTACTGACATTTTAAAATTGTTCTTAAATAATAATTTCATTTTAGAATAGAATAGAATTTTATACACGACGATAAAATTAAATTATCGACTCGCGAAAAATAATTCACTCGCGATTGTATCGCTCGTGAATTAACACTTTCCGCTTGTCGATAAAATATTATTTTATCGTCTTGTATAAAAAATAACTATTAAGCATTGAAGCTGAAATTTCTATAGCCAATTTAAAATCGTTTTTTCATTTACATGTATTCTCCAAATGATATCATTTGGTTTCTGTCAATTTCAGTTTTAATTTGAAGCAGTTTGTATATTTTTATCCAAGATTTTGACTTCAATTTGTCAATAGCTGTAAATATAAACACTTTCTTAAAAAAATCGTATAAATAATTTTTTTTCGTGTCTCATAAGGCAACGTATTGTTTTATTTCTCAATGTTATAAGAAATTAAATTGTCAAATAAATAAAATTTAACATTAATGCTAACATTTATATTGCCAATTTAAAATCGTTTTTTCATTTACATATTTTCTCCAAATGACATCATTTCGCTTTCTGTCAATCCCATTTTAATTTACAGCAGTTGGTATATTACCCACACATATCTTACACTTACAGTATTGTAAGAATAGTTATAACAACTTCCTGATGTTATTTCTACTTGTGTATTTGTCTGGCGTGGGCTGATCAGTTGGCCAGCGGTCGTACAGACGTCAGGGCGGTAATTAGTGGCACTCCGCGTTGTGCTTGTCACTTCCGGCCTGACTTGTCACCCCTTCCAACACCTGTCTCTGACACTGTCACACATCATCCCAGCCGGGGACAATGGAGGAATCCCGGGCAGTAGATTAGACGCGCCAATCAGGGGCAATTAGTTGTAGGGATTTCAAGATTTTTGGACAAGAAGTTGCATTGTTTTTTCTTCAATGTGTAACACGTACATATTTTATAACTACTAATCGGTTCATTGGCAAATTTAAGTAATATTTTCAAGAGGAACGTAAACATAATTATATTTTATTATTTTAATAATAGGTATAATACACAAAAATTAAATCACTTGTAGAATGAAACAGTCCGTATCACATAATAAAATTACAAACAAAATAATATTCTTTCAGACATAAAACAGTTAATATATATGGACATATGACAACTACGTATTTCATAACTAATAGTCGGTTTATTGGAAAGTAAATATAATGGGGGTTTCCAATACAACGCCTTTTTAAAATATATATTCTGCATATCAATTTTGGTCGTGAGTATATTGTAAAAAAACTAAAATAATATGTAATTGTTGAATACTTTATTTAAAAATTGAAATTAAAATTTTATTTCAATGACCTTGTGACGTCATTCCCCTGATCAGTGTTGCCAACTATAAGTATATAGGTTTTAATTTCTCCGGTTCGCAACACTGCCCCCGATAGCTAGCTTCATGTGATAAAATGACAGTGCAACAGGTATAAAACAATACTTAACAATAATAGCCACAAGGAAAATTGCAAGTATAAAAGCAGCGATAGCAAGAAAATCTAAATAATATTCATTTATAACTAAAATAAAATACTTTATGTATAAGTACATTCTTTTTTCATTAAATATTATTATAAATTCAGGACCTGATATTTATATCCTGCCTGGATTTCAAAATATACCATATACCACACACGTGGTAACTGGTAAATGCATCTATCGAAAGCATGAATCACGAAAGCAGGTTATGTTTATATTCAATGTTTGAATTTAAGCGGTACTCGTAGCCTAACTTCACTTCAGTTTTTTAGCTACTTATAGTTCTATCTCATAGCGCACATGGACTATCTTTTTCTAGTCAGGGGAATGACGTCACATCCATTGTCCGTAAACTTTATTAATTTTTTTCTCGGATACTATCAACTTTTTGGAAAAATAAAAAAATATGGGTCCAATATTTTGTTTTAAAGTTTATCATATAAAAAAATCAAAAAATCTTGGAAACCCCCATTATATTAAATGAATTTTAGTAATAGGTATAACATTCAAAAAGAGGTACACACAAAAATGAAATCACATGAAAATGAAACAGTCCGTGTTGCATAACACAAATAATATTCCTCCAGTCATAAAACAGTTAATATGTACAGGGTTGAATTGAAGAAAAAAGACCCACCGGGAAAAATATAGCTGAGGCACAGAGTAGATACATACAGAAGCAACACTCCATGTCGGTACCGTTCATGTTACCCTATTAAGTTCTATGACCGTGGAGCATTGTGTAGACCTTTAAATTTGTTGCCTTTCCCTGTCTCTCTCTACGATGTGACGAAACTTTCCGATTTTTAACAATGAGCCCTTTAAATTTATTGGCTTTCCCCATCTCTCCCTAATTTTCGTTTCTCTGTCTTACTGTCTCTTCTGTATAAACCTATTTTATGATTATACCCAGAAGTACGAACATAGATTTTGGTACACAGTTTTATTGAAAATGATTCCGATTAAAAAAATTATGGTGCAAGGTTATTGATACTGAAATAGAACTATGTAATGCTATTTAAGTAGCGTGAATGCGAGGTTATAAATAACGCTATGAGGTAGCGTGGCCGAGCGGTCTAAGGCGCTGGTTTAAGGCACCAGTCTCTTCGGAGGCGTGGGTTCGAATCCCACCGCTGCCATGTTTTACTTCTTCTATGATTCCGATTTATAAACCTATTCTGTGATTGAGTGCCCTATTCTCTTCGTGGAACTGTGGCTTTACTTGCGTTCATACACATACAACCAAAATAATTAATTAATAAGATCGTTTTATTAATAACTTTTTATTACATATATATACAGGTGTGCAACGAAAAGCGAGTCATAGGACAATACACATTAAGATGGGATTCCAAAAAATTACAGATACTACAAAGTTTTTCGAAATTAAATTCTACATCAGATAAGTACATAATTGATGCAATAACACGTCTGCAGTACGAGATTTATTAACTATAAAATGTAACATTTTCGTTCAAAATCAGACAGCCATGGAAATAAAAGAAAGTATTTATGTGGCAGTTGTGACAGTTAATGATATGTCATTATAAATAATATAATTTGATATTAATCAATAAATTATGTAGTCTAAAATTAGTTTAAAAATGGTTATGTCGTATAATATATTAAAAATTTGTTTTGTTTGATGTACTTATCTTACTTTGAATTAAATACTTTTTTTTGTTATATTTATAATATTTTTGTAATGTGAAAGAAAAAGAATATAAATACAACTTAAATAATATTAAAATACAGACAATAAAAATTATAATCAGTGATACTTCCCTAAACTAAAAGATATATATTTTCTTTTATTTCCATGGCTGTCTTTTTTATAACTGAAAAAAATATAACCATCTATACGATACTTATTTCGCCAACTATTAACTTATATCAATAACTATTCATTTAAATCACCAATTACTTTCTTCAGTGACTCTTTGCGCACTCTGGCCTATATTAACTTCCTTGAGTCGTCAGTCGCGACTTTTATATACATGCTAGCAATTAATCTCTAGGACATTTCAGGGTCTTCTGGACTCTATAAAATTCTCGAACAATAGTGACATCGCTCCTATAGGTATCATTTGACCTTTAACGCGACTAGCTGACCAGACAGGTCAGCCGTGATGACTCATCTGCGGTGAGTCTCGCTCGTTACAGTATTTTAATGTTAAGTTGAATTTAGCTTCTTTTTCTTAAATAATATAGAAATATTACAAAAGTTTAAAATTATCTACATTGACTGTCACATATATATTTTCTTTAAACTTCTTTGAACTCATGCAGATTTGATCTAAATCTATCAGGAAACAAAGTATCCGCAATATTTTTGTCAGGTATATACTCCCATTACCCTCCCCTTATATCCAAGCCTGAGTCAGTCAACTGAAACTGATTTTTTCTTGTACGAAACTAGTAGCATATTTCGCTCATGTTATTGAATTCCCTGTTCATTTCTTTGTGGTTTCATATGGGGGTAAATATTAGATCTGTGTCTCATTGGTGCCAATATCACGACAGTGGCGCCTCGGGTGGTACTACCCGACACAACATAACCTAATCTAACCCTTCAGTGACACGCTGTAAGCCACAGGCTACGAGATATGAAATTAACCAACCATATTTGCCCACTGTATTGACAAGAATATTTCATACATGTAAACCTGACGGAAATAAGCACACAATAAAGGGGTTAAATGTTTAATAAATACAGTCATTTCGAGTAAACAGGAAATAACATGAAACATATCTTATTTTACTCAACTCCATTTTGAAGGTATAATTTCATTAAAGTTTGAAGGTACCTATCATTAGAAAAAGAATTTGCAAGAAAACATTGAATTTAATTAAATTACAACTACAGTACATATTCTCGTATGGTAACATAAACTTCGACGAGAGCTAAGTTGTGCTGAGATTTTGTGTAAAAAGGATGTTGTTCAGTTCTTCAGTTTTCTGATTATTTTTGAGATCATGACGCACTTCGGTGATTTTGATAATAATTCGATTGCCAAAAAAAATGTTTTGTATTATTATGTCTTTCAATAAATTCAAATAAATATAGTAGGAATTCACCTACAGATGCTACTATTTACTTGCATCATGTCATCGGGAAAGCTAATATGAGAAGCAAAAGATGATGATTCTGAAAGAAATGTTTAAAAGGAAAGAGCAATTCCAGAGTAACAATGGTTGATGAGTGAGAATGAGAATGAGCTGATGTAAGGGAAGTATAAAAGTTGATTTAGCATCGGCTCGTCAAACAATAAATAACGCTTTCTTGTGTAGCCGGCCACCGCATACTCAATAATCATATTTAAATACAGCTAAACCAGCAATTACAATCACGGCCCAGTGATTTACAACCTCTCGCACCTTCTTGTTGCTCTGCTACAGATTCCCCATTCGCTGCACACCATCGCTACAATGCCACAGATATCTCCAGCTACACATATTTACTAACTTTATCCCGGTAATTTCAAGGTCAACCCTCTTTATGTTAATCTCGCTCTTATTACAGCGGTTTGAAATGACAATTTGGACCAGATCGAAATTTGGTTGGTTTTGTTTATCTATTTTCATGGTGAATATTGAAAATGGAACAAAATATAATAACATTGTGTGTGCACAATCACAGTATCACACATTTAACTTTGAAAAAACAATAATATTAGATAATGAGCAAAATTTACACAAACGACTTTCACTGGAAATGTTACACTTAAATAATAAACATAACAATATTAATTTAAAAACAGATACAATGTATATAAGTAAAATTTATAACAATATTTTAAAATTCAATAAAAACAATAAGTATTAAAGTAAAATGACAGCACACAATAAGGATAGGGTATTATAATTTTATTAAACAATAACTTTCAGCTAAAGGCGCGAATAAACTTTTAAACAATTTTTTTAAAAGATGACTTAGCCTTCACTTTAATTAAATATGCAAAGACAATCACACATATAATAACATTATTTAGGTGTCCGTTTTAAGGGGCTAACCATTGGGATCTCAAACCGTAAGAGATACGAAGTCGGTTAAAATAGGACAAAGTTGCTGCATTTCAATGATGTTTTTCTTTTCCTGAAAAAATTCATAGGTCACTAGATATGAGTAAAATTATATTATAACTTTCTTATTTCAATTCATACAAATTTCTAGTTCACACATTGTTTACGAGGAATTGACAGAAATCCTCAAAATTTATGTAGCTCGAAAGTTTTTCAAGAAATTCATACTAACTTTCAATTTTCATTTGGGGCTCAAATTTATCTTTAGTGCTATTAAATAGAGATTTATTTCTCTTTGCAATGAAATAAAAACACATGTACATTCAAATGAAAATAAAAATTAAGAAAATCAGTTTACTATTATTATCTATTTATTTATTTATTATTGTTAATAATTGAACAAATTCAGAAAAAAAAAATAACACAATCCTGATTTTCCATGGAATCTTCTGCACAGTTACCCTTGACAGAGGTCTAATAAGGGTCATAACCTTGAGTTCCGAGCAAACTTTACCTAGGATACTTGCATTTTAGTGGTGCAGTTTTCAGCCTTCAACCACTGAAAGGAACTACTGGATTATAATGGGTTCCGATCTAGTCGCACGCAGCAGTATTTTTATTTGGACAAAGATATGCGAAATTGATATTTAAACCCTAGGTCTCAAAGTAAACTTAATTCGCTATCCAATTGTTCCATCAAGTAACAATTACTAATTTTCACTCAATACAAATCATGTTTTTTTTTTAATTTAAAATACCTCTTCAAGTTCTTGATTTAAATGTAAAGTTGCAGATATTTGTTTTCAAATGAAATTATTGGTATTATCTGTGGCCTGTGAGGTGTTTTGTAAGTTGTGTATTGTGAGTTTGGCCACAAATTAATCGCAAGTGGTAGAGATCAAGGCGGGCTGGGGAGTTGATGGGAAGTGATTTGGACGACAGGCGCGTAAGATGTTTTCCAAGAGTAGTGTCAATCTGAGATTATATTGAGCGTGATTGAATTTGACACGGGGCAGTGTAGGAACCGTATTGTCCGGTTTCCATGGCCGGCTCGTCAATGCCAACTTCCCCCTCACAAACGAAAACTTTATTCAATCACATCAGCTGCCAATGAAATTTAAAACCTTCACAAAAATACGCCTTTACAAAATAATATTCATCTCCAGATATTAATCATAAAAATCCACTCAGTTTAAATTTGTAAATCCAGTTTTTACAAGCCTTTGTATCTTGGTCATGGTTTTCAGATCATTAATGATTTTCCCTTGTTGTTTCTATTTCTGTTATTTTCTATGTTTATCATATTCATTCATAAAAGGGAATAGCCACTAACTCCATATTTATTCATGTTTTTCACTCCGTTTCAAATTCATGAAAGGGATTAGTCAGTAACTCTGAATTTATACTTCTTAACTCCATTTCCAATTCATAAGAAGGATTCAGTCTATTATTTAGACCAAAATATAACTCCACTAGTTTGGTAGAGTTAGCAATATTTGTAGATGATTATTAGCATATCTAAATGATACGGAGGAAGATTTGTGGTGATATTTAACAACCTAGAAGTAAAATATTTTGATTACATACATGCGCAAAGCATTTACTGAAATATGGTTATAATATTTAAAAAAAATTAAATACGTATTATATGTAAGAGAAACGTCAATCTTTTTTTTTACGAATTTGAGTTCAAAATGTTTTAATTTTTCCATACTTTATATTTTTTTTTGGGTTTGTAAAGAGTAACTTTTCACACTAATGTTTGAAAAGTAGCCATTGCTAGGCTATGTAAACCGTTTTGACCCTCTAGTACGTGAAAACTAACCGTTACTAAGCAACGTAAGCACATTATTAATTTTTATTAGTATTTCGTTTGTAGGAAAAATGATGTATGCAATACGTGAGTCATATATTTTCGTATTTAGCTACGCCTTATGCGCTAAATAGCACTCGACTAAAAAACACTTACTTTACATACTAGTTGCATAAATAACTATGCTGTATTTTTTCTTAAACAAGTCCAAAACACAGTATAGAAAGCAACTAAAAATGAACAAGTTTATACAGTTTATATAAGATTTGAGGCGACAAAATTTAAAGCGGGTAAAATTGCAACTAATATAAGACTTAACTAACCTACTAAAAAAATTATACCGAATTAAATTTGGAGTTAGTTTGTAAAACCCAGATTTATTAACTATCTGCTTTTAGATGCATTTTTAAAGGTCGATGTCAGTTTTTTTTTAATAAAAAAATATGGCTGTAAATTTAACAAAATCCGCATGATTTAAAGTGACAACTTACATAAACGCATCCCGCTGCGGAATTCCCCATTACACGCCACTGCCCGGCACCCTACACTTGACAGGCGTGCGTGCAGTGGCGGCGCGAACAGATTAGCGAGGGCGGCGGGTGATTGCCTGCCCCGCGCACGGCCAAGGGGCACTCTGCATGCTCGTCACTACCCCCGAATCAAATCATCTGCGAATGGAATCACAATGAACCCCACAGAAAGATCATAACGACCGGCTGACGTTCACGTCTTCCTGCGCTGCTGGAATAAATAAATATCTAAGTCGTCGTAGATATATGAGTGGGAACAATAGATAAATGAGTTGTCTTTGTTTTGTAAAGATAGTTGTAGAAGGAAAACAGTGAATTTATGCCTTTAAAAAAAATCAGCCAATTGAACATCACCATTACCATTATCAACAGAAACAGATATTTTAAAAATTATATATTTTTCCAACTGACATACAATTTGAAATATAAACATTAACATATCACTTATGAATTATTATCCATTGCAGGGCGTTTGCTAGATGTAATACTCGGTATTTTATCTGGCCTCTAGAGTGTATTACAAAATAAATGGGAAAATGACCCGCGAGGACAAGATTAGTGATTCGGATGAGACGAAATATTTCTGAATCTCGCTCGTCTCTTCTGGAAATATCTTGTCTCGGGCGAGAAGAGAACGATTTTAAAAACAAAGCTTCGAGACAAAACGACGACATCAATAACGCTGACAAGACAACTCAACATGAACATTATGTTCAAACAGTATAAAACAGTTCATAATTTGTTCAGTAATATCAAATATCTCATTGATACAATGCAAAGATCGAACATTGTCTACAAAATTCCATGTAAAGACTGCAACAAAGTTTACATTGCACAAACTAAAATATACCTCCACACTAGATTAAAGGAACCCAGTAAAATCAAATGTAATCTTTAAATGTACCCTAGTATAACACATCGGTGTATTAGTGGATTTTATTAAATTACTGCAACTCCAAAAAATACCTCCTTTTATTAACATCCAGGGCAGATATTTTAACTGGCCATACAAACACCATTTTTCGTGAAAAATAAATAGTAAAGTGATCCACAAGATATTAGATATTAGAAGAAAGATACCATAATAATAGCTAAGTATTAAAAACATTATGTAGATCGAAGAAAATTTTTTGGAGGAGCGTAACTGTTTTTTATTAACTGTTTACTTAACTATAATTAGATTTAACCAGCACAAATTAATCATGGTTAAAGCAAAGAACGTTTTTCAATCATGTAAATACCTCCGTTTAAATTACCTCTGGTTATCAAATTTCTAGTTTAGGTTGGTAAGAAAAATATACGACTCCTCTCTTCATATTACTAGATCTGTCAGTTCGTAGGTGCTTGTTTAGTTATATTTTAACCCACCAATTTTGACCGAAGAACCAACTAATGATTGAAAAATCGGCCCTTAATATTTATACTATTTTTTTGCAAGATCAAAATTAAATTTTCTTCAACATCAGTAAAAAAATGTCGAAAATGATGTATATTAAAATTCAGTGATAAAAAACGAAAATCTGTTTCTATGGTATTTTTTTCTATTTTACAATTTTTCAAGTCATAATTGTATTAGTAAATGCATTTTAAATTTTAATAGTTTATTGTTTGATTTACCAACCTGTAAAAGCAACTTACTGCCTTGGAAACCCAATCAATAAATTTCCTGTAATGCCCGATTTTGGAAAAAATATAGCTTTGTACAAAATATACTAAACACTAATTTCATTGTTAATGGAGTGAAGATTAAACTCACTTGTGCCTTAATCTTACCGTATGCTACCTGTGAAACAATATAAAAAGAACTATTAGAGTCTGTCAATTAGAAACACAGGAACACCTTTTAGTAATTTAATAATGGAAAGATATAAAAATGAAAAATGACAGAATCCTATCAAGTAGCCACCTGTGCCAGTCGTAACTGTCCCTCGGTCGACCGTGGCTGCTCGTATGATAATCCGTTAAAGAGTCGAAAAATAAATATAATTTGTTCCGTACGATTGTCTCGCTTCCGTCAGACGGGCCTAATTCCGTCCGTTTCCTGAGCAGACCAGTCAGGGAAGGAAACGACTTGCTTGATGAATTGAGGGAGAGCCGAGGTGTTTGATCTAGCAGGCGATGCTTAACGCTCCGGTGGGCCACTTATTAATTGTTCAGAACTGCCCATGTTCACCAAAATACACACTAATTTCATTTCACAAGTTGCACTTATATGGTGTTATAGTTATTTACATAACAAGCATGGAAAGTGGTAAATAGCAAGCGTGTGTAGATTGAAGAACGAGGCGTGTAGCGCCGAGTGATTTAATACACGAGCGTTGCTATGCACTTTCAAGCGAGTTATGTACACTATTTCTCAGACGACCACAAAATATTATAATAAAAACAGGGTTTATACAAAAGTGTCAATGTCAAACACAACTCACAAAAGCATTGACGTTTAGGTTTGAGGTTAAGTATCACTAGTTAACCGGAAACTGATTTGGAAGTCTTGTACGTATTATTTGAACAATTAATAAAACTATCAGTACATTTTGATTCTTTATTTTTGCTATTAATTCACTACCAATTTTAAAATCGTAGTTTTAAGCAAATTTTAATTAATTTTATTACATTTCATTATCAAAGTTCCATCTATTGACCACTAATAGTCATATCCGGTTATATAACACACTAGTGTGTTATTATAACACACGCCGTGTGCTATGTTACATTTTCTAGTGTTAATTACAGTGTAAATATGGCTACTTTTATATGTGGTCGTCTGTAAAATATAATGTAATACATATTTAAGTATTAAGGAAATAAACACAGATTGTATTCCAAAGACAGTAATTAATTTTTAGTTGAGGGGTTATTCCTGAAATGCATACAAAACTTTTCTTTTGCCATTGCATTAAAATTTAATTTATGTATAATTAATTCTTAATTGACATTCTCTAAAAAAATTGTAATGATTTTTTTTAAAAGAACATTAGGGTTTCAAGCTTCTTGACTTTATTACAGTAACAGCCGAATTTCAAGTCAGGTCAAGTAATAATATTTCAAATATGAAGCCCTAATAGAACTCAGTAGTCAAGGAGATTTTTTGTTATTTATTTTTACTTTATTCCTCCACTTTATTAAGAGAATGAAGTGGTCTAGTTTGTATCAATTGTCAAACAAGAAGTCATACATTCCAACAAGCCAGCTGCTCTCAAAAAAATTATGGTAGGCTTTTCAAGAAGACGCTTTAATAAACAATAAAAAATCAATTCTGTCAAAATAATAAAAAAGTTGTATATTTTTTAATAACCTAGAAAAGTTAAAAAATATCTGGTTAATTTACCGCACCGCAATGCGTAAAACCACTACTACCGGAGACGTCAAAATTGTGTTATTGTTGTTCACACTTCAAGAGGCTAAAAAAAATATTTGCTCAATATTGCTGTTAAAATTTCGATTTACATATTTTTCTCTTTATAAAAGGAATAATTATATTTTAAATATACCTACAGATAAGTTAAAAAATGGACAAATAATCTGATATTAAAGAGCATTGTCATTATTGAAATATTTTTCTTGATAAAGAGTGACTGTATGTGTAGTTCTTCTTCACCTGTATTAATGTATCCCTATTCTACTTTTCCGGTGGTGTCAGAGAACTAATTTAATGACCTCCTCGCATTATGTAAATACATATTTGTCTAATTAATTTTATCATATTCTCGCGTGCAAGAAAAGAAATAAAGTGTCGCGTATAATGAAAAAATTCATTTGTCTTTTTGTTATCGGTGACTAGAACTGGGTTTTTTCTATAATTGTTTTGTTCTAATGTACTTCGTTAATGTTTTATTTCAAAGATGGTGATTCTGATATTCCTGATCTACTTCCATATTACATCTGATAAACGTGACAATTGAAATTTGTATTCTAACGTTGATGAATGTCTTTTGTTATTAGGTTCTTAATGGATCACATCTAATGAAATGCACTTTTCAAATTATTTTTGTAATT